>CP141143.1:17512091-18137091 GCA_035235625.1 Saururus chinensis
CCTAAGATGGGAATTTCGCTTTTGAGTCTCTTGAACCCTAGATATACTAGTTCTTGAAGGATTTAGGTGTTTTAAATCAAATTTATAAAGGTAATAATAAAAACCATATGTTGGGTAGGTTTTGAAGGTCTTTGATGAGCTATTTCGAGTGAAGAAGCTTGTTAAAGGTAAGTGTTTTGGTCTTAAATGTTACTGTGATTTCAAATTTAAGTTTTGATAGAGTTTGAAGTGGGTTCCATGGTTATGAGATTTAATGATGATTTGAAAAGTTTAATCTTTGATGAAATTTTTTAAGATTTTTGTTTAGTAATGGCTAGATTTGATGTTCTCTAAGCATGGATTGGATTATCATGATGTTTGGGAGTGACATTTGGTAGTTTAAGATTTGTATGTGAAGTTTTGGTTTTGATTTCGAAGTGGGGAAGACAAACCAAAAATTGTCGTTATGGCGATCGAATGGCCTAACAGCCGATTGAACGGCCAAGAGTTCGAATAGCCCTGCATGGCATTTGAACGCTAACACTGCAGATTCTGCTATTTTGTTCATTTTAGTGTTTTGACACTTGAGTATCAATTCTTATGATTTTGAGGAGTAATAAATGCCATAATAAGCTACTAGAAGGGTATAAGTTGATGACGAAGACCATGATGAATGTTTATGTGTTAAGTGGATTTTATGTTATTCGGTTGAGCATGTTATAAATTAGTGTATTGAATCCATGATTGAGTGATTCACTATATTTTAGTATGATTTCAAAAAAATTTATAGCATGAGAATGAAATTATATGTCTTCACATATCATGATTAAGTTATGGGTGAATGATGATGTCATGTCTAGCTTCAAGTGTGGGATGGCTTATAGAAGTTTAGCATGAGGTTGCACTTGATTTGAATGGTACTTTCCGATGGTTTTCACCCATGATTTCAGTTGGAACCATGATGAGATGTTAATGTGCATATGTGTGGTATAATGATGAGTTAATTATAAGGCATGTTCATATGCTTAGAATTAAATGTTTCTACCATGTACACACACATGTGGGGGATGATTATGATGATGCTTAGTATTATGATTATAAATAATGCTTGAGGAGCTGATGAGAGCATATATCATGAATTAGAATTCATGTATGTCTTGCCCATGTATGTACTATGTTGCATGCATCATGAAACGGATTTTCAAATAAGACTTTATCAAGATTTGTCATGGTTAATCGATTGGATGCAATGATGTGAGGTTGCATGCCGGATTAATTGATTGTTGGCTTGTCAAAAATGGTTGGTCTAAAAGGACATGATTTTAATTTGAGTTCCTGTGTGGAACATGGATACTCCTCGGGTTGAGTCAATTTAAATTGATGTTGAGTTGATGTGTATGCCTTTGAGATTTTCTTAATAGAGTCATCTGGACCCTAAGAATCCATAGTGGTAGGCCTTTGTGCACCAGCTACCATGTGTTCCAGGTTTCCCTTGTAGAAATCGGACTCTCCCCACTACAGGAGACATCTAGGGTGAACACACTTCTCTAGGTCTTCACGAGGAGATCGAACATCCTTCCAGGACTATCTAGGGCGAGCAAACTGCTATAGGTTTCTATAAGGAAATTGGGCATCCCTTTGTGGATTGTCCAGGGCGAGCAGAGGGGCTGACTACCCCAAACCCCCTAGGTTTCCTTCTAGGAAATCAAATTGATGTCCAGGTTGGGTTGAGGCCCTAGGTTTCCATGTAAGAAATTGGACAATATCCAGAGCGGGTGGTCTGATTGTATTCCTCTTCATGATGGAGACATTCACCATTTGTTGATGATGCACATGTATAATATAATATTATACCTAGGTTACACAGGTCGTGTAGGGATAAGTGAGATTATGTGACACATGTGAATACGATTTATTATACATGATTTAGTATCGTGTTATTGAGACACTCATTGTGCAGGGTGAATGATCTATGGATGAATGATATGAATATGCATGATGTGATTATGCATTGGAGACACGTGTTATGCAAGTTGAATGTTGTGAAGGATAATGGTTTATTATAATGATCTAAATGTGTATTACAGACACTGCTCATGCAGGTTTTATATGATGCTTATGCATGATGTGATTGAGTGAGAATCATTTATTATGCAGAATAGATGTTATGCCATAATGTGATTATTCGTGTTATGATTAGTATGTATGAGATACTTATTTGTATGTAGGATAATTACTTATGGGTAAACAGGGGGATGATAAGGGAATTAATAAAAAATAGGGATATTACGTGAAAATATAAATATAAATGACCATGTTGATGTGTCATGGTCGTTTTTTAATTAATGTTACCATATTTCAAACCTTATTGAGTTTTACTCACCCCTCTTTCTGTGTTTTATTTTTGGGGTTGCATGGTACAACATGCAGTTAATCAGGATTCCATGTATAAAGGGATGATCAGGATATGCATGAGATTGGGCATATATGCCTTAGGAAGTTACTTTGTCTTCTTATTTATGTTATCATGTTCATAGAACACTTTGTATGGATGATTATGTTTCAAACTCGTGTATATCTTATGCTTTTAGACTTGTCTAAGATTTTTTGATTTTATCCCTATGTTTAGGCTCAGGATATGAAGTATGTGGGTTAAGTTTGAGGATTTATTTTAGAGATGTTACCCGCTTTTATTTTACCTTATTTCTCTTACACAAAGGACTAAAAGTGCGCGACTCTATGTATGTGTTAAATACCCGATTAAGGATTAAAGTCTTCCGCAATGCAATTTAGTTGCCCCCATGTACTTCAACCAACCCTTGGACCGGGTTCGGCTCGGGTCGGGCAGGCACCAGGGTGTTACAGAGGGAGTCTTCCTCTACGATCGGCAATGCCCCTGAGCATTTACCGAGGGCCATGTTACGATGGGGTGACTCCCTCGGCATTGGCTAGTAACTGGATGACAAAAGTTCACAAGACAAGGCCGGACATGCTCTATTTTATGACAACAATATATATAATTTTTCACATAATAGAACTAGGTCACTACCATCACCTGCCAACGAACATGAGAACACTAGCACCAATGTCCTCACATGAGATGACATGGTGCAATGCCTCCTCAACTTGAAATTGCAATGAAATTGATAATTGTTTAACATTCATGCATTTACACTTATGAGAAAATTCCCATGGATGGAATATAAGAAAATTCCCATGGATGGAATTGTAAACAAGGATCCTATCTCTCTCCAATAACATCTTCGCTCATGCTCCTTCCCCTTGCCTCTTTCACTAGCAGCATACTCCTTTCTAGTCACCGGAAGCCTCCAAGCCCTGAGCTTTAATGGTTTCCTTCTAGAGTTTGAGAAGGTAGATGGAGGCTAGGGTTAGAGGAGGGTTTACATAAGTAAGGGAAAGAAAAACTTTGAACTATCCTAATATAACTAAAGCATGGTACGTAACATTGGCAATCTCCTCATTTCCTGCGCCAAGTCACCCTAGGGGTTCCCACTAGGTGGCCCCACCTCTAAAGCAATAACCTTATTCACTAAAAACCCTAAATATGTATTTTTTCCATCTAATAATCCTACAAAAATATATAAAACAAAAAATAAAAAAGTACATGAAATTCTCAGACACTACGGCCAAAGCTCTATCCATATGCAAGAAATGTATGACTTATTAGTATGATGTCTAACCTTGCAACTGACTACAACAGGAGGCAAGGAAGGCTTATTGGGTTGCTAGCCATCATGTCAAGAGCCCCATCCACTGGGAGATGGGGTTCTCCGACCTCCTCGTTAGAAAGAATGGCTTTTGTCTGCACTTCATTGAGATGGAGTGTTCCAACATTCAAGTTGCCTAAATTAGATATGTGCATCACAAGGCTAGGACTGCCTTCGGTTAATTTGCATTACCTTAGGATAAGTTTGTTGCTTGGGTTCACGAGCTAGATGCTCGATCAAATGGAACGAGGCTATGACCTTGACGAAGAAGGTTGACTCACTTTGCTATTTGGCCTTGTAAGTGTTGCACGGAGCACGGATGGTCACTTCTCGAGCATTTCCATTGAGAGTTTAATATCCATCTAATTAACCTAGTTGATCCCCTAATCTAATCATCTAACAAAGATAAAGACTTAGAGATATGACATTGTTGTGCATAATTTTGTAGTATAGAAGAAACAATAAAAATGTAATCTTTAAGCTCATTCATAATTAAGCTATCAAGCAATCAAACTATAAAGAATGCAAGATCATAAAAGGTTTTAACATAGAAAAACCCCAAACTCTAGTAAAAAACCACGACAATCCCAACAATAACCAAATCAATACACTACTAGCAAATAAGATAATTACATGACACAAGCTAACTACCAACCTTTATTTTGACTCTAACACAAACTCTTTTTGTTTTATATCTCCACAAATTCTTGTCATTGTTGGCCTTCAAGTCTTCTCCTCAAGTATTTAAAACCTTAATATCTCTTTGTTTTGTCTTTGTCTTCTTCTAGCCTTCAACAAGCTTCTCTTATTCTAATAACTTTGGCCTTTGGCTTTTTCAATCTCTTATTTAAGATTTTCTACAATTCCTCTTAGAAACTTTTCTGTGAAATCTCCTCTTTAGTTGTGGATCAACATCATGAATTCACCCTAATATATTCTTTAAACTCTAATATGAATTCCCAAGGAAAATAAAATTAAAAAGTCTCTCCTTTCTTCTCAAAATTTTTCTAGGTTTCATCTATTCAATTTCATCACTTCTTATCATTTATATACGTCTCCAAAACAATTTGGCACTTTGACTTCAACAAGGAAAGAAATCCAAACTGAAAAAGTTTTTTTAGGGTAACTAAAACTACTAACGATCAATTATTTTATACAACGATCGATCATTTACTGTTTTCTGAACACATGACTCCTTGAGCAATTGATCTATCACCAAGCTGATTAATCAATAAACTCTCGGGTTCATTTTAAAAAGGACTAATTTAAGTGTTGATCAATCTTTTCTGGGGACCATTGATTGATGCATCAATTTTGTATAACTATTCATTAGGGATTGATCGATTTAATCAAAACATAACTCCAACGATCGATCGTTGATACTGTAATGATAATTTTGCCCTTTTCACTCTAAAAACTTATGAAACCTCTATAATCACCTCTGAAACTTCTCTGAGTGATTTTAGTACGAGAATGTGACCTAAATATATTTCATAACTCATTAGCATCCTTTACTCGTTAGTCTTGAGCTATAAGAACACATTTGCTCCTATTTTTAGAGTTTATCAATTCCAAATCTGACTCGACTATGGCCACATTTAATCAGATTTCAAAACTAATTACATACTCAAGGTTTCTAACATAATTTTGACAAAGAAATTAGACAATTGACCAAACATATGATATATATGTTCTAGCATTCTCCCCCTTTGGCTATTTCTAAACAAAATACTACACAATTGAAAATCAAAAAATATAATTACAACTCTTGACTTAGTGCATTGACTTTCAATTTGTACAAATAACTTCACAACATAAAGACTTAACATAGACTCATTGGAATTGATCTTGAAAAACCTTATTTAATTAAACTTGTACTTGTCTTGCACACTTAAAATAAAAATAATTTGCATAGTACTATTCAATCAAATAAAGATAAGCACTTTAATTTTTATTGGTCATTTATCCCCTTTTTTAACATAAATAGACAAAAAGTAAGCATAAGAAATAATAATAATATCAATTAAACATATTACTCAAGTACACAATCATCAAAATGTGAAACTAAAATAATCATAATAGATCACATGTCTATCATCTTTGACACTAACTCTCCCCCTTAATCTATGACACTCATAACTAATGTGGTGTAGTATTTAATTTATGTACACTTAAGACTCTTATAGATGACTATAGATATGTGACTATCAATTTATATATGTTGATATGTATTATGGTTTCTAGACATATACATGAGCAACTTGCTTCATTTTATGCTATGGTTGATGATAGTTAATATGCACTCTAATTTTTATAATCGGTTGTTCAAAAAACAAGCAACTCGTACCCTGAAATATCTTGGTGAATGTTTAAATTTAACGCCAATAATATTATTTTATGTTATGACGTTTTGTTAAAAATAAAATTTAAAATTTTGGTGTGTGAAAATATTTTCATACTCTCTTCTTCCCATATTAAAAGCTACATTTGGAAAATAGTGGTTTTTATTGAATGGTGAAATGCACAACTAAGAGAAGGAAAAATAAGCTTACGTTACTCTTTTCTAAGTACCCAACTAATTAAATTTACTGAAATTGAGTTATTAATGTGGAGCAAACTTTTTTACCAAATGGAGCTATTAATTATGAATCCAATTATGATGAGGGAGAGTGACCAATAAGCCCAATAAAAACAAAAAAACATTTAAATGCCCTAACATTTGTATCATACCCTCAGAAACCTTGACAGTAGGGTGTTCACTAACAGAAATGAACGCAGACATAGGGTTATCTATGTCTATCTGCTATATGCATACCCTTCATTTGTATATGTCCTTGTATGCCCCAGTCCATATTATATTTTTTCCGTGTTCGTCTGCCATGGATATAGGCAGACATTGGCGAACACAAGCATACACTGAAAAACCAAATTCTTAGTGTCTAGCAGCTATGTAACATGTTAGGATGTCCTAACATGCTACCTAGCTACTCTATCCTACTTTTTTCTATTTACAATTTTCATGTACATAATTGTTGGACATAGGTACTGGTCTCTCTCTCTCTTTTACTAGGGTCCCTATCACCATTAAAAATGAGCAGACATGAACATCTGCAAACACATACAACTGTTTGTAGTTGGTTTGTGTCCTAATTCGCTATGAACATAAAAAAAATGTTTACCTTATATAAATATGGACGTTGTCAAGGACAAACAACCTGACAACCAACGTAAGTGAGCTTATAAGACAAAATTATCTTTTATTTCACATCAAATTTAAAAACAAATGTTATCTCCCAACCCTTACCTCCTACTTTCTATTTCAAGTAATATGTGACAGTAGTGAGCTTGGCCATCATCTAATGTCAGCTAGGCTGCAAAAACTGGTTACCAAATCCGCAGCTTGGCTATTACATGTAGTGGCAAGCTAGGCTAGATCTGGCTGCAACTTTTTGGAGGTTGCACCCACCGATTTTCTTTTTATTTTTTTTTAAAAAAAACTAAACCTATGGGGAGAACGGTAAACCTTGGGTCTCCACCACCACCATCCTAATTGTGACTTTTTTTAACAAAAAAAAATCAAACCTAATTTGGGATGGTTGACCTCTAGGGGTAATATTGTTATCCTATTAATATCGATGACAAACTAGTAAATAAATAAAGTATTTTTAAAACATGACCTTTAGGGAAAAGGTTTATTGGGTTTCTAACTTGCTCCCTAGGCTTGGAAAGGAACAAGCTTACAAAAATGGGTTTAATGTGTTGATTGCTATTACAATGGCCATAGTTCAAAATTTTCATTTTGATTAAAAAATTTCTTAAATTTATTCTTCGGCTCAATGGTGACTCAAAAATCCTTTGATCTCATGATGGACTTCATTGACTCTTGAGTTACTTCTCAAGTTCTACTCCAGAAGTCATCAAACTCTATTAACTAATATGACTTCCTCTTCTATAATACATTTGCTTAAAACTTTATACAATATACTTACAAAATAATACTCTTCATTCCATATTGAGTGTCATATTTGTTTAAAACTTTACCCAATAAACCTACGAAATAAAACGCCCTCCATTATATACTAATAGCTCAAATTAATTTTTCAAAATGAACTAGATAATTCGAGTCAAAGGGAGTACAAAGTTTATCTCATTTGTTCTTATTTGACACTCATTTACTATGTTATTTGACACTTTTGTTTTACTATGATTTTAATTTTATTATAAGTAGAATATATTAATTTTATGTAAATTAAATATTTTTACTTGCAAAAAAATAATATAACCAATAAAAAATTTACATGCCAAGCTTACACTCAATTACATGAGATGATGCATTACAAATTTTCATAATGAGATTCGATAGGTTATCTACCCTTGAGTAACATGCATAACAAAATGAATTATTTTATTATTCTTATTTAAACAAATTTTATTATCGGGGGTTAGTCAATTAAGATTTTAAAATACTAGATTTAAAACATAAAATTTTAGAATATAATGGCAAGTCAATCAAGATTCTAAAACACTAAATTTAAAATATAATTCAAATTCTTGTACTTTTGATATGACAAATTTTAAAATATTTGGATGCTCAAATCCTGTATTTCTAGAATCCTTATATTTGAATTGCCAGATTTCAAAATAATTAACTTCAATAAATATTTTATCTATTATTTTTAAATTTGACTTATCTATAATTTATAGTTTAGTAACCTCAAGCACATTATTAATACTCATATTAAATAAAAATATTTATATTATGAAGATAACTTTTTAATAAAAAAACTACATACAATGAAGCACAAGGCACTCAATTTATAATTATAAAGACAAAGAAAGAAACATAATTAACCCTTAAATAATTAGTGTTCAACACTCACATGATAAATACCTCTCAATATGAGACTTGCACACTACAAAAAAATAAAAATTTAGTGTGGGTTTAAAAACCCCAACTAAAGACCTCAAAACCATTGCTAAAGATAATCTTTTATTTATATAAAATTTTATTTATTTATTTTTTTATTACTTTTACTTTCTACATTATCAAACACATTATTCACAACATAACATATTTTCACAACATAATCTTTTTGAGTCAAGTCGGAGTTGAATTTTCAAAGATTGATAATTAGGTGGTAGAATAGAGCGTAGTATGCAACTTATGAGAGCATATAATCTGAAGAAAATAAAAATTGATACAAATATAAGAAACGAATGCCAATGAGCATGTTTGTAATACAAGATAGTACAACGTTTCCGTTTTCCCCTAGCGGGCCAGCTTCCCTCCCTAGAGACAAAAAAAATAACTAGCTAAAAGAATCGACTGTCACCTTATGCTGTATAGAGTCACATGCCAAATGGCCCAAATTCCTCATATCTACACTCAAGGACGCCACCCCCACAGCGGTCCCACTCAGAAAAGCGCAAAAACAGTGCAATTCTATATCCTCGCAGCAGCTATGTATGTGTATAGCAGTTCCACAGGCTCGAAATTACTCGTTCAGTACCTCAAACTTCAACTGCTATACGAGTTCTGATAGGTTTTAGCTTAATACCTAAGCCCTCTGGCGAAAGAAGCTCAGGAGGGATACAAAACTTGCCGTTTGATGGGCTTGCCGGGTATGCAGAAGGGGTTGAAGCAAATGCAGGTAGCTGTTGCCTGTGAATGCCGAACCCCATCAAGAAAAACTCGATGGGAATGAGCATGGCATGAGGTTGCTCCTCTGTAACAAGAGAGCCACATACTTGAACCTTTTACAAAAAAAATAAGTTAAGAAAAAAGAAGTGAGGACAGCATTTGAAGTTCACATTTATTAGGGATAAGCGCAGACACAAAGTTAAACGAAAATGCCATCAAGGACGTACAATTCTGATTGACATAATTGCATACGAGAATGGTAATAACAAGGACTCGTTTGTGAAATTACTCATCAGCTGATGGCAATTGTCTGGATCTGAATCTATCACAAGGACCTAGCATGAAAGGATGATGCTAAAAAGGAGCGTGAAAGGATGCTACTCCCTCCGTCCTATATTAATAGCTACATTTAAAAAAAGAGTGATTTTGAATGGTGATACCCACATCTAAAAAAAGATAAAATAAGATTATGATACCTCTTTCTTAAGCACCCAACTACTTAAATTGAACAAAATGAAGCTATTAATAGGACAGAGAGAGTATCAATCTATCCAGTCCTCACACCGGGATTCAAGATCATTGAAATTGGAGAATATGAAGTCAAGGGCCAATGACATGAAGTTAATTGCAAACGAGAATGCAACAGACCCTACAAAGTCTCATTCTCATCCAAAATTTTGAAAATGTCCGAATCAGCAGATGTGGATCAGAAACAATAACCGAAAGAAAAAGCAAGCAACAAACGGTAATTTTACCTCCACAAGTGTACTGCTTCTCCTGTCAAGATTCGAGATCATGTGAAGTGCGTCAGAATAAAACGGGCTTTTATCGCCAACAAAAATAAGTGTTCTGCACTTCAACTTTCTCAGCTTTTCAGACAAATCACATCTCCTGGCGATGTATAGCAGGGGTTATCAAACATTATCTATGAAGCTTTCTTTCACTTGCAAACTTAACAGATTTTGAATAATGCATTATTTTTTTTCCATATCAATTGACAGATAATGAAGATAAGCACAAGCACTTCTAATATCACAAATCATGTTTCTGAAAACGAATAATATTGATTAGACGTAGTATTTTCACTTCGCAAGAAGGATCAATGTCATCTGGATGATTGTAGTCATTAGTTCTGTCCATCTCTTTTCTAGATGAATACAGAGTGGGAAAACATTGATTGTTTTTTAAATAAACATAAATGAAGAACACTGGTCTCCCCCACCCCCATCCCTTCCCTCGCCTGCGTGAAGGTGCTAGGTACAATTCTACAAGCCCAAACCCATATTTTCTAGGTGTCATGATTCAATACATAGAGATGATATCATGAGTTCATCCTTGTGAGGGATCTACTATGTTTACTAGGCTATAACCACTCCAAATATTAGAAATAGTTATGAGTAAAACAATCGCAAACTTTTACCAGAAGATAAAAATGAAAACCTAAAAAGTGAGCAATGTTACACACCCCTCTACCCTACTCTACACCCCCCCCCCCCCAGAACAAATCTGTCTGTTAAGCTGCATGCAAGCCATGGTGGGCATGACCCATATGCATGGGCTCCATACCTACGTCGTGGAGTGCATGCGGCAAGCATTCCAGGGTGTGATTGTGTGTAGCATTTCACTAAGAAATTTTGCATACAGCTTGAAAGGCAGAACTCAACTGATAGCTTTTCAAAATAAATTATGAGCGGGACAGAATGTACCATTATCAGCTGAACAGTTCAAATGAATTACATGATAATTGAAACATTATGTGCCAAGATCTTCTCAGTTAGACCTTTAGTGCAAGCATCCAAATTTGATATTGTGGAAAACTCCAACCATATAGGAAGCCATCCAGTAACGTCAATTGTAAGCACCAGAAAGGTCTCCCTCTTAAATACCTATAGGCAACAGGCAAGGACCAAAACTGGAAGGTCCAACAAAGCTCCATGTACCATATAATACACAAGAGCACCGATGGGGCTATCATTGTGTGTGTTCTCCCTGGGAGGCTGAAAAACCCTTATCAATATCCATAGATGACAAATGTTGTTCGCTCAAAGAACATCTTTTGGTCTCTACGGATGTAACAATGAGGAGACAGTTTGAAGTTTCTCTTCTAGTGTCCACTGAAGAATCCAAAAAAAATGGCCTCTTTATGAGCAAAAACGAACTAGTTCTGGGGGAGCAGTAGATATAGATGTATACTCCTCGAAAAAGAAAATTTTAGTATTATAATTTTTGGAAAGGTGGGCTCACCCTCTATCATCGTGAGCCTGGGCATCATCCTTGATCCATTGGCAGAGGGGGCAAAAAAGCAATATGCCCCTTCGGTAATGTTTGTTCATCCAAACGGGACTCTTTGGAAAATGATTAGTGAAAGCCATATGATTCATTACTATTAATTTGGAAAATATATAATTAGGGGGTGCAAATGGATGGATATGAACGCCGACAAGGCATGTCTGCAGCCGTCTATTCACATGCGGACTGTGTTTGTCCGTCCACATATATATATGTCTGTAGTAGATATAGATGTATACTTTCCTCGAAAAAGGAAATTTTATTATTATAAATTTTGGAAAAGGAAAAAGTTGTATAAGCCTGGGCTCACCCGCATCAGTGTGAGCTTAGGCATCATCCTTGATCCATTGGCAGAGGGGGCAAAAAAGCAATCTGCCCCTTGAGTAATGTTTGTTCATCCAAACGGGACTCTTTGGAAAATGATTAGTGAAAGCCATATGATTCATTACTATTAATTTGGAAAATATATAATTAGGGGTTGCAAATGGAAGGATATGAACGCCGACAAGGCATGTCTGCAGCCCATCCATTCACATGCGGACTATGTGTTTGTCCGTCCGCATATGTCTATGCTAAACTCATACATAATGAAGGTAAAAGTTTGACATGAACCACTTTGTTCTCAAACTAAGAGTGGGTTGTGAAAACTTGCATAAAAAAATAAGATAGAATAATAGTGGGATGGACTCTCATTTAATAATGAAACAAAAAATAATGGTATGGAAGACATGAGAGTATGACTTGAATTTTTTACAAACCTTATAAGAAGACTAATAATGTGACATAAGCTGGTAATTTATCATTAATTAAAAATAATAATAATAAAATATATAGTTGGCAGACGCCAACAACTCCGGTCTTAAATAGACCTTGTTCATAGCCATTTGCATTAGGGACAAACAAAAAAATAGTGTTTGTTTTAATGTAGAGAGACGCACAAACCTTATTATAAATTTTGGAAAAGGAAAACGTTGTATAAGCCGGGCTCACCTGCATCAGCGTGAGCCTAGGCATCATCATGCTTGATCCATTGGCAAAGGGGGCAAAAAAGCAATATGCCCCTTGAGTAATGTATGTTTATCTAAACGGGACTCTTTGAAAAATGATTAGTGAAAGCCATATGATTCATTACTATTAAATTGGAAAATATATAACCAGGGTGTAAATGGATGGACATGAACATCGACAAGGCATGTCTATAGCCATCCGTTCACATGCGGACTATGTGCTTGTCCGTCCACATATGTCTGTGCTGAACTCATACATAATGAAGGTGAAAGTTTGACATAGACCACTTTGTTCTCAAACCAACAATGGGTAGTGAAAACTTGCATAAAAAAATAAGATAGAATAATAGTGGGATGGCTCATCTAATAAAGAAACAAAAAATAATGGTATGGAAGACATGTATGACTTGAATTTTTGACAAACCTTCTAAGAAGACTAATTATGTGACATAAGCTAGTAATTTATCATTAATTTAAAATAATAATAGTAAAATATATAGGTTGCAATCACCAATGACTCCGGTCTCAAACAAATAGACCTTGTTCATAACCATTAGCATTAATGACAAACAAAAAAAATAGTGTTTGTATTAGTGTAGACGGACGCATAACCACCACCACCACCACCCCTAATAAAGAAACAAAAAATAATGGTATGGAAGACATGTGAGAGTATGACTTGAATTTTTGACAAACCTTCTAAGAAGACTAATTATGTGACATAAGCTAGTAATTTATCATTAATTTAAAATAATAATAGTAAAATATATAGGTTGCAATCACCGATGACTCCGGTCTCAAACAAATAGACCTTGTTCATAACCATTAGCATTAGGGACAAACAAAAAAAATAGTGTTTGTATTAGTGTAGACGGACGCATAACCACCACCACCACCACCCCTAATAAAGAAACAAAAAATAATGGTATGGAAGACATGTGAGAGTATGACTTGAACTTTTGACAAACCTTATAAGAAGACTAATTATGTGACATAAGCTAGTAATTTATCATTAATTTAAAATAATAATAGTAAAATATATAGGTTGCAATCACCGATGACTCCGGTCTCAAACAAATAGACCTTGTTCATAACCATTAGCATTAGGGACAAACAAAAAAAATAGTGTTTGTTTTAGTGTAGGCGGACGCATAACCACCACCACCACCCCCACCCCCCCTAATAAAGAAACAAAAAATAATGGTTTGGAAGACATGTGAGAGTATGACTTGAACTTTTGACAAACCTTCTAAGAAGACTAATTATGTGACATAAGCTAGTAATTTATCATTAATTTAAAATAATAATAGTAAAATATATAGGTTGCAAACACCGATGACTCCGGTCTCAAACAAATAGACCTTGTTCATAACCATTAGCATTAGGGACAAACAAAAAAAATAGCGTTTGTTTTAGTGTAGACAGACGCATAACCACCACCACCACCCCCCTACTTAATTAATGAGAATACATGGAGACATTAGACTTTGAAGTTGGAAAAGAAGGAGAAACATCTATTTGAGATAGAAAAGGCTTTTGTAATGAAATCTACTTGTTTCATATTTAGCAAAGTAGAAAAACTTTCAAGGAGCTCCTTCACATTATGCAAAGTTGAACTCCATTTGGAGTTATCTAACATATGGTATTGAAATTGGATTGTAGCCATAGGAATGCCAAATTCTCAGCCTGAAATACAACGTATAGTGTTGGGATATATTTTATAAAAGGGTCACATGGAGTCCAAACGCTAGGTCTTTTGCGATGATTTTGGATATATTTTATATGCTATTGCAAGCTATGAACTATAGATTGTGAAAAATGAAGGGCATCAACAAGTTTTGGGAATTTAGGCCTTCATCTTCACATATTCACTGGATTTTCCACCATTTGTGACTTGGAGAAGCAAAGTGGTTCTAGTAATCACCCAAAGGAGTTTCAATCCAGTTCAAGGGAACTCATGTCAATCAAGCAATGGTCCACAGATCCTGGCCTTAATTCTGCAAAGAGTTATGATCCTACATATAGGATTCCATTCACAAAAGGAAACATAGTATGCATCAGTGCATAGAATAAATGATGATTAAATGTACAATGAACAAATTAAAGAGAGTTACTGTCCTATTCTCCCATTATAAGCAGATCTTAGTATCTGAGTTTTCTCTGTGTAATTCAATTAATGCCTACTTTTTATTGCACAACTATATTAAGCAAAGAATAGAAAACAACATATCAAGATTGATAATAAAACAAACTGAAAAGATAAAGTAGTTCACCATATCAAAATTGGCTAAACTATAACAATCTTACAGGAAAAGTTTCAAACACTTACTGATTGACAGCTTGAAGAAAACGCATGACATTCAAACTTTGTCTTTCATTCAATAACTAACAAAATATGGTATAAGAAAATATGACTAATCAGCACAAAAACTAAATTGTAGAGAGTTTGAAACAAGGAAGGCATGGAAACAGAAGAAAAGAAATTACTTCCACAAAGCAGAGTTGTTTAGAGATTCCATACCCTTCGACATGCAAGGACGATGTCTGATTCAGAACCTTGCAGGACACATCGGACCTCCTGGGCACAAGAGCAAACTAATAAATGATTTGAAAGAAATTCCTGATAGAAGTTTTATGTCATGAACAATGCATAGTAGGTGGAACATTCCAACTGACCACTGGCCTATGATGTACCTTACTAAAGTACCGCTGAAGCAAACATTCCTTTACTATGCCACACATGCCATAGTAATAGAGCAGGTTCAGCAACACCTAGAGTAAAATTTAAAAAATCTAGTGAATCAGCATTAGACATTTTTATCCAAGTTGTGAAGGTTGCCTTTGATATGTCTACCTTATTGTAAAACCACTCTGTCCAAGAAGGTGCTCTGCAGAGAGGAGAAACCAGGATTAAACCAAGGACGCGTTCCCTATATTTTATCTGCATAGTTAGAAGAGAGGGAAAGCAGATCAATGAAACTGTAGAAAAAATGATATTTAGAAGAAAAAAATATGTCCAAATATATTTTTTTTTAAAAACGTGAGGCAAGATTGGAACCTACAGCAAAGAGGGTGAGAACATAAGCTCCTGCAGAAACACCCAAGCACATAACCTCTTTAATCCTATAAGCAACAAATCATGTGTAAGTAAAGGAATTATCATCTAAAACTTCATTGATTTTAGCCAAAGCCCATATGGTCCCAAAAGGACGTAACCCACCCAAAGAAATCAACGACTTCAGCAACTTGGTCGGCAAGTTCATCTACACTCAGAACCGGAACGCTGGTGGAAACACCAGCGGCTCCCAACTGTAGCAACTCTTGAGGAAATTCATCAACATCTACACGCTAAATTTTGAAATAGATAGCACCAGGAGGACAAGTACCGATACCGACCTCATGACCCGGGGCATCAATGTGGTAAATGCAAAAGTTATGGAGCAACAGGGAAGTGGCGTCCGGACAGAAGAAGAGGCCTTGAAAACACGACATATCTGAACAGGAAGAATTCAAACAAATGGGGGGGGGGAGGGGAGAAGATCAAATATCACTCTCAATCAAGAACTAACGGCAAGCGCAGAATGAAAAACACAAATTTTCGCGTAAAGAGACTGAAAAGTTACAATTGAGAGCAACATCCGGGTAGGTAATTAGTGCTGGCTTCTCCCGAACTCCACAAACAAAGATTGAAATCGGTCCTTTGCTCGTCTCCACCACACATTCCTGCTCATTTTACACACACACACACACAAAAGCAGCTAAAAAAGAATATAACAGAGAGAATAAAGAATCAAGAACGGAAACGGAGGAGCAACCGAGCAAGGGGGAGCTGACCTTCCCGCCCAACGGAATCGTCTCAATGTCGACGGAGACGGAATCGCTCAACTCGCCCATGGCTCCCTCCTCCGACCAGCACGGGACCACCGGAGATCATATAACTGCACTCCGCTCCCACCTTCCGATGAGTCGACGATTGAACTGGAGGTTCGAGATTGGTAGCACCTCTGCTACTGAGTGAGCTGGGAGCTGCCACTGTTTGGTCCACCGGTTTTTCAGGAGTCTTTTTAGTTGACGGAAATACCCTCCGAGACCCCGCCAAATTACCCAAGTGGCGCCGCTGCTTTCGCAAATGGCGCCACTGTTTGTTGTTACGGTTACCCGATCCAACGGTCCCATGATGGCTACCTTCGCCCCTCGTGGTCCCCACCCGACCGTTTCTTCTCACCACGAGCGGCATTTTAGTAATTACGATGACGACAGCTGTTCTGTCTGTAACTCGCTTTATGACGATTTTGAAAATTCCATACGCACGCACCCGCTCGCATCCTACGCGCAGCCATTCGCGGGCCATGCTTATGCACGCCCGCTATGCCGACCGTTTAAGGCGGCGAGCGTGTACAGCTCGGAAAATATGTAGTTGTGGATAATGCCGGAGTTGAATGGGCGGAAATACCCTCAAGTGTTTAGCAAAATTACGGAGGGCGTGTGTGGGCTGAGGCGAGCGCGGAAGGAAAGGGCGACGTCATGGGGTGCGGTTCGTTGGATGCTGCCACGTCGTGTGACGACAGCGTGGATCCAGCTTGTGTTTCCTGGCGTTAGTGCAGAAGATCTTTCCCTGACCGCCTGGCTGAGGGCCTGTGACACATGGCTAATATGATGTCGATCATGTCGGCGTGCTGAGCTGGCTTCAGTTCCTATTGAACTTTTATTCGGCACAGCTGTAACCAGCCAATGTTAAACAGCGAATTTTAAATGGGACCCACACCTTAGATCGTCATTAAAGACTTTAATATATTATATTACTTATACACGTATTAACCCATATTTATAGGTATTAACATTAATATATATAAATACAAGACTCTTTATATATTCTTTATGTTAGGCATATTATCATTAAAAAGTATAAAAAATGCTCTAATATATAAGTGGGCCAAACCAAGATCATTGCACCCGAGCAAAAGAAGGAAAAAGGGAAGGAAGTAGCAAGGAGATGTATGATGTTTTATATATTTTGTTGTGCTTTAAAATTATGCACTATTTTAGTAGCTGAGGTAAATTTAATATATAATAATAAATATTTACAGTGATATAGGTTCAACAAATTTGTCTAATAACATCTTTTAACTAAGTTTTAGTTAGACTAAACATGTGGGCCTTATACAGATTTCTGTTGGGCTTACATGTCATGTCCAACCAAAACTCAACCTAATAGTCACAACTCCTATAGCATGAAGAGTAGTGTCATCTTGGTAAAATACACTTCAATTAACAAATAATTTTTAAATAACTAACTACTATTAAGCCAAAGTACATTGTCCTCGACTCCAAACAATCAAGAGACCAAGTTCGTTTTTTTGCTAGTTAGCTAAACATAGGGAATTTTTATTTTGAAATGCTCTAGCCAATGTTGAGTATATTTCATGTATTTATCTATCTCAATCTCTTTTGAAGTTGGAGGACTTATATTCCACTCGGGTTACATGCAATTAGTGGTTTAAGATGCTTGAGGTGGACCTCGAGGCAAGTTTTTAGAAGAAAAAAATATAACAAAAACCTTGTTACAAGACGTAAGACCCCAAAAGCGTGCATTTTATCAAGTATCAATAGTTCTATATATGGTGAGCCTTATGGAATTAGTTATTTAGGTTTTCTTTCTTTTAAGTTTGTATTAAAAGTAAATGAACGTTTAGTTTTTGCTTTGTTTTCCATACAATTTGGACTAGGAAATGAGAAAGATGAATCTTGTACCCCATGCATTGAGGTTATGTCTCAACTTCTCTAAGAAAACATGACTCAAGCCCCAAAATTTGTCAAAATTGTTGCCACATTTATAGTTATGATGAACATTTTATTCATTTTACAAATAGCTACATCATCATTTAACAACATGGGATAAGAAGGTATGGAAGATTATGTTCTCATCTTTATTATAAACATATATATTGTACTTTTCAAATTGCTCATGTGGTATTAGCTAGTAAATCAAAACATAAGTGGAAGTGATATTCCAATTACATTAATCTTTAAAAATGGATCAAGGCATATATGCTACTCAAAGATGTGCTCACTCATGAGACAACCCACAAGAGATATATATTTGTAAGTGCAATGAACTTAATTCCCTCTTTTCAAATAAAAATTAATCTTACTTATAGTATCACTTAAACAATTCTAATGTTTGTTTACAAAGTTGTTTTAGCTAAAGAGCAAGAACAATCGTTGTTATAGGCTAAATATTGGACAACAACAAAGATCCAATTCGAATACTCAACTAAACACTCCTATAAATATGATGATCCATACATAATATACATGCTCTTATAAATTTGTTAATAAACCAAAAGATAAGTAATGGTGTCCATTCAATGGCAAAAAATTAAAAAATAATCAAGGTGTATATAGTATTCAAGGATGTGCTCACTCATGATACATCCCACAAAACATGGATTTGTATGTGCAAGTAAACTTTATCCCTTTTTTAGTTAGAAAGTTACCTTAATTTTTTCCCACCTCATCATCAAGGCTTCTTATGTTTGTACATAAGATTGCACTAGCCGAGGATTTAGTGGAAGACAACAATGAAGGTGCAATTAAATTACTAAACTATACTCCTATAAACAAGTTTTGTTCAAACTTAAATGTCTTTTACCATTTACATAAAACACCTGACTATACACATAGAACTTGGGAATTGTATACACTACTAACTTACACGTGTATATATGTGTGTAGATATATTAAGTTTAAGATGAGAAATCTCCTACCCCTTCTTTCAGCCACCATGCTCCAATTAATATAGTAAGTAGATATCTACCGCCTGTGTATATGTGGGGTAATCTAGCTAAAATAAGGGGTGACAAACTCCTCATCCTCAAGTTTATTATGAATATTATTATGACACCTGTAATTTCTATGAGGAATTCATATGCTATTATTTATAATTCATTCTCATAGTTTGTTTCTGACTTTGTGTTAGAGGGCTTCGTGTTCTTTGAATCGACAAACCCCTTCGATAAATATAAGATTATTAAGTAATAAACTTAGGAAAGTAGTAATGATGATAAATATGAAGTTTGTTTAATTTTATTTTAGAGTAAAAAGTTTTGTTGACAAGCACTGATACATCGGTAAACCTAGTGATGAAACTATAATTCATCGGTCAACCTACCGATGAAGTATTAAAGACATTATCGATAACCTTTAATGTGTCAATGATCTTAGATCAATTATACTGATGGGTTAGGAAACTTCATGTAAAAGTAGTTCTAAGCGGTTTCATGAGCTGTTATACACCAGAATTTGGTTACTTGATTCCTACATGAATACCTTTGACAAAATCTTGACACAAATCCTATAAATTCTCTAACTTTAGGAGGAAACAGTGGACTAGGGCATGTCAAAGTTCAACAAAAAGGGAAGAAGGATTGGATTCATAGAGACTTGATGTTATTTGTAAAAAAGAGGTCAAATTGCTAACCTCGTGTTGTGACTTAACATGGAGGTATGCATATTTTATTAAATTACGAAGTCATTGGGTGTGAAAAGAATGAATGCAAGAACTTTATGATGTTCTTTTTATTATGACAATGACAATGATGATCATGATATTTGTGTTAAATGAATATTTAACTCCATGAAATTACCCTATTGCTTTGTTAAGAAATAATATATACGAGAAATCATGTTACAACATGTTTTTGGGATTTTTGTCACACCCTTGTCATGCCCCCTTGACGTGAACCCGGGCAAAGTGGAATGACAAAGGTATGATGAGATGAGTTCTAATCCAATTCCGGGCTAGATCAAAGTACACAAAACCGCACCCACATGTATAATTGCAAAAGCAATTATCAGAAGATAAAATAAAAATACATGAAGATAAAAGAAATTAAATGATAATGTTAAGTATATCTATAATCATTTTCATACCCACATATAAGTTCATAAGCATAATGGAGTCTCGAGCCTTCTCAAAAAGCAATAAACAAATTAATGCTATCAAAATAAAAGGCTCTCCCACAACATAGTCAAGTTTCATTGTTACATCATAAGTCAACTAAAGATTATCTTAAAATATGAAAATTATCCCCACTATGTGTAAGATCCCTAAACTCTAAACCGTTTTATTTAATTTATTTTGTTGTTATTTTGTCGTTTAATGTTAAATTTGGACAGTTTTGACTTATTTTTTAATTTAAGGTGGTTAATAATGTTTTTAATCAAATTTTCTTCACTTTGATGGTTTTTATGTTAAAATAAGTCAATTCAAATTTTTTTAGTATTTTTTGAATTTTTTACTATTTTCCCAAAATTTGGAGGATGGGACCCATCGTGGGCCTCACATTCGTAAATTAGGATGATGGGACCCACAAGACGCTAAAAATATCTTATCACAATAATTAAATGTTTTAAAATATTTAGACTTTATTTTGGGCTTAAAATGAACAATTTTCCCATTTTTAGTGTTAAATTCTATTTCTACCTCACATTCTTATTAGGTCTACCCCAATACCTACCAAAAATAAAAAGGCACAGCCTCATTCCTATTTAAGAAGGGCTGGAATCTAGAGCTTTGGATGCTTAGTTTGATTTTTTCATTAATCACCTAGGGTTTTGCCTAATCTTTCTTAATCACATCTCTTCAAAAGTTAGGTCTTGATTTTTACCACTAAAGTTTCTGGTTTTGACCCTAATTCAAATCTCAATGGAAGGAATTTCATTTTTGAACCAACTAAACCCTAGATCTACAAGTTTTCAAGTGATTTAGGCATTGTTAAGCGGATTTATACAAGTATTAACAAAACCCTATTGTGGGTAGGATTTTGAAGGAGTTGAAGCATCGATTTCAAGTCAAGAAGCACATTGAAGGTAAGGGATTTCTTCTAAAATAGGTTTGTGATTTCAAATTTAAAGTTTGGTGGAGTTTTAAGTGGGTTTGCATGGAGTTGAGCTTTAATTGCGGATTAAAAAAAACTTAATCTTTCTTGTGATTTCTTCGTGTTTTTGTTGATAAATGGCTAGATTTATTGTTTCCTAGGCTTAGATTTCATTATGATGATGTTTGAGAGTGAGATTTGAAGGTTTAAGAGGGCTATGTGTATTTTTGGTTTTGGATTTGAATAGAAGAAGACAAACTAGAACTGCAGTTGTGGCTTTTGAACGGCCCTGTAGGGTGTTCGAACGACAACACTACAATTTTGGTCATTTTAGTTATTTTGATCATTTTTATGTTTTTCTTCTTAAGTATAATTTTCTATGATTATGATGAGTAATTTATGCTAGGAAGAGCTTCTAGAAGGGCATGGATTTGATGTTGGAAGTTGTGATGAATGTTTAAGTATTATGTGGATTACATGTTATTCGGTTAAGCATGTTGTGATTTCTTTATCCTAAATCCATGGTTGAGTGATTCTTTGTATTCTATTATGATTCTAGCAAGTTTATAGCATGATAACGGATTTGTATGCCTTCACATATTATGATTAAATTATGAGTGGATGATGGTGATATGTCTAGCTTAAAGTGTAGCAATGAATATGCTTACTTAAGTCTAGCGTGAGATTGCATTTGACTCAAATTGTGTTTTTTGATGGTTTTCACCCATGATCTTAGTAAGAAGTCATAATTTAGTTTCAATAAGCATGTGTGTAGTATGTTGATGGGTTGTTCACAATGCATGTCCATATGCTTAGGATTGAATGCTACTACCATGTACACACACACATGGGGGTAATCATGGTAAATGTTGACACTTAAGATTAGAAAAGGTATATGCGTGACTGATGAGGAGCACGTTTCATGAATTAGAATTCATGTAGTCATTGCTCGTGTATGTACCATGTTGCATGCATCATGAAATAAATTTACATATGAGATTTTATCGAGATAAGTTGTGTTGATCGATTGGATGTAATTGTGTTATATTGCTTATCAGGTTAATCGATTAGAGGCTTATCGATTCGGTTTTACGTCCCAAATGACGGGGTTTTACGTCCAAAAAATGGGGTTTTATGTCCCTCGAGGACAAGTTTTTCTCCTCGAGTTGAGAAGAGCAGCAATACTATAAAGAAACTAAAACTATTGAGACTATCTGGACCCTGAGAATCTAGGCTAGTATAGCCGAGTACACCGGCTTACTAGGGGGTACTATTCCCCATTAGGGAATTTACCCAAACTGCGTAATTCTTTCAAACTTTCCAATTGAGAATTATTTGGAATGAGCAGAGACTGCTTAAGCTTTAGCCAATTAAGCATGGTTGATTTATCGATATGCATGGTTGTGATAGTGTGTTAGAGACACTTTGCATTCATGATAAATATTTATGGATATGCATGATGTAATTATGTGTTAGAGACATTTCTCATGAAGGTTAAATGTTTATGGATTATGCATGATGTGATTGTGTGTTAGAGATACTTATCATGCAGGATGGTTGTTTATAAATATACATGGATATGAATAGTGTGTTTGAGACACTTATCATGCAGGATGGTTGTTTATGAATATACATGGATATGAATAGTGTATTTGACACACGTATCATGTAGGATGGTTATTTATGAATATGCATGGATATGAATAGTGTGTTTGAGACACTTATCATTCAAGATGGTTGTTTATCAATATGCATGGATATGAATAGTGTATTTGAAACACTTATCATACATGATGGTTGTTTTTGAATATGCATGGATATGAATAGTGTGTTTGAGACACTTATCATTTAGGATGGTTGTTTATAAATATGTATGAATATGAATAGTGTATTTGAGACACTTACCATACATGATGGTTGTTTATAAATATGCATGGATATGAATAGTGCATTTGAGACACTTATCATACATGATGGTTGTTTATGAATATGCATGGATATGTATAGGGTGTTTGAGACACTTGTCATGCAGGATGAATGTTTATGAAGGATAATGAATATGCATAAATACGTATGGTGTGCTAGAGACACTCTTCATGTAGGATGGATGTTTATGTTATAATGTGATTATTAATGCTATGAATAGTGTGTTTCAAATACCTTCATGCAGAATAATTACTTATGGTTAAGCATGGTTATGATAAAGGAAAGTAATCAGAAATGAGATATTACATGATATGTTGATGTGATAGGCCATGTTGATATGTCGCGGTTGTTTTCTGATTTACCGTTTCAGCATTCAAAACCTTATTGAGTTTTATACTCAACCCACTTTATCTGTGTTTTGTTTTGGAGTTGCATGGTGCGACATGTAGATGATCAGGTCCCTTTTTATGAGGCGCATGTAGATGATGATCGGGTGTAGGCATGGGAGCCTAGAGATATTACTATCTTTTCTGATTGATTTCTGCCGTTTTATTAGAACTTCATGTTTAGATGACTTTATCTTGTACTCTATTAGTCGTTGTGGCTTAGACTTGTTTTCAGGTGTTATGACATTAGCCGTGTTGAATGGCTTAGTTGTTGTAAGTTTGTGGGTTGAGACTTGAGGACTATTTCAGAATTAATGTCCTTTATACTTTTACTTATTTCTCTTGACACAAAGATAAAGTGGTGCATAACTTCGTGTGTGATTATACCCATTAGAGGGGTCTCCGCAATTTAACAATTCATAGCCCCCGTGCGCTTCGGCCGTCCCTTGGACTTGGTTCGGCTCGAGTCGGGCGGGTGTTGGGTGTGGCACTATGTGTTTGCCTAATCTCCTCTATGCTCATAAAATAAATCATCCTAAGCACCTTTATGGCACAACTATACAGAGGATCTTAGAAGGATACCCCAAAACAAAACAAGGCAAACGGGGTGAGCTTAGCTCAGTTAGGGTTTGAAAATATAGAGCTCGCATTAGCACTAAAAACATAATCCTTAAGATGCATAACACAGATCTTATGCAATATCGGTGTTCAGAATACAAGAGCATGTCACACCCTTTATACATAAAACTTATATAAATATCTCATTCATGCATCATAATCTATAAACAAAACATGTACAATTGCCTCAATTATGTATCATAATCCACACACACAACCTGCATAATCAAATGCCATGATCCATACACAACATATGTAAATAAGCATCATAATTTATACACAAAATCTATGTAAATAAGTCTCATAATTATCCATAAATCATTGATAGAGTAATTTGGTACCCAAAGATACTACTTACCTTGTATTCCTAAGCCGAAAAAATACCAAAAGTAGTTGACACTCCTATAAATAAAAAATGTCCCTGGTTAGCCCATGCACATAGACAAACTAGCCTAGAGCTCACTTTGAAAGTCTTATTTGGTTTTCTCATTGACCCAGGGAGGAACCCTTTCGGTACCAAAAACTATGCCCTTTCAAACATAAAAAAACATGTCCTTTCAGATAGAAAACTAATTCATTCAAATCCCTGATACAACTAATCTAAAAAACTATAGAATATTAATGATTAAACATGGCTTAGCAAACCATTTTTATGATATATGTAACATGAGTCCTACGTGAGTAATGTTAAATACATGTAAACATAAGCATTTATACCAATAAATAGTTCTATCATACATGAGATATGGTTCATGCGTGGATGATATGGTCATGTAAGCATAAAAGCATGTAAACATAATTGACCATGTTAATTAATGATCTAAAGTACATTAAACATGGTTCGTACATAAATAATGTACTATGCTTACAAGTATTCATACTTCAGCATGCTAATACTTTACTAATGACATGTAAGAGACATAATAAAATCAACAAAATATGGCTTAACAATAATCATATAAGTCATTTTACATGGGTAATCGATCAGTGATCGATTGGGCACAAAGAAGTGGCAAGTAGTTGTTTTGCCGATTGATTGGCCCATAAACATAAAAATAGTTCTATTTTTGTGGACAAAACTAATCCGATTTTCCATCAAAACTTCATAAAACTTCAAGTAAATATCATCTAAGCTTTAGACATGATATATCCAACATAACTCATGCATATTAATGTCAAGACATCATCAAAATACATATTCTTAAGCTCACATATCCAATATACTTCAAGAACATGATTCAACACACAACCATGGTGGGAACGCCTCACGGCCTAGTGGTTGGAGTAACAATAATGACATTTGTTGATATGCCACAACCTGTTTACTAAGATCATCATAGATGATTAATGCATGCATTCCATTATCTTGAAAATATTCCCCCATGTCACACCCAAAATATGGGCCTAGAAATTGCAGAGGAACATGATCTAAAGCAGTGGCTACTACATGAATTGAATATTCCAAAGCATTTGCTTCTAAAAGAATTTGCACTAATTATGCTACAATCAAGTGTTTCTGTCCAATCGCTACATAGACCCAATACAATGTCTCACTCTCGTTGGTGCCCCTTGAGTTTATTTGTGTAATACCCTATTTTTTGGTTACGTCTAACCTAAGGGGGCTGGGGTAATTAGATAATTTTTGGATAAGTCTTAGAGGGTTTTAGAAATTGAAACCTCCGTATATGAGTATAGCTCAAAGAAACGAGCGTAACAAATCAAAAAACACGCGAAACAGAGGTCAGAAGCAAAAATTATAACCTTGGGAAGTGCAATATGGGGCGGGATTTACTTGAAACGAGCAAAATAAACTACTTTAAGTAGTCTAGTATCAAAGGGCTTGTCGATACAAGTCCAATGGTACAAAAAACGCACGAATCCGAGTCGAGGGTAGAAAGCCATGACCCTCAACTATACAATAGAGTTAAATAAAAAAACACTTCTCATCACATCATCACAGAGAATTTGTCTCCCTTACAAACCCATCATGACCTGTGTTGAATTGTTTCACAATTTCAATCATTGTATTTTAATGTTAGATAAGGATGCTATACTAAAAAATATAAAAAAAAAAGAACTTGATTTCACTCATAAAATAAAAAGACGCTAACCAGTTTTACCCACCAATGTCTTAGAATAAAATAGAGCATCAAACAAGTTCCACCTTCAGCAGATGCTCTATGCAATTAGACCCACAATTATAAGAAAATATAACATAAAAAGAGCATGAATCCTTCATCAAAATTCCTATCCATTCAAACCCAAATCTGGATAAAAACAAAGCAAAAGTTGAACCTCGACTTAGCAGCAAAATCCTCACATTACCAAACCCATTACTTAATGAAAAATAGAGCATCATTTTCATGTGATTCCCTTTATTCTTACTATAGCTAGTTTTTACCTGATTTAATTTTTCCTGTGATTACTGCCAATTTCATGTTGATATGCACGAAAAGCAGAGCATGAATTGGACATCCACCCTCAGCAGAAATTCCACTTAGGTGGAACAAAAATCTAGAACATAAGGCTGTAATAGCTTAAATTACCAAAATTAGGTATTCTTTTAGGTAAAACTATTTTGTTCAAGCAAGATTTCATCTTTACGATATTAATGAATGTTATTTTATTGTTATAATGTATGTATGAAGTTTCATGGTGATTTAAAATTTTATTTATGCTAAAACTACCGACTTCCCACTAGAACAGTTTTGGCATTTCAAAAGTTGTTGGAATTTTTAGGCAAATTATTTCTAGCAGTCAATTAATATTGTTTATTGTTGTTTAGAGTATTTTTGGTACTTTAATACTTCTATATTGTTGTATTTTTTGTTATGTTTGTGAAAATTACAATTTGACTGGATAAATTAATAATTTCACATTGGCTGAAATTTGTGGTGGTGCATTCTAGTATTTGGTACAATAGTAATTCATATTTAAATGTTATTATATAAATTGTGATTGTTGGTGCTTAAATTTACTATTGATCGTTTAAAGTAGTAGTATTATTGTTAATACTATTGTGTGGTAATTGTGTGCATTATTTCCCTTGCTTTTCTATAGTAGTTTTTTACATTTTTTATTCATCTAGGTCTATAAGTTTGTAAATAAGTAATGACCTCTAAAGTTGTAGCCTTCAAGCTAAGCAAAATCAAGATATTGAATGGGATAAATTTTGTTCATCAGATCTCAATCACTAAACCCAATAGATGATCATCATATTAATAATGCTTGCATCAACAACATCCCCTAATAATATGTTTCATTTTGCATATAAATCTTTATGGAATATGGAGTGGTTCTTCTTTTGCCCACATGATAGGAACCCTAATAAGTCTTGCACAGACAGGGCTATTGCATTAGCCTACTAGAAAGCTAATGCCAAAGACCGAAAGGTTATATGCCAATCTTCTATGACTGGTTTGAGGAAGACTAGGTTTCTATGCTGGAAGAGTTCCTGCAACATACCAGACTAATTGGGTCAAGCATGAATACCGCCTTAACTAAATGTAGCTATTAAACTAGGACGAATGATTTTACTTTTTGAGAAGCCCAACCCCACCAATTCTCTTGGGTTGGGTTTGAGTTTACATAAATATGAATCAGGATGAAAAACTAACCCAAATAGTTCCTAGGGTCATATTCGGCTTTTACTTGACCCAACCTAGCATAACCTCATAATTTGCAACCCTAATCCTAATTCACATTTCCATTTTAGTCGACAACCAACTCAAGAAGTTGCTCTACCTCCCCCATCCCTCAGGCGACTCAATCTATACAATCCCTCACATCTCGTTGGCGTAGCTGACCATTGCCAACATTGGTGATTTTAATCATCCTGCTTCCTCTCCTTCTCTTGGCCTACAATTGTTGCCCATCTTGCTGACGCCTCTTCTTCTCGTGACAAGAGCAAAATCACCATCGTCTATGACAACCCGGTCTCCAAAACGTTGTGGACCAATGAACCTCATATATTATTTCCTATTTCATTATGATTATTCGAATTGTTTCTTGTTTATTTGATGTTGGCAGCGAACAAGTAGGAAATAAATTGTTAGATCGATTGTGGTGGAAAGTATTTTTTTGTATGGTTTTTTTCACCTTGCCTCATTCATGCCTTTGTAAGGTCAAATATAAAAGTAAATAATATTCAATTAATTGATTTTTCTGGTATTCAATTGGTGGTGAAAGGAGGAGCGATTGATTTTTTTTAATGAACAGTTCTTTCAAAAATTTCAAGGATATCATTTCCTTCATTATTGGTTGAACCACTGGATTTTTTTCATTAACATAAGGTTCAATAAATGATAGACTATTATTTACTAGAAAGTATTGTTCTTGGTTTATATAAAAAAATGTATTGTTCTTTGCATTGGAACTTTGGCATTTAATATGATAAGTTTTTTTTCTTAGGTTGCATGGTTTTTTTCTGGTTCCTATAAAGTTCTAAACATCCTTTGGATGAGTTTTGTGTTGGAATGTGATTTATTAAAACAAATCAAGGAACAATCAATTGCTAGATAGGAGCAACCGATCGGCACCAATTTTGATCCTATGTTAATTTAGGTTGAGAGGTCTGTCAATCGATGGAAGAAGCGATTGATCAACACCTATTTCTAACCATCGTTAAATTAAGCCGAGATCCATTGTGCATTCCTTTTCTCATTAAAACTCTCTAAAATGTGGGTTAAATGGAGTATAAGGGGACATCCCTAACCCTCATTCCATGAGAGGAAAACTTCTTTTTCATCCATTTTTCTCTGATTTCACTTCTCCTCAAGTGATTTTCATTCTAAAGTAGTCAACTTTCAGGTATTATTTGTGTCAGCAACAATTTTTTTCTTGAGTTTGCTTTGTGAATCATTGAAGTGCACCAAGGATTCTAATGAGAGGTCTGTTGTATCCTGAGAGCGGGTCACAGGAGAAGCCTTGTACTAAGGCGCAAATTTTGTTTTAAAGTTAGTATACTATAAGCACCTCATATTTTGTTCATTCCTCATATTATTTACTGATATTCATTGATAGTAACTTTGACATCTCATTGATGGTAACCCATATTCCCTAACATTTTGAAGTTCTGAAAATCCTTTGGATGAGTATGGAATATAGGAAAGATTTTTTTAACCCAAACTGTTGGGAAGGGAAGTTCTACTGTTGGTTATTTCTTATTTGTCGTAAGTTGGTATTTAGGCTCAAAAATAAGATTATTAGTCCAGAAGTCTTATTTGCTTACAAATTAAAAAAAATATAGTTTTTTTTTTGTGGTAAGAGTCTTCTATATGGCAAAAAATAGAAAGAGTTACTTTGGTTGACTAAGTGTTTTACTTTTGGATCGGGTTGGGGGTTATTCGGGTTAGGTTGTGAGCTATTCAGGTCAAGTTTGGGTTATTTTTTATTAATAAAGTTGGGTTTGGTATTAGAATTCTAACCAGTGAGGGGTTTGGTATTAAAGTTGGATTTAGTTTTCTTAAAGTGGTATTGAGTGGGGTTTACCAGAACCCAATTTGAAGTTTGAACTCAACTCGATGGCATTACTAATATGGTTACGAGTCACGAGCCCAGTCAAGCTGACGCGCTGGATATGGCTGGAAAACGGGCCCTGACTCCTGAGCCCGTTTAACTGGCCCGGTCAGAGCCCATGCGGACGAGCTACTATCGAGCTATGATAAAGTAAAATGGGCTCGGGCTAAGGGGCCCGCTAAGTCATGTTATGCTTTCGATTTTCATTCTCGCCTTCCTCGTTCCTCTGGTGTCGTCCTCCTCAAGTTGCCCTAATCAATCCTTCGCCCGAGCTGATCGTCGGCAACCTCGCGAACCAATTTTCCCACCAGTCGCGTGCTCGGCTCTATCCCCGTATGTCCTCTCTCTTTTTCCCATCACCTCTGTACAATCTGTGCTTCTTCTGTTCCCATTTTTTTTCTTAACATGTTTGTTTGCTTCCTTGTTGTTTGATTCTCCCTGGCGTTCTTTCATAGCTCTTGTTGGCTTCGCAACGAGGCTTCTCTTGTCCCCGTTGCTTAGTAACATGACAATTTTTAGATTTTCTCTTTTCCCCTTGTTACTTTCTGTATCAAGCTCCCTAGTAGTCTTTGGTGAGGCTGTCACCTTTTAGAAATACCACTTTTGGTGCTTTGCTTTGTGAGTAAGCTCTCTCTCCTTTTTTCCTGTGAAGGTTTTGAATAACACAACCTGCTGTTAGAGCAAATGGTGGATGCAGTTTTAGAGCTTCACATTATATTGTTGCTGGTTGCTATTAAGCTTGTTCATTGACTCCAAGGAGAATGTTTCATTGTAAGTTTGTTGTGTGATTTGTCATACATTTATCTCTATTGAATTAGCTCCTGATATGGTTGAATAGCTACTTAAAGTTAGCATGTCATTCCTTTGCGGCTGAGCTATTTCTAATATCTGCAGATTATCCAGCATGCTTCTGTCCACCTACCTGATTCTTGTGTTTATTCTCTTTACGGCTAGTTGATATAGAAAATACTAGTATAATCCTAATTCTTCAATGGGATGCAGAAATCTCTGAGTTAATAACTAGGTATTATCATTGCACAAAACTTTATGGCTTACTTTATATAAAAACACAGTTTTTTTTTTCATTATTCTCGTGAATGTCAATGCCTTTTATGCCATTTCTATTGATTACTATTGATTCTACTATACATAAAAAAAGAACAATATATTAGCCTAGCTGGGCAATGTGAATATGAACAATAACTGTTAGCTGGCTTGTGCGTAACCTGAATTTTGAACTTCCGACTTTGAAGCCTTCTTTTGAAGGTTTTATTGCAAGGGATGCTAATAGGCATTGTGTATGATAATGCATCTGATTGATTGTATATTGTCATGCAGACATATGATCTGGGTATGAGCTTACTAGACCCACCCGACTACGTTAGCTGACCAAGACCTGCTTTGGCAACACCGACTTTCTGGGTTACAAAATCTGCCCCAGGCCGCCAATTTGGACTTCATTCCCCAAACCCTTGTCGGTGACAAATGGCACGACCAGGTAGGGATTTCGATGGTCGCACGACCAGCAGTTACCACTTGCCAGAAAGGCTTGGTTCTGACCACAGCAATGGCCACCGTTATCGGGAGAGAGGTAGGTCTCCTTACGGATCTTCTCATCATAGGCACTCTCCCTCCCCTGATTGCGAGGACTATCACCACAACAGGTACCCTGATCGCTCTCGTCATTTTGATCGACACTTTGACGATTCCAGCAACTTTTCGGGCCCTAGGTCCAGTCGCAGTGGTGATTACATGGATCGGAGGGTTTCGTACCTCGACAGAGATGTTCGAGGTGGCGGTGCTAGCAGCCGGGGAGGAGGGTTTTCAGACTCGGATGATGATGAGGAACTCAGAGGGTCGAGTCTGACGGAGTACCGGCGGCGCAAGCGGCAGAAACTGCGTAAGAAGCTAAAGAATTGTATATGGAAGGTGACCCCGAGCCCCCCACATGGCAAGCACGAGCACTCAGAGCTTGTTGAGGACGAGAATGGGGATTTGGGTTTGCCATTAGACGGAAAGAAAGGACGTGGTTCTGGCCATCATATTTCAAAGTCTGGAGCTAGTCCAGCGAGTGACTCTTCGAGCAAGGAATCTGAATCAGAATCTGAGTCAGACAGTGAGGATTCCCCAGTGAGAAGAAGGAAGAGAAGTTCTCAAAGGAGCAATCGGAAGAGTAAAAAGTCTACATCTAGGAGGAGGAGTTTGAGTGGCTCTTCAGACAGTGACGACAAAAGCAGTGAATCAGATGGTTCTTATTCTTCTAGAGAAGAGGAACAATCGAAGAAAAGGAAGAGATCAGGGAGGAGTGATAGGAAAGGAACCAGTAAAAGCCAAAAATTAAGCAAGAAGACGAGTAGCAAAAAGGGCAGGACGAAGAGAAGGAAAGACAGTGATAGTGATGAAGGCAGGAGTGAAGACAATGGAAGCTCAGGAAATTCCTATTGCAAGCCATCAGATGAGGAGAGAACGGAGAGCAAACACTCAAAAAGAAGCAAGAAAAAGAAGAGCGAGAGCTTAAGCGAGGACTTGGATGCAGATGTTAAGGCTGGTGCTAGGACGGAGGATGTGAAGAAACCTGATATTGATAGTGAAGCTCTCATGTTCATAGAGCTTATTGAGTCCCAAAAGAAAGCTGCTCTGGATAATGATGCCTTTGTTGGGCCACAACCCCTTCCAAGGGCTGAAGGGCACATCAGTTATGGTGGTGCCCTTCGACCTGGTGAGGGAGATGCTATTGCCCAGTATGTACAGCAGGGGAAGCGTATCCCTCGAAGAGGAGAGGTGGGGCTTTCTGCTGAAGAGATTCAGAAATTTGAGACTCTTGGGTATGTAATGAGCGGAAGCAGGCACCAAAGGATGAATGCCATTCGTATCAGAAAGGAAAATCAAGTTTACAGTGCAGAAGATAAGCGTGCTTTGGCAGCTTATAATTACGAGGAAAAAGCAAAGCGTGAGCACAAGGTTATGGCTGATCTGCGGAGATTGGTGGAACGCCATGGTGGAAAGGATTTGGCTTCCTCACTTGATGAATACGGAGGAAAAGACTCAGATGTTGCTGCATAATTGGCTCAGTAAATATTAGCTCTTGTTACCGTTTTATTTAATCTGAATAAAATTTGTGTATTTGGGAGAATGCATTCTTATATGCCGTGGATATCAAGAAATCTAATTGAAGGCTTACAAGTGTCAATCCTTATTGCTTTTGTGCTACAATTGCAATAAAAAACATATGGTGGATAACTGTTCTAATTTTCATATTACCTACACAGTATGTCCTGCATCCACTATTTTTATTTGTTGGTAATTAAACAGTTTCCTTCGTCCACACCTCTTTCTCTTGATGAAGTGTTCTTTCCATAGGAGTTTCTGTTTGGTTTCTTCCCGGGTGTCCTGAATGCAGAGTTCTTGGTTGAGAGTTTGACATTTTATAACATTGTTCACAATCTTTCACCTAAATAAGTTTATGACTTTAAGGGGTATTCATGGAGAAATCAGCGGAATAGGATTTTTTGCTACAAGTAGTTGGTTAATCAGTTGGTCCACCAGAAACTTGTCGACTCGACTCATCCAGAGCGATGTTATGGTCATCTGGTCAAGAAAATTTGGCCGTGGGTGGCTGTGGGGCATCTTCATTGACTTTGGATTTTAAATGTGCAAGTCAATACTAGGTAAGGACCAATCAAGTTGACTAGTGGACTCAGTTAAACCACTGTTATTAATATTCTATTATAATTGTATTCTATTGCTTATGAATGAGTCATAAAATAAATTTTTGTAATGTACTTCATTAGATGGATTGACCAACTATGCATCAAGTTGACAAGGTACGGCTTGTTCAATTGACTGCAATCTTATAGAATCAAAGCCGAAATTCCCCCGTTTAGTTATGGTTTGCAAATTTGGGTCTTGGCATGATGACCTGGTAGATGTGTTACTTACATCCAAGTGATTCAATACATCATATACATACTTGATGTTTAAATTATTCTGCTATTTGTTGTTACTTTACTTGTATGCAGGTTTACCAATATATCGTATACTTTGTTGCCTTTTGTAGGAACTCAAATAATGTCGTTTCATTTATAACCTTTGTCCTTTACCTGTTTGCAATTCCTCTTTCTCAATTGTTTGTTTTTCTCGTCTAATGTGCTTCTCTACAGTAGCTTTATATCTTTCCAAAGCTCCAGTTAAACTTGTCACATACTGGTGATAGGCTGGTTGTTTTGTTTTTTTTTTTGGAACACAAAAACTATATTCATTTCAGTAATTAAACTGCAAACTGATTCGAGTTTCACAAGTACCTTGACATAGCCGTGATGATACATGAGAATGGAAATGAAAGATGGCTGAAAGCATACGGATGACCTTTCTATCGAGGCAGACACATGAGATATTTTGTTTCCCATGTTGTCAAATATAATTAATTAGTTGATGACTAAAATAGATGTCTATGGAACAACGGATATTCATATAATAGAGATTCAAGTTGCTTATAGAAAACTAAGGTTCTTACATTATCTCTTTGTAGAAAGGAGATGTAGATCCCACTGACTGTGGAAGAAGGAAGATGTAGATCTGCTTCTTAGATCAAATACAATAAGAAAGGAAGAATTCTCGTAGGGAATCTTTGAAGCATATGGTTTCTTGTTCTTTAGGTCAGTTGACAGCAAGAGCTAATTAAGGAAAGGGTGGATCACCTTACATGTTCGGTGTTTTTCTTTTATTGAGAAACACAAAGAATGGAAGAACAGAAGTGACAAATTGGTTTGATGGTTATGGCGCAAGTAATATTTTAGGATTTATTAGAAGATTATCTTCAGATCTCCAAATTGCGGGCTGAAGAGCTACTACGACTGATTGCTTAAGTTAAATAGTGAAAGTATTTTTCCTCGAGGATTGATGGGCCTGCTTTTTTTGTGATTTCGTAGTCCATTTTGAGACTACACTACATGTAGATTGTTGAACAGAATCTACTTGTATCCTAATTGATTGGTCTCGATTGTCTTCTTCAAATGAATATTTTTTAAGATGAAGTGAATTTGCAATGCAAAGTAGCAATCAATTGCATTAAAATGTATGTAATACTGAAGTACCTTTCTTTCCAGGAAATTGTGATGCTCTCTGCTGCGAATTTATGGTGGCATCAGATGAGAGGTTGAAGATAGACATCATAACTCATAAGTACATGCCAAAGTGTTTTTTGAGCGTTTTCATCGCCCCTGAATTTTGTTTGGGAGGCAACAATTTACCTATACGTGGATGCAAGATCAATTCAGTATGGATCTTCTCATGCGAAAAGATTTACCGCATGTCTGTGTAAATATGTTGTTTCACCTTTTGCACAGCATGGGCAGCATTCAGAGAAGTTGATGTGGTGACTTAGATTTCAATTTGTTTATGTGAGAACTAAAGTCCCCATCCCGTGGTTTTTTATCAATTTCAGGCAGAAAGGGAAAGTGGCTTGTGAAGATTTCTACTCTTATGCGGCACAGATCAATAATAAAATTGCCCTTGGTGCTACAAGCGAATACTTCGGACAAGCAGTAAATTAGGGTCCAATTTTTCGCCAAACTAGAAAACGTTGGATGCACTAGGACTTATTTGGCCAAGAAGGGTTATCTGGTCCATTAGTACGAGGATGTGCCAAAAGTTACAAATCTTGATTGAGTTCCACGGATATCGTCACAATAGAACAGCGTAACTGTAGCTTACACATGAGCACCGTTGTGTGCAATAGCAGCCTGTTAATAGGAAAAAACCTAAAAATTGGGTTTTACAAGAAATTGGTATTGGCTGTACCGTCATAACTATACTTTGAGATTTATCTCACAGTCATGCATTCAAAATGCCCTTACTAGCATATGGGAGTTTTTTTTTAATCTTCGTAGAACAACTTGCTTTGCATAAAATTAAATGGGTGATAAGCCACAAGTCATAGCGTAATCACGCCTTAATCACGTCAGCGGTCTACTCTTGTATCCTAGTCGGGATCAAAGCATTGAAATCTAATGGGATTTTTCTCTAGCATGCGGATTGGCCCAGCCATTTGAGAAGGTGGCGGGAAAACTTCCCGCGATAAATTCAAATTTTCGAGGCCAACTCTTCCCGCCTCTGTATCCGGAAGTTACTGATATTGTCTGAAGGAAATATTTTGTCTAGCCAAATTCAAGTTCCGAGAGCCATCAGTTCCCGCCTCTGTTCCTGGAAGTTACTCGTACCGTGGTCTGTAATCTGCACTCTAATTCTTTTGTCTGAAAGAAGTTTTTTTGGACAATAGTATTGTAATCGCACTGGATATCTTCGAGTAGCCTTTCTTTTCGTGTCAAGATTCATCAACAGGACAACAATCCACGGGGGTTTCGTTTCTTCTGTACGGTGAGTTTTCATCTTGTTCTTTGACAAAAAAATTGTTGACTTGATTCGGGTGGAGTAGCCTGTAATCTGAGCTATGAAGGATGCAATAACAGGATGGGCCTTTCTCCAGCAAAAGAAAATCTCTAGTTGCAGTATCGTCGTTGTATCAAATTGTATCTCTGTTGTAGTGGGGGTTGTCTGTTCATTATATTAATTATATAATTTATTCAGTGTGAGAACTTTATTTCTGATAATGAACTTGAGCTGTTTAAGTTGATTAAGGTAGAGTGACAAACACCACTTGAGCCAAGGACCTTGTAATTGTCACATCTAAACTGCTAATCAACGAAAAGTATGTAGTTGAATAAAAAACCCCGAAAAGTTTGTAGTTAGAAACAAAAGATGCAGCTAATTGCCATTTGGCCTAAATTTTTATTAGCAGACGACATGATAGGTTTTTAAGTGTAGGAGTCAGGTTGGTTCGTTCACTAATTCTAAAATATCCAACCGTTAAGCCACTAAAAAACAGAAAAAGAGAAGATTCGAATTTTCAACTTGTTGGTTGTGTTTTTTCAAGCAAGTAAATTTGTTTTATAGAAAGGAGAGAAATGTAAATCCATGGCTAAGCAAAAGGTTTTTTTTTTAAGAACCGATATTTGATGCATTGTGCACTTTCCTGTTTTCAGTTTATTATTCCTTATTAGACAATTGCAAATTGAGGCCATTATGAATGACTCCTCATTCAGATTTACTGGAATGTATTATATCACTTTCAATTTATGGTGTTCTTTTAGCTTTTAAATGGGTGGAAGAAGTGTTAGCCCAATACTGGGTAAGTATCTTGTCAATCTTGAAAAGGATGCTGAAAGTCGAACACGCGCTATGGAAGTATTAAAGCCTTTTGTGAAAGATCTTGACTCTAAGGCAATACCTCTTTTTCTAGCGGAAGTCTACCAAAACAAAGAACCCAATTTGTCCTCCATAGAGTACACTATCTCCCTTTATGAAGTACTTGCCAAATTTCATGGAAAGAATATTGTTCCAAAGATAGACAACGTCATGTCAACCATTGTTAAAACCCTTTTGTCAAGTGCAGGATCATTCCCTCTTCAACAGGCCTGCTCAAAAGTGGTTCCTGCTATTGCACGGTATGGTATTGAACCTTCAATGCCCGAAAACGAAAAGTCAAAGATAATATACTCTCTTTGTAAGCCGCTCTCTGATATTTTGATAGGTCCCCCTGAGAGTGCTGCATCAGGGTCTGCTTTGTGTCTAAAAGCACTTGTTGAATGCGAAAATTGGGGGTTTGCATCTAATGATGTTGTGGATGAAGTTTGCCTGAAACTTGCAGGGGCTTTAGAAGATAGTCAAACACAGACTAATTTTCATATGGCATTGGCAATAGCAGTAGCTAATCGTAATAGCATGATATTTGAGGCTTATGCGAGGTCAATTATTCGATCTGGGATGCAAATGTTGGCAGGTGGTTCATCAGAGCTCAATTTACACAAGAGACTTGCATCTATTCAAATGATAAAGTTTTTGTTGGAGTATGTTGATTCAAGAAGTATTTTGTCTGAGATGGAAAAAATCACAAAGATGTTGGAGAGATGCAGTTCTGATCCTATGGAATGTGTAAGAAGTGCAGCTTTTGAGGCACTGAGGATAGCCAATAACATTTGCCTAGGGATTGTGTTTGAGAAAGATTCGAGTTCCATAACATGTTCAAATTCACTAAGAAATTCGGATGAAAATACGAAATATAGTCAGGTTCAGGATAATTCCATTAACAACATCAATAGAACACCTGCACCTGCATTTCGTGAGTTAGAAGCTGTTGATTCATCCGTTGACCTCAATGAAAAAACTTCAATATCTTCTGAACAGGGTTCTTGCAATGTTCCATATGGATGGTCCACAAGGAGGCTGTGGAAGAATGAGAATGGTGGAGTGGATTTATCATTAAAAGATGGTCTTCTCTCAGAAGTGCAGAGCAGGTCAAACACACATTTTAGGCATTTTGAAGATAGTGTAGAAAGTGATGGAGAGAGAGAAAAGTCAAGCATATGTTCAAAAATGACTCCCATAAACGCAGACACTAGAAGTGCCACTCCTAGTCCAGAGGTATGAAAGTTCGCCCCATGGCACCTTGATTGTATGAATTTCAGTATAGCTGTTGTAATCTACATTGAATATGTACTATTCAAGCAATATTTGCTTCCACAGTATAACTCTACTATTGAATGAATATTTTATCTGAATTCATTTTGGTACACTATGATCTACCAATGATTATAACCTAATAGCATGCCAAATTATTTTACTTCAGTTCCGAAATTTATTGGCATCACATTGTCTTATGTGAGATCATAACTTGGTTTAATTGATGTGACTTTCACAAACATTTCTTGTAATCTATGCTGAAAATGTAGTGTGCGATCAATTTTTCTATATTACATCATTATCATAATATTTCATATCATGTTTTATCTATTAAATTAAACTTTTGTATATTTTGATTTGTTAGCCATTGATTATGTTTTTTAACAATAGTAATCTACTAGCGTCACATTATAAATTTACTAGTATTGTCTCATTTCCTATGATGACATAGATTGCTACTGTATTGTGTTTGAAACAGTCCAATTTTTTTTTAGCTGAATATAAAACATTTCAATATGCTACTGTCAATTTTAACTTTTCTGTGTGTAACATTCTTTTCCTATCTCTTTTCCTCTTTGACTATATCTTTCTGATAGGTGACTCTGACATCATTATTCTGGCCTCAATAATTCACAGTTATATTTTCAGAGATCACTCGTGCATGATGGCATTGACAATGTCAAGATGTTCGCAACTCCAAGGAGGCTCATCCACTCTTATTTAGATCCTAAAAATCAAAATTTTGATCTCTTCGATGAACAAATAAGGAAGATCCGAAGCACAATTTCATCTAATGATGGACAGGAACAGTCAAGTGAAGGGAACAGAGGACTTAAATTTGATGTACAAGATGATGAATCAGGAGAAGAGCGCTTTGAGAAAGACAGCATGGACCCTGTGGGTACTTGTAACTCTGAAAAATCAGAATACCTGGGTTGCAAAGAGAATGGACTTCGGTCTACAGCAGTCAGAAAAGATGTTGCTATTCTGATATTTGGCCTATGTTTGATTCTTGCTGCTATCACACTGGGGTTGCAGACTGATAATCAAAGGAGACATTTAGAACGTATTCCCACGTAAATTTTAGTTCTGTGGTGCTTTTCGAACTAATGCAGCATACTTCTCTGCCAATAGTTTTGTTGTGGTTTCTTCAAAACTTGGTGATTGTACTTAAATTTGAAGTAACTCAGTCGTATTTCTGAATGATATAAACCTCCATTTTGTATTATAGTAGCAGCTTTTGATAGAATTAAAAGGCAACATAAATTATATTTGACTTAATCGTTTGGATTATGTAGGCAGTGAACACATGTCCATTGCTCTTGAGGGCCTGAAACTACTGCCTCTAATAGAGCTGACGGCTCAACACATGTGAGTATACTTTCCATGCCATTCGTGGGTTTGGCTTTGCTGCTTTCGAGAGGGATCGGTGAGCCTAATTCAGAAACTTCTTCTAATCCTTTGCTCAATAATAGCATCAAATCATTGACTACCACGAGTTTGTCAGAAGTACGGATGAAAGGTTACACTTATACTAGTTAACTGGATTAAGGAGTTGGCCCTTGTGATCAATTTCTAAATAAAACAAAATCTAAGTGAAAACTAGTGTCCTCTGTCCCACATTAATAGTCTGATTCGGTTTTTGAAAATGCACTAATTTTAGTTCATTTTGCAAAATCAAATAGGAATGTTAAAGTGGGACAGAAAAAATTGGAGAATTGATCTCTTCAAGTCTTACCCTATCCATGACATTAAATCTCTCGGGTGTGCTGGTATAAATCCAGCTCATCTTTTCAGCCTTATGAGAATAAGGATCTTCTTCTTCTCCCTCTATTTCTTTTTCGGTTACCCTTTTTATTTTAATCTCCTGTCATTCTTGGCCCCATCCTAACTCCATCGTCATACCAGGTAGGGAGTTGAAACAGGAATAGGGTATTGTAGATTTGTGCAGAAGTCATGGTCATGATTAAGAAGAAGATAAATTCTCATACACAAGTGCATGGTAATTTCAACCCTCGCACAACATGGATTTGCGTACAGGCTATTCTGGTACATTGAACTTGTTATTGGTTCTCCTTTTTGCATAGAATGGGCAGCATTAATTGTATCTGATGTGGTGACTTTTGGATAATGAATCAATATGGAATCAGAATGTTAATTCAGCTGAATTAATTTGGGTGGAATGGAATAGAATCATAATTACATTTGGTAACAAAATTTAAGATTTCAAAATCCAATTAAATACTGTTTGGATAGTGAATTACTAGGCCCATTGAATTTGGGTACAAATTGACTCAAATACACATGATTTATTATATCTCACACTCAAGTTAAGTATAGTTAAGTATGAACCCCTGTACTTCAACTCGGTAGCTATCAAGAATTTGCCCCAAGATGACCTGATTGCACCGCGCAACTAGCAGCTAAACGCCTTACTTTCAATCAATGTTTTCATATGCTGAGCACAAATAAAAATAAGGAAAAAGAGGCTCCATCTTACTACTTTGATCTCAAGGAACTCACTTACACTTGTACAAGATCGCCCCTTGTGATGTTAGGCCTTGCCGAACTCACCCCCAACTCTCAGCTCGACCAAAACTGAGTTTTATGAAGGTCTCCTCTTCTCTCAACCAACCAACACACCCTCTTTATATAGAGGATGGTCAAGAAGCCTAGTATTAAAACTTGCCTACCATTTGTTACAAATTCAACACCTAAGAGTCCCTAGGGAATTATAACAAGGAAAATAACTCACAATCCAACCCAAATAGAGCACTTTTTCAAGATTCCCACCTCATCCAATATAGCCTACGGGTCTCCTACTCCAGCTTGAAGTCTCTCAACTCGCATGCCACTTGCGTTAGCAAAGTCCTAGCTACATTTACGTCTCGCATGAAGTCCTTATTTTTACTAGGATTTGGCCATCAAGTAGTCTCGCTTGCATCAAGCTCAGTCGTCACATTTCTCACTTGCATTTCTCCATGCATACTCCTAATCATGCTAAGAACCTTGGCTATGAATAAGCAACCGACCAACACACCTACTACTTAAAGTAGGAGTTCTTCGCATCAGTCCAACGTGCATAGGACTCTTCCTATGTTGATGGTGTTAATCCCGCCATTAAGTCACACTCCTAGTTGGACTAGGAAACAAGTCTCACTCCAAGTAGGACTAGGAAATTTGTCCGTCAATGCTCAAAAGTTGATGCAACTCAACATACCAGCCCCGAAGCATATTTTCTTTGGTTGTTCGTATGCAAAGGCTAAGAAGTATTTGACGCCTTTGCTTATTCAGCAACTAGGGGTCTAATAGTAGCCTATGTAGACAACCTCAACCCATTGGACCTCAACCTATCATATGTGTCTTTGGGACCTTTCATGAGCATCCAAACACTTTGGTGACTACAAATTTATGAGAGCAGGAAGAAGTGCCCTTTTTTTTGTTCTAATTAATAAAACCTAATAATAAAAATTGAGGCTTTGTCATCATTTTAATTTAACTAAATAGGCTAAGGGGTTGTTTGGGTACTGAATTGTGAGAAGATTCAGTCGATTCAGTGTTGATTCAGCACTGATTTTTTAGAATCCTGTTTGTGTATAAAAGTTGTATTAAATTAAAAATTTAGTACTAAAGTTAGATTCAAGTCGTTTCAAGCCTGAATCGGCTTGAATCACTAAATCATCTCATGAGGTGATTCAGTCGATTTAGTCTCCTAATCACCATTTTAAAAATTATAGATTCTATATTTTTTAATAGTTATCATTCATATCGATTAGAGCTTCGATAAACGTATCATATAAGTAAGACCCACTTTAAAAATTCAAAATTACCTACCCTTGTAGATCTTGTTTGATAGAGCTTGAATTTAGAAGTGTAATGATACGAAGAACGTGCATATCCGAGTTTAAGAGAGAAAATTATATTAGTTTAAAGTTTTAAAATTAGGTTTGACACGACATCTGAATTTATTCTAACAAATTCTCTTACCAAACGTAATTTAATTTTGGCGGTGAATTTTTGAATTAATTCACTCCTAAATTAATTCGTTACTAAATTAATTTAATACCCAAACGACCCTTAAATCTCTTTAAGAGGATATTCAACAGAATGGACAAAATTAGTATGGGATGGCTGATTCAATGAATTTTTTGATTCATTTGAATTTGTGCATCTAAACACAATTCTAGTAAAAAAATTAGAATCAAGATAAAAATAGGCTAAATCATAGGGCAAATTCGCTATCCGAACAACCCCTCAATCTCTTGATGGTTTGCTCATTTTGAAACAAATTTCTGGGAGAACTAGTCTCCATCCTGTGATTTTTTCAGTTTTTGCATGAAGATAAGAAATGCGACTTCGTGAAGGTTTTGACCATTTCCGTTTTGAGACGGAGATCGTTTAATTTCTTATCTGTAATCTGTTAAAACCATGCAACATGTGACAGAGGGGAATACCTTTCACGTTCACCCCGGAGCTGGAGTGAATGACTTTGATGGCCGATTAATTGTTCTTGATCTGTCAAGGAAGACCATTTGCCGGATTCAACTAAACTATGCCTGGGCCCTTTTGATATAATACTCGGGTTGCCACTTGCTGCTGGGATATTATTGGTTGGATAACCCCCTTGACTAGCTGGTGCTTGCATGGTAGCTTCGTTGCTTAGTCTTCTATGTTCTTCTCTACAAGTGCAATCATACATGAGCCTTTCGCAACTTCGGGACAGTCAAGGGCTCGTTAATTATTCATATTCGGTCTGAGCTGCTATTTTGCTCCATTGATACAGAAGAGTGTCTGTGTGTCACCGTTACTGGAATCAATGATCACAAGTGGTCAAGCAATATTGAAGCAATTCTGATATTGCTACTGGTGTTACAATCGATAATTTACCTTGGACAAGATCAAGTTATAGCTGATTGTCCTTCTGCCTAGCTGGAAAGACTACAGTCAATGGATTTAGTAAAACTTCTGTGGGCAAGAAGGAGGTTATCTTTGGCCAATCCAATTATTGTACCAATAAGCTGAACATTAATGCATATATATATTGATTCCACAGATTGCGTCCACACACTGTAATAACGTGAGAGTGGCGTGCACTCAAGCACCGTGTGCCATGCAGGTCAATGCATGTTAATGGTCAAAACCTGAAAATTTAGTGTTGGCCGTTGCAGGAAATTGCCATGCATCTGCTCTTAGTTGGAAAAGACATGCGGATGGACATGTTGAACTTTAAAATGAATCATATGAAACTTAGGATTACTCATTGACCATGATCCAAGTAGCTGCATCTATCGAAAGAATTGTCACGGAGATTCCCAGGTTAAGCCTATGATCCATGTGATGAGCTTATTGGGCTTTGTACTGTAAGTTGTTACATAAAAGTTGTTTAAAGTTTGTCCAGTACTGTGATATTAAGTAATTAGGTTCATCGTACAAAGGAATTAGGATACTAATTCTTACACCCTTTCTACTGTTAGCGTCTTAAGTCAGTAAATATGGGCCTATTTTTATGGCTTAAAGGGGAGAAATCATTTCCCACATGTATATTAAAATAAATTTCTCGAAAGCAACCTTGGGAGCAAAATGAAAAGTTCTGCGTTGTAAGCAATACCGGGGGTGATTAGCTGGTCATCGAATGTTGCTTATTGGTTGTTCATCTAATAAAGAAGATTGATTGAGAAGCAATTTCAGCGTGATACAAGCATCTTTTCTGGACATCATGAGCACTTGAGCAAGCGTTCAAAGGATGGGTACTGGACCTAGAGCTGATTGGGAAAAAGAGCATGAACCACGCCAAAGTTTTTCTGTCTCAAAATTATCGAAGTTGTGGTGTTTTAATCTGTCCAACAAACTAATCGCTCTTCTGCATGCTCCTTATTTTCATGGTTTCTGCTATGCCCACAGATTTCATTAAAGGGGCAAAGCATTGCATTGGGCCATCTCTTGGGTCACACAAAGTGTGGCTCAAGGGGCAATCGGAGTTGGTGGGAAGATTCTGTGGATGGTTTGCACGGCTAATTAGGGTGAAGGGTGGAAACGTCAGTATTGAGAGATATAAACATCAGGCAAAACAACGTGTTAAAAGCTCTCACAACATTATTGCTTTCACTAGATTGACGTAGGTGTGCTGACTGCTGATCACCCCTAAAATTTGTACCACTATTTTCCTCATGTTTTACAACTCTTGGTGCAAGCGTTGACATACATAATTTTAATACGGGAAGAGATTTTGAGATTTGATATAAACAAAATGTGTGTTAGAGTGCTAATCTAGCAAAGTGGTGTACTGGTTCTGCCTCCCCTTTTCCTGTGGCACCTAGTGTAGGCCTGTGTATGTGTGCGTGCGATCTACCAATAAAAAAAAGCGCCCATATTGGGCCATTCTCATCAATGTGATCATCAATGTGAGCATCACGCCTAAGGACAGCGACACTTGCAAATTCAGAAAAACTTTCTCGTCTATAATTTTATCTCAGAAGTCTGCAACTTAAAAACTATTAAGAACAATCTAAACATAGAATCACTCCAGGGGGACCACCACTGCGCTTAGGATGTGCCATTCGCAAAAACCACTTGCCCCATTGATGGCGAAGCTCGTATTGTCTTTCTTTCCTTTTTTTTTGTTTTCTGATTTGCAGAGACCATATTTCGCAGAAAAAGAAAGAGCAGTAACATGAACACGTGATGACCAGCTTACTTTTTCATAAGAAAAGAATCTAAACAGGGTTTTTTTTATTCTTGTAACAGGCTAAAGACAGAACACAAAATCTGCCTCCCCAAAATTTGGCCAACTCAGAACTTAGTGTACACCAAAAGCAAACGAATAATCACAATTATATAATAATAATCGTGAAAGAACAAAACAAAAAAGATAGATTAGCTCCATATTGATCCACTTCATCTCTGTCCTTCATCTGTCCATAATTGAGAATGTTTATGCAAAAAGAAAGCAAGAATAAAGAAATGTTTTAGATTATTATATGTGCAGGCGTGTCTTTACCTTGTTCATTTTGTTTGCTGAGTTGTACTTGTACCAGAGAATAGTGACAGGGAGGGCCTGGTCTGTGTGGTCAAAACAGGCAGTGCAGGGGAGAAGAGAGGCCTCCCCTCCCCTCCAAATTTAATGTCACCTCGTGCCATTAACCGTATCTCAGATCGAAAAACCGTTTTCCTTTAATTTACTTTGCATTCATTGTTGTTCTCTCACTCTCTCTTGGGCCACCTCCTCCTTCCTTAGAGTCCCCAAAATCTGTCAAAAACAATCCGTTGGTTTTTAGGTGCCATGTGCTGCCATGGCTTTGGCATTTCAGCTTCCATGTGGTAGTTGTCAGGTAAAGCCAGTGGCTTTGTCTGTGTGAGAGAGAGTCATGCCATTGCCATTGAACCATGGGGTATTGAGCTGCTTGTGGGTGGTGGTACTGGTGGTTGCCTTATGTTGTGCAAAAAATGGGTTTTGAGGAGGATCCGTTTCTTACCAGTAGCTGCTCTTACTCCTTTCCATTTTCATCCGATATGTGGTAGCTGCTGTCTCTGTCTCAATAAACTATTTTATTTCAGGGACCCTGGCCTCTTTCTAGCTATGGCTGTAACAGGACGACTGGCAGTGAAACGAGCGCCTCTTTGTCTGCTTCCCATCTTCTTTCTTTTTACTGCCCACGTTCGAAGACCCTTGTCCTAAAAGTAACCGGTGGTGCTTGTTTTTATTATTTTCTCTTAGAGAGGGACGTTCTCTTCTCGACAGGCCTTCTTCGTTTGCAGCTTCGGCGTCCGATTAATGGCAGGTTCTCAATTTCTTGAAGGAATGAGGTAGCATATTATACCCTCTTTCTGGTGTACAGTTGTAGATCACATTGTTTTAAGCTCCTCCATCCTTTTGTTCCATTGTCTCCGGTGTGAGAGAGCTCAGAATTTCTGTGTTGAAGTGTCTCTACATAGGCAGAAAGGAAGCAGCGGAGCAAAGAAATTGCAAAACCAAGGGGGCGTATAGATATAAACATAGATTAGAGGGAAATTGGAGGTTTGATTTCATGATGAGGGATTTCCCTTCATGCTTTGGGGAAAATGGGGTTCAAGTTGCAGATTCTTCATCTGGGGCGAGCAGGAGTGCTCAAAATTCAGTGACTTGCGTTTATAAGAGCCGATTGCGTGGTGTGTCATGCTTGATAACCATCACCTGGAGCAGGAATCTCATGGGCCAGGGTCTTACTGTTGGAATAGATGACTCAACGAAGCAATCTCTCTGCAAGGTTGATATCAAACCATCCCTGTTCTCTAAGAAAAAGGGGTCCAGGAGTCTTGATGTAGATGCCAGCAAAGTAGACATCTATTGGGACCTTTCTGCTGCAAAGTTCGGATCAGGGCCAGAGCCTGTGGAAGGTTTTTATCTGGCAGTGGTTTTCGATCACCAAATGGTTCTCCTTCTGGGCGATTTGGGCAAAGAGGCCTCTAAGAAGATTAATGTCACACCCCCTCCCTATAGTGCTGCATTCATATCAAGGAGGGAAAATATATTTGGCAAAAAGGCTTACTGTACTAAGGCTCAGTTTTGTGATAATGGACTTGTTCATGATATAGTGATTGAGTGTGAAACTGCAGGGCTCAAAGATCCATTTCTCTGCATCCGGATTGATAAGAAGATGGTCATGCAGGTGAAGCGGCTCATGTGGAAGTTTCGAGGCAATCAAACGATTTTGGTCGATGGACATCCCGTGGAAGTTTATTGGGATGTCCATAACTGGTTGTTTAGCACCACCCTGGGGAGTGCGGTGTTCATGTTCCATGCATGCGCCTCTTCCGAGAAGATGTGGTCTAGTCAGATTGAGGACCCTTCTCTGTTGCCCTGGACGTGCTCACACAGTTTCAGAGATTCATACTCACAAGGCCGAGGCTTCTCTCTGATTTTGTATGCTTGGAAGAATGAGTAGGGTGAACATCTATGTTCTCTCATTTGAGTGCTAACATATACTTTTAGCGAGTGATTTTTCTTCTTCTCAATCACATTTAATTTATAAGTTTGCGCCATTTGTTTGTCCCCTTTGATAGTCAAAATGTCTCTGAAAAGATTGGAAAATGTTTTCATTAATGTATGCTTGCCATTTTTACACAGCAGCTTTAGTATGGTTATCTCCTTGTATTGTGGACATCCAATGTTTGTGTCCTCTGCCAAGCCAGCCTAAATTTGCTAGTTGGAATTCTTCCAGTCGTGGGAGGGGGGTTCCACAGTCAGGTCTTTGTGGCGTATAACCTGTTTGTGTGTCTATCAGGAGTGTGTGAGTGATAACTGGCCAAAAGAAAAAAGGCCAAGCTGGTAATTTTTGATTCGAAGGGAAGATATTGTTTGGTTGTTGATTCTCTTTCTAGACGCTTCTTGCTTCTTTATTTGTTCGCTAATATCTTGTCTGAGGAGAAAGGACTTGGAGTTTAACGACTTGGGTACAGAAGGTCAGCGGCCATGCTTTATTCACTGCTGTAAGACCGTTATCATTGTTTCTTATGTCAATGCATTAGTGAGAAATATGGATTTGATTCCTCTCAAATTTGCTTCTTTTTTCCTTGGCCAATAGCTGATCATCGTTCCTGCAGGACCAAATTTGGCCTGATGGAATTGCTTTCAGGCAGAGAGCTGTAGCCAATTGTTTATGTTCTTTGATAGATACCAGAATAAATGTCATCCTTTTTTTGACATGTTGGTGGTCACTTGCCAACAACTTACAGTACACGTCCATGCATCAGCATTGGATGTGTTTTATACAATTCCTGATTTGCACTAATATGTTTGAAAGGCATTCGGCTCTACCCATTACATAGGTGTTGATGACACTAGACTGCAATGTTCTTGTCGTTCGTAGTTTTTCTTAAAAATTATAGTTCTTGTGGAGGATGACAGTTCTAAAAATTGTTGAAGAAGTACCTATAAAAAAGAAAATTTTGAAGAAGCAGCTACAATAGATAATGATTAAAACCATCAAATAATTGAGCAAAGAGAGAAAGCCTACAGTCTACAGTGATGTTTCCAGTAATTCCTATTATGCCTCCAGCGATATTGGAGATAATTTTTTCTCTGTTTTCGTTATGGCTCTTCTCAAATTGTAAATTATGTTGTGGCAACTAATGATGAACATAAGATACAGTAGCTTCCAAGTTTCATTATTTAATAAAATTACGTGAAAGCGAATTGTATTATTATTCTCTTAGTTATCCAATGCATATAATTTTTTTTGTTATTTAGCTGTTTGATGATATCCATGATGATTTTCTTTGTGGGAATGTGTACTTCTTTCCAAGGTCATCAATTTAACATGTACTTCTTTCTATTTGAGCGTCAAAGCTTAAGGTATATGTCCATAGGTGCTGATTGAGAGTCATCCAAGTGAGAACAAATAATCCTGTTCTCAAACACGAACAAGGCACCTCAACTAATTTACCAATAATTTTCATCTTTGGTGTTGTTGTTCTTATTGTGAATATCCTCGTACGGTTGGGTGTTTGTTACTGTTTTGCTGAAGTTTTAGTAGATATGCTATGTTCTTAGTTGTTTGTTCTGTACTTGACTAACCGCCGTCGTCTCATTTGTAGCGGGCTCCTCTTGTGTACTTGTTTGTTAGTATATTCTCTTTGCCCAAAAAAAACCAATTTACCAATAATTACAAACAAGTGAAGACCGGTGATTTCCATATGATTGTTGTTCTTTCATTTTATTCCTCTCTACATCCCTCAAGCTTGTTGACTTCAATGTTGAATGCAAGGCTAATCTTAGGAGGGTGGATGAAGTCAAAGTAGCAGAAAGGAAAACAGAAACAAAATATTGAACTCCGATATGTTTAATGGTACCTTGTAGTGTCATTTGAACGATATGTACTCAAGTTAGTGAGGCTTCATCAACGGTGTGAAGTCTTACTAGATGTCTGATCACCAGGATTAGTGACGCGCACACTTTTTGTGTCATGTACATGCCCTAACATTTGCGATAATCAGACATCTTGTGAAACTTAAAGCCTTTCTTAACTATTTTATTAATTGTGTTACTTGCCCACCCACTGTTCATGGCAACGAAATTGTAACCAACAAATCCAAACCCATGTCTCCTCGTGTATGGAGAGCACATGCTGTGACTCATACTAGTGCCACAAGTGCTTTAACAATACCAGCTAGTCAGACTGCTGGCTTGAGGAAGATGCCGACTGCACCAAACATGAGCTGGTTACACTAGGCTCGTCGAAGAAAGAGACTGCAGGATTACTTATCCTCTAATAAAGACGGCCGATTTAAGTACGAGACCGGCCAATCAAATTTGACCAGCTCGTTCTAAGATAGCAGGAAATGGTCTTCACAGCGTTGATACCAAAAATGAAAACCGAAGGAAATGCCGTTACCTAAATAAGGCCCGAAAGTTATGAAATCAACGTAAGGCCTATCACATCATACTTACTATACAAAGTAAATTAAGTAATAATATATTTTTATCAATTTTTTTGTAATAATTTTATATTTGTTATAAAAATATTTTAGTAAAATTATTACTTAATTTTTTTTATGCCGGTCATATATCAACATAACATTAGTCATTGATAGGCCATAGGTACTATTTTTTCATTATGTTAATTTTAATTTATAAGGTTATTTCTTGCATGTTTAAACTTAGATTTCTACATTTTTAATATCATTGGAATTAAACTCTTGATGAGTTCTATCAAATAAGATATTAAATGAGTATATTCTTGAAATTTTTTTGTAGGTCCTATAAGTGTATATATATATATATATATATATTTTGCATGTGTTATACATGTGCATTTTTGCTAACATTTATCCATTTAAAATAGGTATAAATCAATTCAAATCTAATTAACAAAAAAAAATCATTCAAACCTACCCTATATCAAATCTTGTGACAGAACACATGGTTGGGTGTCCATCCTTGTGTGTCCTATCACAAGAATGGGCACCCTTATGAAATTGACATGTGTGTATATATATATATATATATATATATATATATATATATATATATATATATATATATATATATATATATATATATATATAAGCTAATTACCAAAAAATAAGAAAAAATCATAAATGTATTCGCCACTGTGATTGGACCGCCAAAGTTGAGCAACTCGGCGCCCATACTGAGGACAAAAAATTGAACTTCGCAAGACGAGGCCTATAAATCCAAAATTGATCCTTTTGATGTTCTAATTACACGCCTAATTCTTGTTAGGATGAATGCTTACTATTAAGTTGTTAGAAAGTGAGTTAAACATAGACGAAGTCTATTTACGAGAAGCATATAAAAATAGGCATGTTATGTATTGAGAGCTTAAGCCCACTTAAGAGAATGAATAATCTCACATCTCCTTGAAGATAGAAATAGAGTTGGTATATAAGATATAAGTTTTATTTTTCAAGTTAGGCCCTTGGGTCATTCCATTGTGAGGTTATACATGTTGGACCCACAAACCTATATAAACTAACTTACATGCACACATCACCACCAAGTCAACACAAAATTTATTTTTGAGATTAATTATTTTAATTTTTTCTTAACCCAAATTGAGTTCAGTTTAACTTATGTCCCTTGACAGACATACACATCTGTTAGAATGAGATTAGGATTCTTCAACAAGATTTTTTCTATATTCTATACAACACTAAGAACATATGTCTACATTATTGTTAATTATATTTTCCTACCGTCTTTGTGATAGTGATTACATAATTGTAGTTCACTGCATACACTATGTAAAAGAGCTTCTAAAGTATGTGGTAGATTGTCTTATCTTGGGAGATAAATTCCTAAATGATCATAAGTACCATTAGAGAGGAGAGTAATTCTGTCTTAAAGACAAAACATTAAATGCTTAATCTGATATTCAAATTCTCAACTCCCTTTGTATATTCTACTAATTGCAATTACTAAGGTACAAAAATAATATAGGCTTTATGAAAGGTTGTAATTATATCATCCAACTGGTCACATGCGAAAGGACAAAACTCATGTTCTTGTTGGTTTTATTTGTCGAGGATCACACGTGCAGCATTTGGAACTTCTTCCTCTTCTTCATCCCCAACAAAGACTAGGAAGAAGAGGCCCATTGATAAAAACAAGCATTTTTCATACATCCCTTTTTGTTCATTTTTTTATTCACTTTTGATTTTTTTGTTTATTCTTGCCCTTAATTCATTTATTCCTTTGATTATTTACATTAGCTTATCTTCTAATTTAGATAATTATTTTTATTGAATTATACTTTTTTCTTTTTTTACACATGCCTTGCTGTGGGAGTAGAAGAACTAGCTAGGTTTGCCAAAGGACCTTTGTGCGATAAATGCAAAAGAGGGGTCTCCAAGATGTGGACTCACTCCTATGGAAGGTCGTATCAGCCAATACAGGTGCGTATCGGCTGACACTGATTTGATACGGGGGGCGATACGCCCCCCACATAAAGTATTGATACGTAACGGCCATATTGATCGTACTATATCGATATGACCAATACATATCGATACCGTATTTTAAAAATATTTGTAATTCAAAAAAATATTTTTTAATTAAAAAAAGTATTTAAAAAATTTCCTTAAAATAAAAACACAATTCAAACCCAACTTCTTTACAAATTTAGGTTTTTGTTATATTAAAAATAATATTTTTAAAGTTGTATGAGATTAATACGGGTAGGTTCATACAATTTACATAATTATTTTTTACATATAGTGCTCCACAAATATATATTTATTTAAACATATAACTTAGACTCATATTAAACATATTATTTATTTTTAAAATAAATTAATTTTAAAGCACTAAAAAAGAATGAACAATAATTTGTATAGGATGGAGAGCATAATAGTGTATAATTCTAAATAAACTAATTTTAGAATACCCGAATTGGTTAATATGATATTATACGGTCTTATTATGTTTTAAAAGATATTATAATGATATATTATTAGTTATAATATTTTTTTATATTTATGAAAGAGTTTATGCCCGTTTCGGCACATACCAAGTATATTATCGGCACGTACACGTATCTATAGTCATTGATACTCTCATCCGTATCTACGGCCTTCCATGCTCACTCTAAAGGTCCATTTTTCTTGGTCAAGTTAGCCATAAGTCGGGTTGACTGGCCATGCCAGGCTGATTTTTAAAATACTGCTTTAAACCAGAGATTAAGAAAAAAAATTATTACTTGAGGGTTAAAGAAATATCCATGAAACATCTAAACCATGTTGGGCCATACTCTCAGGGTTTATTAGTAGTTGTGGAGAAGTTCTTTTTTTAATACTTTTTCTAAAATTCTTTTCTGCAACTCTCTTGAGTGTATAATACTTCATTACATTCATATGTTCAAGGATTCAACAAATATAAATCTTAAGTTCAATGAAATATTTAAAATATTATATGGTCTTTATGTTAGAAGTGGGTATTTTATATATATATATATATATATATATATATATATATATATATATATATATATATATATATATATATATATATATATATATATATATATATATATATATATATATATATATATATATATATATATATATATATATATATATATATATATATATATATATATATATAGGTTAAGCTCATATGATTTATATGTGTTAAGCCATATGCTCACTTTGTATTAAATAAAAATCACATATGTGAAGTAGTTGAAGGAATGAATAATCCCACATCGCTTAGGGCCTGAAAGGGGTTTTGCGAAAAAAAAATTTATAGGAAACGAGCTTCCTAGGAAAAGTATATTTTTGTGCAAATAAATTGTTATAGAATTTGATATTTCCATGGTTAAGGGTTTATTTAGAAAAAAAATAGAAACTTTTATTAATGTATATTTTAAAAAAATACTAAATAAAAAAACTATGTTAATAAAAAATATCATATTTATGTCCTTTGCACATTTTTTTATTTGGTTAAATAACCCTTTTAGTCAATCATTTGTATGGTTATGAGTAGAAAATAATATATCATATATTTATTTTAATTTATTTTATTAAAAAAATGTGACAAATAATAATTCAATTTTTTTTCATGTACCCCATGTTTGGCACATTTTTTTTTGGCTAAATGTATTTGATGACCAATTAGTCATCTTGAAGACAGTTTTACTACCAATAAGTATCTTATTAATCATATTTTTTATTTTAAAAAATAAATTTTAGCATTAAAGTTAAACAGTTTCAAATGGAACTCGCGAACTTCACTCTCATAAGCTTCAAACTCAACATCCAAAAGAAACAAAACGAAGTATAAGTTTGCCCAAACATTGGCTAGATTATGAAAAAATTGAGCATAAAGAAAGAATATTATTAGAAAAAAACCAAAAGGTGTGAAGGGTCAACCTATAATCGAGTCCATTAAGCAATGGATGACATTCCAAACAGAGAAGCCAAGCGTACTGACATGAAAATTGAAAGTAGGAAAGTATAGTCGCATTAGAAATTGACACTTTTTTCCCTTGTCCAGCCAGCATTAAAAAAAGGATGGTAATGAAGTAACTCTTCTCTTCTCTGGCGCAGAAATATTTTTATGGTGCCTCTTTAATGTGAGTAGAGTGTAAGGAATATTTGGAAAGCATCCAATTTCAAAATCGACTGCTAGTGCACTTTTAGAGCTTGGGAATTAACCTTAAATACTTAAGTTAGCATGCGCTAGCATGTATGCTTTCGATTTTAAAATGGTACGCTTCCCAGGCATTCCTGACGCTTGACTTACTCTCAAAGGGAGTATAGAAAACACTTGCCTATGGAGCTCACTCTTAAAGTTTCCTCCTTTCTTTCTCTTCCTCTGGAGGGAAGCAGCAATAGTAGTAGAATAAGAAAAGCACTAGTCTTGGAGACTGGGGTTTCCTTTTTTTTCAGTCAAAGACCTACATTTGGATCGCCATGGAAGATGGACCTCTTGCACTGTGATGAAGACATGATGTTTGTGGCTTCAAGTGTGAGGGAGGTGAAGTAAAGAAGCAGGTCTTCCCGGTGGACTTTTGTGGGGGATGGTGATGACAGTCTTTGGGAATTCCGCTGGGGGGTTTTAGGGAGGAAAGCAGGTCTTCCCACTATGAGGCTGAGGTCTCCCAGGGGCTGCTTGAAGCAGTGCACGATGGGGACTTGAAGGTCACGTCCAAGTCCTGACTGATCTGTCCTTGGACGTGAACTTTGTCGGGGCCGTCTGCCTGAAGTCTCTCAAGGAGAAGGGCCTTACTATGCAGTGAAGCACCCAGGGTGGGGCGCTTCGAATATGAGGAGTTCAGGACCGATGTCACACTGCTCTTCCTCAAGACCAAACCGGACACTCGGCAAAATGCTTTCCGGGGGCTGGGGGTTGGGGTTTTCACCCTCTTTTTTTAGGTCGAAAAATAAAAAATTTTAGTTTAATTTTTTTTAAAAATTTATTGAGTCAATAAAATAATTATTTTTAGAATAAATTCATCTGGTTTAGTTTTTTTTGAACCCAAATTAATTTGGTTACAGGTCTAGTTTCAATCTTACCAAATTGTGTCAATTAATAGACGAATGCGCTTATTTGAATTAGACGAGTTGTCTTCAATGGGATTTTTTATAAAATCTTAAAAAATATTTTGTGTAAGATCCTTTACTAGATTTCCGTCTCTATCTTTTCTATGAGATTCCTCTTTTTTTACTTCATTTTATAACCCTCTAAACCATATTTGCCTCCATTGGTGGGGCTGACCATGAACAAAACTATTGAGTCATTTATTTATTTTTAATTTACAAACTCCTCACTTAAAAAAACACCCACTAACATTTTAACTGTTGAAAAGAATAATCAATCCGTTTTAATTTTACTTGATTCCAAAATTAAACTGCTAATAATGGTGGCTCGCACTAACATATGAGAAACAAAAAAAAAGATAAAAGAAGAGGAGTATGGGGATGGGGAGGCAAAGAATGAAGAGAAAGATAAGAAAAAGAAGGATGTAGCCTCAAAGGAGGGAAAGAGAAAGAAAAAGAGGAGAAGAAGAATAATAAGGAGAGGCGAAAGAAGGAGGGAGGAGGTGGAGGAGGAAGAGAAGGTAGATGTGGTTCAATAGTATTGCTGAATAAAGCGGAAGAAAAAGAAGGGATAATTAAGTAATTTAGACCCACATGCATGGTCATTCACATGTGCACAAATTCTTGTATTACTCAAGATAGGTATTTCATTAAGTTTAAGATCATCTATTTATGTCAAAGCCTCGAGATGTTTTGTTTCGAAAATTATTTTCCTGATCGGATTTTTACGAGGGTCATAAGAACTGGTCACACTATAAGCACTCTTTTGTTTGACAAAAGAGAGGTTAGGGTAACCACAAATTAATTAACATATGACTAGCTTGACTATAGTAGCAACACGAATTTATTAACGATGTTGCAACCTTGAATGTACGTGATAAGACATTAATCAAGGATACGGAGGTGCTCCGCTTTCCAAGACCTCAAACATTTAAAAGTGAACCATTGACTTGCAGTATATACCAGGAACAAACGGGACACACATTCCTACCTTGTCGTCTTCATACGAAAATCACTTCTGTAACTTCGAGTGCTGAGAACACCCTTCGCATCCCAATACTTGAACATTTACCTCTCGACACTTTTATATGTGATGAACAGACGACTTATCTCAGTAATGTTTTTATGTTGGATTCCGTGGATTTAATTGACTACTTCCTTTGGTTAATTAAATATAGTATAAAATCAAGTCATAACATAGATTTCAAATCAATTTTTGTCCCAACCTCTCTTCTCCTTAATCAAGGAAGCATCGTTTTTGTGAACACTTGCGCTCCCCCTCCCCAATAGGAATTGATTGATTCCAAAGACAAGAACAGAAGACCCAAACCGCAGCCATGAATGAACTCACGTAGAAACCACAAGACAGACACTGCACACAAATTCACAAAAGCACTCCTCTTGCTACTTTGTCTTCCTTCCCATGCTCTATGGCGGTTGGCCAAAAATGAAAGCAAAAGGGGATCCCAAGAGCGCCAGAAATCAAATCTATCATAAGGCCAAAGAAAAGGAAAACAAAGAGACATGACGTGCATATTTATATGTTTTCTTCTGTTCTGAATTGAAGGTGGAAGATGAAGAGGGACGACTTGTTTGTTCCTTTTCTTCGTTTTCCAGTTGTAAAACTATAGTCGAGTCAAAAGCGTTGGGAGGAGAAGGCACAGTTGCGGCGTTTGAGGTGGGGGGAGACGATGGAGATGAGACCGCCGAGCGGCGGTCGCATCTTCGACCTGTACAGCATCTCGTCGTACGGCCTCCGGTAGTACCTCAGGTAGGGGAGGAACGAGTCCCGGGCCCTGTCCCCCTTGCCCACCGCCTGGCTGTTGGCCTCTCTCCGGAAGAAGGCGGCCGGGGACTGCAGGAAGGAGGGCCTCGGCGTGCGGGGTGCAGGGTGTCGGAGAGTGCGGCCGTCAAGGGGGGTGGAGCGGGCGGTGGGTGAGGCGAAGGAGTAGGAGCGGGCGTTGAGTGGGGAGACGAGGGCGGGGCCCAGGAGGGAGGGGCTGCAGCTGGCCTCGGACTTCTCCGGGATGGTGGTGTCGATGCGGGAGAGGTACCAGGGCTTGAGGGAGTCGAAGTGGGAGACGACGACGGAGAAGCGGGAGGAGGAGGAGGGGCCGACCTTGTTGTTCGGGGTGGCGGTAGGGGTGAAGCGCAGGGAGCATGCCCGCGGGTAGGCGGCGAAGCTGTCGTCCAGCGAGTCCTCGAAGTCCAGCGACGAGACCAGAGCCGTCGATGCCCACAGGTCCACGAACGGCCGGGCGCCCTGCCACCATTCACATCACAGAGTACAGAACACCACCATGTCAAACACTATAGTGAACGAGTTGTTAAAATTTCCCGCCAGTTCATGTTCTTAACACAAAGGAACAAGAATCAAAGTCATTAAAGACATGATTAGTCCGGAATTGACATTAGTGGTTCCAGTTTGCACTTCAATCAGTTTTCTTCTGGAAGAATTTCGTTCATAGGGATGGGGCCATTTTGGATTATTTATGAGCTGTTCAGTGATTTCTTTATTAAAGATGCTCCAAAAATCCAAGGGAATTCTTAGTTTTCAAGTCTAATGGAGATTACCTTCCACAAGAAGGAGAAATGGGTGGGAGGATCAATGACGAAGGCTTTGTGCAGTCGGCCCGGGTAGTACTCCGACATGATTCTCAAGCTCGGCAGAAGTAAATTGAGGAAGGCCGAGGCCGACCTGAAATAACCTGCGCAGCCAAGCATGCAAACTAGTGAGTGACAGAATACACAAAAGAACGGTAAAACAACAAGAGACCTGTTCTTGCAGTCATATTGGACTGTTAAAAAGCAAAAAGATTCATCTGACGTCTGAACTCGCGTGCGCAACACTTGCAGCAAAGTCAATTGCTAGTTTTGATAGGAAAAAGGAGTTGGAGTGTTTTTTTGTCAGCATTTTTAATGGTAAAATTAGCCGTAAAATCCGACAAATACTGTAAATATGAGCCGTACTTGATCTCTGTTCTCTGTAAACACAGAGTGCAAGCATGGATTAATTCAGAATCCCCTCCTCTCATTATTAAGCGGTGTGCCATTTCCCACTAGTATGCGGCATGTGCTCTGCCCTGCACACATTATTAAGCTGTGGAGCAGGCGTTCCAGGCCCCAGCTTTTCAGACCATAGACATTCGAAAATTAAATTTGCAACTTTAATGAAGGATTATGGAAGAGCAGAACGGTGTAGTGAAGGAAGCTCCTAGATTCCCAGGGCATATCCATCTTTATTATACTAGACACTAATGTGTTTCTAAAGGAAAGGATCCTCAATTAACTGATATTTACAAGAATCAAGTCTCTTAAGTAGTCAAATTATCATCAATTTTCTGACGTGAATTGAGCTTTTCATGATTTGAGGAAGAAACTTGCCAGTCTATCATCTTGAAAGCAGAACTTACTTGCATCGAAGAGAAGTACGAACTGTTCAACGCTTCTCGACATGGTCGCAATGGCGACTTCTAGTGTGAAAACCAATAACCGGACATACCTGCAGTAGGGAAGAACAAACAAAACACAGAATCGTGTCACCAAGCTATTTTGGGCAGAGATAAGGGTAGCAGAAAAAGAAAAGGAGTAAATGCATGCATCTGAGGAGTGTATGTTTGGTTTGTCTCTTACATCTTCTGAGAGTGGAACTTCTGATAATCTTGCTTCACTCGAAAGACCTGCAGAAACAAAAATAATAACGATAAGAAGGTTTGTTTACCAGCAAAATTTGTTTGTTACAGATTACCAAGGGATGAAAACTAGCGTAAATTCCTCACCATGACGGGTCTGGCTTCTGGGTCATGGCCAGCTACGTAGGCAACTCCCTCTGCAATCTCAACAGAGAACTCATCCGCTATCAAATGCTCTGTTTTTTCATCACACAAAGAAGGAAAGAAGCAAAAATAGTCAAGTAAACAGAGAGATTCGAGCTCTTAGGACTGAGTACTTTGAACAGCACTTTTTGACGGCCGCAGTGGAAAAAGGGAGAAAAGAAAAGATTCCTCGTGGGGTTAAGAAACGATCAGAAGGAGAATAGAAGATGGGAGCTGAGAAAATTCCCTTTATACGGATTTTGAGATGAGGGAAAGCAACAACGAAGGTATACAATAGACGCACCAGTGCCGATGCTATCTCTCCAGGAAAGGCAGGCTCTCAAATGCTTGGCGGCTTTCTTCACGTTTTCTCCCTTGGCTTTCAGAAATCTTTCCACGCAGGCGTTGTTGCAGAACTTCTCCTGCCATGAGGAACTTAGCTTTCATTAAACCCGAAAAAACAAGAAAATAACTCAAGGATTTCGATGAACACGACAATTGGTTGAGCTATTGTGAAAAGCAAAATGCAAATGTTAAAACTGGATGTGGTAGAGATTTCCACGGAAAATCGAGATTACAATACAACTTCTCATTCACATTCCATTAAAGCAAATAAGGTGCAAAGATTGGAAGAGAAGAGAAAGAAGCAGTAGCAGAAGCACTGAAGCAGGAAGAACTTTGTTAAGCAATGATCAAAATTCAAAGAGCATAAAGCACCATTTGAGTTGACAGTGTGAAACAGAGAACACTTTGAGCAACGAAGCAAAAAAATCTGTCGAAGACAACCAACCTGCTTGACAGAGAGAGGAGCTTGCTTGCGGAGGAACTCAAGGACCGCCTCTATCTTCTCCTCGTCCCTCTCCTCCTTCTTCCCCATCTTCTCCAACTCTTCAAATCAAGTAAACACACTCAAACCCGAAGACACGGACCGAGACAGATCTCTTCCTTGCTCAGCACGCCATTCCCTCACCCACCCAAGACCAGCACAGCGACAGAAGACACAGAGAAGCAGAACCCGAAATAGACTGCGGCGTCTCTGAACAGGTGGAGGAGGTTGTTGTAGCCAGTGGGGAAGAGCGAGGGAAGCGTGAACTCAACAGCAGCTTTCAAAAAACCAAAAAAGAAAGAAGAGAACCCGAGTTTGAAAACCGGGTCGGGGGTGCGGGGGCCATTTTTATAGCACGAGGCCACGCCGGCGTCACGGTTGCCGTTACTGGGAAGACAGGCCCCCCCCTCACCACCTCACGTTCTCGCTTCCTTTATTGCACTAGACGACGACCCGCCCCCCACACCCCTATCATGACGGCCTGACGGCGATGCCTGACGGAACCAGTCCCCCACTGTAAGTCCCAGATAATTAAGCCCATTAAAGCAGTGAACACTGAACAGCAGCTGCTGCTCGTGTCCCTAATCGGCCCAACACGCATCTCAGGGACTCAGGAAGGGTTAGAACCACGGAGGCCACGGACGATACAGTGACCATAAGTCAAAGGAGGCGAAAGAGTATAAATATCTGGTACAGTCTCAGCTGCTTGGAGAATGGAGATGGATCGTATCTAGCTCTGAACTCCCGTGATTATGCATGATATATCACAAGTGAGAATGCGAATTTTCGTAAACAAAACATGTGGGCATTTTGTTGATTTCTTCGATTTGATTGAGAAACATTTTGTTCATGGTTCAAGAAAGTGGTGTGCCGGATGTGAAGTGGGGGAACTCGATGCATTGGACTGGGCTCCATTCTCTCTTAATACACCACAACCAATGTTTATTTCGGTCAATTAGGTTGAAGCGTTTAGTGTGTAGGCCATCGATCTTCACATGCGTTCCTTAGACAAAACATGTAGGCATTTTTGTTCATTTCTTCGAGTTGATTGAGAGGCATTTTGTTCATTTCTTCGATTTGACTGAGAGACATTTTGTTCATGGTTCAAGAAAAGTGGTGTGCCGGATGTGAAGTGGGGGGACTCGATGCATGGGACTGGGCTCCATTCTCTCTTAACTCTGGAGACTCCGTGAACCGATCCTCCATATCTCTGAATACGCCACAACCTATGTTTGTATCGGTCAATTAGGTTGGTTACTTAGATACAAGGAGGACGATCCAAAATCGAAAGGAAACTGGTGTTTGAGGTTCTTGGAGTGGCGTTTGTGGAAGAAACGCAAGGGTCCAAACTCGAACAGACATTCCTCACATGCAGCTCATGTCACTCACTCACTCACTTGTCCATCTGCTTCCATTTCTTTATTGTAGCCTGTTTCGCCCCCCATTAAACTAATACGCCCACTGCAAATGACCCTTGTCTTCGTGTGAAAAACAAGGGAAACAAAGTCAAAAGGTGGCAAAAGAAACAGGGAATGCGTTAAAGGAGAGGGTATAATTTATGCGGGCGTGGAAAAGTGAGTAATCGTCTGTGATCTGATTTGGGTTCTTAGAGTAGAGCGAAACTCGTCTTTCCCGAAGCTTAGATGGTAGCTTTTATTTTTATCCCGGTATAAATAATTGGGATTGTATTGGTAAGTGTTGCCGGAGGGGATCATCTCTTCCGGTTGTCTTGATTCAAAAAGAGGAGAGATTCTCTTGACTTTGAATAATCAATCATGGATGCTTTGTTTATGTGTCTCTTATCTGCATGGTTTTGAGTTTCCTTCCCTTCATGCCCAGCATCTTCCAGCTAACTACTCGGCCTTGAGTTCAAATTTCGAACCCGACCTGCCCCGGTGAACAATCTCTTATGTGTCTCCAAAGTCCTTGCATCACAAATCTCCCCCACCAGGGTGGCAGAGGGTCATTAGTCACTCACTTCCCTTTCAAATTCAAAAGAAAAATGTGGCTATCATCATCATTGGATATAATAAAACTCTGGTTTCCCTCTGCTGATCTAACGTTTGCAAATTGATCAGGAAGGCGGGCCTAGCTCATCATCGATCTGTTCGTCATCATGTATGGTCTGAGTGGCGTTGAGTGCTGTTTATCTGTAAAGAAAAGAAAATGTTGCAAACAGTTTGAATGAGCCGCAAAAAGTAGAGAACATGATTCGCGAGAATATAATTAAAATCAGTATTCTCTCTAGTAGGACAACAGAAGTAGTCCATGTTGACCTGACTGTGGTCCATACTCGCTCTACTTTTACAATACATATGCACTAACATGGCTACTTAACTGGTTCTGTGCATCCAGCTTTCCCTATCTAGGTATCTGCAGGAACTTTCAATTCAAATATTAACTCATTTTTATACAGACACTGATGTCAGTTCGATGCTCCCATTCCAGATTTGAACACGAATATTACGTATAAATCAACTTATGGTTGAAAATAATTTTTTGGTAAGAATTAAGATGCATAATTGAAGATATTCGAGAAACAAAGTGGTATGCAACGATCAACAGCAAACTTTGTGTTTGACATTTGTCTTTGCTGTGATGATTAAACAAGCCGTTGAAAAAGGGGGTGGATCATGTGTTATTTTAACGTTGAGATAGAAAAAGGTAGGAGTGAACCAAAGAGCATCATCGCCTCCAATCCATCCAACGGTGCATTAACTTTCAAGAGTCGGTAAGGAATGCTTTTGTGGACAAGACACCTAATCATTGTGACAAGGTAAAGGGTTGGACTCGGGATTTTCACATCACCCTGGCGGCTGTTCCTCCAAATTCTTCTCTCACTAGGCTGTACTACAGTACCACCCACCATGGATCAGTACAGCAGTTGTCAAATATCGTCTACGTTACATGTGTCTATATTCAACACGGACACTACACCAAAAAATAGAGAGTCATCAAGCAGAGACTCAGAAATTTGTTCCCCCGAATCATGATTGTGAAGCTTAATAAATTCGATGGCCCTTCCCTGACTTGTCCAATCCGTGTCCTTCTCTGCCTGATTGTACATACTGCTCTATGCTTACAGAGTCCGGACCGCAAGTTTGTGAATTGGGCGAAATCCACTATAGGAATGTTGACTTGGTCCCCCTGTCCCCGCAGATGATTACGAGAACTGGCATATTTGTGTGGTGCCTGCAAGGAACGAGGAATGAACGGGAACAGGGAATATAAACCCGAACAGGAAGCTCGTGATTATACAGGAGATATCACATGGCGAAGTCTGATCCGTGACACTTCACCCAGACTTATGTTTTCAGTGATCATATTCCTATCTATGAGATCTGGAGATTACGAAAGGGACATTTGAGAAGAAAACGTTCCAGGGATTTCCGCATTTCTAGGCGAGAGCTCAACGACGACAAAAAGCTTGAGAAGCAGGCACTGACGAACTAGAAGTGGGGGGTTCTTGATGTGAGGCCAGATTGTTTTAGAACAAGACGCGATGGTTAGATTCCATGAAACTGCCAACTGGTTGCACCTTTCAAACAATGCTGATAGAGCTTAATAGTGGAAGCTGGCTGACTTCTTGAACATACATTAAGGGCATCACTTGCACTCGAAATCATATCAATAGACAATGCTTTAAAAAATATCAATAGACAATTATTTAAGCCTGCTAACTGAGCTTCGCTCGTTAAATCAACATCATTCATCAAGGATCAGAAGATATTAAAATGGAAAACCGGCAATTTTTCGACCTACAAAGCAAGTCCAAAATTTCTCTACTAGGCCAAACATGTTAAACTTCGTAAGCACGGAAGGACCAAGAACGGAGTTAACAATCGTTACGGTATAACACAATATACCATGGAAAATAGAGCCAGCAATATAATTTGGCCGTCACTAACCAAGGTATAAAAATTTAGACATTTTTCTTCCAAAAGCATCCAACTTCACAAATATTTGAATATATAAGTCAAGATTCCACTCGATAGACTTTTGCTTGCTTCCAGTGGGTTCCTTCGAATAGAAGACCACCTCTGAATCCAAGAAGACGGTCCAGAATAAATATTGTATCATATTACACTTGAAAATCCAAAAATGAGAAGATCTTCATAAGGCAGATGGTGATGCACAGTTAGCCATCTGTGAAATCCACTTCTCAAAGTATGAATTATCCTCTATGTCAGGCGGAGAAAGAATTCCAAGCGGTGTAACTGCAATCTGAAACAGAAAAAAATCATGTTACTTCCTCTCAGCCAATAAAATAAAAGGAGTCGGGCTTTTTATAATAAATGAAAAAAACGAACATATCCTTGTTGAAGAGCCCCGAAATCTGTATCATCTCCTTCAGTCTCTGGCTTGCTCGTTACCTGGTTTAAATGAAGAACCCAGTTATACGTCTAATATGAACAATAATATACCCTCCTAATATTTGCTGTAATTAAATTTTAATCCAGTATAAGAGTAAAAAGTGCATTAAATCACCGGATCAAGTTGAAAACCACAAGCATGGGCGCCCCTAAATTTGGTCTTATTGTTAACATGAAGCAACCGTTCATCTTCTGCATGGACCTAAGCTTTTATAGTGTGGTTTTTACTTCTGTTTTTAAAATATATTTCGTCTATGTATTATCAAAACAGGTAAAGGCTAGGGATCTAGACAAATCATATGAAGACGACAGGTGCATTCTAACTTGGAAAAAGAAATTTTTGGGACCCAGACACAAACTGAGAACAAAAAAATGAAAAAGGAGAGAGAAACAAAATGCACACAACCAGAAAACGTAGAAAGCAAACCTGTCTGGTAAAAACGAGTGGTTCTCCTGGTTGAGTTATTGATGAATTTGGATCTTGCCCTGTGACTGACTTTGATTCTACAGAGCACTTTCCTGTCTGTGTGCTAGATGCAATTTGGTTCCACTGAGTCTTAATAAGACATTTCCCTTGTTTCGTTAATTTATAGCCCTGTGGAGCCGCATAAATTTTTAGATAGTTCTAATGCATGCTCTACATATTCAAAGAATTAAGATTTATAGATAAATTAAGCAAATAACCAAATAGATAATCTTAAATATTGTCATCTATTACTATAGGTAAAACTTCAGTCGAAATAGATAGCAAGAAGTGTCAAGATGTGAGCAATTCTAATATTTGGGCTCCATTATCCATAAAGACAGAGATATCTTATTGTAAACCCTTAGGCTTACACAGTTCTTTAGTGAGAAAAATAGATGAAAAGAGGGGAAGAATCACTCCTGTTGGCTACCTTCAGCAGAGACAAGAGAAGAGATAGAGAAAAGAGATGACAGAGAGGAAGGAAGATGATGAAAGGCCAAGTTTTTCATTGAACTCAAAAGAGGGCAGTAGCCCTTACATATATTCGACCCAGCTCTTGGGCCTGGTTTTATTTAAGCACACTACTACCAATTGAATGCATAAATAGAAAAACTACTGCTAATTGAAAGCATAAATCAAGGCCTAAGCTTATAAATGGAAACTGCCTAATGAAACATGAAAATTGCCTAACATAAAAATGCCTAATAAAAATCTATAACATATCTCTCACAAAAGAGGGAAAGGGTAATAAAAATCTATAACATATCTCTCACAAAAGAGGGAAAGGGAGACCTAATAGAACTTGGATGGAATTAATAAGAAAGAATATGACTATGTTATTTCTTACAAAAGAGTTGGCACACAACAAGCTCAAATAAAGGCCTAAGATCTATGTCGACCACCCCAAATTATAGGGAAAATGCACTACTTAATTATGATTTATTACTCCCTCTTGTTCTATATTAATAGCTCCATATGATTTTTCAAAATAAACTAAAATTTGTTCATTTTGAAAAACTAAATGGAGCTATTGATGTGGGACGGAGGGAGTACTATTTATAGGTCCATGATTTGGTAAATAAGAAAACCAAATGACATTTTTGTAATATGAGGGAAATGTATTACATTCCAGGAATGTTGCATAAAAAATGTGGGTGTTGTCTAATTTACAAAAATGTTGTTGAACAATGATCTCAAATATTCTAAATAAATTACTATAAAGTAACATAATCACCTTGTGGTGTGCAATATCTGTAGGCAAATTAATATTAAGAAATGATGTTTGAGGATAAATGTCTTGCTTCAACTCTGCCAGTAATGCATTTATAATGGGCAAGCATGCCTCTGCACCAGAAACGAAATCCTGAACGTCACTCTTGCCTTTCACCCTAGAGATCATTTGCCAGATTAATAATAACATCATAGATAGATAGATAGACCAAAAGTGAATTTTTCGCAGAGCAAAATTACTTTTTACCATTAAGTGTTAGGTTCAATGATTTTATTCAAAAACTGTCCAGTTTAGGGGCCAAAATGATTTTTTTTAACAATGTTTTGTTACTTGAACCATAGAGTTATCACTGTCACTGGTCCACACACAACTAACAACCAAATACATCAATTGGTAGCTTAAAATTAATGTCAATTTATCTTATATTCGAATTCAGGTACAATACAAGGATACTGTCACCTTTTGTTGTCTCCTCAACAAATGCCTTTCTTTGGAGGAAAGATGCTGAATCTTTTGAAATGCTTATTAGTATTCTATAAATCATATACACATTATCTTTACCCTTGTCTAGGCATTTCAAATTCTTGACAATCATTTCTGCTTCATCTGAACTCCTTTCAAAATTTTGATTACTAAATTTAATTTTAATACACTTTAATACTCATGTTCCATCCATTCTCCAATGATAGACATAAATTAGAAAAAAGTCATGTCTAGCCAAGGTAAACTTAAATATGTTCTACCGTGGTAAAGTCCATTTCAGTTTTCTGATGTGCTATACAAGGATTAATGACTAATACTTGTAAAAGTCTGTACGTACAACTCAAAATTAACCTTAGATAATTTAAAATATTAGGCAGAACTAGGCTTTATAAATACATCAACGGCATGCTTTTGAGGATAATAAATAGCTAAACAAAACTTTTTTTCAATTTTCAAAGATTAGTTTATGATAATTAATAAAATTGCTATCTTGCATACCAATCATAAGATATAGCCAAAGAAGGTATTCCATGAAAATAAGCTTCACGAGCACCAGCTACGGTCCCAGAGTAAATTCTACAAGTTCAAGAAAAAAAATCTACATATCAGTGTCCATAAAAGTCTCTTTCAATAACCTCAAAACAAGAAGATATCCACTCAAATAAGAAAAAAAAGGGATGTGGCAACATATAAACAAATTAATAAAGACTAGTTTTTTGTGGTTGAATTTTAAAAAAAATGAAGTCTCCAAAATTAATCACATCGGTTTTCACATTAGTAGGATTCAAAACTGCTTCACATTATTTAGATTCAAACCTGCTATCTTCCATACCCATCTTAGGAGGGTTCCTCCTATCCAAAAGCCCTAAAACTGTACCATCAGGTTGTCAAAATCAGTGAAGAAAAACAGAGCAAGGCAGGCTGTCAGATTTTCTCTAGTCTACTCAGCAGTCTGAGTTACATGCAAGCTGAAGACTGAGCTATTTAATGGTCTGAGAATTCTCAAGAGTCAGACAAGTAATTTGTCATCAAATCCAATGTGGAGGCCAAGCTGTTCCATGGCCCCAAAGAATGCTCATCATTGGTTTGGAAGTTGAAAATGTGAAAATTACTCATCACATAGTGACATCCTCGGCCCCATAAAGGTAATTTATAAATACCTACTATCAAGCTTTGTGTCTTGAAAGCAGATTTTATTTTCTACAAATCTTAAACTTAATTTTTATTTTTTTTTGTAGAAACTGAATACCAAAAGAATTTTATGGTGGTCATTGACACTGATGAAAGCAACTCAAGCAATTCAAAGTGTTATGACCCACAGGCCACTAGCAAGAGGGCCACGTCCACCGCCAGAATAATTCTTTTTTGGGCAGATTCCTCATTGGTCATGGCTATCTTAGTTAAGCCATTAGAGTCATAGTTGCATTATAATTTACTTTCCTAAGTAAAATGCTTTATTAATGATGATTTCTTTTAAAGTAGGATTCCTAATTAGGCTAGGGTTTGAAAGGCTTTGCCTATAAATATGTAGGGGTCAAGCTTAGAAAAACTGAACTTATGTTTTAGTTTTGCTTTAGCTTTAATCAATAGACGTAGTCTGCTCCCTTCCTTCGTAATAAATTCTCATGTAGACTACGATGGTCTACATCACAAAATGATTGCTAAACCTTGGGGCATAACATTTAAAGATAAAAGCACTAAATTATACACAATGCCACCCTTTAGTTATCACAAGTGTTCTGTACACTCAAGAGATGTTTTAGGATACAGAGTCTGCAAAGCTGTACGCACTTGTTAATTTCTTTTTTTGCACCTTTAAGTAGGAAAACAAAAATAAAGTGTCTGACATGAGATAGGTTACTAACATGTGGTACCCGCAATTGCTGCCGATATTGATGCCACTAATTACCTATAAGCACAAACAAAAGTGAAAAATAAAAGCGAGCAAAAAGATAACCAATCATGTTCATTTTTTGCACAAAACTCAGAAAAGTATTATATGTAAATCCTTAGTCTTCATAAGTATGTGTAGAAAAATGAAGCAATATTATAGACAGAGCTGAAGCATAACACTAAGATTTACCAGATCCGGAATCACACCAGGAAAGAGTGCTTGAGAGACTCCCAACGAGGTACAATCTGCTGGTGTACCTGATATGCAAAAAAAAGTGCTAAAAAAGGTAAGATGAGAACTGAATGTTTATCTGTACCTAGAACAAATTCCTTTCAACCCATCAGGTACAATATACTAATATTAACCTTTAGAAAAAAACATGAAAAAATTAAGTCATTACAACAATTGACCACTACTAACACACTATGAACATTACCAAAATAAATCAAACATACGATCTAGAAGGTAAAATTGTAGAACAGATGATTCAACCTGATACCCCATAAGCTGTTGCTCCATCTATGTCAACTCTGCTCACCGAATGAGCAGTCTTCCAAAGAATACCATGGCTAACTGCCGATCTCTCTCTGTTAGCAAAATTTAGGAATTTAAATTTGGTTGTTGTCAAAATAAAAGAAAATTTAAATCAAAACCACCCTTTTCCTTTCAGAAGTACAATAATTCATCACGTCGCTGCACACTTTCTATAACGTTGAGTATATTTGGCTTTCTCATTCTCGAAACTATAATATCGAATGAAGAATTTTACACCATTATGGAGCCATGAGACGTTACAAAAGAAAAGCCTAAGTAAATTAATGGAGAGATAATCAATGGACGGAGACTCCAGATTCTAATTAACTGCATTGTAAGTAATTAAGATGGGAAATGAGCGATCAAAAAGAGGAAGTGATAGGAGAGGTAAGGATGTTTAACCGTTTGAAAGTAGGACTTACGAATCGGGGGCGGAGACGAAGACCTGGAAATGGCCGGTGGAGACGAGGACCTGGACGAGGGCCCGGATGCCGGCGGCGTGAATGCCGTCGTCGTTTGTGACGAGGATCTTGGGCCGGGTCTCCATTTTCTTCCGAGGAAGGAGGGGGCAGGTGGGCTCGCTACTCCCCTACGAAACAACCAAAAAGAGAGGGAAAAGAGGCGTCTTCAGTTGGAACTGAAATATTATATTTGCACGAAGCTAACACGCTTATAATATCAGTGTATTAATGGCGACTTATTTATTTCGGAACCACGATAATCTCGAGGTATGGTGTTCGGAGCCGAGCCGGAGCCGGCTCGTACGCTTACATACTTTCTCAGCTCGTTCGAAAAATTTAGGTTTGATAAAATGACTTGTCTATCTTAACTACTTTTCATGACCTAAGGATAAGTCGCCAATAATGGTAGATTACCACATCACTTATAAGAAAGTATTTTTAATGTCTTATTCTGATAATGAACCCAAAATAAAGAATATATGAGGACCCTTTAGATGATTGATGCATCCCTTGCGGCTTAACTCATTATCAGAGTGGAGTATGAAAAACTCTTCCTACTCAAACGGTGAGAAAGAAACTTTATGGCCACTAGTCATGCAATATGGTCATAAAAGTTTGGTGAGGAAAACATCTTTGAAGGGAAAATATCTAAATTATCAAAATTTGAAAGTATTATTTCCATCATACCAAAGTTATTTTTGAGATATCCAATGTGCACTTATTTTAGAAAGTTATATTAGAAAATGCCCTTAAGAAGCATCAAATACATCCTTACCCCTTATTCTACATTAGAAAACAAGAATACCCTTAATTTCAGTCTCCTCCTTCTAGTTGTCCTCTCTTTCTCTTTATTTTTCTCTATGGTTTGGCAGTTAGGTATTATTATACTCCCTCCGTCTAATATTAATAATTACATTTGGAAAATAGTGGTTTTTATTAAATGGTGACACTCATGTCTAAAAGAAGGAAAAATAAGCTTATGATACTCTTTTTTAAGCACCTAATTACTTAAATTTACTGTTTTAAGACCTGGACGGCCCGGCCGGTCGGCCCGGGTTCAATCGGACCCGAATGAAATTCCGGGCTTGTTCAATTTTTTCTCCGGGTTAAAAAAGTGTAAGGATATTTTTGCATCGGACAGGATTTGAACTCTCCATGCTGAAGCCCATCAAGACTTTACCCACTGCGCCATACAAAATTAATACTACATTTAACGATAACTATTATATTTAAATATCTACTGGATAACTTAACAGGAGAAAAACTGTTGTTCACGGTGGGAATCGAACGTGGAACATATGCTTTATAGTCCTGCACACTTTAACCGCTGAGTTATGAAACTTTTAAGTGTACATTTGTACTTATTAATATATTTAATTAGTATATAACCAAACCGGTCAACTCGTGTTAACCCACGGTTGAACCAAGTCAACCCGGCCCGGCAACCAATCCAGGTCAACCTCTGGGCCGGGTTTTAAAACACTGCTTAAATTGAACAAAATGGAGCTATTAATATGAAACATATTTTTTGTTAAATGGAACTATTAATGGGGAATTGAGTGAATATTATATTCTTCACGTTTCATATTAAGTATCTTTTTTGGTTTTATTAGAACAACGAAGTGGGATAATTAATTTGGGATAGAGGGAGTATCGGTCAAACCCCCTCCCTCTTCCCGTTGTCAACCTTTATTGTGACATTCCCGACATAGACATGTTCCTCCTGAAATATGTTAAAAAATATAGTTTGAGCATATATTATGATCCTTGATAAATTTGGGTTAAGTGAAATACGACCACTTAAACTCAACATTACAAGAGAGTGAATAAACATTGGTTATAATGTTAAAATAGTTAATATTATTCATGTCCCATTTAAATTGGATTCGACGAACATATCTTGATTTGGATTCGATGGATCTATCTTGATTAGGATTTGATGACCTTATCTTGAATGTTTAGGTTTAGATGTGTAAGATTTCTGATCTTAAACCGGTTTTTGGTTTCCTTTAATTATTGGTTATCGTGAGACTTACGCATTTTCTGATTTATTCGGCGATTTCGTGAATAAATAGTTTTTGTGATGGTTTTAACCAAAATCAACTTTAAGATTAGTGATTTTAAAAGAAATGTGAATTTCTGGCTTTTTTTGGATTTTTTACTATTTTTCCAAAAATTAGGGTTTTGGTGGGACCCCTGTGGGCCCCACCGTTGAAATTTTGATTTTTGGGTCAAATGAACCCAGATGTCTACTTAAGGTCATATAAAAATTTTTAGAATTTTCTTAGGCTTAATTAGTACTTAAATTTGTAAATTACCCATTTTTAGCCTACTTTTTTCCTATTTACACCCTATAACTTACCCATACATACCCCAACTCTTACTAAAAGGGCAAACCTGAGCTATTTTCATTTTTGGGAATAGGCTGAGGAGGGAGGTCAGGCCTAATCCCCAATTAGGCCCGAATTAGAAGCGATTTAAGGTAAACCTACTCTAATTAAGCACTAAACCATGGTTTTCTTCTTAATCTCCTACATCTACCATTTCCCCCTTGTTTCAATTCATTTTTGGACATCAAAAACTATTGATTTGTGTTTTACTACAAACCCTAACATTCAAAATTCGATTTTTACTTTCAACAAGCCCTAGATCTAAGATTTAATTAGGGATTTCTTGGGTAAATTGATTTCTATTGGAGTTTAATTCAAACTCATTATGTTTTCAAGGAGGGTGACTCTCCAATCTGAGCTTAATCAAGTGCTGAGGTAATGTGTCTTCGAAATCTCAGTTTATCCATAGTAAAATTCTTGATTTTTGGCTTATTTCGAATGGAGTTGCTTGATTTGGTGTGTTAATGGTAAGATTAGAAAATAAAATTATTTAATCCTGATTTCTTAGGATTTTGCATTATTATGATATGATTTAACATTCTGGAAGTCAAGAAGGACTTTTGATGATGATTATGGTGTTAGATGTGGATTTGAAGTGTTATCAATGATGTTTCGGTTTGGATTTGCGAAAGGAAGAAGATGACCAGTTCTGCCTTGTTGGCATTCGAACAGCCTTCTGGGTGTTCGAACGGCAACACTGCCGGAATGACAGTTTTCTAGTTTAGCCAATCGAACGGCCTGCTGGGCGTTCGAACGGCCAAACTGTGAATTTGAATTTTTCTCGTTTAGCCGATCGAACTGCCTAAAGGGCGTTCGAACGGCTACACAGTAGAATTGTATTCTAATGCATGATGTTTATTTCGATGATTTCACTTTTGCTTGCCAATTTCATATGAATGTGAAATGTTTTGAGCTATGTTATGCTACTGAAAAATGCATACTATTGAGGTTATGAAGTTGGGATACATGATTAAGAGATTTATTGAATGACTTATGTTTTATGGCATGATGTTGGAATTGTCATATGGAAATTGTGAATGGTTGATCCCCCATGGATAAGCATATTTTCAGTAGGGCTACAACCTATTAATGGACTGATGTATCATGATAGAATGTGGTTAGTTGATGTGTGGATGTTGATGAATGTCATGACTCAATGATGAAATGAATGGTCTTATATGTGTTTAGCCTTTGTGATTGAGTTTTAATTTGATTCATGTTTTCAATGATTCTTCTCCTATTTTTTCCGCTGGAATTCATGATTAGATGGAAGTTCACATGTGTAGTGTGGTAGTGAGTTTAATTTCAAGCATGTTAATATGCATTGTGTGAAATGCTTCTACTAGGTACACACACATGTGGGGTTTAATGATGATGTTGAAGCTTGATATTACAATTATAAATGATGCATTAGGGGCTGATGAGAGCACTTATCATAGATTAGGATTCACGTATGTCTTGCCCATGTATGTACCATGTTGCATGCATCATGAAAATGTATTTCCAATTGACCGGTTGTGTGGAACAGCCGAGGAGAAACCATTAGACACTTGTGGTATGGGACGCATTATGTCGATTGATAGCTCTAAGGTTCATTGCGCTAGTGCTTAGTTAAATTTGCTTCTATGGCGTCATGAATACTCATGGTATGGGACGTCAGGACTAGAGTCGACATAGACGTATTTTTACGTGCACACTCCGAGTCGGGTTGAGTTTAGTTAAAGGGAATTCATGGGTTATGTTCGGTTTAACATCATGCATCATGGATCGGACTTCGTGAATGAGGTTTTATCGAGATTAATCGAATTTGATCGATTGGATGCAATGTGGTGAAATTTACGTGCCGGTTTAATCGGTCGTCTGGCTTAATCGAAACTTGATTGGTCCGAAAGGACATGTTTTGATTTGAGTTCCTTTATGGAACATGCATGCTCCCCGGGTTGAGTCAAGTCAAGTTTGGTTGTTCTGAATTGTTAACGCGATTGAGAATTATTTATTGAGACAGTCGAACCTGGACTCTGAGAATCCAGTATGGTATGCTCCTTGCACCAGCTACCATGTGTTCGCGGGTTTCCTACGTGGGAACTCGGGCTCTCCCCTCCGCAGGAGATGTCCCTGGGCGAACACACCTACTCTAGGTTCTCTTCGTGAGAATGTGACATCCTTCGCCAGGATCGTCTGGGGCGAGCAGCAATTAGGGATTGACTATCCCGATCTTCTTAAATTCTTGTGTAGAATTTGGATCATGACATGCCTACATGGCCTTGTCGGTGTTTCCGTCTTCGTGACGCTATTTGTGATTACTCCTTGATGGAGGTGTGCATTATATGATGTTGAAGCATGACTGATATATATGTTAGAGATACATCTTATGCAGATTGATATGATGTGACAGGATCTCCTCTTTCTTGTGTTTTGTTTTGGGGCTGCGTGGTGCAACATGCAGACGGACAGGATCTCCTCTTTGAGGAAAGGTCAGAGATGACTTCGATGTGATCATGGAGATCCTTGTGTGACTTATCTTCTTTGGTTTTATACTTTATGTTTAGAACCTTTGTGTAGGGTTCTTTGTTGTCTTGGATTTATGTCACATTTTACAGTTGTGATGCTTATGACTTATTTTGAGCCGGTGTGGGCTTTACTTAACTAAGCATGTGGGTTTGAGATTAGTTGTTTACTTTGTAATAAACAACACTCTTTCTTTCCTTCTTATTTACTCTTGCTCAAAGGATTGTGCGTACTCCGTATTTCTGTTAATCGCCTGTGGTTCGGGTTAAGTCTTCCGCTAGATCATTTCTCAATCTTCCTTCGTCGCCCCCGTACGCTTGACCAGCCCTTAGACCGGGTTCGGCTCGGGTCGGGCATCGCCAGGGCGTGACAAGATGAATCTAGCTAGAGGGAAGGGACACATCCCATCTTCCCATAGTGTCTCTTTGTAGTGTGTACACGTCTCCTTGTGGCTCGTACCACACTCCTCAAGAGTTTATGTATTCATGTCTTCTACGTGTACAATAACAAGGGAATTAAAAAATTCCAAAATATGTGTTATGGTTTTAGAGAGTAAGAGCGGACCTTACATTTTGTTGTGGGTTACAAATTGAGTCCTTCCTTCTGCAACAATAGATCAATTTATCCTAGGAAATAGACATTTGTAAATCTTAAAATACCGATGGGGAGGAATAATTTATCTTAAGGAGATACTTAATCTCCTTCATTTTACTAATTCATTTGTAGCTCACTGGTAAAACAAAAAAATCATCACAAAGCAATCATGGTGAACAAGATTTCCAACAAAATCATCTAAGGAAAGCTATGACAAATAGCAAAAACTGAATAACAAACCCATATTTGGCTTGGCCGCCGCAAAGCTGGGTGAACACAACAAGCCAAGCTTGAGAAGCAACTCCATCTATTTGCAAATAATTAATATCAATTCCCCCCTTTCTGAGGCTTTCCATCACCCAACCCACTACCAGCACAACACCTTCTTATACGACTTATGTGTGTCCATTGATCATCAATCTTCCACATGCAATGTCAAGTAGAAATATTACAAAAGTGTTGACATTAGTGGCCATACCCACCTTGCATGTTCTCTTAAGCTCTAGAGTAATAAAGCCAACAATTCTGACAAGTTGAGTTTTCTGAGGTTAGATTCATAGTCATACAAACCCAACAAACCAATCACCAAAATTTTCCATTGAAGTCACCAACTAATAGAATGTGCGCTATTCATATCACAATGTAGCACCACTTTTAACTTTATATGGTTTGTCAATTAAGTGCTTGTTTGAAAATGGTTTGCCAACCTAATTAGAAGAGTAACTAAACATGAAAGAAATGGCTTTTACAATGAAGAAAATGAAAATCTTGTTAGATGTTGCAGTAGAATGTGTAGTTGAAATTCTCAAGGCTGAAGTATCAATCACCTTTAGGAAACTAGTCACCCAAAGCCTTCTCAAGTTTTGAATTCATTCTCTCTATGGTTGGAAAAATATCATAATTGCCCTTAGAGAAAGAGGGTCACAAAGGAAAAATTAGAGGAGGAAGAGAATGACGTGATACTAGAAGTTAAAGGTTTTTTTGTCTTTTATTAAAATTAAAGGGCAATGATGGTAGCTTATACATTTTAAGGGCATTCTATATACAACTTTGTAAAATAGAGGCATGTTGGATACTCCCTATGTCCTATATTAATAGCTTTATTTGGTAAAAAAAGTTTGTTCTATATTAATAGCTTCATTTTGTTCAATTTAAATAGTTGGGTACTTAAAAAAGAGTATTATAAGCTTATGTTTTCACCGTTCAATAAAAATTATTATTTTTATAAATATAGCTATTAATGTGGGATGGAGGGAATATATAAAAAATTACTTTTGCATAATGGATATAAAAGTTTTAAAATGGGATGATTTAGATATTTTTCCTTGATAAAACCTTAAATCACCCTGAAGTCAAGCTTGACTCTATTTATAAATGTTCAATAATTATATATAATTTTATTTTTTAAAATATATAGTTTATTTATATATCATAATATATTAAAAAGAGAGAAGGAAGGACGATAGAACTTTATATTTTTTACTATTTTACTATTAAATTTTTATGTGTTTTCCTAGATTACCCCAATTTAAATGTATCCAATGACTTATAATATTCTCCCTAAACTCCATGATCCTATGTTATTAGTCGTGGTTATCAATTTTGGTTATCTCTTGGTTTCCTACATATCCAACCCACACATCCAAGGACTCATAATATTTAAGAGGGGAGCAAGACTATCACGTCCACTGCTCTCACTAATTCTCTCTACTTCATCATTAGGGGACTTGGAAGACCTAAAAAAAAATTTATCTTCTCTTCTTTATGAAGCCAGTGTTTAGATCTTGTCAATTCTTTCACACTGCCTCTGGATGAATAGTACTTCCAGTGACCAAAGCTTCAAATAGATTTTGCAAGGCATCAAAACCCTTCTTTGCTAAGTAGCACTTCTAGTGACCAAAGCTTCAAAGAGATTTTGTAAGGCATCAAGACCCTTCTTCTATGCTAAATAGCACTTTCAGCGACCAACACTTCAAAGAGATTCTACAAGGCATCCCTTGGCATTGCTGCATGATAGGGTATCAAAACCACATTGAGCACCTCTGGCCCAAGGCCTGTAAGGACACTTGAACGATGCATACGCACTACAAGAGGAAGCACGAGGTGAAGCCCTTCATGTGCCACAAGTACGGCAAGCTCCTGGCCATCAAGGGCACCTAGAGGACACACAAGAAGAATTGCAACAAGCTTTGGCTATGTTGCTGTGGCTCCAACTTCATGCACAAGTGCTCTCTCAATAACCACATCAATTCCTTCAACTCTAGCCGTAGCTCAACCAGTGACGATTTGTTCAGCTTTGCAAATAAGGAAGAGAACAATAGGTTTGAGCCTTGTGATAATATGCAAGGAAATGATAATGGTTGCTCTTTTGTAGTTTTTTTGGGTACAATGATCATGTTTGTTCTGATTTGGGACTATACTAGAATGGTTGATCAATTTATGAGTGGTAACTTAACACCATTTGTCTTGCATTATACTAGCCTTGGGAAGCATGTTTAGATTTTCCATTGATCAAATATTATTCTATATGCATGCTTAGGATCATCATATGTCAAACTTGACATTGAGAGGGCAATAGAGGGCTATCACTGATTAGATGATCAGATTCATTATAAAGTTTGCATGTTGTCATCAGAACTTACACACCTTTCTTCAATTATTTATGGTAAACAATATGGATGACGTATTTTCACTGTATCTTCCAAGCCAGTTAATTTGCATTTCTTAATATTGTTGACAACTTGTTCATGAATACATGCATTCTAACCAACATCTCACTTCAATCCACATCCCCTCAAGTTCTCCCTCCTATTTTACCCATTCTACATTGTTATGCCTAAGATTTACCTAAGAAAGTAGGCTGACATGATCTCACCATTCTCATGCCTCAGTATCAATTCAAATTTTTTTCTTTTACCATTGTTCAAAATTTAGTAATAAAGAAAATTGACATTGCCATTAATATGAATTTATCTCTTATGATCCATTTGATAAATTTACCCCTTATAAATTTCACCTAAGGCTATCAAACAATTCAAACCCTATAAATTGCCTATCCATATAGGTGAACTTTTGTGATTTAATATGCCCCATGCACCTGCAAAAAAAGGGTGATTATCCCTTCCCAGCCATATATGTATTTTCCATCCCAATCACTCCACCAAGAAGCCTTTTTATGAACCATTTGATAAATTTACCTCATTTCAAATGTCTAATATTTTCAATAGTTGGAAATGGTATTGTGGTTGTCTCGTTAGACTGTTGTAAACGATGACATTTTACTTCTTATATATCATGATCTTTAACCATCATTTATCTCTTTAAACATCATTTATATCTTATTGCATGCTAACTGGTTTTAGATGAAAAATGAAAATCTGCATGGACTTGTCCACTTGTATGAATTTTAATTTATCAATCACGATCTACCTACAAGTAAAACCACATGACAACTTCCTTTCAGCATTGGACGCAATGGATTGGTGCATTTGCTTTTGACTAGAAAAGGAAATTCAACGAGTTAAGCAACAAATAGATTGGGCAAAACATGGCTTGGCTTGGGCTACCCCATTGTAAGATTTGTCCTTCCTTTGTTCCATTTGGACATGGTCATTGAATCTTTCCTTGATGTATTGGGCTATATCTAGTGATAATCATTACTTTATATATTTAGATATTTTTGTCCAAAATTTAACTTATTTACCTTTTTATTTTGGTCACAACATTGGGGGTATAATTATCTTTTTTTTAACCTTTTCTCTTTCAATTCCATGTTTATGTTATTACTATCATCTATATCACTCAAATATAGGAGCCTTCTCCTCTCATGCAAATTAGAAATTATGGTTAGAGTACTTTGATATCAATTTTTTTATATGGCCATTGTATAATTACGTTTTTGTAAACAAAATATATTAAGTTCATGTTTTTTTCACTCTATGTTCATGTGCAAATGCACATGCACTTTGAGTTGTGTGTGTGTGTGTGTGTCGATATATATATATATATATATATATATATATATATATATATATATATATATATATATATATATATATTATAGTGAGAGAGAGAGATGTGCACACCTCTTTGGCCATCAATTATGAAACTCAAATTCGTTGACAAGGTTGATTCATTTTATCACAAACCTTTTTATTTAAAATATAAATTACCCTCAAGCCTAAAAAAATGTGAAATATAATTGAATAGACAAACAAGTTGAACTTAGCTTTATTCATGGAGAAGTTGAAACATATCTGATGCTTTCTATTAAGGGTGCTTGCAAGCTTAACTAACTTGAACTTCACTCAACTTGAGCTCATTTCGAAATCGAAATCGAAACTCCAAGCTCAAGTTGAGCTAGCCAAAGGTCGATTTTGCTTGGCTTGTAAACACCCTTAATTGTTTTGTTGTTATCAATGATGAAGGGGATGCCTTTTGGCCCTACTATACAATAAAGAAAATTTTATCTAACCTTGCAATTCATGACCATATAGATGAAGAAGAAATTTTTTTGCAAGTTTGGGTTCTCCAAGGTTCCATGTGGAATAAGGCTCTTGGAGGGTGAGAATTCAACATCCATGACAAAAAATGATCCCTTTGGTACAAATTATAAAATTGTGGAAGGCATGTGTTGACTATTTTATTTCAATTGACAATAAATTAATGAACCTATGATGTGTTTGTTGGTCAAAGGTCCACACATTTGAAATATTAATAACTATGTCCCTTACTAATAGCTCTATTTGAAAAAAAATTGTCCCATATTGATAGCTCCATTTGGCTCAATTTAAGTTGTTGGGTACTTAAAAAGGCTCTCATAAATCTTTTTTCTAATAGTTGTGGGTGCCACCATTCAATAAAAATTACTATTTTTTCAAATGAAGTTATTAATATGGAACATATGGAGTATTATATTTCGAGATATCTAATGTGTCCAACATGGGCATTGCTTGTGTTAATTTGTGTGGGTTTGAACCTATGTGAATTCGATTTACTTGTGAACTAATGACCCTAAGGGATAGTGGGGTGGAACCACATTATAAGGTGAAAGTGTGTGACTTTCTTAATTTAATGTTCAAGATGGTGTCCTAAATTTTCATGTTAAACATGTTATGAATATGAAATTGTGAATCGTATGTGTGGCCTTGTGAGCTTAATACCCTTCAATATTTGAGGTTTACCACATTGCCTCTGGTCTAATAGAGCTCTACAAAATGTGAGCTTTTTTGCATGAAATAAAATTGCCAGTAATAAGAAAATTAAGCACAAAATCACATAAGGTTTACATAAGAAATTTTTAACGTGGAAACTTAACAGGAAAAAAGCATGCAACTAACTAGGCTTATTAATTAATGCATTACAAAGATTTAAACTTTATAAGACCCTAAGTTACCAATCCCCTCTTCTAAAAGATTCTCTAGAATTCTTGGCCAACAATGTCCTACTTGATGCTTGCAAACTCCCATCTTTTTCTTTATCTTCACTAGTACAAATCTATATGTCACTTGAAGCTCCAATCAAGGTCCTTTTTTATTAGCTTCAACAATTTCCTCTGGTATATAATGTGTTTGTGACTCTCACAACTCATAAAATTAATTCATAAATAAATTATGAATCAAACATTCACATTTTAATTTATTTTCACTCTAATTTTCTCAATGGTGTAAGAAGCATTTAAGCATACAACTCTCAATTTTTTAATCTCAAACATCCTTCATTCACTCTCAAATTCATCTTTTCTAGGTTTTACATTATAGTCTATAAGTCAATTTAGGCTTTTATCTTTTTATAGGAAAAAAATGTTGCCAAAATGACCTATTTTAAGTGACTACACTATTGTAATGACTCTTAATTTCAATTCAATTTCTTGCCTCTATTAAAGTTAATATTAAAAAATTTAGTAATTTTTTATTATTTAAATTTGTTATTCAATGAGTTTTCTTAGGGATGTGATAGAGCTCTAAAAAACTAGCATAAAGGGTCTTGAATTGCTCCAATCGGACATCAAGGTCGTAAGTTATAACTTTAAGAAGCGTGTTATATGAGCGAAACCTCCTTTAAAACTTTGTGATAACTGTAACACCCCGCTTTTCTAATTACGTTTAGCCATGAGGGTTATAGGTAATTAGTAGATTTTTTTGATAAATTATAGAGGGTTTCATAGGTTGAAACCTCCATATATAAGTAGAGCTCGAAGAAATAAGCATAACGAATCAAAGAATGGGCGAAACGGAGGTCGGGACCAAAATTTACGACCTTGAGAAGAGTGGAAAATAGGTTGGACCCACTTGGAAAGAGCATGATATATTTCTTTAAGTGGGTTAGTATTGAAGAGCTCGTCGATACAAGTCTAACGGTAGCAAGAATGCGCGAATCCAAATCCAAGGTAGGAAGTTACTCGCGTTTGAAGATTAGAATATATATATAAAAAAATAGAAAAAGAAAAGGAAAAAGCCACGCACGACGGATGCACGCACGACATGCACTGGCTCGCACATGTAATGCACAGGCATGAGGCACACTTTATGGTAGGCACCGACGCCAGCAAAATTGGCGGTGCAACTCGGGTTTATAAAAACCCCATTCTCCCATTTTTCAACCAAAACTTCGTTTCTTCTGTTTCTAAGCATTCTTAGTCCTATTAAGATCGTTTAAGAAGCATTCTTGAGTAAATTAAGCGTGTTTAACGCAATAGAGTAGTCTTTGTTGATATTTTTTATTAAAAAAAAGACTTGGTCCAAAATTTTGGAGCTTGACTAGCTCCAAAGTAGACAAAGTCTTTCCTTACTAAGTCAAAAAAAAAATTATAACTAATTTTTTATTAATTAAGTAAACCCCTACAGGTTTCACATCAAATCAAAATAATAAAGGGCTAAGTGAGACCTCTACGGGTCCTATATCAAATTAGCTATCAAATCAAAAGTTATAAGAGGCTAAGTGAGACCCCACATAGATCCCATATCAAATTAGCCATTAAATTAAAATTACAAGAGGCTAAGTGAGACCCCACATGGGTCCCATATCAAATTAGTCATCAAATTAAAAATTATAAAAGGCTAAGGATATATTTATTTGGCTTAATTAAGTCTTATCTGATTAAGCCACTTAAAAGCCAACCAAAAACCGGCTTTTCAGGCTGTTTATTTTAAGCTTATTTTTCAGCTGATTAAGTTTAAAAGTAAGCCAACGTTATCCATTTTAACCTAAAAATCAGACAGGTTTATAAAGCTGATTTGCTGAAAATTTGTGGCGATTTCCATCCCCCGCCTCTTTCCCCTCTTTCATCCCTCGCCTAATTTCTTCATTGCTATCGAGAACCTGTTTAGATGCACCACTAGAGAAGACGAGGCCAAGGGCGGCTAGAACGGTAGTGCGACAGCCAATTGGGAGATGGACGGAGCTGCAGTTGCCGCTGGGGGAAGAGAAAGAGGTGGGAAGGCAGCAATTTGGCCGACCGGCGAAGAAGCAATCAGGGCGGAAAGGGGTGTGCGACACAGAGTCCTAGGGATGAGGCAAAAGACTCGGTCCACATGTCACCAACAGACGGAGGTTGGGTGGCCAGAGGCAAAACTGCATGGACGTGCTTGTCGGATGGAGAAGCAAAGTGGCTAGTGGGAGGAGGTGCTGCAAGGGCCAAACTAGCGTCGATGGGCACAACAACGGCAAGGATATCGGCAAACGGTGGGGTGGATGTTGACAGAGCACCATAGCATGTGGGAGAAGAACAACCAGGTGACAACGAGGGAGACGGTGCTTGTGGAAGGGTATGAACTAAGGTACTGAAATCTTGAAGTACTACTACCTGGCATGCGTTTTTACTTCGTTTGTGATTTTCTCGTTATTAAATCTAAATATCTACTTGTTCAACATTTATCTACTATTGATCATCATTTTACTAAACCTTTATCTGCTTGACTTATCATCTTACTAAACCTTTATCATTTTACTAAACATTTATCTAATATAAATATGTAGAAGATTTCGGTTTCCTTTCTATGAATGGAATAAATACAGTCAGAACCCCAGTTGGATTCTATAAAGATTGATGTTGGTGAGCCAGAGGACACAGGTTTGTTATTCTTTCTTGCATTCTGACTTCAAACTGATTGAATTTGCTGAAATCTCTGTGATTAAAGAGCATGCGCAACAAAACTTTTGTAGAATCATTGAGGAGAACAAAAATAATTAAATTTTAATATTAAAAAGTAAATTTTTGTATGTTATGAAGGCTATTGTTTTGATGTAAAACTTGAGCAACAGGGTAAGTGGAATATTTCCTTTTCAAGTATGTTTGCTCCATAGATTGGAGGCTTTTTTGGTGCCTTTGTCTACTGTTTTACTAAATTGGTTATTCATCTTTCTGCTCCTGGGTAAGTATAACTTTTAGGAAAAATTTAATGATTTGTTTCTTGAAGATTTTGTAAAGAAAATATACAAATGAAACGAGAACTTTGTACTTGAAGGTCAAGTTATTCATCTTTCTGCTCATGATTCGTGTTTTCGTTTGACTGATCTTGAACACTTCTATTTATGAATAACTGGTATCATCTCTAGTTTCTGCAATTGCATGCTTTTCCTGCCCAGCTGTCTGGGGTCTGCCAATATTTGACCCTGATTTACTATAGAGTAAGGTCTAGGATTTATGTGATTGACAATGCTAGATTCATTCCGGACACAATTTTCTAATGAAGCTAAAATAATGTGGTTAGATATAGTTGCTGCAAGTGCAAAATTTTATGTTCTCATCTTCTGACATAAATCTGGTATGAAAATAATCAGATTGCACATGACTCAATTATATGCTTGGGTGTGAAACTTGGCTTGCAGTGGATATACCGGAAAATGATGGTGGCAGCCTGTTGCTGGCTATAATAGATCTCCATGCTGCACCTGGCTCACAAAATGGGATGGAACATAGTGGCAGTAGGGATGGTTCCATAAACTGGCCTAAATCTCCAGACAACATCCTGGAAAGTCTAAATGCTATAGAATTCCTGACTTCCCGGTATTTCTCTTTCACATAGTTCAAACATTTCTTACTTAGAAGATTCAGGATGTACCTCACTGTAAAGTTATTTAGCCTACAACATGGTTTTATTTATTTGTAGGTACGCTAATTATCCCACTCTGCTGGGTGTTGAGCTTTTGAATGAGCCTTTTGCTTCTTTAGTTCCTCTTGACATCTTAACTTCTTATTAGCACAAAAGGTTACCAGATTGTGAGAAAATACCCCCTTATGGCATATATAATATTTTGTCAGAAAATTTTATGTTGTTGACACTTGAAAATGTTTGCCAACTCTGCATTATGATTGTTCAGAAGTTTGACTGGATTTATGAATATCTATCGGGGTGCACAGGAGCGGGTGAATGAGTGGAATGTGAAGAATGCTTCTCGAGAAGCATATCAAGCCTATGGGAAGGCGCAACTAGATGTTTATAATGCCACTTCATTTGGCTGGTCATATTGGACACTTAAAAATGTAAGACAACGTTGGGATTTCGAGTGGAACATATTGGACACTTAAATCCTTTAAAAAAGCTTCTTTTTTATAGCTTAAGCATTTTATATGTATCTAAATTGACCTATGGTCATTGATAGTTCATAGAAAAAGGCCATATATTTGTCCAAAGTGCATTTAGCCAAAAACTTGAAAATGGTTTCAAATAGTAAAGCCGAAGAAAGCTTAACAAGAGGAAAATTGGGTGATGCAGAATGTGACAGCTTATGGTTATGGGCAGCCAATGACAGTAATTATTGGGATACTTTTAAGCTACTACAATCAAAAGAATATTGTGCAATTCTTGATGAATCTTCAATTACTGTTAGTTTGATTGTAATGAAAATGAAAAACAAATGTTTATTATACAGTGTTTGTAGAAGTAAAAACAGAAAATAAGAAAAAAATGTTGGCCTTGAATGGATTTTTAGCAGCGATCTTAAAAATTGTTGTTATTACATTTTAAAAACAGCCGCTAAATCTGCCATATGAAAGCTCACTTATGAATTGAAAATGCAAGTTGCAGTTTCTGATCAATAAACGTCCTAACCAGCTTTTAATGCTTACAATTTATATTTATGAATCAAACTAAATGGAAGCGAGTTACAGTTCTTCACATGTTTACCAAAAAAAGAGATCATTTATAAACGTCCCTCGATTTCGATTTAAATTCAGCTAATTCACCTCTAGATTCAGTTTCAGATTAGCTAATTCAGTTTCAGATTCAGCTAAATTAGATAATTAACTTTTCAGCTAATTAAGATAATTTTTCAGATTCAAATTCAGTTGAAACAAACGGACCCTAAGTGAAACCCCACGGGTCCCATATCAAATTAGCTATAAAATCAAAAGTTATAAAAGGCTAAGTGAGACCCCACATGGGTCCCATATCAAATTAGTCATTAAATTAAAATTACAAGAGGCTAAGTGAGACCCCACGGGTCCCACATCAAATTAGCTATTAAATCAAAAGTTACAAAAAGCTAAGTGAGACCCCACATGGGTCCTACATCAAATTAGCCATTAAATTAAAATTACAAGAGGCTAAGTGAGACCCCACATGGGTCTCACATCAAATTAGTCATCAAATCAAAAGTTACAAAAGGCTAAGTGAGACCCCACGGATCCCACATAAATTAGCTATCAAATCAAAAGTTACAAAAAGTTAAGTGAGACCTACATGAGTCCTACATCAAATTAGCCATTAAATTTAATCAAAAGAGGCTAAGTGAGACTCACATGGGTCCCACATCAAATTAGTCATCAAATCAAAAAATTAAAAGACTGGATGGAACCCACATGGGTCCCATGTCAAATTAGCCAAATTGAAATATAAGACCCCATATAAGTCTCATACAAAGAATAGACTTTAAAATAAATCCTAAAGTCTAAAAGATGATTTTAAGACCTACCTCCTAAAGGCTAGTTATGTAATTGAGAAAAAACAAAAGAAAATAATAATAAAATAAAATAAAATACATAGTGAACTAGATAGACCAAGGAAGGAAAATTAATTAAGTCCCCATGAATAGTGGGCCCCTACACTTTTTAAAGAATGTCCACTTAACTAACAAAATTAATATTTGAGAAGACTAAGTCAAAACTTCTTTGAGTGGTAACTCACGTTCAAAAAAATGAATGAATGAAAAGGAAGAGTAGGGCAAAGACCAAGTCAAACCACTACCACATGCAAATGGTCTTCCCCATTACCCCACTAATTCACTAACTCACTCCCCACTTCCCACAAACTACCTCACTAATTCGCTAATTCACTCCCCACTTCCCACAAACTACCCCACTAACTCACCACCTTCTCCCATTACTTTACCCCATGACACAACTCCAACACTATAAATACCCCCTTCTTCTCATAGAGGGGGGCTTTTAGCAGTTAAGTCTAAGAAGCCTTCATAAACTCTAAAGTTCTTCATCCCAAAGGAAAATACTCCACCAAGAAGAGAAGAAGACTCCAAGAAGAAAGCTCATCCACCAAGTCTTTCAAAGGTCTTTTTCTCAAGGCATCCTTTCAATTCCAAGGATTCAATCCCAAGGAGTTTGCAAGGACCTTGAAGTAGGAGAAGTTGCACAAAGCAAAGGAAAGAGGATTCTCAAGTTTAAAGACAAGAAGACATATAAATGATGAGTTCTTATATGTGATCTTCTTCATTTTCATTGTGTTCTTTCTTTTTAATACTTGTAATCATCTTTTGATAATTTTAATATTCTTCTCCTTTCTCTACTTCTAATTTGTCTTTATTTTTCGTCATTTAATCGAAGGGTTTGAAAATTGGTTGATTACTACTACTATATCCCAAATTTTAAACAATAGTAGCAATTGGCCAAGAGAGGGTCATCCACATATAAAAAAAGGTTTCTTCTCTATCTCTTGCAAAGAAGGGATTATCCTATCTCTTCTCTTGTCTTGTGCATAGGGAACCAACTGAAATCCCCCAACAGTCTTTTCTTTGAGTTGGAGACCATATGAGGAGGAAATGCCCCGAAACAAGAAGAGGTCCTGCCCGTTGTCCTCGAGCACTGATAAATTTTGTTTTCTCTATTTCTAAGTGTCCTAATTCCAATTTAGTCCATCCAAGAGACGTTCTTGACTAAATTGAGCGTGCTCTACGCAATGGAGGGGGCCGTTCTTTGAGTTGGCGATCATATGAGGAGGAAATGCCCCGAGACAAAGAGAAGCCCAACCCATAGTCCTCGAGCACCGGAAAAAAAAAAAGAGTCAGAAGTAAGACGGGGTTTTGTCTGACACCCCGAGTACAAAAAGTAAGGAGCGTATCAAGGAGAAGGGATGCTACATCTGCCTACTTTAAAGGTGATTATGCCCGCCATATCCGAATCTAAAAGGAGGATGCTCTGAAGAAACGAACAGCTCTAACGTTGCCGCTTCTGATGTCTTGTATAGGTAAGTATACCTGATCTCCTGTATGAGGATATGTATACATCCTAAGTAGTTAACTTAGGATGTTAAATTATTTATACGCTTACATATCTTAATTAGTAATAATAATATACTAATTAAGATATATGAATTGTTATAATTTAATATGTTCTGAATTAAATTACTTTATTATGCTTTATCTGATATGATCTGAAGTGTTATGTTATGCTTTGATGTAACTTGTTATGTTCCGTCTCGGCTCAGTAATAAAGCGAGACGTATGTTATGTTTGGTCTTGACTCAGTGATAGAGCAAGACATATGAATGTGATTGATCCCGCTCTGTGGTAGAGCGAGATGTATGATTTCATTGATTTATTAACTTCTGCTTGACTCCGATAGATTTCAAATTTATGTATAATTTCGATTGAATATAAGTATACACGTATTTTAATGTATATGATTTTGTGATGTCTGATGTATGTAGTAGCCATTAGGCAGAACTACGTTCAGATCCAATTGTATTGGAATAATATACAATACATACATAGGCAACCAACGGCAAGGCAACGTTAGCCTGATCCAAATTAATTATAATAATAAGTTTTATTTTATTTTACACGCGATGAACTATGAACCTTCGTTGTGTGTATGTGATCATACAACTGGAATCTGCGTATAAGGAAGCCTCGAAGCACCGTAGTGTATGGATGAACATTGTACCTCTCGCACACAGATGATGATTCTTAGTGTTGGTGGATTTCGGTTGTTCTATATGCACAAGACAAGGGAATGGATCTGATGATCCTTCTTTGCAAGGGGTAGAGAAGAACCTTTTTTTTATGTGGGACAACCTTCTCTTGATTAATCAAGACTACTCTTTACACTTTAGAGTGAGTAGTAGTGATTAATCAATTTTCAAAACCCTTCGATTAATTGGCAAAATGGAAGAAACAACTGGAATTTTATTAAAATAAGAAAAGAGAATTGCCAAGATAAGTGGCTACAACTTTCAAGTTAAAAAAAAAGAAAAGAAAATAAGAAAATAAGGAAAATTCTTCTTGAAGATGAGAGCTCCCCTTGCACAAATTCTCCTTCCTTCTTGGTTGCTTCTGCTTGTCTTCTAATTCCTCGATCTTCTTCGACTTTCTGAAGGTCAAGGCTTTTTAGGAATTTGGTGTGTGATGGACTTATGGATTTCTCTTTGGAAGTTCTGTAGACTTGAAAGCCAAAAGCCCCTTCTTATGGAAATGAAGGGGTATTTATAGGATGAGAGTTGCACGGTTAAGCCAAGTAGTGTGGTGAGTTGGAAATATAGTTTGTGAAAAGTGGAGAGTGGATTAGTGGGATATGGGAAATGGGTTAGTGGGAGTGTTGGTGAGAACCACTTGATTAGTGGAGGAAGTGGGAAGTGTGAGAGAAGACCGGGCATTATACCTTTGACTTGGTCATCTCCACTTTCTTCTCTCTTTTTTTTTTAATTATTTATTATTTATTATATTTTTTTTATTTCATCATCCTTTTTTTATAATAGGGGATTACGAGCATCAAGGCTTTGATTTAATCTTCTCATTCCTTATGTGCGGCCCATGAAATTTTCCACACAACCCCCTTTTTTTTTTCTTTGAACTTTGGGTTCTTTTGGAATTTAACCCATTTTTTTTCAGTTATTTTGGTCTTTCATGACTAAACAAGTCTTTTTTTTAACAAAATAATAGTGTAGGACCCATGAGTCTTACCTAGCATTTTTTTATTTATTTATGTTTTATGACTATTTTGTTGTGAGACTTATGAGGTCCCACATAGTCCTTTTGCAAATTTTTATTACGTGGCCATGTGAGGCTTATAAAGCCTCCCTCAGCCGTTTAACTTTGAATGTAAAGAAGCCCCCATAATGTTCTCTCACAATAAAATTTTTGTTGGAAGCCTTAGTCCATTCCTACATGTGTAGGATTTAGATCTTGCCTCTTCACTTTTTTTGTTAAAAGCCTTAGTCTATTCCTACGTGTGTAGGATTAGATTTTGCTTCCTTACTTTTTTTTTCTTTAGACTTTGTCCACTTCAGAGACTTTGTCTATTAAAAAAAATTGGTCTCACTCAGAGCTAGTCAAGCTCCGAAATCTTGGCCTTTGGATTTTGAAATTTTTTTTTCTTTGTTTGGACTTTATCCGAATTTGAGACTTTGTCCATTTTGAAAATTTAGAGTTATCTGGAGCTAGTCAAGCTCCGAGATCTTTGCATTTGAGTTTTGATTTGATTTTGATTTTTTTTATGTCAACACTTAGCTTAAGGAAAGAAAATTTTTTTATTAAGAGATTTTGTGGGCCCCAGTTTGGGTTGGGGCATTACAATAATCTACCTTAAGGAATTTGTTTCATAGGGATTGTTGATATAAGTCCAACGTTACAAAGAACAAGCGAATTCGAGTTTAGGAGAGAAAGCTATAAATGTTTAAAGATTTAAAAATATTTTGAATTAAAGAAATAATAATAATAATAAAGGAATATTTGCGTTAGACTAATGGTAGCAGTGATGTGCAGGACTCTGGTAGCGCTGCGTGAAGGGCACAAAACTGCCTCATGCATATTATAAATAGTGTGGGGAGTTTTTTTTTCAGTTTTTCGACTCTTATTTTTCTCAAACTTTATTTCTTTATTTCTAAGTCATTCTAATTCCAATTTGAGTTGTACAAGAGGCGTTTTTACATAAATCAAATGTGTCGAACAACATGGCTAGTTCTTTTTATTTATCAGCATCCAAAGTTAAGGTAGGGGGTTTTAAATTCTAAACCTACGCTATGCTAAGGGAATTTAGTTCTTTTGAAATATTTTACTATAGTAAGCTTTTTAACTCTGTTTTTTAAATAAATTATGTCTATAAAATGATTTGATTATGCTATAGTATATTTTGGGTGCTTGTACTCTCTGGGTAGTTCCTTGGGTAACAAACAAGGAATTACCATTATATTTTAGATACCTACCACACTTGGCTCTACTGCACACGAGATGTGGAGTATCATGGGATGACATTTATCCTTCTAGCTTCTGTGGCCCCATGAGTGCAGGCGTAAGCCGTTAAGTATCACGACTCCAATATTAATCTATTCTTTGATGGATGATTTAGTTCCAAATAATTATTTTAAAATATTATGATTATTTTATAAATATTTCATGACTAGAATGTTTATAGAATTCAATACAACCTATTGAGATTCTGCAAGTGATGCAACAAAGATGGAGGTGAAGGAAGAAAAACTTTGTGAGTGATTTATGTGTGTTTTGTTGTAATAGTACATTTGTAATTATTTATGTTGACTGATGTTCAAAGGCATGAGATGCATAGAGATAAAACTCTATATAATTACCAGCTTTATGCACAATGATCCTCGGCACATATTATTATTTTATTTTGAATTTGTTAATTCTATGAGATGAGGTTGTATGGGCCATCACAACTATAGACTGATTAATTGTTCTAGAGGGCGATTGTTTGTTCCCTGTTCTGTTATAAAACCCTAGCAAATCGATTGATCGTTCACTCTTTTGGACATAACAAAATATCTATTGACCGATATATTCACTAGAATGATTGATCGTTTGATATTCTAGGAAAAAACTCAAATATGATTCAAGTCCAATCGATCATTGTTCAAGGACGATTGATCACTTTTGAATTAATTTACAATTTTATCCTTTTTAATCCATGCTTTTCCTGATACTTATAAGATATTTTCTAAGTGTTTCTTATTTGTGTGTGTGTAATTTTATCTTTTACTCTTGAAACTTTAATTACTTGGATTAAGTTTTCCCACTTAAATCTTCTGAACACATATACTTCAATTATTAGAAGTAACTAAATTTTAGATCTGATTTAATACATCACTAATCTGGTCATACGTTACAAAATTTAAATTACACATATGAATGAATATAATTTTGATCATTACAATATAGTTAATTATAATACATATGCCTTATATATTCTAATAAAGCCCATAGGTAGGGGGATTTATGAGCACAAGATTTCTACCACACTGACGTGAACATGTATCAACCTCGCTTCATTGGTGTGAACATGTGCAAATCCCCCAACATTATTAAGTATTTATTTGGGCACCATGTTGAAAAACCCTATGGAAGATTTGTTGGTCATGCCACTAATATCCTATAGGATATCCTCCATTTACAGAAGCTATCGATAAGGGGCACAAGTTAGCACATTTGCACCGTAGATTATGTGATCAATGGGTCACCTTTAGGTGGAGGATTTGATGAAGGATTGAACTGAGAAGACACAAAATTCTTCCCTCACCTTTGATATGATAGGGGAGGGGGGGGGGGGGGGGGGGGGTGACGAATTCATCTTTTCTTCTTGTACGTTTCTTTTTGGGTCCTTCCCTCTTAAATCCTTAAAAAGAAAACCTCCCAAATAGTGGTTTTTTTAAAGAAAAAAGTGTCATTAAAAATTCTTTAGTGTCAATTTCCTTACAATGGTCTCTAAATGGAGCTGGTCTCTAAATGGAGCCCCCCTCCAGAGTGGCATGAACACATGGTCCTCCTATCTAAATAATTTTAGTAATATATTGTTGACATATTTAGAAGTGTCAAGATGACATGTCCCCAATTAGGAGATGGCTATTGGCTGGGTTTTCAGATGGAAGTATTTTTAATGCTCTGTTTTAACAATAAGCCTAGTATATGGGCATCCTTCATTGTTAGTATTAACAAAATTTGTACTAATATGTACAAACATATATATCATCAATCTTAAATATTAAAGGCTTTCATATATTTTCTTTATGCTAAATTTATTACCAGAAAAACACAAAAGACTCTTCGCTTGGTGACATGGTCCTTTAGGATAACGAAATAATTTCTCTTACTACGCGTAGCAGGGGCTCCATCTAGTAGTGCTATTTTGACGTAAAAAATTATACCTTAAAATAATACTTCATCATTTTTAAACCATTGATGTGTGAGACTCAATTTTTATGAACCCTATACATCAAAAGGTTTGAAAATAGTAAAGTGGGCTTTTGACGTTTTTTTTCTTTGACGTCGTCAAAGCATTTTTCCTTTTGGCGCCCATTTCCTTTGGTCGTCTAGGCCAGTGCCTTGGGGAGGTATTAAGGGTGAAATTCGTTATGGGCCCCCATTTCAGCTCCCACTCACAGCAATTCCCTTCCCATCGCCCCCAAAGGCCTAACAATACCCGGTAAATGGATAAAACAGAATTACATAGAAACACTGTGATCTGCTGGGCTCTTGACTCGAGTCCAGCGTGCAAGGCCCAACCTTGAGAGCAGAGAACCTGGAGAGCTGCTGGAAGACGACGACAAGGCACCCACGGCCTCATGCCCCCTCCGCCTCCACCCTTTCCATTACAGTGAAACTTTAACCAACTTTTTAGTTATTGAAACGTAACATTTTTTAATCAACTTCGCAAAAAAGAGGCCTCTGAATTCTGAATTTCTGATAGCGGCTTAATCTCACCCAACGATTTATTTTAATATGCTTGTGACGGCTGGTGGAATCTGAGCCGGAAGGGCCCAGACAAATTCCACCACTGCCGCATCTACGTCTCCAAAGATGGCATCTTTTTTTGCTTCTTCTTCTTCTCCTCTTCTTAGTGCTGCCAAGTGATGCTTGTGTGGAAGGGGAAGCTGGAGAGTTTGTTACTACTTTGTCAATTGAGATGCCTACCATGGCTGCTTCTTCGTCCTGTTCATGTCCTGCTGCTTCCCTGTGGAGAAGAAGTAGCTTCCGAGGCGAGATGCTTGGATCTCTTCCTGCCACCAGTCTGATGACGACCCATCATGCCGGGATTGAGTTTAAGGGTCGGGTGGTGAGAATTCACTCGTCGTTGGACAGCAAGGTGTCTGACATGAGAATAAATGGTGAGTGAATGCTATCGTCTCTGATAGTTCTTTGCAGGTTAGAAGTTGATTTGGCTCATCCTGGAACGTCTTTCCTATGCGAGAATTTGGACTTTTCAAATTTGTTGATCAGACTTTTCAAATTTGTTGGTTGGTAAATTTACCATTTTGAGCTGCTGATAAGAGTTTTAGAGGATTGGCTTGAGATATTATTCATAGTTAATTTTTGTTAGATGTACCAGTGAAGTTTATTACTGGTTTTATTGTCCATTAGTTGCACAAAAGTAGTTTTTCTCGGATATTAATATCGTTTCTTGGACATTAGTTTGTTAGTACCCTTTTAATACTTTGTTTATAGCTAGTCAGTCTCTCTAGCCTGGAATGTTACCATTCTCATGCACCTCTCCGAAATAGTTTACTACTGAATTTTATATGATGCTGCTATCTAAATCTTACTGTTTGGCTCATTTAAGTGTGTCCTGGATGTTAATTTTTGTAATGATTCTGAGCCCTGAAGGTAGCAACATTTTGTCTCTTGGTTATCACTCCAAGTTGAACCTAATGACAATTTCGGCATTCCCCCGCTTCTGTCCAACAGAAAGCTGTGTGATTCTTGCTTTTCTAGAACTTGTAAAATCTTCGCTATCTCATCCTCTTTACTTGCATAAAAATCTCAGGACCAGCTTGGATTCTTCAAGTCAATAACTACGGTTATTTTAGGTGTTGATTTTCCATAAATTTTCTCTGTTTGCCTGATAGTGCATGATATTTCACAACTGTTTACTATTGCACCAATCACCCCTGATTTTTTTCCTTTTAGTGACTATTTTTTCTTTAGATGGCCCAGCCGTGGACCTTAATCTGGGAACCTCAAGTATGCTGCTTTTCTATTTCTCTTGCATTACATATAATATCTATAAGTATGTTGATTGTGTATAGTAGACCATTTTCTGCCACATAAAAATATGTATGCTTACATGGTTTCAAGTAAAGATATTTTTTCAGAAATGATACAACGGACGCATTCACTATTGTGCTAAACTACGATGTTGATATATAGTCTGTTTTATGATAATAGAGGTTGGTTAATTTATATATTCCAATAATTCCTATAAAAAATGGTTGTCTGTTAATGCATGAATACCAGCTCCTAGAGGGTTATTTCCACCAGAACCAGAACACTACAAGGGACCTAAACTTAAAGTTGCTATCATTGGAGCTGGACTGGCTGGCATGTCAACTGCCGTTGAGCTTTTGGATCAAGGCCATGAGGTTCTATATGCATAATAGTATATTTCTTTCCTTGCTACTTTGTGTGTGAGACTTGCTGCACGTGTGCACACTTACAAGAAATCTAGTATGATGTATTATTAATCATGCTGCAGGTTGATATTTATGAATCACGTTCTTTTATTGGAGGCAAAGTGGGCTCCTTTATAGACAAGCGTGGAAATCACATTGAAATGGGCTTGCACGTTTTCTTTGGCTGTTATAGCAATCTCTTTAGACTGATGAAGAAGGTGGCATGCTCATATTGTTAACATAATATGGCGGTTTACTCATTATTTCCTCACTAATTATCTAAATATGACACTGCTTTATGCTTGATGTTTCTTTAACTCAAACGTCTTGGTAGGCATTTACTGTGATGCGCTTTTGCTTAAATTCCAGGTTGGAGCTGAGAAAAATCTACTCGTGAAGGAACACACTCACAGTTTTGTCAACAAAGGTGGCCAAATAGGAGGTGCCCCCACCTCTCCCTCCGCATGTGTCTTGTGTATATCTGTGTTAATTTTAACAGTAGTAGTCTTATGGATGTGATTTACTATTGACACCTTTAAGAAGAACTTAAATATCTGTGATCAACTCATTCTATGCGCATGTTATTTGCAAAATGCTGGTATTTTGAAACAAAAATATTTGTTGTGTACTTACTTATTCTTTTACTTTCAGAACTTGATTTTCGGTTTCCTATTGGAGCACCATTGCATGGAATAAATGCATTTCTATCTACCAATCAACTAAAGGTAAAAATGTGACTTTTTATATATTGTGGTCACAAGAAGATACACTGCATGGATGCTTGACTTGAGGCATATGTTGATTATGTTTGTTATTACTTATTAACAGACATATGACAAGGCACGTAATGCAGTGGCACTTGCTCTAAGCCCAGTTGTAAAGGCACTTGTTGATCCAGATGGTGCACTGAGGGACATCCGGAACTTGGATGCTGTAAGTGGTTATACTTGTCATTCCCAATAGATGAATAGATTTATGCTAGATGAGATTAAATTGCTGCTCTATTAGTCAAAATCATTATTCCAGTAGGGTCCATTTAGGTTGTAATTGTGCATGGTAAATTGGAATCGGTAGAGATAATTGTTAAGATGATTGTGAAACTTTGCTTGAAAATTGGTTCTATATTTTCCAGGTCAGCTTTGCTGATTGGTTCCTGTCTAAAGGTGGTACGCGTGCAAGTATTGAGAGAATGTGGGACCCTGTTGCTTATGCCCTTGGATTCATTGACTGTGATAATATAAGTGCTCGCTGTATGCTCACTATATTTGCTTTGTTTGCAACCAAGACAGAGGCTTCCCTTCTGCGCATGCTGAAGGGTTCTCCTGATGTCTACTTGAGTGGTCCTATCAGGAAGTACATCATGGATAAAGGAGGCAGGTAAGACTTCAAAAAACTGTTTTCTTTTCTGTATAGTTTTTCTCTTGCAGGAAAAAATATTCATAATGTCAATATTCTTTTTCAGTGATAGTCCTATGTACTAAACTTGGGTATCATCCAGGTTTCACCTAAGATGGGGCTGCAGGGAAATACTTTATGACAAATCTCCCAATGGAGAAACATACGTCACTGGCATTGCTATGTCTAAGGTAGATAACTTTTACCTCCTTGATACATCTACTCTTCTAACTTCATGACAAATAACAAATTTCAACAGCAAGTATATTCTATTTATGTAGATGTTACTCTTGTGGCACAAGAACCTTCATCTTCTGCTATAAACAATTACAGAAAATGTTTAAATTTTTAGGCATACTAAGGCTCAAGAATTTGTAAGAAAATTTTAAAATTAAAAAATTTGCATCATTACTATTACTAATTTAATTAGAAATTATGGAAAAGACTTAGTGAAGCCACTCTTTTAAAGCCTAAAAAGCCTACGAACTTGCAGTAGTCTGCCTTGCAAATAAACAATCCAAAGAAGCTAGAAGTATTGTTTTCCTAAAGAACAATAACACCTTAAATGTCAGTCTTTTGTATGTTTTGTTTCCCTTTCAATGAGCTCCAGATTCTCCTATATCTTGGAAGTATGCTGATTGTCTTGTGTTAACTTCTATTGAATTTTTTTATGTATGACAGGCTACAAGCAAAAAAACTGTAGAAGCTGATGTATATGTTGCAGGTTTGTTGATTAGGTTATTTTCTTTTTTGATGAAACTATAGTTGACTCATGTTTCTGATATGGTTTTGGCAGCATGTGATGTCCCTGGAATCAAGAGATTAGTTCCTGGGGAATGGAGGGACTGGGAGTTCTTTGACAATATATATAAGCTAGTAGGAGTGCCAGTTATTACTGTTCAACTTAGATACAGTGGCTGGGTAACAGAGCTTCAGGACCTTGAAAGGTCAAGGTAGTTCACTGTCTCAGTCTTGTCATATATAATTTTGGTGCGTAATTGTATCAGAATCAAGACTTGATTGGACAAAACTGAAAGGAATTAGTAATCTTTCAATAAATGAATTCAAGGATTCCTGTTTGGCTGTAGCTGTATAGTGCAACTATTCATTGTCAATGCCCATTTACAGGTTTTGATGTTTTTGTTTGAGCTCAAAATTTTGGTCCATGTCTTCTTTTGTGTGATTAACAGGCAACTGAAGCGAGCTGCTGGGTTGGATAATCTTCTTTACACTCCTGATGCAGATTTTTCATGTTTTGCGGATCTCGCACTTACGTCTCCAGAAGACTACTACATTGAAGGACAAGGGTCTCTCATTCAGTGAGTTCTTCAATTTTTGAAGAATACAAATTTAATATGTTTATGGTGGCCATCCATATACCTTTATGGCTGCATACACAATTATTGTCGACCTTAGACCACTTTGGTCCTGTCTGGTCATGCATGTAATTATTTGCAGTACAATATATTCCTAGCCTATTTATTGTACTTAATGAAGCCAGGACACATGAGACTTTTTTTTACCCTTTATTTTGTCGTTCTGGTTCAGTCAGTATACCTGAAACTGAAAATCCTGGTCAGAACTATATGTTCAATATATACGTGTGGACAATATAATGTTCGTTTCTTCTAATAAATGTTCAGTATCCTAGCAAAAAATTGTAAAAAAAAAAAAGAGTTTAAGCATTTTCCATTTTTTTGCACGTCAGGCTTTTTTTTATTATTATTATGGTGCTGAAAATGCATGTATATATGTCAGGCTTTAATTTGGCTGAAAGCCTGTTTGGTTTATGTGACCTCATAGTACAGCAGTATATATACTGTGTATTGTCTATATTACAGTAGCATACATACTCTGTATTGTCTACATATTGAATAGGTCAAGTTTGTACATGATGCTACTTTTTTGGTTATTTTAAGAAAGGCTTCTTCTGGTAATTACAGAGCTGTTCTCACCCCTGGTGATCCCTACATGCCACTGCCTAATGAAGAAATTGTAAATAGAGTTCAGAAGCAGGTTAGATTTAGTCCTTACGGTCATCTACGATTTTTATTTTGATGTGCCTGTAATCCAATACCTGAAGAAATTTATAGTTGCTGTGCAATATTCATACTGTGAAATTTAGTCGATATATGGAAATATATAATCAAATTAGTTGAGGGAGCGTTTAAGCAATTTTGTTTTTGAATGCCCAAATAGTTGTGCGGGTGTGGGTGGTGTGGGTGCCCGGTCATACAGGCTTAGAAGTTCTGTAATATATTGTACTTGAAAAATCACAACTAATGGAGAGTTTTTATATTAGGTTTTGGATTTGTTCCCATCTTCTCAAGGTCTTGAAGTTCTGTGGTCCTCTGTTGTCAAAATTGGGCAATCCCTATACCGTGAAGCACCTGGATATGACCATTTCAGGCCTGATCAAAAAACACCTGTGAAGAATTTTTTTCTTGCTGGTTCCTATACAAAGCAGGTGACATGAGCTCCACAAATCCTTATTCTTTTTTGTTTTGTGGTAAACAAATCCTTGTTCTTTTGATACATCTTTCCTCGTACCTATTGCTTCTATGACATGTAAAATGGATCTACCTGTGCACAGGACTACATTGACAGTATGGAAGGAGCAACTTTGTCTGGCAGACAAGCTGCAGCATGCGTATGTAGTGCTGGGGAAGAATCGGTGGCTCTCCGCAAGATTATAGCTTCCAGAGAAGTCAAAGGAATTGCGAAAGACACACGTAGAGCAGATGAGCTTAGCTTTGCGTAATATTCATTGTCACTTGAAGATCAAGCTTTGCCCACCTCGAGCAGGTAAACAAATGTCTATTGTTTACGTCTAGTTTAAGATGAAGATAACTCATTGGAGTCACAAACAGTACCCATGAGATCTAAGAGATGAAATGCTGATCTTCCTAATGTATCTGTATGTAAATGACAGTTATGTTAGATAGTGAGGAATCAAAATTATACTCGCATCTTCATTTCCGACTCATTCTGCCATTCACCGCACGTGCATACGTCGCCATATTTGAATGTCAATAATCTTAAACTTCCACTGAGGGATAAAGCAGGAGCAGGCTTATGTTGTGTGCTCTCCCTCCTCAACAACAATGAAAAAGACTTTTTGTGCTCTACCCTGGAACATGAAGTCATCAATCATCAAGCTGCCGTGCAGAACTAAACATCAGGTATCAAGAACGCATCTAATTGTCAACCGAAAAATACCCGCACATTAATAAAAAAGAAATAAGCCGTCATGCGAGCAATTGCGTGATCACAAATAAAACATAATGACGCTGTAAACGGTAACAGAACCAGCGGTCTCTGCCACTACTGACTTTGGAATAGGCCAAGCCGGCACAAGAGCGCTGTCTGGCGTTGGCGAAACTGAACTCACAGCCAGTGCTATAAGTGGCTCATTGTGGACACTCTCAACAGCAGCTATACAGTGTTCGTAGATGCATGTTAACCCAACCACTGAGATACATTGTTGCGATAACATTGTGAGCTGCTCATTTCTCCCTCTGTTCAGCCGTCGTCTTCAACCGTTCCTAGAACAAGGAGATTCCAAGAAAAGCATGTAGCATGAAGTCTCATTAAATTTGACTAATTTCAATCTACAGCCAACGGGATATCTTCTGCCAATAAAATGATTAAACGAAATTTAGAAAGTTAAATGAACGGTTAAAATGATCTTGGATTATGGTCCCTATTGACAATGAGCCTAGTGTAACTTGCGCATGAAAGCCTTTCATACAAGAGATTAACGACGCACATGCTAATATAAGTTAGTGTCAGTATTACTGTTGCTAATATGGGTGTACCGTCGATCTTAAATATCAAAGACTCTTATGCACAACTTACACTACGCTCATTGTCGGTAGAGAACATGAAATATGCATCCCCATTCCATTGGTTTTTTGGGTAGCTCCAAGTCATTCACTAAGTGGGAAGCATTTTAATGCTCTCCACTGACAATACCGACAATACCTCAAGCATAAAAAATACATGAGAGTTTTTCATCCGTAAGATCAACATACGCTAGCGTGTGAACATAAAATATTGAAGGCTCCTGTAGGCTCTTTATGTTAAGAAGCATAAAATGCTTCCCACCAAGTGGATCATTCCTAGTGTAGAACGGAAGTCCTAGCCAGTCTTGTTAATGGGAACAGAATCTTCTTGGTTGGTAGAATGTCTCCTACTCCCACTGTCCAACAGATGTCATCAGTGTGGAACTTAACTGGCGGACTTAAATTTTGAATATGAATTATTTAAGAGGCTCAGTGAAGAAAAACGTATTCCATTTCAGATTTAACTGATACACTGTCTGTATACGTTTGCCATTTGTAAGGAGACAACAGCTCCTAGAGAATAAATCTAAACCATTACATTTGTCTCAGTCTCATTAATCATTCCAAATGACACTTTACACCTTAGGACATAGTCCACATGTAGTGTAATAATATGCCTTAACACCCCCCTCAATCTCATGAAGAGGGAGCAGCTAAGAGATTGGATCAAAGTTGTAAATTGAGCTGTAGGGAGTGATTTGGTAAATATATCGACAACTCGACGGAATGCGTCGAACTTGGATTGCACCAGCTTAAACCATTTGTATGATGTAGTAGAAGTCAACTTCGATATGTTTAGTCCTGGCGTGAAACTCATGATTTGAGGATAGCGCAATAGAGGACTGGTTATCACAACAAATAATGGGGGCACTAGGTGGCCAAAGAATGAAGAACCATAGTAAACCAAGATAATTCAATAGCGGTATATGTAATATGTGAGAGATCTATTCCCATCCTCTGTTGAAGATCAGGCCATTGTATTATGTTTTTTGGCTTTCTAGAAGATAGGACTACTACCTAAAAACAAGCAATAATGTATAATAGATCTGCAGATGGCAGGATATCCAGTCCAATCTACATCAGAGGAATCAATTATAGAAAAATTCCCAAGTTGCAAAAGAATCTCATGGGTAATAGTACCCTTGATGTATTGCAAGATACGCTTGACTGCAGTGAAATAAGCATAAGAGGGATTATGCATATGTTGACCATAGAAATAATATAAAAGAGATCGGGTCAAGTATTTGCGAGGTACTGAAGAGCCCCTACAATACTTTTATAATGAAGTGGGTCAAAATATAGATCATTATTGGAGGGAACGAGTTTCTATTTGGAATGGCATGGTGTGGCTGCAAGTGTATAATGATCCATAGAAGCACGAGATATAATATCAGTTGCATATTGCGGCTGAGATAAGAAGCAACCCTGTGAAGTTTTCTGTATAGAGAAGACAAGAAAATAATAATAAACCCAAGATTGTTTATGGCAAAAGATTGTCGAAGAGTTGTAATCAGACTTTGGACATATGAAGAATCATTGCCGTCACAAGTATGCCATCAACATAGATCAGCTAAACAATAATACGTGAGCCTTGTTTTTGAACAACAAAGGAAGTATTCGCTGCATAGACATGAAACCCGCAACTAGTAATAAAAGAGGTAAGTTTGTCATACCAAGTGCAAGGCGCTTGTTTAAGGCCATACAATGTTTTCCAGACGCGGCAAACACAATTTGGATGCTTAGGATCTTTGAATCCATGAGGTTGAATCATGTAGATCTCCTCTTTAAGGTCATCATGTAAAAAAGCATTAGATAACTCAAGTAGTTTGACATCCCAAGCATTAGTGAGTGTCCTAGTAAGCACAATATGAATAGTGACTTGTTTAATGATAGTGCTAAACGCTTTATTATAATCTAGTCTTTCAAGCTACTGAAAACCCTTAGCAATTAACCTAGCTTTGTAAAGTGCAATGGAACCATTAGGATACCTTTTGATGTGGTATAACCATTTACAACCCACAATATTTACATTTGGAGTTCTCATGTTTTCTGACGTTGCAAAGCTACAAATTTAGACTTCATAGCCTCGCACCACTCAGGATGTTTAAAAGCAGAGACATAGGTTGGTGGTTTTGATTGTGGTGGTAATTGAGAATAGGTGAAAGCATGCAATGTGAAAGAAATTTGGGGCTTAGTAATGCCTGATTTGGTCCTAGTTTGAGTAGGATGGAAAGACTGAGGTAGTGGAAGAAGAGGATTGACTGTAGAACTATTAGAAGATGAAGGTGAGAGCATGGGTGGAGAAGGGCTAGGACTAGAAGGAGCAACATGGCTAGGAGTTGAGGAGAATGAACTGTTAGAGTAGGACATATCTCGATTAATAGGGTGAAGTAAGGTGACCAGAGATAATGAGGCAGAAAATATAGGTAGAGAACATCCCGTAATACTAGGAATAGAGTGAGGTAATGTAAAGGACAACGAGGGAGTTGAACGGAAATTGAAACTATTTAAAAAATCTGCACATCTTAAAATGTAGACTTTGTTGGTAAACATATCTAAGCACCTAAACCCTTTAGAGGGCGTAGAATATCCAAAAAAAGCACAGAAGGCTGAGAGAGGATCTAGTTTATGCCTTAGACAAGGGTAACATTTACAACCAAAAATCCTTTTAAGTATGGTCAAGAAGTTTATGAAAAAGAGTCCCAAAGGGAAACTGATTTTGAAAGACAATGGGAGGAAGCCTATTGTAATAAGCATAGAAGCCGAAAGTATAAGTGAAATCTGATAGGACATAGGACATAGGACAATGATTGCCCAAACGCACATCTCGACCTCCTCGGACTGATGGCCAAGAGAAAGTTCGGATTAGCTGTAATCCCAGATACAGTACGTTAATTGATCCACCCTTTTTGTTTTTATTGTCATAAAAAGAACATTAGCAATTATCTCAATCCTTTCAGTGGCATTTTGCCAAGGGCTGTTAACACGTTTCCTAAGTATTTAATTTTCTATGTTTATATATCTATATGCTTGATCGATAATTTCTCTTCCAAGAATTTACTTAGCCACCGATGGGCGTTGGGTCAAAAAATGGCTTTTGCAGTATACACATCAACCAAAGACGCCAGGACTGATTTTAGTGTACCATTATTAATTCATTAGACATAAAAGCATAATAGATTATGTCCACATACATCAACTGTCAATGACCGCTTCAGTAATCAGCTTCAATACTAATTAAATCCCAAAAGCAGAAAAAAGAAAAAGCTTCGGCTCTTGTTACAACTTATGGGGATGAAGAAAACCAAATGGAAGCTGTTTTATGTTTGAAGACCAATATAAGTCACCTGATGCTTGTGCTAAGAATTCACTAGTTTTACAACCAATCAAGCAGACTTCCGAGGAGCTAGAGTCGCGTGCATCTATGAAAAGTCTATGCGACCCAATTGTAGATCAGAAAGCAATTTTTACTGGCTCTCGTATTGAATATGTTCAGATCTCAATCATAGAACCCAATATGCCACTTTCTTTTGCCTGCTATAATACCTCCCAAACATTTACAGATGTTGTATTCCAAGCATATGATATCTAAATCCAATGGCTAGGTAAAACCCAAGTCATTGTGATAATAAGCTGAAAGCCTCAGATAAATAAGTGGGCAACCTTGAATTTTGAAGCAGAAATCTGAAGACCTCCTCTTTATGGTGTTATTCTAATACTATAACCAATGCCGCATACCTACAAACCTATGGATTTCGCACATGTCGTGACTTGGCAAAGAAAATTGTTATGACACACTCAAATATGTTTTAGTATTAAAGGTACTGATGCAATCTTATCTCATATTATCTAATTACCATAGATACTTATCATCATTAATCTTAATCATATTTATAGACTTTGATATGATCATGTGTCTTGTACCAAAGTCTACAAATATGATAGAGAATAATGATGATAAGTATCTGTCGTAATTAGATAATATGAGATAAGATTGCCCCTGAATACCAAGCAAATTCGTCATGTTATTCAAGAAAGGCAGTATGTCATGGATTAATATGGCGTGTGGCAATGAAGGAGTATGGATGCATGAATTTCCCAGTGACAACAATGCAAAATTTAATGTTCACAACCAATGACACAAACGATTAGACATTAGTAGTATCCTTATCAAGTTCCTTCAGTAGAAACACAGACACAGTAGACAGCAAACAACTCCACTCACTCGAAGTCACTACATGCTAAAATACATACATGATCACACGAATACAACACTCTGTACTCTGCACTCAGCACCACCTACAGTTTTAATTGCAGGAAATGGCACATTCGGAGCAGCAAACAGCAACTGACAACAGGCAAATTCGGAGCAAACTCGCCTCTTGTGGAGAGGACTCATTGAAGGAGCCATTCGTAGACTCACTTTGAATTCTGAATGGCAGCTTTGGCCGTGTCGAGGTCCTCATCCAGGAAGATGTCCCAGTGCCCATCCCACCTTATGAAAAACTCCGAGTCCTCCAGATAGAGAACTCGGTGCACATCTCCCGCCGGGGTGAAGAGGAAGTCCCCTTCCTCCAAGTCGTAGCTCTCCTTCTTCGTCAGATTCCACACCTTCTTCTTCCCCTTCATCACCACCAGGTCGTGTCCGAACGTGTGGTGGTGCGCCGGCTCCACGCTCCCCGCCTTGAACCTCACTATAGCCGACGTCGGGCTCTCCCGCACGATCTTCATCGACCCCCCCGGCATGATCTCCACCGGCTCGAACTCCATGTTCTTCCTCAGGCAGCAGATCGCGCAGGTCCCGAATGTCGCGGGCGATTCGTCGACCTTTTTCTGACTGTCGTTGGGGATCTGGGACATCTCGGAGAGGGAGTTGCCCAGGAATTCGGCGATATCGGCGGGCCATGGGGCGTCGCCGGAGGCGGGGCAGGGGGACATGAAGGAAGTCCTGAGCCAGGCATCCAGGATCTGGACGCCGTCCTCTGGCGGAGTCTTCATCCCGCCCACGGCGAGGACGTTGCAGTTGTTGATAGAGCGGGTGTTGAGGGCCTCCTCGACGGACTCGCAGGTGGCGGCGTAGACGCCGGGGTATTTGTTGGCGAAGATGGAGACGCCGACGCCGGTGCCGCAGGCGAGAAGGCCACGGGTCTCGGGGGAGGAGGGGTCCGAGGCGGCGAGGGAGACGCGGCGGCCGATCTCCTGGCCGACGGAGTAGTATTTGTCGGTGCCAAGGTCCTCAACGTCGACGGAGAGAGAGCGGAGGTGGGTGACCAGCGCGTCCTTGAGCGAGCAGCCGAAGGCATCGGCGCCGGCGATAATCTTGAGAGGACGGGGAATTTCCTGCTCCTGGGCCATGGGCGGGAGTGAGCTGAAACTCCTGCGCTGGGAAGGTGCTTGTGAATTTGTCTGGGAGGAGCAGACGGAGTGAGAGTGTGACTTCACTTTGACCTGACCTCATTATACAGATGAAATACGATAAGAATAGTTCTATATCAACCCCCCCTTTTTTTCCTCCGCCCCCCAACTTCCGCGTTGGTGAAACTCCAGTCGGCAGCAGGCGCGGCGCACGCTCAACATCTTCTCTCTTACATGCACAGGCCGATTCATCCTCTGCACCAACTTCACCGTTGAGCGGAAATTTACCTCAACATGGTGTTTGTTCCACCCGAGGCAGGAGAAAGAGCATTTGGTGTCCCTTCATCTTGGTCAAGGTGTCAACTAAGTCCGCAAGGCAAGCGCTTGCCTTCTCCAGGGCAGAGGCCTCCGGCGTCTTAGGCATCAGCTGCTCGGCTACATCCGCCGGGGTGATGTTCACCTCTCCCACCAGCTCCCGAATATCCTCAAACAGTGGGTGCTGGTCAATGCCCAGGTAGTTCTTGGCTAATATCTTAAATCCTTTAAAGCTGCAGTAGGACATCTCGACGTGAACGTCCATGCGGCCCCTCCGGATCAGCCCTGGGTCCAGCTTGTCGACATGATTGCTGGTGAACACGATGATCCTCTCCCCGCGGCTCCCCGACCACAGCCCGTCTATCAGATTCAGGAGGCCGGACAGAGTCACCTGCGAGGCCGACGTCATGCTATTCGTCAAACGTCCTTCGTCTTCCTCGCCGTCGATATTTTCAATGAAGGAACTCTTCATCTTCTTGCTCCTGCTCGCCCTCCTGGCGGCGGTGAGCTGCAAGGAGCAGTCAATATCCTCCACCACCAGAACGGATTTGCTCCCGGTGCAGGCCAGTAGCATCCGGAGCTCGCTGTTGTTCATGACGGCCGACAGATCAAGGTCGTAGACATCGTAGCAGAGGAAATTGGCCATCACGGCCACCAGGGTCGATTTGCCCGTTCCCGGTGGGCCGTACAGGAGGTAGCCACGCTTCCAGGCATTCCCGATCTTGGCGTAGTAGTCCTTGCTCTGGCTGAAGGTGGCGAGGTCGTCCATAATCCGCTTCTTCTCGGCCGGTTCCATGGCAAGCGTCTCGAAGGTGGCCGGGTGTTCGAAAGCTCTATTGTTCCACACGGGGCCTGATAAGCAGTTGTTGTAGAGCCTCCGCTTCCGTGCCTTGCCCTCCATCTCCCGGGCCCGGTCCAAGATGTGCTGGAGATAGAACTCCAGCACGAGGGTGCGGTAGCGGCGGAGGAACTTGAGGGTGTACCAACGCCTCTCCTGCCCGTCAGTTGACGATCCGCCGCCTCTTTCGTTGTGGCCCTTGCGCAACTGGTTGTGGTGCTTGGAACAGTGGGTCCAAAGGAGGGGGACCCCCTGGAAGGTGTCGACGTCCTGCTCGCCATTGTCAAGGCTGAGGTCGATGGTGTGGCCGTCCATGGTCATGGTGGCGTTCAGGTTGTCGGCTCGCTCGGTGGCGGTGCTGCGCAGGTAGGACTCCACCGCAAAGTAAAGCTCGTTGGTGGCATGGTCGTAGCAGTAGTAGCCAGGCTTGTGGGTTATGGTGACGCAGATCTCCGGAAAGAGCTTGTCACGGAGGAGGCAGAAGAGGGAGTAGAGAGGAAAGAGGGAGATGAAATAAGAGAAGGTGTCCCAGAGGAAGGCATAGCCAGCGACAGTGGAACCGACGGCCCCCATCTCATTCAGGGTGGTCGGCAGACGACTGAACATGGCTTGCACTTTGCGGTTGGTTGCTAATTTCTTCTTCCTCCTCCTCAGCTAGTCAGCTGTGCTTTAGCTACTTGTTGCAGAGAACAAGCCTGTAGTCTTTAGGCGTTCCCAAGCTCCCCAATGAAGATCAAGAGAACCCGGGCCTAATCATATGAGATACTAGTTCCCGCCTCTTTGAATTGCAAGATGGGGTGGCACGGTGGTTGTAAGCGGATACAAGCAATTAATTGCTGCAGGGAGACAACTCGGCAAGGGGCGACAAATATTGCGAGCTAGCACGGTGAGTCAAGCGTCAGGCCAAGGCTGAAGATCTTTGTGCGCAGGATGTGCTCAAGCTACATTTCCGTTTTCACCTTCTGCCGCCACAGGACAGGACAGTTCCTTTCTGAGGGGATTGTGTATTTTTATGTGAAAATATCAAAGCAGTTTTATTTTTGGCATAAGGTAGTATTTGATGTGTGTTTATGATGTGACAATGTCAATTGATTGATCGACTTAGGACAGATTTGTGAACCCTACGGGTTGCGATGTCAGTGTCTTCCTTGCTTCTGTTTGGATGAAAATAAAAAAGGTAAACTAAATTTGAAATGGGTGAATCCTACGAGTATTTGATTATTTAAAATTAAATTTATTGTGAATATACAAAGTAATTGCATTATGTCGAACCTCGTGAACGGGATTAAATTATTACCAAATTTTTTTAAAAAAAATATTTTAAATTAAAAACTAAAACTAATGTTCATGTATATTGATTGACAAATAAAACTATTATAGGAATTAACTTAAAAATATAAATCTACCTAAAGAATCATTATAATGTATTTTATAATAATTATATTAACATTTGTACGTGATTTAGATGATCTTAACTATAAGTTAAAATATCTCTAAATTTTTTATAATTATTTATATGACATTAATTATTTTTAATTTAATATAAATTATATATGTTTATAAAATATATAAGTATTACTAGTCTAATTTTAATATAACTCATATAATAAATCAATCACATTCATATAAAATATTATTACATAACAATTTCTTCTAAACTACAAATATATGTAAACATTAAATTATATTAAAAAATACATATAATTGATTTAGACATTAAAACTTATTCTTTTAAGGATTCTCTTGTAATGCAATTGTACACAAAAATTAAAAATCTAAAATATTAACAAGAAAACATTAATATTTATCTATTACTTCATCAAATTCTTAAGCTTCAAGTCTTTAATAGGGCTATAAGTAGGTTGGGCCTTAGGTAGCCAAGGGTAGGCCTAAGTAAGACCTCTCAACTAAAAAATTAGTCTAGCCCTCTAAGTCGGCTCGAGTAAGGCCACGGGCTTTATGGTTTTTTAATATTATATTTAAAAAATTTATTTAGTATTTGAGTGAGATCTCACTAATATGCCTTTAGGTTTTTTGGGTTTTATTGTTTTGTCCCTCTTAAATATGAAACTTCCCTCTATAATTTTTCTTATCTCAACAATGTAAGACTATTTTATATAACCAAAATATATTTGGTCTCCTTATTTTGGGTCAAGCTAGTAGGCCTTTATGTTTTTTATGCTTAGGCCTTGGTCTAGCCCGATTTACAACTAGCCTGAACTATTTAGATTTGAGCCCGCTATTTTGCTAGCTGGGCTAAGAGGCTATTCCGGCAAACTTTTAGCCCTAATCCTTAGCTTGGTATGTTTGATGGAGATCCTTATATATTCACAAGTTGATTGCTTTAAAATTATATAAAAATTATAAATAAAAGTTAATATATACTCATAATAAAATTGTTTAATGCATCAAATTATGTTACACTCGAGCCTTTGTTACTCCAAAATTTTTAATATATATAATATTAAAATATTATTATTAATTCAACAATCAGCATGTATGAAAATACAATGACTAATTGTGTAATCAATGTTGTCTCTTATTTAGAATTTTATTTTCAGGTTACAACTACCCTCAATTTTGTTCTTGTGAGACATTATAGGTATATATGTTTACATCTCATCATTCAAATAATGATTATTAAATAATTTATATTATATTAATAAAAAAGAAATTAAGTATTATCGTCTTTAACTCGTCCTAAATAAATATAACTTAGCTTTATCATATGACATAAAAAAGATTTCACAAAAATGCTAAATAACTTTTCAAAAAATATTATAAAATTTTAATTTCTAAAGATTTTAGCATTAGTTTCTATATAAAATTAAAATAATTACATTATAATTTGTTTGACATGTAAAGATGGTAGATAATATTACCATTATATTTTTGTCTAATGAGTAACATATAATTTGATATGTTATATAGTCTATAATATATCCTATGTTTTACTCATTGTACTATATATATGTACTTTATTAAATTAAATTTCTGTTATGCATTTAAGTTTCAATACGTATTACATGTGGACATATAAATATTATGTATATTTGAAAATTTAACTTAGTAATCCCTCTTTATATACAAATATATACACTCAATACATAATATTATATATATTATAATATAAAATTATTATATATATATTAAAATTAATAATTATGTATATTTATAAATAAGTTGATTTATTTTTATATATAATATAAAATATCTTAATAACCTTCATTCAAGTTCGAGTCTAAGCATAATTTAAATTTAAGTTTTATTCGAATCAAATAAAGTTAAGTGAAAATATATTTAAACTCGACTTGAATAAATTTAAATTTAAATTTAAATTATATTCAATCTAAGCGTTTCGAGTCGAGTTATATTCGTATTAAGTTAAATCGAGTCCCTCTTACTGGATGAGCTACATTAGGACTCCCGTGAACGTTCAAGCGGGCCATGTCTACCACAGTTTGGATTAAAAGAAAGAAAAGCACCCCACGGGTCATTAAAGACTTGCTTAGCCTGATGCGACTTCCTCGCAAGTCTGTGTGACGAAAGTGAAGATGCCACATTAGCAAAAAAAGGGAAGGCATGAGAGAAACTTGATAATCGAATTTCCCAATTCTCTCTCCACGTGTTTACCGGTCACATTACATTACAGGGCCATTGGTCTCATGTTCATGGTGAGCTAGTCAGCCAAAAAACACATTTTCTATGAAGAGACTTGGTGAGAAAAGTTTTTCCGACAAGTCCCTTTTGAATCTGATACTGCAAGCCGACTGCCATCGGCATGCCACCAGTGTGCATGAGCAATATTCCTCTTTGTCGATAACCCTGCTGTGCAACTTGTAAGAAAAATATACATATAAAGTCGTTTGTACAAGTACCTGAGCTCACACATGCCGAACCCTGGTTTGAAATTCAATAAAGTACTTAACTTAAAAGACATACAGGTTACTTACCCTTTTCTTCTTCTTTTTTTCAATGAATTTTACGGGTTGTTTGGAAGATAAATTTGAACAATTCTATTTAGATTTTAAAATTTTTAGTATCCCTAAATTAAAGTAAAATTTTTTTTTTTATTTTATTCTTTCATATTTCTTTATATTTTTCATTTATATTTTTTTAATATATAAATCTCACCCCCTTTTGTTTTGGCGATGGCTCCAACTATAGCTCTAACGACGATTTTAGCCCTTCTTATTTATAGGCTGCAACAGCTAAATTTAGTTGCGACAGTGCGCTAGCCATGAGGACAAACCAATTACAACCTATCAGATCTAGCCATCTGCAATAATCTAGCCACAACTAGATCTGACTAGCTGTGCTAGCCACGGTGGCATGCTAGCGTTAGCCAAATCTAGCTAGTGGTGAGGACAAGCTTCCGACGCCTGCAATCAAACTCATATTAGAGAGGAGGAAAAAGTAGGATAAAAAAATTTTAAATATAGGAGATAAGAGAAATTTTAATAAAAGAAGGTGGGGTAAAAAAACATGAGAGAATTTTGAGTCAAAATTTGCCTAAATAGCTGAATTACTTCCTGTCGCGATTCTAACTCCTCACCCCTATTTCAAAATTATCGATTTTGTTATTTTTTTAATAGTTATCTCATATTAATTTGAGCCTTAAAAAGTGTACAGGGTGAAATACACTTTAAAAGTTCAAAATTACTTATTTTTTAAAAATCTTATTTAATAGGGCTCAAATTTAAAAGAGTAATAGTATAAAAATATACATATCTAAATTCGGGAAAGATACTTATATTAATTTAAAATTTTAAAAATAAAATTAACATAATATTTAAATTTATTCTAAAAATGTCTATTACCAAATGTAATTCTAATTCAGTAATAAAATTACTAAAAAATTATACTCTTATTTTTAAAAAAATTAACACACAAGTCGTCCCTTAAAATCGAAGCTCAAGTTGGGATGCATTTTCTATGTTCCACTCTAATAGTGAGCCAACCGTAAGGAATACTTAAGGAGCATCCAATTTTAAGATCAATTTTACATTAACATGCACTAGTGTGTATGTCACCGATCTTAAAATCGGATACTTCTCAGGCATTTTTTACACTCTGTTCATATTAAAAATAGAGCATAAAAAAATATTTCCCTTAAGCTGACATGAGTGAGAACCAGCATTCCTTACACACTCGATTCATATTGAAGAAAGAGGATGAAAAACAACATTCCTTACATTCGATTCATATTGAAGAGGGAGATGAAAAAAACTTCCCACAAGCTGACTTGGGTGAGCCCCGGCATATATTAATTAACTTTTTCCGTATATAAATCAGATAAGCTGAAATTTCCTTTACCACAAACCTCGAAAATTAAAATCCTGGTCTTGAACTAATCAAGTTGTATACCCAATTGAGCAAACAGATTTCAAATGAACCATTTTTGTACATATAAAATGAACCATTTATGCTCAATTGGTCATATAGTGGGACTCCTCCGCGACCACATTGTTCAGCGTCTCTTCATCTCGGTCATGGTGTCAATCAAATCCCCAAGGCAAGCGCTTGCCTTCTCCGGGGCGGAGGCCTCCAGCGTCTTAGGCATCAACCGCTCGGCCACATCCGCCGGCGTGATGCTCACCTCCCCGATCAGCTCCCGAATCTGCTCGAACATAGGGTGCTGGTCGATGCCCAGGTAGTTCTTGGCCAGTATCTTAAACCCTTCGTAGTTGCAAAATGACATGTCGATGTGAACGTCCATGCGGCCCCTCCTTATGAGCGCCGGGTCCAGCTTGCTCACGTGGTTGGTGGTGAAGACGATGATCCTCTCCCCGTGGCTCACTGACCACAGCCCGTCTATCAGATTCAGCATGCCCGACAAGGTTAGTTTGGAGGGCGACTTGCTATTCGTCAAACCCTCGTCTTCCTCATCGTCGATGTTTTCAATGAAGGAACTGTTCAAGTTCTTGCTCCTGCTGGCCACCGTGGGCGCCCTTCTGGAGGCGGCGAGCTGCAAGGAGCAGTCAATATCCTCCACCACTAGAATCGATTTGCTCCCTGTGGAGGCCAGCAGCTTCCGGAGCTCGCTGTTGTTCCTGACGGCCGACAGGTCAAGGTCGTAGACGTCGTAGCGGAGGAAATTGGCCATGGCTGCCACCAGGGTCGATTTGCCCGTCCCCGGGGGGCCGTACAGGAGGTAGCCCCGTTTCCAGGCCTTCCCGATCTTGACGTAGTAGTCCTTGCTCTGGCTGAATGTTTCGAGGTCGTCCATGATCCTCTTCTTCTTGGCCGGCTCCATGGCCAGCGTCTCGAAGGTGGCCGGGTGCTCGAAAGACATATTGTTCCACCCGGGGCCGGAGAAGATGCAGTTGTTGTAGAGCTTCCGCTTCCGCGCCTTGCCCTCCATCTCCCGGGCGTGGTCCAGGATGTGCTGGAGATAGGAATCCAGCACGAGACTTCGGTAGCGGCGGAGGAACTTGAGGCTGTACCAACGCTTCTCCTGCCCGTCAGACGACGATCCACCCAGTCTTTTTTCGTGACCCCCGCGCTGCTGGTCAACCTGCTTGGAGCAGTGTGTCCATAGGAGGGGAACCCCCTGGAAGTTGTCGGCCACCCTCTCGCCCTTGTCAAGGCTGAGGGCGATGGCTTGGCCGTCCTTGGTCATGGTAGCCTTGAGGTTGTCGGCGCGCTCGGTGGCGGCACTGCGCAGGTAGGACTCCACCGCAAAGTAGAGCTCGTTGGAGGCATGGCCGTGGGCAGGCTGGTGGGGGATGGTGACGCGGACCTCCGGAAAGAGTTTGGCGCGGAGGTGGCAAAAGAGGGAGTAGAGGGGAATGAGGGAGATGAAGCGGGAGAAGGTGGCCCAGAGGAAGGCGTAGCCCGCGAGTGTGGAGCCGATGACCCCCATCTCGCTCAGGGTGGTCGGCGGACGACTGAACATGGCTTCCATTCCTCTTTCTCTTCGTCTTCCACTTCCTCTTCCTCTTCTTCCTGTCTGTCTGGTTGCTGCAATGTTCCCAGCAGTTAGCTTCTTAAAATTGACGATGAAGAAGCAGCCCCGAGGCTTCGAGGAAACTGGGTCCTGTATTGCTTGTCAAAATTCCGAGGAGAGATTCGTCGATGGTTGGAAAGTTCACTACCTGTCCGATATCCTCTTTCCTTTCTCTCGTTTTCCACAAGTACTCACTTGCTTTTGCTTATTCACATATGACTTGTTTGATTTTGTCGGGTTGTTAGTATTCTTACTCCAGAAGCTACCATAGACCATAAGATACTCAACAGTAAAGTAGGATAGAGTAGGATAGAGTAGAGACGTGATCCAATTAGTGAGTGCCCACATGACCGTGCAAATTAGGACAGATATTTACATCCTTCTATCGAGTGCTGCACCGCCTGCACTTGCGGGTTAAACTTTTCATTAAAAATTTGTTGCGTAATAACTTATCTGGATTGTACCACCAGTCATTTATTCGACTAGTTTTTACCTAAATTTTGTAACGTAATTTAATATATATATATATATATATATATATATATATATATATATATATATATATATATATATATATATATATATATATATATATATATATATATTTCACCTCAAAATCTTTATTCCAACAACATTATGCCCGAATTATAATTAGTAAGCTATTCTTCAAACCTAAGGAGCAATCCTACATTTACATAGGATTAGTTAAGTTGTAACATATCGAGTGGATCATCATGAAAGAAACCGACTCTAAATGCTCAAAACTTTGTAAGAGGTGTAAAATTTTTTAGAATTAATTCTATTAATTTATTGTCAAATGGGAATTTACCAACCTGTGTTACTTGGATGTCGAATTTTATAGAAATAGAAGTAATTTTTTTTTTAATTTTCATTGATATTGAATAAAAAATTAAAATTGATAATAAATTTTTTTTAGAATAAAATTTAGATGTCGCATCAAGCTTATTTTTAAAATTTTAAATTAATATAAGTCAAACTCCCAAACTTTGATATGCACGTTTTTCATATTATTTTGTCTATATTAATGAGCTATACCAAACAAGATCCTACATAAGTAGGTAATTTCAAACTTCTAAAATGAGCCCTACTTATGTGGCACCTTCTCAAGGCTCAAATCGAGGTGAAGGGTAATAATTGAAGAGTAACATAATATTTAATTCCGAAATGGGGGGATGAAAAATCGATGGAATCACCTTGCAAAGTGATTCAGTGATTTCGGCCACCTTTTGCACCCAACCATGATTCCGATTTTTATGGATTAAATTGGGGTTGAATCGATGAAATTTTTTTTAATTGTAGAGCCTCAACTTTTTATATAACTTAGAAGTTGGAGTTCTGTTAATTCATAATTGAAAGGGGCAAAAATCAGTCATGTATAGAAGAGTATTCTTTCATTAATTTACATGATTATAAATTCTACAGAAGATACAAAATAAGGTTCAACATGCCTTAACAAAATAATAGTGGCACAAAAGTACATAAATATTACATATCAAAAGAACTTGACAAAATAAATCCAAAACGTAGACCTTTTGAAGTTCTATTGGCTATCTTTATCATCTCCTTTATTCATACTTGCAGCGTCTGGGGGTTAGTTACCACATTTATACTCAGTAGGTAAAGTTAAATTCTATTAACATATTATAACATAAAGCATAATCCAAGACATATAAAACATTTTTTTATAATAATTCATTTCAAAAGCCGACTTAAAATATGATTACTGATTAACAAAATCCAAATGTACTTACACAAAAAGTCTGATAAAACAATCTTTCAAAAAATCTAATAAAATTGGATAAATCGTTTTTAAGCAAAATCCAACGAATAATTAAAATCGGCTAAATCATAATTCATAAAATGTCATTGATACTAAAACAACATATACATTATTCATGGGGAAAGAAAATTTCTCATGATATCTTATTTCATAAGCGCGTCATATGCCTTAATAGGTAGTACCTAAATATCTATCATTTAAAATCGATGATAGTTTTTGGGCTTTATACCAAATAACTACTTGTCAAATTCAATCAAAATCGTTCATAATGTCATTCAAATAATAATATTAAAGTCCATATAATGATGAAATCTCTCTTAAAGGTGTACGATACATTATTATTTTAGCATTTATCTAACCCCTAATAAATACCCTCTTTTTTGAAATAGTCTTTTATAAAAGAAATATAAAATTGTACAACATACTTGTAGCACATAATTAAAATTTAAAGCCACTTACCCTTTATTATAGAAATTGACCGAAATCATGGCTAACAGTTGGAGCCTTATTTTGTACCCAGGCTTACAAGTGGCAAGAAGAACCACCCCTCTGGCAGGAAAGAATTCCTTTTGGACTCGAAAATGGTAGATAGAGCTTCCCCTTGCGTTGAGACAAAATCTCTTTTTTTATTGTGTAAAAATTAAGATAATATGTATTTTTTTTTGTTAACTTGTCTTACCTATTCATTTGTAGCTACTAAATCTATGAATTGGGATTGTCATGTCACTTTGGTGACTAGTTCAATTTTTGGTAGATTATTATAAAAGAGATTTGAACAGTATTAACTAAATTTTTGGTGACCAAAGAAAAGTTTTTGTGGGTAATTTATTACCTCTTATTTTAACTATAGATTTTGAAGTGAGATTTATAACTTTAATATAATAGAATTATAGTTGTTATAATTTTTTTTATTTTTGTAATATTAATGTGATTTTTTAAATTAACATAATTTTTTATAGGGACAAATAATTAGGGTTGTAAATGGGATTTAAGCTCAATTCGAACATAGGTTCGAGCTACTATAGTATATTTTCGAGCTCAAGTTTAAATCAAGTTTTGAACTCCTTGACTGAACATAGCTTAAGCCTAGCTTTTAAAATCGAGCTCAAGTTCAAAATCCTCAAAATTCGGTTCAACTCGGCTCGTTAGCACCCTTAGTTAAAAGTACATTGCATCAACACCGACACATATGTGCTTACGTCAATACTTACACATGCACATCCTGACCTACAAGAGTAGGCCTGCCACTTATTATGTTAGCACTGTTGACATCACTCATGATACAATTTTTATTTTATTATTATTATATATATATATATATTTATAATTTCATTTTTTACTTTAAATTAAAATTATAAATTTTAAACCAGCTTAATTTTTTATCCTGAGTTTGGAATTGCACGATCTCGGTACTATTGCGCTTGTAGCGATGAGCCATTCGAAATAAGACTATGTATGGAAGGGTACCTTATCTTGTGAAATTAAAGTGGACCCCACTCACAATACTATTCTCGAGGTTGTAACCTATGATTCTAATATCCAATTAGCATGTTTTTGGACTCGATATGTTCATAATTCAGAACCCTACAAATAACCTTGTTCTAGAAAATCGAGATCCAAACAATTCACTTTTAAGAAAAATAGCCATTAGGCCTTAAAACGCGCTTATGGGCCCAAACGTTTAAAATTTTAAATCCTTAAAATTTTGGGATGTTATAGTGTCAAACTAATTTTAAAAACTTTAAATTAACATAATTTTCTCTTCTAAATGCGGATATATACATTATTAGTATTGTTGCACTAGTATTGACGAGCCCTATAAAATAATATTCATAATGGGTAAGTAATTTTAAACTTTTAACATCGGCCCCACTTATATTGCATACTTCTCAATGTTTAAATTGATATGAAAGGTAACAATTAAAAAATAATAAAATTTTTAATTTCAAAATGGGCAGTTGAGAGTCAAAATCGATAAAATAACCTTACGAGGTGATTTCGTGATTCCAACCAATTTCGGCTAGAATTGACTTGAAATCAACTTTTAGGCAAAATTTTTACCATTAAATAACAAATATAAAATATATAATTATGAATAAAAAAATAGTTATTGCTAGCAGCAAAGGGAGAGAACAATTAATTATACTTCCTCCATCTTAAATTAATATTTTCGTTTAGTAAAAAAATTTGTCTTATTAATATCTTTATTTGTTCAATATTAATAGTTGAGTACTTAAAAAAGAGTATTAAAAGTTTATTTTTTCTCTTCTAAAAATTGAGTTTCACCATTAAATAAATTATATTATTTTTTAATACAACTATTAATATGAAACCCACATGTGATTATTAAATGTAGCTTCGTTTGTTCAATAAGTGGGTTTCACCAGTGAATGACTTTTATTGGTTGGGAGGAATTATCAAAGATATAATATTCTTGACCGCCTTTGAGAGTTGAAGGCGGTGTAAGTTGTTTATCAACTCATTCATGTTAACGTGGAACTCAAATCCATCCCTGGAGCTTCACCTTCACCGCCAAAGGCGCCATTTATGCACTCTAAATTAATGGCACACATTAAAGCATGTGAATTATATGTAAAAATAGATTTCGTGTATATAGATGGTACACTTCTATGTGCACCATTAATAGCGGGTGATGTCAGGACTCATGGTTTTATAAAACTTTTCAAAACGAAATTAGACTGGCCACAATCGTTAAATTAATTTTTTTATAATATTTTAAAGCCATGATCATCATTTTACAACACTGGGTATAACAAAATATGCATATCGCATTTAGTTCAAACTATTTAAAATGAGTGACGAATATTTTATCGAAGTACGAGTAATATTATCCAATAATAAGATAGCATACAAATTGATACTACAGGTACCTATCAGCGATCATCATTGGATGTAACGGGAACTAATTCCATTAAGAAAGATAATTAAGGTTGAAAATATAAAAAAATTGAATAAATTCAGATGTCTCATAAATTTTATTTTTAAAATTTTAAATTAATATAATTCTCTATCTTAAACTTGAGAATATGTTATTAGTACTGCAGCGCTCGTATTGATAAGCCCTATCAAATAAGATCTTATATGGATAAATAAATTTAAGCTTTGAAAATAGACACATATATATATATATATATATATATATATATATATATATATATATATATATATATATATATATATATATATATATATATATATATATATATATATATTTTAAGACTCAAATTTATACGAGAAATAATAATTAAAAAATAATAAAATATTTAATTTTAAAATGGGGGATTGAGAACCGAAATTGATAGAATTACCTCACGAGGTGATATGGTAATTTCTATTAGAAATGGCTTAAAATTAACTTGTAAGTACATTTTTTAATTCTGCTCACTTTTTATACCTAATTAAGATTTCAATAATTCTAGCCAAAATTAAGGTAGAATCAACAAAATATTACCTAAATTTTACACCTAACAAGGGGAATATATGGAAGAAAAAAGACATGATTAGAGGCATGATGTGGGATTTATAGATGCATAGAAATTAAAGAAAGTCCATGGTTCAATAATGTAGTACATAGGTCAGATACACTTATTAATTGATAGAAGTTGGTGACAAAGATTAAGAAATAATGGTTAGAAGAATATTAGACCGGATGCGTCTACGTTAAGAGGGCTCCATGACTACAACAACCATATAAAATAATATTTTTAATGTGGGTTCTATGCTCTCTAGTGGCAGTGAGCTTTAGCATAAGAAACACATAGGAACCATCCACATAGAAAATTGATGTTGCACACCCTAGTACATGTTAGCATTAGGGCCAATGATGCTAATATACGCTAGTGTGTGCCATTGATTTTAAATATCAATGGCCCTGTGCGTTCCTTACGCTAGGCTCACTATCAATAGGGAACATAGTAAATGCTTCTTTTAAAGTAATACATAAAGGTTGATACACCAGTATGTACTATGTTAAATTTAACATGGTACATAAAACATGGTCAATTGGCAGTGATCAATGAGAAACATTTTTTATGATCCCCTTTGATAATGAGCCTAGCGTAAGGTACATATGAGGGACGTTCATCTACGAGATCGATAATACATACACTAGTACATATTAGCATAAGTAATATATATATATATATATATATATATATATATATATATATATATATATATATATATATATATATATATATATATATATATATATATATATATATATGAAAAAAATTAATATGAAAGAAGAATCTGACCTTCCAATCTTTGTTGATTACAGATTATCAGGGATGTGGTTGTGGTACAATTGCGACAGAGCCCGAAGATGCTAGGGCGTCTGAAATTGCGTTGTTGGACCATGAATTCTGGAACAAACTGGTGTGGCCACTGTCTGAACTTTTGTCTTCTCGTATTCTCTATATAGTTTCTGATACTTCTTCCTGCGGCCATTGCCCAGTCTCCTGTAGAAACAGATTGCAAAGCCACCATGACTGAAGCAGATGAAGGTTGTGCGACTGCAAAGCAAGTTGAGCCATGGCTTCCCTCTGTAAAAGCAAAATAGAATGGACCTTTACGACAATAACCGATAACAATATCCATGAAAGGCTTTGTCTTTGGTGATTGCGATAAAGAGGCGGCACTGATCTCCCAAAGGCAGAGTTTCTAAGGCAATGACTTAGGTTGAAGCGAAATTGTAAGTGCCCCGCCCCCCGCCCCCCGCCCGACCCCTTTGTTGGAGTATGAAGTTTGTCAGGTAGGGGCTCTAGTGGTGGGCGGGGGCTCCGAAAAGGCTGCTTACGAGTGGTCGTCCCTGAGAGGCCTACCCCCATGATCAAATGGAAATGTTGCAATAGATAAGCTTTTGATGTTGGATGGTTTGTCCTGCTGTAACTGTGCAATCTACCATCTACTAGAAAAAAAATGAACTTTGAAGCCCAAGTGGATTCGGTCTCTACTTGTAATGAGGGTGAGGGCCTAGTCATCCTGCTACTTCACAATGGGCGGTTGCCGGGTAACAAGCATCGTGGAGAAATTAAAGAAGTTGTAGCAATGGCAATTTCTAGAAAGAACGGCTCCAATATAAATATTGTAGATTATTAGATCTATGGGTAAATATTAGAAGAAATAGAGAAGGTGATAGTAAAGGTTAGACAAAGAGAATAAAGAATTAGGGTATGAAAAAAAGAGTTTGAACGAAAGTGAATAAGTAAGACAATAGATTAGGTGAAACAATGGGAAAAAAGGATAATTATAATACTAATTAAAAGACTAATTCATTCTCCACTTAAAATTAGGATGTAACTCTTACAATAAAAATAGAAGCTTTAAACATGCCCAAACATTAACTTAAAAGTCTTTTAAAATTAATTAAATAAAAATTACACATAGCTTTTTAATTATATAATTATTAATAAAATAAACTATACTTAACTACTTTTTAAATGTGTCACAATAAGTGATGAGTCATTGTTCTACGCATATGATGTATGTTGTATTTAACTTTTTTTTTTATCTGTTTTGTTTCCTTGTTAAAGCAATTCGATTATCTATTCATCACTATGTAGGCAAAGTCACTTATGCAAGGGGTACATTTTGTAGGCTTTGTACATTGTATGCTTTTATGAGTAAGCCCACCATTCATCTAGTTTTGACTTTAAATAACTAGTAACTTCAAAGAATAAAGCATTCTCCTAGTGTTTGCCAGTGAACAGTCAGAAAGCAGTGATTCTTCGTCAGACAGTCTCTTCAATGATTTGAGGGGATGATAAACCCCACCTTTCGGCGTTGTCGGGTGTGCTAGAACTTTAAATTCTTCTGTCACTTACGAACTTTTAAGTACAATAAAGTTGAATTCTTGAGAGCTCAAAGCCCTAATACTTTGATCATATATTCTATACCATAGCGTAAAGTGAAAATTGTAGTTGAAGGGTGCAGCCTGTTACTGACCATAATTGTCGCAGAAGAGTCTATTTTATGGTCTTACCTGTACATCGCATGTGATCATAAAAGAAGTGCTATGAAGGAATCCACCTTAGTTTTTCTCTTTCTGATAAGTGCCAATGTACCTTTCGCCTTTCCCACATCTACAGCCCAGATGACTCGTGAGGCTATGAACTTGCTAGAGGAAAAAGTTGATGAGATGTTTGGCAAACTCATTTGAAAGGGAAAGATAAGACATACAACTCTGACAGAAAATTGTCTTTTAGCTCCAACCGCCCTTGTGAGGAGGGTGAGACTTAAAAGGAAAATTTCTCTTATGATGTTATAGTTTTGTATTCATAAGATTTTTTTTTTTTAAAGAGTTGCCAAACAACCCTTTAATATGAGTTTAGACTCGTATATGTGTCAGCATACGCTTTATAATAATGTGCACCCTCATATCAAAATTTGACCACTCGTAATACCCAAATTTATGCTGGTACGCCTGAAACCAAGGGCTCATGATAGCGTGCTTCTTTGAAACATTTGCACAAAACGGAGAAAGACGACACGAAAAGTACATGGATTTATCTTGATTATTTAAGTGCCTCGTATAATAGGGGTTAAGGGGCTTGTGGTTCCCATCTCTTTTCCAGATTATGCTCTTCAGGGGGATACAAGAAGTATCCAGTTTCATAATATGGAATTGAAAGTCGGTAATATTAAAGTTCTTAGTTAGGGTTCATTTGTTTCATATGAATCTTAATATGAAAAATTATCTTAATTAGTTAAAAAGTTAATTATCTGATTAGTTGAATCTGATTTCGTCACGGGGTTTTAGTCATAGAATCCGGCTTCAGATTTGGTTAGACTTTGGAGTTAATTGCAAGCAATTCCAAAGTCTGCAGACTGAAGGTGGACAGCTCTAACCTTTAACCTACAAGTATGAATAAACCTCTTTCCACATTCGATCGTTTGAATTATATTACCATTTTTTCCACATTCAGCTGCAAGGCTTCTACTCATGACTTTTATTCAGAAATCATATCAATCTTCGAAGCATATATATAAATTCTTCTCGAGTGTTACATTTTCCTAGGGTATACTTCCTGATGTGAACCCCACTTTGATATTTAAGCCTCCATCTTGGTTTTGGGCTCTTATTATAGTTTTGGACTTTCAGTACCTAACCATGCATATACAGTTGGGCGCGTGGTGCTGTTCACTGCCATTGAAGCACTCGACATGGTGTGGCAGCACCACTTGCAACGGGACCCATCTCGACAGAACTTGGTCGACATGTTTGTTAGGTGTGGCAACTTTCACAGGTCATGTTTGGCCTTCAGGAATTTGTAGTGATGACCTCTAAAATGCGTTCATTTCGGGATAGGGTTTTGACAAGAGAAACAGGTTTTCTAGGGTTAAAATTGGTGACGTATTATGCATTATCATGTTTTGTAAGATAAGTTCAGCATGAATTAGAGCACGCATATGAGACAAAAGAGAGGCAATTCGGGAGGACTGAAAGTGCTGACTGTCTGAGTATGGGTTTGGCTCGGCTTAAACTCAAACTTTGTGTAGAGCTAGCATCAGAAATAGTGGTGGGAAAGGTGACGTATACAAAAATTTAATCTTTAAATAAGATTTATATAATATATATATATTAATAATAATTAATAATATATATATATATTATTTAATTAAAAAAAAAATTAATTAACATAGAATGATACGAATTGACCTTGACCTCAAACTAGCCCTAGCATGCCCTTTATGGTAGATCTAGCATGCCATCAAAAGATCTACTCAATTAAATAATAAACTAGAGATTACCTTCAATGATTTATGTGTTGATCTCTTCTAGCCTTGATTTTGGAATCAGTTTCAGTAAAGTTTCTCCTTAAAACCTCAAATCAGTAAGCTCATTTTCTAAATTTGCACTACACACCATAGAAAAAGGAAGGAAGATTCTAGAGGAAGAAGGGGGCGGCCAGCCCTTGGACAAGAGAAGGCCACACACAACCAAGGAGAGAGGAGGGGCGGACTAGAGAGAGAGAGGGGAGATCTAGAATGAATTCAAATGAATTCCCTTAATCCAAACAAGGAGGGGGACACCCCATTCTCTAATTGGGAATAAGGGAGAATATTCTCCCTTATTCTCTCCCTCTCCATAAATCTCTTTCCTTTTAAATTATAGCACAGGCCAGAAATGGACATCCTCTTCTGGGCTCACTGAACGGGCTCAAGACAATAAGTTTATATATTAAAATACTTACTTAATACAAAAGGTCATATACAACAGGTACGGGCTTTGTGTCACAGAGCCTGCGGAGGCCTGAACCCCCTGCACATGGCCAAGCCCAAGACAGGGTCGACCTCACGCTTATTATGTGTCATACCCCCCAACACCTAATTCCCACAACTGGGCCCCATAATGTGTAAATGCACACCTAGATGTATGTCTAGTGTACGTGTGTGACATGTGTGGGTCCTATTCGAATTATGTGTAACGAGGGAACATGTGGTGTTGGCGCATCCGCCCCCACCACCCTTGGACTACGTGATCCATACCGATTCACCTGGACCATAACACGTGGACCAAACTGGGCCCAAGCCCATACCATGGTCCAACAGTTTGAACTACAACCTCTAAATCTAATAAGGCTTGAACCTTTTAATTCTCTAACCTCTACTCGATAAAATAAATTGAGACTCCTTTTAAACTTAAGCTCAAATATTTTATATAACAAACTCGGTTCTAGGCTCAACGAGGTTTAAATTTAGCCAAAATATTTTTTTATAGTAATTCAACCGAATTAATATGGACTATCTCTAATAATTTGTAAATTAATTACATTTGAGTTCAATCTTTAGTATCACTTGAGTCCAGTCTGAAATTAGTTCGAAACGAGCTGAGTCAATTTGACGTGTGTTTGGACTTAATAGAAATTAATTCAAACTCGAGTCGAGTTTAGTTCTCATTTAGCTTAGTTCGGGTCAAACTGGCTCCGCTCAACAAGCTAGCTCCATCAACAACAGTAGTTTGGACTCACCAAACATGATTTTGCGAACTATATATCCCCTCCGTATTGCCTCGTACACATTGTAGAAATTTGTGATAAATTTACTAGGATAGGTTTCCTATTAGTGCCACCATAACCAATTAACAGATGCTTACGTAGCATTTCGTTAGTAAGTAAATGTACGATAAAATAAAATTACAAACCCAAAATCAAATAATTTATTCAAGTAAAAACCACCCAACTTAACAACATTGTTGTATTGGTATTCTGCCAAGCGTACCTGAAATGAGGCTGCCAAGATAACAAGGGAAAAGGTTTTTATATTCTCATTTGACAGTGAACTTAGTGTAATGGATGCATGTGAATTCTTGATATTTGAGATTGATAATATATATTCTAGGGCACATTAGTTTTAGTATTATTGATACTAATAGGTGCATCATTGATATCATAGATAGAAGGCTCATAAGAATTTTGTTACACTCCGACTTTTTACATTAACTTAAAAGTTGGCATTACGTGAAATTTGTAAGTGTAGAGGGCCCGGATCGACCGTGTATAAACAAGAGACTCATAATGATAATAAAGTGCATACGTACAAAAATCTAAAATAAATTAGAGCTATACACGCCATAAGTTTATGTCAGCAGAAATATACAATGTATACAAAATATTTAATTAAACAAAGTCCAGCATATCAGCCTTTGTTCCCCAAACCGATCGGCTACAGTCCCAAACTGGTATTTATACCTGCATTATCTGGGGGCGGGTGAGTACAAAATATTATACCTAGTAGGTAGTGTTAAATATTATGAACATACAGAGGCAAAATAGATCATATGATAAGTCCAAAATCAAACAATCACATAACTTAAAACAAATTCTTTTTGTACACAGAATGTCGCCGATACTAAAACGACATATACCTATGCTCATGGGGCAACGGGATCAGAAGAAGAGGGGTTTTCCCATGATACCCCAACTCCTATGCGCGTCAAAAGCCTTTTTAGGCAGTATCGAGGAGTAATAAACTCCGATAGTCTTTGGTGTTGCATACCGAAGAACTACCATTCAAATTCTAAATTCTTAAAATAACCAAAATAAATAAAAAACTATTCAAATATTTAATACTAAAATGATCTCGTAAGGACAGATCTTTGCCCGTCCCTTAACGATCTTTTAAACCCTTTAAAAGAATCTTTATCATACGACTTGAAACGATAAGAGAAAAACACGGAGCATCTCCCTAACACGAGAATATAATTTAAAACCACCTACCCAAAAATGGTTTCCTTGTCTTGTTCGGGTGAAGCGGACAGAACCTCCCCTAGCGCTGGGATTGTCTCTTTGTTCGGCTCGGGTGAGGTGGGCAGAACCTCTCTTAACGTCGGAACGACCTCCTTGTCCGGCTTGGGTGAAGCGGACAGAACTTCCCCTTGCATTGGGACCGTCTCTTCATCCGGCTCGGGTGAGGTGGGCAGAACCTCCCTTAATGTCAAGGCAATCTTCGTTTCTCGTTGGAGGGTGGCAGACAAGGCCTCCTCGAGCCTCGGGTCATTTTTAGTATTTAGAGGGGTTATCTCGAATAACGAACCCTCTCATGATGTCGGGCACTATCAATTTAGGTAAAATCGGTTTTTGAACGGATAAGAACGGACATGAAAAAGTTAATAAACGCACGTTTAAAGAATCAAAATAGCGTGGAGTAAGGCAAAAGAGAGGGGAAGAGGGGTAGGGGCAAGTTGGGCACTCCACCCCCTTTCCCTACTTATAGAGGATGACAGCCGTTGGATGCACGCCACGTGGTGCGCATCCAACGGTTGACAAAATGACAGCTAGCGTCGGCTAACCGCCTGCTACCTTGCAGTTAGCCTGCGGCTAACCGCAGGGCTAGCTGCGGCTAGCCCTGTAGGCCAACCGCATAGGCTAGCCATTGGGCTAGCCTGCGGCTAGCCTGGCCATGCTGCAGCAAGCATGGACCTGCTGCTTTGCGACGGTCTACCTACTGCAAAAGCGGCAGGTGAGCTGACACTGCACTGCATCAACTCCTGCTGATGCCTGGTGTCAGCACTGGTTGACACTAGTGCGTCAGTGCTGGCGTTAGCCTACTGACATCATCATTATTTTTTTCAAATGAAAAATAAATTTAAAACGGGTATAACTTTTTTACCTCGAGTTCAGAATTATACGATCTTAGTACCATTGGCCTCGTAGTGACAAGCTTTTGGAAACAAAACCACACAAGCACATATTTCTAACAACCAGAATGTAGGTCCCGCCCATACACATTGGCATCAACTTGTTGATGTCATTATTATTTTTGTAAACAAAAAATAAATTTAAAACATGTATAACTTTTTACCTCGAGTTTGGAATCACACGATTTTAGTATCGTTGGCCTCGTAGTGGTAAGTTCTTCAAAACAAGACCACACAAGCACATAATTCTAACAACCAGAATGTAGGTCCTGCCCAAGACACGCACAACAAGATCATAGTCTACGGTCTTGGTACGCGAAAAAATACATTTATGCTTAAAACCAATGACTCTAAGAATCCTACCAATAAAATAAAAAAGTTGATAGAAAATGAGGCTAAAACAACGTTAAATTGATAAGTAAAGTTTATTAGGTTAAAAAAATTAGGATGTAATAAATTTTTTATACTATATTTATTATCAAAATGGAGTATTAAATATGCTTCCGACAACAAGGCACGCAGATTGACAAGGATATATAATTAAGCTGATGTAGGAGTCTCATTTACCTTAATACGAGTAGTTTATCACCCGTAGTTTAGCTAGCCACACCCCACTTTGTATAACCATACTGGATATACATTAATGGTGGGTATCTATCAACTTTGTGAAGCGGAAGAGGTTAGAGCATAGAGCTGGCTAAACGAGGGGCAGTGAACTACTTATCCTTTACTTAATGGAAATGATTTTTTTTTTTATGATAAAGCCCGCAAAATGGCAATGGAACAATCCATTAAAACACACATAACCATAAACAGATGATCAATAGATGCCAAGGCTAGCTGCAATAAGCCTGAAACATTTACCCACAAACATTAATACTTTACAATTTCGAAGGAAAAAAGTGCGTTCAAATGGTTGACATAATACTGAGAGAGAACTGAGCACCGAAGGCAAAACCAGGGGGGTCAAATGCCATCTCAAGGGCGATCGTGGGGAGAGAATAAGCACTGCCGCATAAGGCATGGAAGGGGGAAGCAGGGTACCTATGCATCTCGTCAAAAGGTGCAGACGCCGACTCTGTAGCCAGCTTGAGCCGCTCCCTGATCCTACAGGGGGCCTTGTCTAGGCCGGACATCCCCCCGTTCGTGCATCTAAACCCCCTCAGATCTTCTCTCCAAAGAGTTCCCATCTCCACCTCCCTCTCCATTGCCTCCCCTACTTTTCCCTTTCAACCTCCTCCTTGAAAGACTTTAATATAGGGATTAGGCATACCTGTAGCCATTGTAATTGATAACCTCTTCAAGTAAGCTTGATCTTCAGCTAATCCACTTCAGAATCAACTAATCTTCTTCAGAATCATAATAGTATTTCTGGTTTAGAATTTGGCTGAGAGTAATCTCGCTTAAGGCACCGAATTAGGATGGCTAATGGTGTATTTATGTAACGCCCGAGATTTTTCACCCATTTTCCTTAAAATTCACGAAATTTTTTTGCAATATAACGTCTGTAAATCGGAGGAAAAATGACGAAACCAAAACCTGATAAAACAGTTTATAATTTAAAACTGTAAACATCCACATACAGTCAATCATCGTACGGCCAAAGCAAATATCCTCAGGCGCTACTCGAAAACAACCGTACGAATAAATTTGCTATGATCATAGACTTTAAATACAAATCACTTTCCCAGGCATCCCTGAGTACAAGTCCCATAATAGTCCACTGACTGATCCAAATGAAAGTCCAGAATAAACATCTTGTGTTCTCATCTCACCCAATACAATAGATCGTGGCACAAATAAACTCGCTATGAGTCAAGCAGATACCTGAGTCAACGGGAATCAATCCACCGCTGAAACGAGCGTCCATCACCAGGAGCTCTCCGCACAACCTGCAAAACCTCCTGTATAACAGGGCTAAAAAGTAGTAGGGTGAGTATTTTCATACTCAGTAGGAAAATACCCAGTAGGGGAAATCCCAAACGGTGAACTCCAAAGTTCATAATCACATGCGTCATGCAACTCAAACATGAAGCAGTCAACACAATATAATCATAGCATGCTCAAACGCATACGATCATACCAAAGGCACCATTGTGCCACAGACATACCGAAGGCACCATCGTGCCAACATCATACCAAATCAAACTTACACAAACACCCTTATCCAGGGTCATACAAACTTACTCGTACCACCGTATGCTTACTCATACAACATACGCATACTTGTACGACCTTACTCGTACAATCGTATGCTCACTCATACCACTTACACATACATGTACTACCTTACTCATACAATCAGACTCGTACGACCTTACTCGTACAGTCTGCACAAAATCATACTTACTGTCTTACTCAGAAACATATTCTCACAATCATACTCATACTCTTACAGTCGTGCTCATACTCATACGCTTACAGTCCTGCTCATACACACTCTTACAGTCTTACTCATACTCATACACTTACAGTCCTGCTCATACACATACAGTCATACTCACACTCGTACAGTCGTAATCATACATAATCGTACACATATCAACGACCACTGAAGCTCATTACAACTAATAGGCTCCAACGTCGAAAAGGAAAAGAATGCCACTGGGGCAACACCTTAACCTCCGGGGAGTGACTAGACGCCATGGACTTTTCCGAAGGTAAGGCACACCAATGCTCATGGGGCACTGGATCAAACAGGTAAGAGTAGATCCATGATACTACTTACCTAAGCGCGCAAACATAAACACCCACACATAAGGGGTCATATAGTTGCCCACCATAATGGGTCTTATAGTGCCATAGAATCGCCCACCATAATGGGTCTTATAGTGCCAGAGAATTGCCCACCATAATGGGTCTTATAGTGCCAGAGAATCGCCCACCATAATGGGTCTTATAGTGCCATTGCCACTCTTGGGCAGAAAACATACAGTGCCACTTGGGCGGAAACGTACAGTGCCACTCTTGGGCGGAAACATACAACCCTCTGAACAGAGCATCAAACGTCTGGGCTTACACAGCACACAGACCAAATCAGAAACATATGTCGCTCTCAGCAGAGCATCAAACGTCTGGGCTTCATACAGCACACAGACAAAGTCAGAAATGTACATCGCTCTCAACAGAGCATCAAACGTCTGGGCTTATATAGCACGCAGACCAAATCAGAAACAACGTTGCTCTCAGCAGAGCATCAGACGTCCGGTGCTCTATACAACACACAGACAACATCCCGCAGGATAAACACCATGGCCAAACATGAGAAATGCTCGGCCGACTCATTAGCGGCCAGCTCAAACACGGAACTTAATCCGTCGAACCCTCAGGTCTCAAACTCACAACGCTATCATTAGCTGTGCTTATAATTCAAGTTTGAATTAAGTATATTATGCGGTACAATTATGCCACACAAACTCACAGTCCTCGACTGGTCAAACTGAAGCTGAGCCCGATCTGAAACCCAAGTTCGTCAGGGCAGCAGACTTCACTTACCCGTCCACATCATGGACAAAACTCATCGTACAACAAACCCTTACAGTCTTACACACTTCACCATCCATCTTATGGCTAAAACATCTTACACTGACATCCTCAAATAACGCTCCTCAGAGCCAACCCAGTTGTTGCCCTCTTACTTATATCTCACTTATTATGCTTACTTTTAACTTCATAATCTGTACGTTATGCTTGTACAATTATGAACACTCTTACTGTCTGACAAATGCCTAACACACAATCCACCCCAAACTGATCCATTCTAATCCTTGCCCATCATACTCATATCTTTTGTCATACGCTTACACAACCGCATCCAAATTCAGACAGAGCTTCTGTCACCTCTTACTGTCCATCGCCCATACCTCTGCCCACAAACACATACGCACATCCAAAGCATAGGCAAAATGCCATCATACATAAGTATGTCTCACACATACGTACAACATACACATACGGTCATACATACTTAACTTACAAACATGCACGCTAGCCATCACTAGCACATGCATACATCAAACGTACATGCTAGTCATCACTAGTACATACACACACATTCATACATACTTCAAACATGCACGCTAGCCATCACTAGCACATGCATAACCCATACATAGCATACTGACATATTTGCTAGCCATCGCTAGCACATACATAATCCGCATCCATAAAACGTGCATACATCTCATGCATATCAATCATGCCATACAATCATGCTTACATGCACATCATGCAATCGGATCGTTACTTAACATCCAAGCATGGAATCATACAATCCTAGCATGCTGCTACTCATTTAAAGCATGCTTCATGAATTTACGAGTTCAAAGCTCCCCTACCTCGTAATCATGACATTCAATGGCGAGCACACCACGGTGGCGGCGTCGGTGGCGGAGTTGGCGGTCAAAACCGTTGCCTGGCTGAGAGAGCTACTGTCCCGAGGATTTTAAGAAGCGCCGAAACTATCACGGCCAAACAGAGTGTCAGAACTCAATGCGGTAAAAATCTGCGATCCACGGCGGCACACTAGGGCGGCCGGGAGAAATATCGTGCCGACATATGTGGCGGTGTGACCCGAAGTCGATGGTGTACACTGAAGATCGGCCGGTGGCTAAAACGTGCACAACCGGCCACAAAGACAATCGGCCGTGGACAGCACCCAACGGCGATGATTTCGGTCAACAAAGGCCCACATACGGGCGGAGAGCGTGGGGCAACGCTCGAGAATCAAAGGAGAGGTGGAGGACAGCTCTAGTGGTCAACTCCACTCGGTGGCAAAGCCAACCGATGGTTAGGCGGCGCGAATGCGGCGCCTAAACCCAGAAGTACATGCGTGGCTATATGCGCACGTGGCCCAAAGGGCGGGGGAAATGGCTGAAATGAGGCAACTCAAGGCCCACAAAAGCCAACAGGGCTAAGGCCCTAGCGGTGGCCAATCTAAGCGGCTACATCGCCGATCGCCACCTACAACCAATACCCATGGTGCTGGCAGCTGTACATCTTGCACGGTATAGGGCAAATGACAAGCGGCCCATTTCGAGCGGTAATATAATTAGGCCAAGTGGGGCTAACCCTCACTGTCGCCGAGCCGGGGCAGAGCCCATAATGGCCAAATAGCATACGGCTCGCCGATGACCACAGCCCAAGACGCACCCAAAGCGTCTAATCGGGCGGAGCAAGGCAATAGGGGCGAGGCGGGGTCGGAAATGGCAACCCCCTACCGACACTGGGTCGAGGTAGGCTGGACGGAGTCCATTCGGTGGCTGGACGACGACCGGAAACACACCGGCGTCCAAAACATCCCACGGACAGTGAGATGCAAATAGTAACAAAAACCCGACCAAAAGATCGGTAGCTCACCACGGAGCGAAGAAAGCATGGCGGCGGCTCCAGCCAGTATCTATGGGTTGTTAGCGGCCAACTAAACATAAGTCTAGTTGAGAGCGGCTGCAAACGATGTCAAAATCGTACACCCACAGTGCAAAAACGGGATTGAAGGAGAGAAAAACCCGAAAAAAGGTTCGATACCTCGTGGAGGAGCAAAGAGGCCGTGGCGGTGGTCATAACCAGTACCTACGGACTCGTGGTGGTGAGGCAAAGCAGATCCTGACAAGAATCGAAGGAATCCGACTACGGAGGAGGAAGAACGGAGCGACCGGAATCAAGCTCGGGTTTTCTCTTCTCCTCTTTGGACATGAAATTTCTTCTGGAAGTCGGTTTTGGAAAACTTACTGGACTCAGGTTTAAAAAGCCGCAATTTTACTATTTATCTTTTTAATTTTTACATCCATGTCCCCAATGCGCGTTAACTCACTAGTTACGCGTTATACCTCCAAAATTTGCACCATAAGCGCGCAGCGAGGCCAGTGGCCCGCGACTAAGGCCCACACCCGACTCTATGGGTATAAATACGGGGAAAATATACAAATATATATACACTGAAATGTCATATTTTCCTGCCGAAAATGACCAGAAAAATGGCAGAAAAAATCCCAGAAAATCGTAGAAAAATCAGGGACCTTACAATTTATACTAAACCAAGACACCACTGTTAAGAACCCTAGAATCCTGACCGTCCATCCATAGGTCATCCAATGGTTCAGATTTGCCACTTAAAACCACAACTTAATGGGTATTCTGACTCAGGCTCATTACCCAGACATTTTTATAAAAGCCCAAAACAGTGTCAATTGAGATAGATGGGCCACCTTATGTTTTAATATAAAATAAAGCCCAACATTCTCCCACTTGGCACAACTTCTCAATTGAGCCATAGAAAGAATAAAATCTCCCACTTGGCTCAATTAAACTAAATTTGAGAAAAAATATTTGAGTTAAAAAATAACCAAGTGGGTAATGGGAAACTTTAAAATGACTTTCGTATGCGCATACAATGTTTGAAAAAAACAATACCCTTTGAACTGTATGTGGTATCTTTATACTCTTACAAAATGTCATAATCGCATGAATCAAGGCGGTTATGTCCTCAAAGGAGAACATTCCCTTCCATGTATCACTATGCAACTAATTCATTCTGTTTGAGTGCTATATGTGGCAAAATATATTTATGAGTGAAGGCATGCTCCCACTCATTTTGCAAATATTGTCTCATACTTAAGTGCACTGAAAAATGAGACACAACGAGAAAATTAATCAGAATCGCTATGATAAATGAGTAAAGTCCAGAATTACATAAGCAAAATCAAATGCACGATGAGCTAATAAGACCCATACGATCCACATGACTCGTAAACAGAGAAGGGGGTAAGCCCTTGGTCATGGGATTAGCAACCATAAGCTTAGTACCTATATGCTCAATAACAACTGTCCCTTCTTTAACACGATCCCGAACAACAAGATACTTGATGTCGATGTGCTTACTTCGACTACCACTTTTGTTGTTCTTCGTGAAAAACACAACAGCACTATTATCACAGAACATCTTTAACGGCCTAGATATGGAATCCATAATAGTAAGTCCTGTGACAAAGTTCATCAGCCAAGTAGCATGTGACGTGCCCTCATAACAAGCAACAAACTCTGCCTCCATAGTCGACGACGCTGGTTTGCTTAATACTTTTCCAAGAGACAACACCACCTACCAAAAGGAAAATTTAACCCGATGTCGACTTTTTCGAGTCAACACAACCAGCAAAGTCTGCATCTGTATATCCAACCAGCTCCAAATGATCAGAATGTCTGTATGTAAGCATGTAATCCTTCGTTCCTTGCAGATACCTCATAACCTTCTTTGCAGCTCTCCAATGATCCATCCCTGGATTTTTTTGGTATCGACCCAGCATTCCCATAGCAAAGGCAATATCAAGTCTTGTACAAACCTCCAAGTACATCATACTACCAACTGCCGATGCATAAGGAATGTCGTTTATGTTGTCCAACTCCAAAGAATTCTTTGGACACTGGAACAAGCCAAATTTGTCACCCTTCACAATAGGAGCTGCACTAGGTGAGCAGTTTTCCATGTTAAACCGTTTCAGAACTTTATTGATATAGGCCTGTTGAGATAACCCAAGGATCCTTCTGGATCTATCACGATAGATCTCAATCCCTATGACACAGGATGCCTCTCCTAAATCTTTCATGTCAAAGTTCTGAGAAAGAAACTGCTTAGTCTGGTGCAACATCCCTAAGTCACTGCTTGCAAGTAGAATGTCATCAACATACAAGACCAGAAACGTGTAGCGACTCCCACTAACCTTAAGGTATATGCATTGATCAACAATGCTCTCCTTAAAACCAAATGAAGTAATAACATCGTTGAACTTCAAATACCACTGTCAGGAGGCTTGTTTCAGTCCGTATATTGACTTCTTGAGTCTACAAACCAGATGACTTCCTTTATCTGAGGTGAATCCTTCAGGCTGAATCATATACACCTCCTCCTCAAGATCCCCATTCAAGAATGCCGTCTTGACATCCATTTGATGTAACTCTAAGTCAAAATGAGCTACAAGGGCCAAAATAACTCTTAATGAATCCTTCGTTGAAACTGGAGAGAAGGTTTCATTATAGTCAACACCATCTTTCTGAAGAAAACCTTTGGCTACAAGTCGGGCCTTATATCTGCTAATGTTACCAGATGGATCTAATTTAGTCTTATAGACCCATTTGCAACTAAGAGTCCTGGCGCCCTGCGGTAACTCTAGAGATCCCAGACTTGATTATCAGCCATAGATTTCATCTCATCCTGCATGGCATCATACCATTTACTAGAGTTATCTCCAGACATGGCCTGTGAATATGTAATAGGATCTTGAATGAGTCCAACATTCTCGTCAGACTCCTGGAGGTATACAACATAGTCAGAAGGGAGTGCAAGTTTCCTTACTCTTGAGGACCTTTGAAGTCCTATGTCAGCAACAGGCAGAGGTGCCTATGCAATAGGAACTTCAGCAACTTGTTCCTGAGGGGATGGTGAAGGAAGGAGAGGCTGCTCTGGAATCACCATTGGTGATGCAGCATATGTTCCTCCACCAGATGTGGGTATAACAACTGGAACTCGTATTTCCTCAAACACAATGTGTTTGGGGGAAATACTCCCACTGAAGTTGCCTTGCTCAAGAAAACGGGCATTCCGTGCTTCAATTACTGTAGGGGTGTGAGATGGACAATAAAACCTATAACCCTTAGACCTTTCTGCATAGCCAATGAAAAATCCACTGACAGTCTTAGGGTCAAGCTTCTTCTCAAGTGGATTGTACACCCTAACCTCAACTGGACAACCCCAGATGTGTACATGATCTAAACTAGGTTTCCATCCATTCCATAACTCAAAGGGTGTTTTAGGAACGACTTTAGATGGAACTCGATTTAAAATATACACGGTTGTTTTTAAGGCTTCACTCCACATATTGAGAGGAAGAGAGGAGTTATTGATCATACTCCTCACCATATCCATCAAAGTGCAGTTCCTCTTTTCAGCAACACCATTTTGTTGTGGTGTGCCTGGTACTATGTATTGTGCAATAATACCATTTTCCTTCAGGAACTGTGCAAATAGTCCAGGTTTTTGTCCACTCTTTGTGTACCTGCCATAGTATTCCCCTCTTCTGTCTGATCTAACAATTTTGATACTCAATCCAGATTGTTTCTCTACCTCTGCCTTATAAGTCTTGAAAGCATCAAATGCTTCAGACTTTTCATTTAAGAGATAAAGATACATGTATCGAGTATGATCATCTATAAAGGTAATGAAATACCTTTGACCATTCAGACAGGGAGTACTAAACGGTCCACAGATATCAGTGTGTGTGGTGCCTAATTTCTCATCATGCCTCTTAGCACCCTTAGAAGATTTATTAGTCTGCTTTCCCTTTATACAGTCTATACATGTCTCTAGATCAGTAAAATCAAGAGTTTTTAAAACTCCTTCTCTTACTAATCTTTTTAAGCGGTCAATGGAGATATGCCCCAACCGCCTGTGCCATAACATAAAGGAGTTCTTTTTAATAATACTTCCTTGCACAAACATCATAGATTGTTCAAAGAAAACATGCAGAGAGAGACAATATAAGCCATCAATCAAAGAACCAGAACCAATGATGACTGAATCTTTAATAATCAGAAATGAAGAATTCATAAATTGAAAATTAAAGCCATGAGGCACTAGTCTTGATACAGAAACTAAGTTTTTAGAAAAACTTGGAATATAGAAAGCTCTCTCTAAATCTAAGGTGTATCCTGTATGAAGAACAAGTCTATATGTCCCCACACCTTCAACCTTTGAACACATCTTATTTCCTGAATAGATGTTGTACTCCCCATCATTTGGTTTCCTTAGATTGAGAAACCCCTGCATGACAGTAGAAACATAGATTGTAGAACCAGAGTCAATCGACCATGTGTTATTATGATGAGAATCAACATAGTTAGATTCATAACATACTAAAGACATGAAATTACCTCTTTTCTTGGCAAGCCACTTCTGATACTTAGGGCAATCTTTCTTCATGTGTCTTTTCTTCTTGTAGAAAAAACATTTGGTTTCCTTGGTGACACCAGTAGACTTTATTGGTACACCTTTACCAGCTTTTGTCTTTGAAGCACCATGATTACCCTTCTTTCGTCCTTTATGAGAAACTAGATGGGCACTCTCTAGCTTCTCTTGCTTAAGTCTCCCCTCTTCCTGCACACACATACTCAGAAGGTCATTGATTGACCACTGAGTGTTATGTGTGTTATAAGAGATCTTGAATGGCCCATATTGTGCAGGCTGGGAGTTCAGAATAAAGTGGACCAAAAAAGTATCATCAATCTTTATTTTCATGTTATTTAACTGATTAGCAATATCACGCATTTGCATGATATGCTCTCTCACCCCTTTGTCATCTGTTAGCCTCATAGATGACAACTTGGACATTAAGGTGCTGGCCAAGGCTTTATCAGAACTCTTGAATTGAGCTTCAATAGCTTTCAAAAGTTCTTGGACTGTAGCGCATTCTGGGATGGATCCCCTAATGCTTTTATTGATGTGAGACCTTATGAGCATCATGCTTAAGCGGTTAGACTGCTCCCACTTTTCAAAAGATGCTACCTCACTAGGCGTACTTTTTTCCGTAGGAGTGGTGGGTGCATCCATACGAAACGCCAAGTCCAAGTCCATGCACCCTAACAGTAAAAGAACTTTTTCCTTCTAATCCGTAAAATTGTCCCCAGACAATAATGGAAGGTGCTGATTAGGGTCAGAAATAAAAGACGGATAAACTGCAATAAAAAATAAATACATGCAAACATTAAAGAGGGCAAGAAACATTAACATAAGTATGAAATAGCCAATGCTAAAATCATTTAGTAAAATTGTAAACCTCCCTTTGGGCAAAGGTTGCAATATGCATCAAAATTACTAAGCCATATAGAAACAAATATTTATTTTGTCTCATGATAAGGCTAGTGGGTTACACATAAAAACATTTCAGGAAAATCTCACACCTTTGGGCATAGAGATTCACCAATGTTAAAATGCATAACCCTCCACCCTATCCTAATTATGTGACGCTGACTACCACCTCCCTTTGGGGCCGGATGACAATCTTTGTCACATAATCAAAATTTGATGACAACACAATATTTTTATGTATGTGAATCTATGCACCCCATGGTAGCATTCTATATGATTCACACTTTGACAAATAACTTAGGATGCTTTGGCCACTCCTAAATCATCTCAACGGATGTGGGAACTGAATATGTGCTAATCACCTTTTCAAATAATAAAATGAATGTAATTAATTATCAAACAATCAAAAGAATATCCATACAAAATTGATAGGGGCATTAATGTCAATTTTGTCGCAGGCTTTTGGGACTCGGCCAGGGGGTCCATCACTACACACCACAAATAAAAATATAGTCCAAAGTCCTTATACAGTCCTTAAAAAAAATGTACAATTTGGAAGCTATAAGCCCCTGAAATAGAAAAAATATACATTAATACTCCATGATTGCATCCGCCTCCAGACGTGGTCCTTGAATTCTGGTGTCACTTACAATAGGCATAATGTATACTCTCTCTCTTAAAATTACATAAGTGGTGCGCTCAGCAATTTTAAAAATAAAATTGATAAAACATACGATTGCAATATAATCCCCTGGTTGGCCCATAACATTAATAAAGCCTCAATTATGATAATTAAATAACACATCCATAACATACATGCAATCACAACTTTATATATAAAAAATTCCAAGAAAAGGAAAAAAATTGATTTTTTTACACCCCGGAATAAACCAAACCGGGTCTGGAGACCCGGTTTGGGCCGGGTCAGCAACTGACCCGCGCCATGGCTGACCCGCGACACGGGTGAGTGATAACCCGCCGGGCGCGGGTCAGAACAGACCCGCGCCAGTGTGGGTCAGCGACGACCCGCAGAAGCGGGTCGAGGCGACCCGCTCCTGCGGGTCGTCTTCAACCTCTCGCCATGGGCGAGAGGTCTCAGACAGGCTGGGAAAGACGCCCCCCGCCGTCGACCGTTGGAGCCCGCCGTCAAGACCGGAAAAAATTTCCGTCCGACGACGGCGATGCCAGATCCGGCCAGAAAAAGGAGCGCGGCGGCCTGTAAGGTGCAGATTGGAAAAACGCATAGTGGAAATAAAATTCCCGGCGACTGTACACGACTCCTGACGATGGCTCAGGGGGCTGGAAAAAGTTCTGCCTGACGGCGGAGGTTCCAGATCCGGCCCCTAAGTCAGACGCTAACGGCTGGCGGTGGCGGATCTAAATCGAAATCGGCGGCGACAAACAATAGAGGAAACACCGGCTCTGTGCGCAGCGGCGGCACTGGCCAGCGCCCAAACACGGGGAAGAGGCGGCGCTGGCCAACGCCTGCAGGATCGGAAGCAGGAGCGACAGCCGGAGACCTACGACAGCCGGATTATTTTTTATGTCGCCACCAGACTGTGCAATCGAAAACGAACAGCCGGCGTAGCGGCGGCGCCAGCATGCAGTCCGGCAGCCGCCGATGAACAATGAATAAAAATTGCAACAGGACAGAAAAATTTTACTGTAGTAAACATAAAGTTTAAAAATTTTCTGTCCGGCGACTAAATCATGCAATTTAAAACAAATGATGCTCCGATACCAATTGACAGACTTTAATACAGGGATTAGGCATACTTGTAGCCATTGTAATTGATAAACTCTTCAAGTAAGCTTGATCTTCAGCTAATCCACTTCAGAATCAACTAATCTTCTTCAGAATCACAATAGTATTTCTGGTTTAGAATTTGGCTGAGAGTAATCTCGCTTAAGGCACCGAATTAGGATGACTAATAGTGTATTTATAACTAAACCAGGACACTACTGTTAAGAACCCTAGAATCCTGACCGTCCATCCATAGGTCATCCAATGGTTCAGATTTGCTACTTAAAATCACAGCTTAATGGGTATTCTGACTCAGGTTCATTACCCAGACAGTTTTATAAAAGCCCAAAACAGTATATTTTAATACAAAACAAAGCCCAACACTCCTCCGATCCCTCCCTACTCCTCTTATCTCCTTTTCTATTCCCTCCACCCGTCCCCTTTCACCGGTCCTAGCCCTCATCCATCTTCACCGCCTTCCCTCCCATCATCTTTCCCTTCCCATTCCCCGTCTCTCCTCATCCCCACTTCTCGCTGGAACATCTCCTTCTCTACGTCCCTCTTCACTTTCCTCCTTTCCCTTGCGCATCCCAACATCTCCATGTTTCCCCTTCAAGTCATCTTCTCTTCTTACGTATTTTCTTGATCCCTTCGTCCACTTGGGTGTGTTGATTCTTTTTCCAAGATTTTAGTCTCTCTGTACCCTTCTGGCTGGGAGTTCGCTCCTTGTCTCCTTGTAGCCGAGTACAGTTTGTGATGCTATTAGAACTTTCTTGCGCTAGAAGTCCTCTTCTGGACGTGCCTTTAGCCTCTCATTTGCAGGGGAAGGAGTAGAGGTTCGTACTGTCGTGCTATGGGCATGCCCCATCCGGCATCCCTTCCTGGATTAAGTGGGCAAAGGTCCTGGCGTTTAGTGGTCTCCAACTACTTCTAGTGTCTGTCTCTGATTACTTTCAGGGTGGAGCCACAGTATTGGCCTGGCCTTACTACTTCTTACTATGGCCTGGTCTTACTACTTCTTGTTGCAGCGTTCTTTGATGGTTAACACCTTTCCTCTTGCGAATTGGCATCGGGCCGACCCTTTGGAGACAGCCCATGTTAAGTGTACTAGCATTTCTTCTGTGCCGATGTTGGTTTATGCGGTTGTTTTCTACTTTTTTCTTTTTTCTTGATGTACTTCTTGTTGTTAGTTTGTGTTTGGAAAATTCTTTGCATAACCAGATAGATTACAGGACGAGTGGACATGTAGAGGGGCCAAATGTGGGGAACATTTGGATAATGATCCCAATTTTTGCTCGCCATTTCTGTGATGATTAGCAGCTTTCCATAGATGGCTGACACCCGGTTATAATATCTGGTCAGGCTAGATGGGTGGGTCCTTTGTGTGGGAACTTTCTGTCCTGTTGCGTGCTTCTTTTGCTTTCCCTGACCTACGTGTCTCTCGTGTATCGTGGTATCCTAATTGTTGGCTCTGGTGTAAAAAACATCACAAGATAATCTTAAAGAGACGAGAAGCTAATCAAAATATTGTATATAGAACTAATATTAAAAATAATAATAATAAATTAAAAAAGGTAAACTTCAGGTACAGTAACATACCCATTAGACTAAACCTGTGCCAGAAAAATGACCAACCTTCTTTCATTTGTCGGCAAAAAAACTCAATAGGCACGACTTTGTAGCAACCCAATGGAAAATTCTTCACTTGTCTCCTCATCTCCACCTCCCCAACGGATTTTTCCTTTTATCTTTTGTTTCCTTTGGGTCAGGCTTAGTTTAGGTCTATATTGCTATGAATAGTAAGAGATTGTCATTTCTATTACACTCTACCTTGTCATAATTTTTTTTTATCATTGTAGCGCCTTAAAATTTTAAAAATTTAAATGTTTGGGTCTATAGGCTTAAAAATTATTTTTTAAAAATTTAATTATTTTAAACTTAATTTGATCAAATGAGTTTTAAGGTTATTTGTAAGGCTATAAAAGATAAATATAACAAGCCTAAAAACAAATAAATTGGATAGCAAGATCATAAGTTATAATCTCGAGAAGCTTATTATAGGCGGGACTTACTCTAAATTTGCGAGAATATATATATATATATATATATATATATATATATATATATATATATATATATATATATATATATATATATATATATATATATATATATATATATATATATATATATATATATATATATGATCTTGTTTCAAATGACTTGTTAATGAGTGCAATACTAAAAATACATTATTCCAAGTTTATGGTAAAGAATATATTATACTCATTTAAAGTTTTAAATTTTATTTTAAAAGGGGATGGGGGGTTTCCAATTCGCCCCATCCTTCTCTTCCTCTCTCTTTCAATTTTTGCTAATATTCATAACTTTAAACCTCTATTTTAAAGCCAAATTTTCTTCAATTTTGTTCTTTAAAAATTAATTTTAACTAATTCGATGGCGTTTTACGTCGTAAAGAGGTCTATTTTTTGAGCTAACTATTTTAAATAGGGGAATGACATAGGATAAGAGAAGACTTTGTCCGCCGCTTTTAAGCCAAAGTGATGAAACATTCCTGTATAAGGGCAAACTAAGTCTGCCACTTTTGGTATGGAAGAAGAATTCATCTTAGAGTAAGGAGAGACTCTATCTACCACTTATGAACCTAAAAGGAGATTCTGTCCCTGCACAAAGGGAGGTTCTGCCTACTACTCTTAAGCTCAGGAACAAGATAAAGCTTCAACCGCTAGTAATTACTTCGGTCAAATTCAAGAACGAAGAGTATGTGACTTTAAATACTAATTCTGTGCTATAACTAAGTCGTACGATTTTTTAATTCTTACATAAAAGGTTATTTAAAAAACTAATATTATTAAGGGTCAGACAATACTAAAATAATAGCGTTTTGTACCCCTTTTAGTTGGATTTTATTGTGCCACGACTTTAGAATATTATTATTATTTGAATGGCATTTATGAATGATTTTAATTGAATTTGAAGGGTATTCATTTAGTATAAAGCCAGAAATTATAATCAATTTTTAAGGGAAACTATTTGGTATAAAGACAAAAAATTATTAAAGTTATGACTCATAGGTATTGCCTATTAAGGCGTATGACGCGCCTATGAAATGAGATATCGTGAAAAGATCTCTTTCATTCTGATCTCGTTGCCCCATGAGCATATGAATATACCGCTTTAGTATCGATGATATTCTATGAATGATGATTTATGTGACTTTGGCATATTTATCGGATTCTGATCATGAACGATTTATCCTATTTTATTGGATCGTGTGAAAGGCTGATTTATTCGACTTTGTATAAAAGAAATGCATTTGAATTCCATTTAAGTTGGCAAGGATATGTTAGAGTTATTTAAAGTCGACTGTTGAGTATGAATTATTAGAAGAATATTTTACATATCTTTTATTATATTTTATGTTATAGTATATTAATAAAATTTAATCCTATTTACTGAGTATAATTATACTCACCCACCCTCAAATAGTACAAGTATGAACGAAGAAGATTTACTTAATGAAGATAGCTTGTAGAACTTCAAAAATCTATGTTTTGAATTTACTTTGTCATGTTCTTTTGTTATGTATTAATTATATGCATTTGCGCTCCTATGATTTTGTTAGGGCATGAAAAGCTTGTTTTGTAAATTATATTACTAAAAAAATTACTCGTCTGTATACAATTGATCTTGACCCCTTTTTTATTATAAATTGACGGACCTCCAACCTTTAAGTTATTTGAAAGGTCAGGCGCTATACTTCCCCTCCTCTTGGTATTATGTTGATGAAGAAGAAAAGATAGTCAATAAAAAAATGAAGGTCTTTGGTCTATGTTAAAAGTTTTGCAGCTCTCCTTTGCATTGATTGTTGAGCATATTGTTCATAGATTAAATAACATATTATTCACTAAGGTTTGGAGATTAAGTGGCTGCTAAGTGTAACTTCTCAACTACATAAACAAGAAAATTGGAAAACTTCCTTATGTCAATTTTTAAATATTTTAGTATTCCAATTTGTTAGTTATCTAATGTACCATTTTTTTAATTTTTAGAAGAAGATGGATGAGGTGGATGAGGCACTTGAGGAAAGAGAGGGAGGTGGAAGAGGAGGAGATGAAGAAGTGAGTTTCGCAATTTTATAATTTTTCATTTTTGCCATTTTAGTTCTTCAAATTTTTAGTTTTGCGACTCAAAATCATGGGAAAAACCTCATTTTTCTTTAAATAGATGATGACATTGATGGGTTTATTTTTAAGATTGAAGCTTATAATTTTAAAATAACTTCATGGATAGTTCACAGCAGCTTTTGCCAGATTCTAAGTAAGAGGAAGAGGAGGGGAATGAGATGGAGTGGGAGGGGTCAAAGCAGGTGAAGAAGAGCTGGAATGGAAGGGAATTAGAGACGGAGGCAACCAAAGGCGGAGGAGCCATAGTCAAAGGGTAGCTAGAGAGGCAGAGAATCTAAAGGTAGGGGAAGTGGAGGGGAGTTTGAGTAGCCGAATGAGAGGAAGTTCATTGAAAAATATTACAAAATTTCTTTAAAACATATTTTATATTAAAACTCTCCATTTTGTTGGGTCATTCCAGAACATATACATCATTCTTCTTCTAGATTTAACATAGAAAAAAGACAGGAAGATACTTTTTAATTTTTATCTTGCATAATGAGAATGATTACAACCTTAATCGTAATAATTAACATCTTGAATAGTCGGCCTAGCTAATACTATATAAGCAATAAGAATTTTACAAGTCAACAATACATCATAGTGGTTCGAACATGGATACTAACACCTAGACCATGCAAGTCAAGACAAGCAAAGGCGGACAAAATTAGCATTTATATGCTATCAATTGATCAGAGCAAAAAAAAATATTCCTTCTATCTTAAATTAATAGCTCTATTTGACAAAAAAAGTTTGTTTTATATTAATAGTTTTATTTTGTTAAAATTTAATAATTTGGTACTTAAAAGAGAATATCATAAACTTATTTTTCCTTCTATTAAACGTAGGTTTCAACATTCAATAAAACCCACCATTTCCCAGTATTCATATGAGATGGAGAGAATATCACATTTTGTCGTACACATGGAACACCTCCTTGTCAATTCTTAACATTTTTTCCCCATTAAAGTTAGGAAGAATTTTCTATGCACTTACTAATAAGCACCTAACTAAAGAACACATGAGGGCCATTAATATTTAAAATTATTAGTGTACGTTAGCATCGCAATAGCCTGTGTACCATCAATTTTTTAGATAAATGGCTCCCAAATATTCAATACTTTGAGCTTTGTTAGTATGGAATATAAAAAATACTTTCCACAAGTTAGACTTGATGATGTGACCTCTCCATGACAACGGGAGGTCCCCTATCAGGCGCCCCTTACTTTTTTCCCATCCTTAAAAAAAATAACCCAACTTTAATTCATAGTTAGATTTTTAAAATATTGTATATGTAATTAATATCATATCTAATTCTCAAATCATGGAATATTTCCCTTACTCCGACGGATTTAAGTAGACAAATTGCATTTTGATGAAGTGTTAGATGCAATGCATTATCGCCTTGAGGCATGTGGGTATAATTCTCCTAGACATTAAATTTTTATTGCTATGGAATATTATAAAAAAAATAAAATTTTAAAATAATAAAAATATAATAAATCAACCACGATAAAGTGAGAAAAACATAATTTGAAGGAGATATATTAAAAAAGTTATATGAAAAGAAAATAAAGAATATATTAAAGAATTTAAGGTAAAAAAAGAGAGAAAAAAAAAGTGACAAGAAAGACATGTGAAACATAGGTCGTCCCGAGGCCTACTACATCTAGCCTTATGCGTTTTTCTTTTGAAACATCCTTAGTTCCTTTATCCCATAATAAGTGTTCTAATTGCAATATTTACTTCAAAAGTATTTAATCAAGGCCACTAGTAGTACGCAGAGTTACATGTAGGAGTTGTTCATCTACCAGATCAACGATACACTTATTTATATCAATATGTTAGAATGATTCCTTTTCATAATTTATGCTGGGCTTATTATTAAAGGGAGCATTAAAAATTTCCCTCGTGGTGGTAGCCTCCCCAATCATGAATCGATGTTGATCACCAAAAATAAATCTTGGTACACCTAAAAAGAGGAAATGATTCTCCGTACGTACAGAAGCAATATCTTACACACGTTTGGTTTCATCTTGCTTTTCATAACACTTTTGAAAGTTAATTACGTGCAGTGTGGTCATCAAATTTCTTTTTGAGCTTAACTGGCCAACTTCTCCTGTTTAGTGCCCGAACTCTCTTACTTTCCACATCTTTAATGTCTATCCGATTGGGAATGGTGATATTCTACGTCTCGCATGCCGGAGAAAGCTATATGACATTACAAAAGGGAAAACAATGAAGGCGACGCAAAACCTTCAAGACTGTTTAACAAGAAGGACATACAACTTATGACCAAAAACCTGCATATAATTTACACATGCATACAACTGAAAAATGGAAATACTTTATGGCCTAGTGCCCTTGTGATGTGTTTGGAAAGTGAGTGATGGACTACACCAAAAATAAGATGCCTTTCCAACAGAATCCAGCTTTGGTACTACATCAACTCATTTCATTTTTGTTACCTTAATGACTTATTAGTCTCCTTTTGTTGTAAATTTTCCACTTTGGAGGATTTCATACAATAATTCCATCTTTACCAGGAGATTCCTCACTTAGGTCATTTTTTTTGGTTTATAACAACTAATAAGTACATCTACACCTTATTTAAAAGCCCCCTACCTTATAATTAAGGTAAGTCTGCCTTATTTACGTCGCCATACGATGGGGTGGCGTGTGAAATGACGGTGCACGTCGTCAAAGCAGGGGTAAAGTGGAATGGCTCTCGGCACCCTGACAAAGACTGATACGTATGAGCCGTGCTGCATGTTAACTTGCTCCAATTACTATTTCTTTGACTCGACCAATCTTTCAAATGAAGGGGCAGCTTATCATGTGTACCATCCAAATATCTGGCACTCGCATAGAAGTAGCCGCCAGATTGAAAAGGTTAGCTTCTGATAAATATCCTTTTCTATAGTAATATGTCCTTAATGGTTGTTGGTAGAGAATAGAAGTCGTGTAGAGACTGCTCATAACGACAATTATGTGTTCAACATATATTTATACTTTCTCCGATTTATATTAATAATTATAATTAAAAAAAAATTAAAGACAGTAAATAAAATAAATTATTTTTAAAATAGAGCTATTAATTTAAGACGGAAGGAATACTGCATAATGCGGGTGCCAGGGAGTTGGGACAAGCCTACCATGTGATGGATTGGTCAGTCAGTCACACATGGTCATGGTTCTCATTGAACAATTCAGTTAAGGGGCCCATCACAGGCCACTCGTACTTTCATAGGATGAATTACAAGAATGGGTCACTACCCCCTGTAGATGTGTTCCATGCAAAGGCCATTCTTATTCGTCCATAAGCAAATTCCAGCATCTTGATAACTGCTGCTACCAGAAAATTTGTACAACCATCCACATCTCTTCTTCACATAATTCTCATACTTTTTCAGTTTTCAGCCATGGCCCTCCATGAAGGTGAGAAACGCTAGAGAGCTGTTGCAGGCAAGTCTGAGGTTCTTCTTCATCTTTTGTTTTTTCCCTGGAATGTGTTTCTTACAGCTGCTTGTGAATAAATGGGAGCCATGGGGGGAGAAAGGGGTCCCTCCTCGGTTTTGTCCCTGCTTGTCGTGGGGCGGATGGTCCGTACCATTCACGAACGTGGTCTTGTATATGAGTTAAGAAAGAGGCTTGTCCTTGGATGATCACACTGAATGCAGAAGCAGGAGGGGGCCCCTTCCCTCCTTTTTCCTCTCTCACCCTCCTCACAAATTTTCTCACTGGATTGGCAGATCTCCTCCTTTCCTACAGCCCCCTTGTCTCGTCTTTCTGATATCCTCGTTGAAAAATCCTAGTCAAGTTCGAATTGTGACAGTTTTCTGACAGTCTAAAGAAGATTAAGTATGATGGGTTTTAGTTCTTCTGAGCCAGATCATTCCGAGTTTGTTGAAGTGGATCCAAGTGGAAGATATGGGAGGGTGAGTAATTTAAATCGTTTTTGCCTTTGTCTCTTTGAGTAATCATCAATAGTTTCGTTCTTGTATGTTGTTTTTGTTGGTTTCTAATTAAGGTGTTTCTTCTGCAGTACAACGAGATCCTTGGCAAAGGAGCTTCTAAGACGGTGTAAGATTTTTCTTTCACGGATTTCGCTGTTAATGGTGGTCGCTTGTGTCCTGTTCACTGCCTTTTGGTCGTTCTCCATCTGTTAAATTAAATTCAGGTCTGCTTGGTGCAGTTACAGAGCTTTTGATGAATATGAAGGGATGGAAGTGGCCTGGAACCAAGTAAAGCTTTATGATTTCCTTCAACGCCCTGAAGACCTTGAGAGGCTCTACTGCGAAATTCACCTGCTCCAGACGCTCAAACACAAGAACATTATGAAATTATATACTTCATGGGTGGATGTTTCCAACAGACGCATAAATTTTGTGACCGAGTTGTTCACCTCGGGAACTCTCAGACAGTATGTGTCATGTGGGTTTTATCCTGTTCGACTTTGTTGTTGCTGTTTATTTATGGTCCTGGTTTGGCTCATTTTGTGGGTTTTTCTGGCAGATACAGGCAGAAACACAAAAGAGTAAATTTAAGGGCAGTTAAGAATTGGTGTAGGCAGATCTTGAGGGGCCTTCTTTATCTCCACAGTCATGACCCCCCTGTGATTCACAGAGATCTCAAGTGTGACAATATCTTCGTCAACGGGAACCAAGGGGAGGTGAAGATTGGAGATCTTGGCCTTGCCGCCATCCTTCGAAATTCTCATGCTGCTCATTGTGTTGGTTAGTGTATATTCCTAGTTTCTGTTTGGCGTCATCTATAAGGGTTAAGCACATTTGTCATAATCATGGTGTTTGTTTTTGGGCACTAATCATAATAATCATGAGGTTGCCTACAAGGCTGCAACTTAGGTATATAGATGCCTTCATATAAAATTTGGTTAACTTAGAGGTGTTTTATGGAAGCAGGAACTCCAGAGTTCATGGCCCCGGAGGTGTATGAGGAGGAATACAATGAGTTGGTTGACATATACTCTTTTGGAATGTGTTTGTTGGAGATGGTCACTTTTGAGTATCCATACAGTGAATGCACTCATACTGCTCAGATCTACAAGAAAGTGACTTCCGTAAGAACTTGCTCACTATCTCAGGTCTCCCTCACTTAGCTTGCATATCTATTTTGAAGTAGGTGGGTCTGATTCTCTCTTCTACTAGGGGATAAAGCCAGAGGCATTGTACAGAGTACAAGACCCCCAACTGAGAGCATTTGTAGAGAAGTGCTTGGTGACTGTTTCTCGGAGGCTCTCAGCTGGTGAGCTTCTCAAGGACCCATTCCTCCAAATTGAAGAAGAGTCTGAAATCAAAATGCTGGAGTATCATCATGAGGTATATGATTTAAGCCCTCGATCAATGCAACCAAAGTTCGACCCTTTTCATGGCAATGATTCTATTACAAATGGCTACTCCAACCACGAAACAGAAAATATATGGAGGTATGATATGATTGACGTAGAACCAAATGGAATCGGAATTTTCACCCAAGAAGATGATCGAGCAACAAATGTTGACATTTCAATAAAGGGAAAACGAAGAGACGACAGCGGGATCTCTATCAGGCTTAGAATTACAGATAAAGAAGGTTAGTGATCTTTTTCCCCGTTTTCTTCGAAATATTCTGTTTAACATTTATAATTTGCTGTGCAGGTCGAGTGAGGAACATTTACTTCCCTTTTGACATACACTCTGATACTGCATTGAGTGTTGCCACAGAAATGGTTGCAGAATTGGATATGAATGATCAATATGCTACTCGAATAGCTAATATGATTGATGCAGAGGTGTGTTCCTTGGCTCCTGAGTGGTCGCCGGAACTGGGAATAGAAGATGTGTCTCCCAGATTTTGTCACCATTGTCAGTCACAACGGTCATCTACTGGATCCTTTGATTATCACTCTAGCAATCCGAATGATAGGAATTTTCTTATATGCCCTCGGCTTGAATGTGGAGCTATGCATGGGCGCTTCGAAGAGATTACATATCAGGTTAAGGGATCAGAAGATTGTGCAACTGTAACCGAAGCACTCTCACTGGTCCCTTGCAAACCTGAGGTCCTGCACGATAGAGATTTTTGGACTCCGCAAGAGAGTCCAGGTACAATTTCAGAAGGATCAGAAAGGGGCCCATCTGATGAAGAAAGTCATATCTTCGATCAATCCATCTCAACCAAAGATGAAACAATAATTCACATGGACGAGCAAATTGCATCCACTGCAAGAAAACCTCAACATCATCGGCGTTCTGGCTCTATTGATGTCCCTGATACTAAGTGCATAGGAAGAGATGCATTTTCAGATGATTTTGATATTGTTCTAGGACAGGAGCTGAGATGGCTCAATGCAAAGTACCAAATTGAGATGCGGGAGCTAAGAGCCAAACAATTTGGAGGACCACACAAGGCATTGCTCACTTCAGAGGATTCGGTAAACCCAGATGATGGAGGCAGAGATGGAGGAGCTACGGCTGTCTGTTCAGTGAATATACCTTTGCATGTAGATAGTAAGAAGACCTTGTTGAAGCCCCTCTCTTACAGTAAGCATTTTGGCTCTTGCAGTAGCAGTTTAGTGAAGAGTGGCTGCCCTGTTTTAGAAAGTGGAACCGCCCAACAACGTGAGAGAACTCAGACCCATGAAAGCAGTTCAGAGGTCGTCATTGCCAAAAGTTTCTATGCAGGTGCTGGGCACCATTACACTCTACAAAAGGAGCTATCACTTCCAGTTGAAGCTGGGGACCTGTAACTTGTAATCTTCACACACATTATCCATTGGGGGGTGCACTACAAATTATATGGGTTAGTCATCCCCGATTTTATTTTTTTTTGTGTAAAATGCTGAAGCGGCATAAAGCTCTGTAAGAGGATCACTTGCTGTTGTAATGAATACCATGTATACTTCCAAATGTTTTGTGTAAGTTGAACCAAGTCCTCGCAAAATAATGACAAAAACTGAGCTACCGAACTTAGGCATGGTCGATTGGCACCACCTGAACGGCTACCCGCTCTTAGTCCGCCATTCTGGTGAGCATCTCCTGCTGTTAATGCAAAGTATATAATGGTCTGAGCCACAAGGCATAACAGAATCTGCAGAAAAGCGTGATGGCAAAGAGAACGGCGATTCTCATTGCAGCTCTGAGCCCGGGGTACCCTCTCGGCAACAGTTCTCTCCACAACCAGGAGGATAGAGTAACGGTGATTGAGACCCAATTGCTTGCTAGGTTGCCTCCTCATTGTTGGGCTCACTCTTAATGTGACCCGCCACTTCACTTTGGGGTCGAATAGAGTAAGTACAGAGCTAATTGTTAAGTCTTTTCAAAATAAGATGATTTTCGTTTGAGAAAAAAGAATAGAATAAAAGACTTTGGGAGAGGTTTGGAGAGGAAGAACATGGGCTTGTTAAAAGAAGAATTAGAAGAATGAAAAAAAGGAGGAAACTTCTGAAGCTTGGGAGAGGTTTTTTTTGTGAATCACTATATTTTTAAAAAATAAAAAAAATATCCAAGTTATATGGACCCACCTATAGTGATCTCATGTAATAAAAAAAATACTTTTAATATAACAAAAATATTGTTAACTTTAAACCTAAGACGAGGTTATGTTTGAATTATGATTTAAAAAAATTTGATAAAAAAGTATTTTTTTTAAAATATAAAAAATTAAGAAATTAGTTTAGTATTGATATGTATTTTCTATATCGATATAATACGATATAATACGACCAATATATTTATATTTTATGTATGAGGAGAATATATTTCTATTTTTTTATATGGGGAGTGTACCACACCCTTTGCACTATATCGATCATCATTAATATAGGTACAACGTATCAATCACTATAGGAAGGGCTTTCTAGTAGTTTGTATAGACGACATCAGGAAGAAGGAAAAAGAAGATAACCTAAGTGATGATTGCCCTTAGTATATATAAAGTGGCCGGACCAGCAGAAGCACAGTGGGAGGAGGGGGTTGGCGCACCAATAAAAAATTAAAACTTTTATTCATCTACAATGAACACATGCATAGATCTATCATCAATAAGCAATAATCATATTCCCAATCATGAATCAAGTAAATAGGAATTTAATATGGAACAAAAACAAATTGACCTTGGTGTTCTAGCCCTTGCACGCCCTCCAAGATGCAATCCTTTCACGCTAAACACAAGATCTAAACAAGTAATAGAGAAAGGAGATTACTTATGTGTTGATCCCTACAATGAACACATGCATAGATCTATCATCAATAAGCAATAATCATATTCCCAATCATGAATCAAGTAAATAGGAATTCAATAGGGAACAAAAACAAACTAACCTTGGTGTTCTAGCCCTTGCACACCCTCCAAGATGCAATCCTTTCATGCTAAACACAAGATCTAAACAAGTAATAGAGAAAGGAGATTACTTATGTGTTGATCCCTCACAAACTCACACTTGGCTTGAAGAAATCACACTAATGATGCAGCCCAACCAAGATCCAAAACGACTCAGCAATGGAGGAGAGTCTTCTTCTTCCTTTCAGCCTACCTAGGAGACCTTAGAGAGGGGAGAAGAGGGGCGGCCAACACCTTTTCCCAAAGGAAGAGCAGGCCGCACCAAGGAGAGAGAGAGAGGGGGTGGCTCAAATTGGAAGAGAGGAGACAAGAGGAGTGGGGCGGCCCTTGCTTCTCCAAATCCTTAGGGTTCTCATCTATTTCTCTCTTTATATACTCCTCTCCTTTCTTTATTTGGGCGGGCCTTATTTTGGGCTATTCTTAATGTGCTTCAATGCTTGTTTCTACTGGTTTCTATTGATGTTCAAACACGATGGGAGCAGGCTCTGTTTCTCAGAGCCCATGGAGGCCTGGAGCCCCTGCACACAACCAAGCTTGTGACAGGGTCGACCCCTCGCTAACCACAGGTCCCACCCTCAACACCTAATTTGCACATCTGGGCCCCACAACGTGTTAATGTACAACCTAGTTGTGTGCCTAGTGTATGTGTGTGATGTATGCGGGTCCCACTCGAATTAGTGTAACAATGGCACATGGGGTCGGTGCGATTGCCCCCACCACTCTTGGACCCCGTGGCCCGTACCGGTTCACCCGGATTGTGACACATTGGACCAAAATAGCCCGAGCCCATACAATGGTCCAACATTCCCCACTATGGGTGAAGGGCTCATATGGTCCAATAATAACTTGTGCTAGTCCTGTCATAGACTAATACTATGAGCATGCTTAGAAAATAGATCCGTTGTTAAGGCCTTAGTGAATGGATCTGCATCTCAATAGTAGGAAGATGACTCACATTCACTTTTCCCCTCTGTAGTATGTCGAAGATGTAATATTAATGTACTTCAATGTGCTTACCTCTGGTATTGATCTCCCCATTCTTAAGTGTCGACACTATAGCCAGATTATCATGATACATCTGGATAGGAGCATCAGTCTAGTCTTGTAGCCCCAATCTTGCCATAAACTCCTTTATCCAAACTGCTTAGGAAGCTGCAATACTGCATGCATAAAATTCAGCTTCCATCGTAGACTTAGAAACACTCTTCTGTTTCTTGCTTGCCCACGATATGACCCCACCTCCAAACATGAAGACATATCTGACAGTGGATTTCCTGTCATCTTGGTCCCCTACATAGTCTAAATCACTATATCCAGCCAATGACAGACTTTCCGCCTAATATGTGAGTTTTATACTCTTAAACCCTAATAGGTACCAAAATATCCTCTTTATCATTTGCCAGTGCTGAAGACCAGGGTCTGCTTGGTAACGACTTAACAAGCTTACCACAAAACACAAATCACGTCGTGTACAGGTTATGACATACATCAAGCTGCCAATAGCCTGTGCATATGGCACTGACTCTATCTAGAGTTTGTTTTCCTTAGTCTGAGTAGCTATATTCTTAGACAACACCATATCCTTGTAAATAGGGGATTCAATGATTTTCTAACCAATGACATTGAAGCGCTCAAACGTTTGAGAACGCTTTCTATGTATAACTCTTGAGATATATTAAGCTTCCTAGCCTTTCTATCTTTGTCAATTTTCATCTCTAGGATGTAGGATGCCTCACCCATGTCTTTCATCTCAAACTGGGTTTTGAGCCATTCCTTTAAACTGATTATCATACTAAGGTCATTTCCCATCAAGAGTATGCCATCTACATACAGAGACAACATCATATACCTTGCCCCATCCTGAAAGGTTTATACATAATGATTGTGTTCATTTACTTTGAACCTATATTCACTAATCACCTTGTGAAAAGTGAAGTACCATTGCCTAGGAGATTGTTTTAGGCCATACAATGATTTTATGAGCTTACACACCTTGTGTTCCTCTCCAGGAACTACAAAACCCTTAGGTTGTTCCATGTATGTAAGGACCCTCATCTCTAAACCGGTTTTGGTTTTATTTAATTATTGATTATCGTGAGATTTACGTATTTTCTAATCTAGTCGATGATTCCGTGAATAAATAGTGTTTAAGATGGTTTTAACTAAAATCAACTTTAAAATTAGTGGTTTTAATTGATTTTAAATCAAATGTGATTTTCTGGAATTTTTTTAAATTTTCACTATTTTTTCAAAAATTATGGTTTTTGGCGGGACCCATGTGGGCCCCACTGTCGAAAATTTTATTTTTGGGTTAAATGAACCTAGATATCTACCTAAGGTTATACAAAAAATTTTAGAATTTTATTAGGCTTAATTAGTGCTTAAATTTGTAAAATACCCATTTTTAGCCTTCTTTTCTTATTTACACCCCAAAACTTACCCATGCATACCCCAACCCTTACTATAAAAGGGCAAACCAGAGCCATTTCTGTTTTTTGGGAATAGGCTAAGGAGGGAGGCAGGCCTAATCCCTAATTAGGCCCCAATTAGAAACGTTTTAAGGTAAGCTTACTCTAATTAAGCACTAAACCCTACTTTCTCCTTAAGCTTTTCCAAATCTACCATTTCCCCTTGTTTCAATTGGTTTTTGGACATTGAAAACTACTGATTTGTGTTTTACTACAAACCTTAATATTCAAATTTTGATTTTTACTACCAACAAGCCCTAGATCTAAGATTTAATTAGGGATTTCTTGGGTAAATTGATTTCTATTGGAGTTTAATTTAAACTTATTGTGTTTTCAAGGATTTTAAGGAGGGTGACTTTCCAATCCGAGCTTAATCAAGTGCTGAGGTAATGGGTCTTCGAAATCTCAGTTTATCCATGGTAAAATTCTTGATTTTTGGCTTATTTCGAATGGAGTTGCTTGATTTGGTGTGTTAATGGTAAGATTAGAAAATAAAATTATTTAATCTCGATTTCTTAGGGTTTTGCATTATTATGATATGGTTTCACATTCTGGAAGTCAAGAAGGACTTTTGATGATGATTAGGGTGTTAGATGTGGATTTGAAATGTTATCAATGGTGTTTCGGTTTGGATTTGCAAAAGGAAGAAGATGACCAGTTCTGCCTTGTTGGCGTTCGAACGGCCTTCTGGTCATTCGAACGGCAACACTGCCGGAATGACAGTTTTCCAGTTCAGCTGATTGAACGGCCTGTTGGGCATTCGAACGACAAAACTGTAAATTTCAAAATTTTGCGTTTAACCGATCGAACGGCCTGAAGGGCGTTCGAACGGCTACACAGCAGATTGGTTTTCTAATGCATGATGTTTATTTTGATGATTCCACTTTAGCTTGCCAATTTCATATGAATGTAGTGTGTTTTAAGCTATGTTATGCTACTGGAAAGGCATGCTATTGAGGTATGGAATTGAGACATCTGCTTAGAAAATTGTGGAATGACTTATGTTTTGTGGCATGATGTTGGAATCGTTATCTTGAAATTATAAATGATTGATTCCCTTTGGTTAGGCATATTTTCAGTAGGACTACGACCTATTATTGGACTGATTTGTCATAGAGTGTGGTTAGTTGGTGTGTGGATGTTAGTGAATGCCATGACTAAATGATGAAAATAATGATCTTATATGTGTTTAGCCTTTGTGGTTGAGTTTTGAATTGAGATATGATTTCAACGATTCTTCTTCTATGATTTCTACTGGAATTCATGTTTAGGTGAAAATTCACATGTGTAGTGTAGTAGTAAGTTAATTTCAAGCATGTTGAAATGCATTGAGTGAAGTACTTCTACTAGTTACACACACATGTGGGGTTTAAATGATGATGTTGAAGCTTAATATTGTGATTATGAATGATGCATTAGGGGCTGATGAGAGCACTTATCATGGATTAGGATTCATGTATGTCTTGCCCACGTATGTACCATGCTGCATACATCATGAAAATGGATTTCCAATCGAGGCTTCATCGAGGTTAATCGAATTTGACCGATTGGATACAATGTGGTGAAATTGTGTGCCGGATTGATTGGTCGTGGATTAATCAAAAGTTGATTGGTCAGAAAGGACATGTTTTGATTTGAAGTTCCTATGTGGAACGAGTGCACTCCCCGGGTTGAGTCTAATTAAATGGGATTAAGTGGGGACGAGTTGTGTACTTGTCTTACGGATTGTGAGAATGTTATTATGAGTGTTATCTGGACCATGATAATCCAGTGTGGTGTGCCGTGTGCTCCCCACTACCACGTGTTCTAGGGTTCTCTGTGTGAGAACTCGGGCTCTTCCCTCCGCAGGAGATGTCCCTAGGCGAACACCCCTGCTCTAGATTCTCTGTGTGAGAATGTGACATCCTTGGCCAGGATCGTCCAGGGCGAACAACATTAGGGATTGACAACCCCGATCTTTCTTGAATTCTTGTGTAGAATTTTGGACTTTGACACGCCTTCATGGCCTTGTCTATGTCCCATCTGTGTGACACCAACGTGTGATTACTCCTTAATGGAGGTTGTTATAATATGATGCATGATGAAATATGTATGTTAGAGATACATTTCATGCAGGTTGTTATGATATGATGCATGATGGAATATGTATGTTAGAGATACATTTCATGCAGGTTGTTATGATATGATGCATGATGGAATATGTATGTTAGAGATACATTCATGCAGGTTGATTTTGATGTGAATGCATGTGGGAATATGTATGTTAGAGATACATCCATGCAGTTGACATTGATGTGAATGCATTTGGGAATATGTATGTTAGAGATACATCCATGCAGGTTGTTATGATATGATGCACGTGGAAATATGTATGTTAGAGATACATCCATGCAGGTTGATTTTGATATGATGCATGATGAAATATGTATGTTAGAGATACATTTCATGCAGGATGTTATGATAGGAATGAAATTATGTAGATTATGCATTATGATGCAGTTTTAGCTGATGTGTATGTGTGATCAGAAAATGATGCACCATGTAAATCTTTGATTTGAATGATTTTATCACTATGCTATCGTATTTTTGATGTTATTAGTGATATTAAAAACCATTGCTGAGTTTGTTAAACTCACCCTTCTTTCTTGTGTTTTGATTTAGGGCTGCATAGTGCGACACGCAGACGGACAGGATCTCCTCTTTGAGGAAAGGTCGGAGATGGCTTGGATGTGATTATGGAGATCTTGTGTGGTTTATTTTCCTTAGTTATGCTGTTGTTTTGAACCTTTGTGTAGGGTTCTTGTTTTGGATTTATGTCACATTTTACAGTTGTGATGCTTATGACTTATTTTGAGCCGGTGTGGGCTTTACTTAAACTAAGCTTGTGGGTTTGAGATTGTTGTTTACTTTGTGATAAGCAACACCTTTTCTTTCCCTCTTTATTTACTCTTGCTCGAAGGATTGTGCGTACTCTGTAATTTCTGTTAATCGCCTGTGGTTAGGGTTAAGTCTTCCGCTAGATCGTTCCTCAATTTCCCCTTCGTCGCCCCTGCACGCTTGACCGGCCCCTGGACCGGGTTCGGCTCTGGTCGGGCATCGCCAGGGCGTGACAATGTAAATATCTTCTTCTAAATCTCTATTTAGGAAGGCAGCCTTTACATCCATTTGATGCATCTCTAAATCATAGTAAGCAACACATGGTAAGAGACATCTAATCGAGTCAAATCTTGATACTGGTGAGTATGTCTCTTTGAAGTCCATCCTATATACTTGGGTGAACCCCTTGGCCACTAATATCGCCTTTTACTTATCTATAGACCCATTAGCCTTAAGCTTCTTTTTGAAGATCCATTTACACCCAATTGATTTTCACCCTTCAGGTGGATCCATTATCTCTCAGACCTTGTTCTTTAGGATAGAGTTTATCTCTTCCTAAATAGCAACATGTCAATCTTGAGTGTCTGGAAGACTTAAAGCTTACTCAAAAAAGGTAATCAGGTCATCTAGGATGGGTTCATCTTACGTGATGTTGTCTTCCCCTACCATGTTATAGAAGTCCCACAATAGTATTGAAGGTCTTCTTTCCCTCAATGACCTGGGATCAGGTTCGGTTTGGTTTTGATATGATCTAATTACTTCATCGGGGGAAGTACTAGGACCAGCCTCTTTAACCACCTCGAATAAGTTAACTCTTTTGTTAGGTATTCTTGGCTTTACTTCTTCTTCCAAGAAATAAACATCTCTAGACTCAATTACCCCCACTGTCCCATCCGTGTGGTGAACCACGAATTGGTACCCCTTAGAGTGGTCACAATAACCAATAAAGTTGCACTTTATGGTCTTGGGGTCTAGCTTTGTCCTATGCTAGTCAGGCACCTTTATATGTGTCCTAAACCCCCCACACTCTAAGATGCCCTAAGTTTGGACGTCGACCCATCCATAACTCATAAGGTGTCCATTGGACTACCTTTGTTGGTACACGATTAAGGATATACATGGTGGTGTCTAAAGCCTTACCCTAGAAGTTGCTTCCTAACTTAGAGTGATTTAACATGGACCTAACCATGTGCATAAGTGTCCTCTTACGCTTTTTTGCCACTCTATTTTGCTATAGAGTGTACAGTAGGGTGTATTGATAAACTATTCCCTGATTAGTACAATAGTCTTTAAACAGGTCAGAGGTGTACTCGTCACCTCTGTTAGTCCTTAGGATTTTTACTTTCCTGCCTAACCGTATGTGACGTATACGGGTCCCACTTAAATTAGTGTAACAATAGCACAAGTGGGGTCGGCGCGACCACCCCTACCACTCTTAGACCCCGTGGCCCGTACAGGTTCACCCAGATCGTGACATGTTGGACCAAACTAGGCCCAAACCCATACCATGGTCCAACAGTATTAGTCTCTCTTGGGAGAAAATACCACAACACAGATTTTGCATTGGTTGACATCAAAGTTGTTTGCTCAAATATAGCAATTGCAGTCTGCAGTGTGCTGTCTAGTACTTTCTAAGGAGGAATAACGCATAGATGAACGAAGCTGTGGAAATCAACTTCAGTTATGATTCTGGAAACTGACATTCAATGGCAGTGACTTGGACCAATTACTCTTCCACGCAGAAAGACAATTTGATTCCCAAATTAGCAGTGTGCCTACTATTGTTGAGAAGAACCTTCTTTTCAAGAAGTTATTGTGAGCAAACCTTAGCGAGTAAACATAAGCACCACATCTTGTTTTTTTTTATCAAGGCCGTATTGAAGGTGATTTTTAATTTTTTTGTTTTTTGCCCATTAGTTGGAGGTGGTCATGATGGTTATATTCGAAGGTTTGGGACTTGGGAAGGTTTCATAAGTAATTGCTAGACACTTCATGAGACAACTACGTATGTGTAAATATTAGGCTGAATCTCAATTCAGTTCTGGCTAGTGGAATTGAAACTGAGTAAGGAATTAGTTTTGTCAAAACTGAACCGAAAACCAATTCAGAATTGAGTTTTGCCCATCGCCTGAGCTGAGCTCGCTAGGGAGAGGGGAGGTAGTGGCGGGAAGAGGGAAGTCGGCGTTGGGGATCTGGGAGGCGGCATCGGGGATTAGGAAGGCCATGCAGTGACGAGTGGGAGAAGGATGTGGAGGGAGAGGGTAGGGGTGGGAGGGGAGCAGCGATCTGGAGGGAAGGGGGCTGGGCAGTGGGAGGGAATGGGGGATAGGGAGGGTTAGGGTTAGAATAAGACAAAGAGGGTAATTTTGTTTGTTCATTTAAATAAATGGTCGAGGTTAGAGTTAAAAAAAAATTAGTTCAATTAGGTTTTAGGTTTTTATAAAAATAATTCAGCTCCTTAACTTAAGGAACTGAACAGTAACCTAATTAGGAACTGAATTAAACCAAACTAACTAATTTCAGTTCAATTCAATCCGATTCGTTTTAGTTCCCATTTTTCGGTGCAGCCCTAGTAAATACTACATAGGATGTTGATTATTAGTCATTTGGAATTGAGTCTTTTTCATATAAATGTGAACTATGTGTATTTGTATTTTATTTGTATGTACAATTAAAAACTATTATGTTTTAATGTGACAATATTAATATATCTTATAATGTATGCATATACTCACCTCACATTGTTGGGAAAAGATATACAAATGTATATAGGTTAGTGTTGTAAAACCCAGACTACACCGACTGGTTGGATAAGGTTCAACCAAACCCAATAGACAAGACAAGCTGGTCCTTTCGGGTTACCAGTGTGCATGCTGGCCTAATCGGTTGAGCCAACACACTTGGTTTGGTTAAGATTATGATCATGTAAAAGTTTTTTATAAGGGGTCACATTTAAAATAGAATGCACCAGACACACCAACTAATACAATACAATTTTAGTTAAGATTATGAGGGTAAAATTTTGTAAAAACTGCAGGATTTAAAATGTAATGCAGGAACGACCTAAAGGTGAGGTGCTAACAATCTGCATTCATTGATGTTATGATATATTACGCTACCAACTAATACATTTTATATATTTTTGGGCTTCATCAATATATAACTTGTGATATCATCATTAGGTCAACTTGGGTTAACCCACATGATTGATCCGGCCCAGCCAACCAGCCCCATTAAGGGCCCAGTCGGGCCCATATAGGCTACTTATCTTGAACCCCAATTAATTTACGGGGGCCATATTACCATTTTTTGCTAAATTTCAAAAATTTCATTGTGTTCTTTTTACATGGGGACACCACGTTTTGGAAGAGTGTTCTGCCCCAAGGCAAACACATAATTATTTCTTTTTTTTTTAAATCCCAAAGGTCACTGAGAGACAAAAGAAATTTCCATTGGAAAATAGGTCTACAAGAAGAAGGTTGAAAAAGTAGTTGGTTAAAACAAAAGAGGTCTATATAGCAGGCTAAAAATGTATTAGAGACCTCCATTATAACCATCAATTTATACACGATGGCTTTCATGGCTTGGCATATGCCCATCTATCTACTTCCGTCTACTTGGCCATGGTTAGAGGGGAGAAGAATGTGGGAGTGAGAGATTTGTGTAGGCCAAGATAGCTTCTTTGAAGTTCTCCCATAAGTGTTGCATGTCCATTAGCTCCATTACCAAAAGACCAAAAACAAAAACAACAAGGCTCGTCTTTGCCGACTAGGAAGAGTTCTGTTGCATTCCCTTGCCAAACGAAGTCTAGATCACAAAGATTGCCACTCCATCAGCCTCAGCCTCCTCCATTGCTAGGAGGTTTTCTTGATGACCATTGAGGGCCCTCCTCTCTCTTAGAAGTTGCCAGCCACAACTATCTTTGTTGTTTTGTGGTTACTCATGTTGCATGCTGCCATATCCCAGCATGCCCCTCGTCCAAGCCCAACCTTGTTTTGATGGTCTCCATTGCGATGGTGAGCCCGCCATGTAATTGCTAGCTGCAGATTATGATGCCCAAATACCCAAGACCTCTTTGACTAATATTGAAAATTCTCAAATAAATATGTGCCCAACCATAATAAGGTGAACGCCGAAGTAAAAATAGAGTGTTTTCCCCTTCAAAATGGTGCCCTACAATACACTAATATTACAAATGGGGGACCTTACAAGTTGGTAGCCCTTGCAAATTGCATGGGTGTCAAGATACGTGGTCATGTATATATACACTTTCACGCTCAATGCAACGTCAACAAGTTATGCCTAAAAACAATCTCATTCAAAGATATTTGAAGTCACAATTATGAAAGAATTTTTTATGTTGTCATGGTCATTTATATTATTTTTTTGTCTATTGGTGGAAGTTTGTTTTAATAGAAATTGTAACATTTGATGATCTTTATGTTGTTGTGATCTACTTGTTTAGTTTTATCTTATTCAAACTGTTGGGGGATTTCGGTTGATTTTCTATGCACAAGAGAAGAGAAGAGATAAAATAATCTATTCTTTGCAAGATATAGAGAAGAAACTTTTTTTTTTTGTAGGATGACCCTTTCTTGGTCAATCTCTACTATTCTTTAAAATATGATATAAAGTAGTTGTAATTAACTAATTTCTTAAACCCTTCGATTAAATAGTGAAAAAATAAAGACAAATTATAAGTAAAGAAAGGGTGAAAATATTGAAGTTGTCAAAAGATTATTACAAGTATATATATATGAAGAAAAAAGAATACAAGGAAAATAAAAATGTTCACATGTAAGAACTCATCATTTCTATATCTTGTTGTCTTTAAGGTTGTGAATCCTTTTTCATTTGCCTTGTGCAACTTCTTCTACTTCAAACTCTTTGCAACCTCCTTTAGATTGAATCCTTAAAATTGAAAGGATGCTTTGAGAAATAGATCTTTGAAGTACTTGGTGGATGAGTTTTATTCTTGGAGTCTTCATCTCTTCTTAGTATAATGTTTTCCTTTGGTTGTTCCTTTGGGATAGAGAGGTTGTGTCGTGGGATAAAGTAGTGGGAGAGGGTGGTGAGTTAATGAGGTAGTGGGGAAGACCACTTGACATGTGGTAGTGGTTTGACTTAGTCTTTTCCCCACTCTTTTATTTCATTCATTTAAATTTTTTTTTTTTAACATGAATAACTAGCCAAAGCAGTTTTGACTTTGTTTTTTCAAAAAATTAATTTTATTAGTCAAGTGGACATTATTTAAAAGTGTAGGGGTCACTGTACATAGGGACTTAATTAATTTTTTGGACTTTTGTATTTCATGTTTGTGTCTTATTGGGATTTTTTTAGGTATTTGTAGAAGCAATTTGAGGTATTTTGCAGCTTTGTGTTTTCTTCTACTACTTAAGAAGGAAGGGTTTATTGGAGTGTCCTTGTACATACTTTATTCACATGAAATTGCTATTGCTTATTTCTTAGTCCCTTGTGCACAATGTATATTTTATTATTATTATTTTCTTTTGTCTTTTCTCAATTATATAACTTGTCTTTAGGAGGTGGGTCTTAAAATTATCACTTAGACTTTAGAATTTATTTTAAAGTATATTCTTTGTATGAGACTTATATGGGGTTTCATATTTCAATTTGGGTAATTTAACTTTTTAATTTTTGATTTGATGACTAATTTGATGTGGAACTCATGGGGGTCACACTTAGCCTCTTGTGATTTTAATTTAACGACTAATTTGACGTGAGACTCATGGGGGTCTCACTTAGCCTTTTTTATTTTTGATTTGATGGCTAAGTTTATGTGGGACCATGAGGGTCTCACTTAGCATCTTGTGATTTTAATTTAACGGCTAATTTGACATGAGATTCATGGAGGTCTCACTTAACCTTTTATAATTTTAATTTAACGGCTAATTTGATGTGGGACCCATGAGGGTTTCACTTAGCCATTTAATTTAATAGCTAATTTGATGTTGGGTCTGTGAAGTCTCACTTAGCTTTTTATAATTTTGATTTGATGACTAATTTAATATGGGACCCATAGGGGTCTCACTTAGCCTCTTGTGATTTTAATTTAAAGCCTAATTTGACGTAGGACTCATAGGGTCTCACTTAGCCTTTTATAATTTTAATTTAAAGCTTAATTTGATATGGGCCCCATGAGGGTTTCACTTAGCCTTTTTAATTTAATAGCTAATTTTATGTGGAGCTCATGGGGTCTCACTTAGTCTTTTGTAATTTTGATATGATGTAGTACCCAAAGGGTTTTTACTTAATCAAATTTTTTTGCTATAAGTTTCGTCTTACTTCTACATGTGTAGAATATGATTTAACTTCTTTTTTTTAGACTAAGTCAGCTTGAAAAACTTTATCCACTTTGGAGCTAGTCAAGCTCCAACATTTTGGACTAAGTTTCTTTTGACTTTTTCTCTCTTCTTCTTTTAGAAAAAAAACATGTCAACACAAACTACATAAATTTACAAAACTATATGTTATTGATTTATTTTAGTGAATTTATAAATGTTTATGGTAGAGAAAATAGTTGGTTATGTGCAAATACACTCAAACTTACTACAAATACATTATTTGATTTAGTTTTTTTCACTCCTTTGTGATAGAACAATATTTCATTTGTTTACATATTTCTTACATTTTTCTCCTTATGTTGGTGTCACCTTATCCAACACAATTATTGGCCATGCTTGTGCTACTTATTTGGGCTCAATGATGGAGCATTGGCACCATCTACTATAACCATCCTTTGGAAGTTGATATAATCAATCACCAAAATTTCTTATAGTTGTTCCACAGATCTTTTTATATTTTGTAATTAAGTTGTTGACTGCATTGTGCATGATCCATGAACTAAATTAATCAATGTGCTAGGTAGAATGAATATTCATGACATGAAAAAATTGCAAGAAATACTCCCTCTGTCCCACATTAATAGCTTCATTTGGTTTTTCAAAGGAACTAAAATCAATTCACTTTGAGAAATAAAATAGATATTAATGTGGGATATAGGAAATATTATTTTGTATGGAATATGTTAAAGTTTCCATTAAAGTTGTGTGACACAACTGCTAGTTCAATGTCTAAACTAGTTTATTTGGGACTCCTTTGTTGTGAGTTTTACGACAAGGTTTAGTTTTCCATAGACCAAATACATGTTCATGACTTGTTGAGGGATCGGCTATTGAGCCATGGTGTACATGAGGAACATGCTTCAAAATGTAATCCCTTGCCATTTTGTTGCCAAATTATTACTCACTAAACAACTCTCATTTCCCTAATGATTTTTAATCCTTGAGTGCATGTCAGTTTTATTTGTCATAGTATATGTTAAATGTGTAGATATGCATGACCTATTGAGGGGTCCACCATGGAGACAACCCATTAACCTGTGGGTGAGGAAAATGCTTTAACAGTGTAACTCATTCCCTTTTTGTTTGTCAAATTATTATTCCCTAAACAACTCTCCTTATTCATAAGGTTTAAGTTAACATGATGTAGTCTCTGATTTGTTGGATGCTAATCATATTAATCTCAAAATTTATTTTTGAATATAGTTTTATGGGCATCCTTAGTGCAAATTAGATTTAGATGTCACCACTTCATGATAAGTTCTTCTTGTTAGGTACTTATTTGGAAAAGAATATATATTTTTTATGGTAGTTTACTCATTGTAATGCTTAGTTTTTCCCATGTATGAGCAATTGAAAGATGCTTGTGGACCCTTATCTTTCCTCCACCATGTTCAATAGTGACTTATTATCTTCCATGAACAAAGATATTCATCTTTTAATTATTGCATTGACACTCCTAGCTAGAATCATAACCTTTGGTAGCATGTGAAAGGGATGCAAAATATCTAGAAATTGCAAAGTACTATGAAAAACCTGATGTTTCATGTGTGGCAATATCGTGCATATTTGTGATACTAATATAAAACATATTTAAATGATTATCCTCTTGTTATGCTAAAATATTAAAGGACAATTGTATAGTCATGCAATTCTTTTTTTTAATATCAAATATGTAATTGTAATGTTTATCATATTGGTGATTCATGGACTATGCGTTTCACACATCATAATAATCATGTTTCTTGATGCCTTAATGATATTCCCTCCATACATCCCACAAATTAATTTTTTTATATAAAGTATGTCTGAGTATGTAGGACCTGATTAGATGGGGTAGAGAAATGCAGCCTATTGGAGCATCATATTCACTATCAATCCCCTTGGCTATGTACAAGGTTCGCCCATTATATGTATTTGGCAAATTGGGATATAATCTTGAGTAGAAGGCCAATGAAGTGGGTTTTGAGCTTAGGACCTATGCTCTAGGAAGCATGCCCCACAAATTCATATGTTGATGTACTCACTTTTTTTTGTTGTGTTTGCTACATATGTGACTATAATTATTATTACTCATTTTCTTTTACATGTGTTGTAATAGGTAAATGAGAAACACCACTAGCTTTGCTTACTTTTTAGGAAAATGATATTCATGCTCAATTTTCTCTACACTATAGGTTTTACGGCTTTACACCACATTTGATTGGATAAGGAACGTAGGCCGCACCTAACAACATGAGATTTACTTTTTCCTATCCAATCATAAGTAGTGTAAGGCCTATAAATGTAGAGAAAGTGGTGTAGGGATATCACTATCCTACTTTTTTAAATCTCTATTTTTAAATGGAAAATCTCGCATATATACATTTTTTTTTCACATTGGTCATTTATTTGGTTCTTATCTTAGAATTAATGGTTCACAAGCATTAAGAGAAGTGATTCTGTAGGGTGGAAAGTCACTCCAAATCCTCATTTCTTTTTTACTTTTGTTGTTAATGAATGCATTTGATCATTAATAGGTTGTATTTAAAAAAAAAGTATTAGAAGATCATTTGTTTTAGAAAAATACACCGTATTTGAGAATTTTTGTAAGGATTTTAAAAGGAGGGCATGTAATTTGACCGGTGTTTAACATCTGATTGCCTACAACTTAGGTATTCAAATGCCTTCTTATGAGATTTGGTAATTTTATATGTGTTTTTCATAGCAAGGAGCGGTTCACGACTCCATTGGTGTATGACGAGGAATATAATGAGTTGTTGACATATACTCTTTTGGAATATGTTTGATAGAAATGGTCATTTTGAGTATCCATATTTCTATAACATCCGAGTAAAGTGTACTTTCCTTTGACACTACAGGAGAGGTTGTGCCAAAGGCCAAAACAAACATTACCCGCTTGTGCTGAGATATAAATATTATATTAACCATTTCCTAACAGCTTAAGCTAATGAGAAAGGTTGATAGGTTGTTTCACATGTATTAAAGCCACGGGCTTGGGTTTTGAATCCAGTGGCAAGCACTTTTTTTAAATTTGTGTTCTAGAACACGTTTTCTCAAAGGTCATGGTTTCCAATCCTTCAAGGCATATTGTTTTCACTATTTGTGTTCCAGGGCACAATTATACTTGCCTTTAGTTATATCTACTTGTTAAGCTTTGATAAATTATTGTATTTTCTAATAGTTTTAACCTATTGGGAACATTGGCTATTTAACAAAGTATTAAAAAAAAATCATACAGTGGATGTACACACAGTGCTCAGATCTACAAGAAAGTGGCTTCTGTAGACTTGGATGCTCACTATCTCACATCTCTCACACCTTTTTGCTGGCATTATTATATTTTAAAATAGATGGGTTGAATCGCTTTTCTACCAAGGGATAAATCTGGAGGCATTGTACACAGTATAAACAACCCCTAACTCAGAGCATTTGTTGAGAAGTGCTTAGTGACTGTTTCTCGTAGGCTCTCAGCTAGAATGCTTTCAAGGAACCATTACTCCAAATTGAAGACTAGGAGACTGAAATAAAAAATGCTAGAGCAGCATCATGATGTATATATGATATAAATCCTCGATTAAAGGAAATAAAAATTGACCCTTATCATGGTCCATTAAAATTGGCTACTTTAATCACGAAATAGGAAAAATAGGCGTAAGGGGGTATGATATGATTTGACTTTGATATGGCTAGCCCTGATTCTTTTTAAATATGCTGAAGCAACATGTTATGATGGTGAGGAAGCTCTGTTAGGAGGACCACTTGATGTAACGAATTACATGTATATTGCCAGAAGTTTCAAAGTTAAAATCAATAGTTTTGTATTAAAAAAAATTAAAATCACCAGCACCACAGAGAGAAAATGTTCTAATACCTTTTGGTAGACTGAAAGTGTGCACTTTCAGCGGCCAGCCAAGTCTAAAAGCAAGATTGAGGCATTTAGCCCAATAGCAGTTATCATATCGGCCGCTTCTGCACTCTGCAGTTAATCCGCAGCATAAGCAAGAATGAGGCATTTAACCCAATGATAGTTTGTATATCGACCGCTTCAGCAGTGCAATTTAGGAAGGTGGCATCATGTAAACTTTAAGTAGTATCTTAATTACATATTGTTTGGGAATCTCAAAATGTTTCCCATTGTTGGAATCCTACCATGAAGACTACCGACGCAATTTCACTTGTACAAACAAGCTGCCCAATAGAGGCACCAAAAATCATGCATTTATAAGATTTCAATAATGAAACTCATTTCTTTCTGGGAGAAAATGACTCTTTTTCATGTATGTACTTTAGTTTCTCTGTTTGGCAGAGGATTTTCGAATATACACAACCTACTTCTACTCAATTACAAGCCACAGCAAAATCAAATAATGTAATCACTTATAGAGGCCGCAATAGTGGATAGTCTTCTAGCAGTTCTCGTTCTGAGAGCGTATCATTCTCGTTTTGAGGAGTCCATAGGACCTCAACAGCCTACATAGATTGTCACCAAAGAAAAGAAACGCAAAAGAAAAAACATCAGAAACGGTGACTAAATCAATCTCAAAGTTAATTTTTAGCATGAATTTGCATGTTACCAGTGTTTTGTTAGAGGGTATGGAACCCAGTTTTTGCAGAGCGTCTTTCAAGTCTGCACTGCCATTGATGACGGGAAGTTTAAGTGCACCTTCAGCAGCCACCAAGATAGTAATCTAGAAAATGAAATAGTTGTGATATCAGGCTCGAGTTCTATATTAAATCAGTATGAAAAAATCAAACAATAGATAATTGTATCCATTTCTACTCTTGATTAAAAAGTGCCTATACCACAATATATTCGTTACTAAATCCCTTGAACCTCTGACTTGATGTGCTTTGCTTCTTAATACTGTTCACGTTAACAAGTGTCTCCTCATCAAACTTTCCACGTTCTTCAATGGAAAGTTGATTAAACCGCTTCTCCCCATCTTCAATACTGCGTCTGACATCTACCTGGAAAAAATGTAGTTAATCAATTAATGTCTAATTAAAGCAGCTTAGGAGAGAATACGGAATCCATGCATCTGCTAACAAATGGATTCATGCGTTAATATTGTTTATTAGTTCATTAAAAAAAATTAGAACCGGTATCCTACATAAATCATGGAAACAAATACATACTTGAATATAGACGCATAAATCCAAGCAGCAAGTTCATGTAACAGCCAAGATTTTAAATAACATTTACTCTTGGAGTAAAATTCTTCAGTAAAACCAGGTGAAGCCTCAAAGTGATTGGTTTTAAGTTATTGCTTGTGACTGTTTAATTTAACCATGGTCCTTCAGCAAGCTAAATTTGGGTAGACTCGCACTGATGCAGGTACCAAAAGATTAGTGCGCAATGAATCAAACTTCAACGAAAACATATTTGGCTTACCGAAGAGTAGCCAGATATGCAACAATCTGGATGCCGAAGCAAAGCTAGTACAGTCTCTGCAGTGAAAGTGATGAAGACCACAGGTAAATACTAGATTTAACCAAGAGCAGCTAATATCAATCAGTAAAAGCAGTTAATATCAAACTTAAAAATCAAGTAACGCATAAACAGCCATGGCCGGGGTCCTTTCAATTAGCAACCTATATACAAAAGCAGTTGATCACTTCAAGTGGATATATTGAATGTGCCTATTGCGACAGGGCCTATGGCTACCATCTATAACAAAACTTAAATTTTAAACATGTTGACTGACGATCAAATCTACATTCACTCAGTAATGATTAGTTCGATACACTCTGCGACTAAAACCTTTCTTGAACATTTACGCTGTCATGGGTTCAATGTTGCTACCCTGCTCTGGCATTTTTCCTCGGCAATGACAATAGAGCCGCATAAATGGAAAAAGGATTCAAGGATGATGACTATGCGCAACCACTTCAATCTCGTATGACAGGGATAATATTTCATAAAGAAAACTATTATGAAAGAATGAAAAAGCTGGACACAAGAAAGAAAAAAAAATTGCCTAGATTTAAATTTCTCTTTATGCTTAATGTTTCTGAAGAAAAAACAAATAGAACATTTGTCGACACGGCGAAACATGGCACAGGAGAAGCGCTAGCTTTTACCTGTCAATACATAATGCAGGCCCTCTGAGGTCGATGTGTCAGCAGTTTCAGCAATTCGATCGAGATCCTTCTGAAACGACCTAGCCATTCCCAACAATCCGACCTGTTGATCAATTAAATAATAATGAACCAATCACTCAATTAACCAAACTACAAAATCATCTCTCTTCTCTTCTGTTACAAGCACAGAGCAAGAGGGAACACTAAAGAATCTATTTATTTAATTCGTCCAGTTCTCATACCTGGAGCTTAATCACACTGGTTTTCTGGGTGGCAGTAAGAACACTCCCATCATCTGAACGATCTGACAGGAAGCCCGACAGCATAATCACCGCCGCAAAACCCATCATCAGCAGGAAGAAGCCGGACCCAGCGCCGACACCGACACCAAAAGCTGGGCCCACGTAGAATCCGCCCCCGCCGCTGAATCCGAAAGGCGAGGGCGCGAAGTAAGGTGCTGAATACGAAAACCCGGGCCTCGTCGGAGCCGAGTAGCTCCTCGACGAAGACGGGGCTTGGGAAGAAAACGCACGACCGCCCATTCTCCCTCCGGAAGCCGCGAGTGCCGAGAAAGGGCTGTAGGTCAGAAGCGCCCCGATCAGAATCGCGGCGAGCACGGGCTTCTGCAGGGATTTCAGGCTCCTAAACACTGCTTCAATGGCCAGTTCCAGAAAGTTTTCATCTTTCGCCGGCGATTCGACGCCCCGCGCAGACCCCTTTCTGGGTCTTTTCGAATTCAAAGGGAAGAAGCTAGAACCGGAGCACTTGACAGCGAATTTGGAGAGGAGGCGGGGACTCGTATTGGAGACCCGGAAGGAGGGTGGGCGGGGGAGCTGAAACGGAGGGCTGAGGGACAATGGATTCCATTTGAGCAGGTGGGGCTTGGGCTCCCGGAAGAAGGGGACGGCAGCCTCGAGGAGGGAAGCAGAGGGCATGGCGGAAGCTAAAGCTGGTTACAAAGTTATGAAGGGAGGTGAGATTGGTTGAGACTGGAAGGATTCGGAAGATATCAAATCGGTAGGGGGACAGGAATAGAGATGGAGGAGGAAGAAGGTGGCATGGGAAGTTCTCTGATTTTTGGGCCGGCCAGGCGATAAGGAGCACGGAGACGGAGAACCTCTGGATTGGATTCAGCCATGTCTGAGCCTCATCTCCTCAATGAGTCAAAGACTTGGACTTTCCACCAGAATATCTGAACGTCCTACGGCAGATGTGTCCTGACCATTGTCGTTAGGAAAGCATCTATCCGTTTTTTTTTTTTGGGTTACGAGGACAGAATATGTGATATTCGCCTTCAACTGATTATAATTGATGATACTTTGTCAGCCACACTTAAAACATAAAAGTAGAACTAATTATATTGATGAATGTTTGAGTAATGAGTTGGTCTTGTTAATAAGAGGGGCCCAAATTGGAGGTAGGGCCAGCTTAGGCGAGAATGTGACGTGGGTACTGAGGGGGTGGATGGACTATTTGAAAATGATATTTATATTTTATTTTTTTACACCATACTCTTCATTGGATATAGAAAAAAATTTATTTATTTTTATTTATTCATAAGTGGTACTATACTATGATGTAAAAAAGAAATTAGAATATCAACTTACATGTTTACAATGGAAAAGGTTTTATATAAACTTGTGGGCTTACACGTGCTTGTGTGATATTGGGTCTCATGATGACTTTTCTTTTGGTCAAGATTGACCATGTATATTAATAGAGGAAATAACTTATGTAATATGAATAATTTTTATGATTTAGGAGCTGTTTGGGTATTGAATTTTACGAAGATTTAGTCAATTTAGTATTGATTATTTAAAATCCTATTTATGTATAAAAGTTGTATTAAATTAAAAATTCAATATTAAAGTTAGATTCAGGCCGTTTTAAACTTGAATCGGCCTGAATTAGTAAATCACCTCATGTCGATTCAGTCTCTTAATCACCGTTTTTAAATTTATAGATTCTATATATTTTTTAATGATTATTGTTTATATTGATTTGAGTATTAATAAATATGTTATATAGGTAGGGCCTACTTTAAAAATTCAAAATTACCTACCCATGTGAGATCTTGTTTGATAGAGCTTAAATTTAGAACATGCATATCCAAGTTCGAGAAAGAGAGAGTTATATTAGTTTAAACTTTTAAAATTGGGTTTGAAGCGATATTTGAATTTATTTTAACAAATTCTCTTACTAAACGTAATTTAATTTTGGTAGTGAATTTTTTGAATTAATTTACTACTAAATTGATTTGTCACTAAATTAATTCAGTACCCAAACAACCCCTTAATAATCAATAGGATGCTGCCACATCACTAAATAATGAGAGCAAAACTTAAGAACAGAATACAATAATTCTAAAAGTTCCCCTTCCACATGTCTATTTATCATCCAATGCGGTCATATAAACATTTAAGTAGATAATTTAAATTTATCTATTCCATGATTAATATTTGCGGTTTAATTAGAGTATGATAGCCAACTATGCTCATGCCCACACACATTAAATATATATTCCTTCTATCTTAAATTAATAACTTTATGTAAAAAAAATAGTGTTTTTAATTAAATGGTGAAACTTGCATCTAAGAAAAGGAAAAATAAAGTTATAAAATTCTTTTTTAAGTACCTGATCACTTAAATAAAATAAAATAAAATTAAATTAATAATATAAAATATATTTGTTTTGTCAAATTGAACTATTAAGATAACATAGAAGGAGTATAATTCATCATGTATTTTATGGGGTTATTCTTTTCAAATAAATTTATTGTAGGGTCTTCTATGTTGACTGGTTGTAGAATACATGGATAGGTCACCGCATCTTTGGCCGTCTAGGCATTCAACCAAAGAAACAAACAGGTTTTTAACCTGGGCATGGGTTATTAGGAAGAAATTTGATGCACCATATTGTCATGGGCGCCAAAAGGAATCTCAAATTTCTCCATACTGTATTTCAAACAATCAAACCAGTGGTTCCTCTCAACTATATCGAAGTCATATACTCCCTCCGTGTTAAATTAATTATTCCTCCATTTAGTGAAAAAGTTTATTATGTGTTAATTATTTTGTTTTATTTAAATAATTAGGTACTAAAAAATTATTATAAGTTTATATTTTTTTCTCTCATATGTGAATTTTATTATTTAATAAAAATATTATTTTTTAAATATTATTATTAATATAAGATGGAGAAAATATTTTTTTCTCTTGTACAAACACATAAAAGTTTATATATATATATATATATGCAGAGGTGGATGGTTCTACTTAACATCATGTGCCCCAGTTTGAGATGTATCAGGGTTGAATCACGGCTCTCTGGCAAGTGTGTGTCGGGTGTTAATAAGAAAACAAAATAACAACACTGCCAGTGCAACAATTAAATTAAACCAAGATTTGAGGTCTTGAAGGTGACCGATTTGACAAATACCAGCCAAGGATTCGTAGGCAAGTTAAAGGGACCATACTAAAACATAATGAGAGTTGCCCATGAGAAAAGCTTTGTTGGGATAATTGGTGTCAAATAGGGATGCCACTTGGTCAATCTTCTAAACCCTAAATGCATGGGAGCCCATGATATTGGAGATCAAAAACCCTAACACGCACTCACTAGTGCATGTTAGCACCCCTTTTACTGGCACTAATGTGTACTCATATGTATATCATCAATTTCCTGAATGAAATATTTTCATGTATTCTTTATACTAGGTTCATTGTCATAGTAGAACATTAAAAAATGCGCATTACATCATAAAACTACAAAAAATGTGATTAATTCAATACTTTTTAATATAAAAAGACATACTTTTGAGGCTTTGATGGAAAAAGTATAATCTAAGCTTTCTAATTAGTTGGAGAATGAGAGTAGGGCAATTAATGTGAAATAAATGTTTTTTTTTAAATAAAACACTTACATTGGAATAGAGGGAATATATAGTTAATACTATGTTGAATCGGCCTCAAATGGGCCTACTATGAGCCAGAACGACCAGTCCCGGAAATCCCACGTTCACACAGTTCAACGAATAGTGCTTCCCTAGTATGGTATAGAATCAAATCATGCGCACCAACCATAGCCAGTTGCCAAAAACAGAAACCAAAAAATGCGCCAACTATAGCCAAATCTTTTTTGTCAATCTTGGAGATCAAACAGCATGATCTACTATCAGAAATGACAGAATAAAACCTATCACCGATACTTGCCTTCCACGAGATTCAAAGCCGGTGACGAAATTAGTTGTTATAATCTACTTTCGCACAGAGCGTTGCTATCGATTCAAAAGAGTCGTAGGAAAGTTTCCACGCTACTGCATCTCTACAACTCTATGACGAATGGCAAGTTGATGAACTGAGCTCAGCAGAAAATTTCCCGGATTATAGAAATGAAAAAAGTAGAAATGGGGAGAAAATAACACTATCACTGGCCTAACTTCTTACGTATATTGAATTACATGCATGTCAGCTAGCATTGCAATTGCAGAATAGTGTTGCACTATGGTAACATTTGTTTTAAACCAAACTTCTCTTTGTTTTTTATTTTGTCTACAAAACTTCTTTTTATTTTTAAACACAGCTCCCTTAAAGAGAGAAAATTATCAAGTCATTAATGTTTAAATTTCATTCTCCAATATGCACAGGGAAAAAATGAAAACAATGTACCTTACATGTTCTTGGAAAAAAAAAGATCAGTTAGCTTGCCACAATTAAACAGAAGTGTTTAAACATTTGGGAATAGTATCAAACCAGGACTTTCTTAAGAAACTGGAAAAACAAAATGTCAAAATTTACTTTTCAAAAATACGTATTCATTCATCTGCAGTAGCCAATCAAAGGAAAAAAAATCAAAAGAATCAACAGAAATCAGAAGCATATCATACACTTTAGTCAAATAAACTTGGTTAGCCACAGTTCGATGCTCTGCCTCCGTGAATAATGATACAAGTATACACCAGTAGAGATATCTTTGTTCATGGTCGTACTAAAGAATACCAGGAAGACTAGCACATCTGTAAGCAAGCCAAAAGAACCTAAATTTGTTAGCACAGTACTATAAGAGTGGCTTGGATGCAAACTAACAATTAGTTAATTGGGTTAATTTTGGCAACTTTATGGCAAACTATCATGTCCTAACAAGGGGGGGGAAATCAACATTCTTTTTAAGTCCACATTATAATCATTAGAGACCAACCAGCAGGCTTCATATTTCGTTGTAAAGAATCTAAAATATGGAAATTCAGATGTACAAATTTTAAGTGACGTCTATGACAACTTTATTTCCATATCCTTCAACATACATTTTTAGACAGTATTACTGCTAGACTGAGTTCCGTGGACCAACTTTTTTATATAACGTTCAACTAAAGCATGCTGCCCTAACAATAAATCACTTAAACAGTTTTCAACAGAATAAAAAATTTAACTGCTATAACTTAGTCCTATTCAGAACAAAATTTTCACCCATGTGATATAAAAAAATTCTGCTCGTGCATTTTTTAATCATGCCAAAATATGGAAACATACAAGTACGTATACATAAATAACTATAAAAAAATAAATTTTAACATAACAAATGTATGTACATATGTAAATACAAATAAAGAAACATGCAGAACACTTTTGACAACAAACCTGAGATAGGTTACAAAAAGTCCCAGATTTCCTTCCCCATGTCGAGAACTACCTTGCATCTATTCTCAAAGATAATCTGCTGTCAAGCACAACATCACTTACATGTTCTACATAACGGTTGCTTACATAAGAGAAGTTAGAAGACATGTTTAATCCTCACCGTGTGTTTTCTGGTGCTGCTGTCAAAATCCAATATGCATCCAAAATAGCACCTGCAACAATTCATGCTAGCTCTTAACCAATATTCAGGTAATATTAGCATCAATGTATAGCAATCCAGCAGAGACTTCTTAAGATTCTTGCTGTACAGGAACTTCAGCAAGCAATAACAATAATTATCTGCCTTAACGTGAAAGAAGTTGCTCATGATGAGAATTGAATCAAAACATACAGATGTACTTGTCGTCATACAACATAAACACCAATTCTCATAGCACAAACAGCTTCTCTATTTAAAATCGAATAAAAAACCTGGTTAACTCTACAATGATAACTGGAATCTCAACTAGATAACAGAATACACAAACCTTCATTTGCTACATGAACACATGTAGCAAAAGTTTCATGGCCTACATTAGTGAAGAGAACAAATTTGAGATATACCTATCCTCACGTGGACGCAATACTTGAACCAGTTCACCTATACAATTTTTGGTACATAATTTCCTTCGACAAGCACGTCCATGTGGTATATATCCTGTATTATAAACAATTAGCAATAGGTTCTCCTCAAGTTGGAGATGTGCTTACATTCTTAAACATGTCTCAACAAAAAATGCAAGCTATCAATGGTAAAAGAGACAGTACACACCATTTTCCATTCGTCGAATAGGTAAATCCTGTATCTGCAAATCAGCTTTAATTAGTTAGCATATCATAATCATTGACAAGCAAATTAAGTGGGACGGCACACGGGAGCTTAACATGCCTCATGATTTCTTTCCATTTGGGGCACATAAAATTAATTTCACAAACGTTCTTTTCTTCTTAAACAAGTAATTATTCAACCCCTTTTCCAAAAATCAAAAGAAAGAAAGAAAAAGGCACAAATAAGTATCTAGATGAGCATGATTTCATTGTAATCATACTACTATATAAAGCGCCAAGTGACGGAAATTTTTTTGGCAAACTTCACATGTTGCCCTCACATTTCCTATAATCCCCCTACACACTAGTTTGAATTGATACATGCTTTGGGTGTATTTTAATAAAACCGTTTACTTAGACTTCAAATGTAGGATATATATTGACTATCCCTACTTCAATGAGATTCGTTTAGATGGCTTCCATAAGTCAGCCTGATACTGGTTATATGGGCTTATCTTTGACATTGTATAGTTTCTAACCCCACATGAATATATTTTCTCAAATTCTTTTTATCGATCCCACACATACAACATGTTTCTCAATAATGACTTGCATTTTTCTCTATATTACACATGTTCAGATTCGCACATTCTAAACTCCATTAGAAAACACTGGACGAACTCCATCAAATGAGACCTGCCACCAAACTGGTCCTAAATATGCAAGGTTCACTTCACAACACGAAGTTCTTTGAAACCATTGTCCTCTTCAACTTATGACCTAATATTAAGCGCGTGAGATTTGGACTCACAGTTGCCTACTACAAGTGTATTTGGTTTGGTATAATGTTTATAGTTACATGTGCATGTAATTTAAACTTATATCTACAAGCTTTATAGGAAATATGAGGGCAATATAGGAAGTTTTGCAAAAATCTATAATCACTCACAGCGCTTCATATATCAGTATGATTTGTGTTATCTTTTCTTAACTAATCTGTATTTACACATGCAATGCACGTTCATTTTTGCTAGTTATTGTTAAAGCATGCATCATATGTCCCATGCACAAAGATTTAGAAACTTATTCCCAATCTTAAGGTGCAAGATACACTTTGTATGGTGTACATGCAAAATTAGTCAGTTACTTTGGGATACAAATCCAACTATAGCTACATGATTTGCATTGAGTCACACTACTTGTGAAAATAATATCCATTGAGCTCAATTCTAGAAAATGGGATCACATGAAAAATTTCGAAGTAAATTCCTTGCAAAGAACAAAATTGTTTTAATCAGCTGTTCAAGATTAAATAATTGGAAAAAAAATCGGAATGAATATTTATTTTTTAAATTCAAAGATAAACTGCATTAAATCTTAATTAGGTACTTTATATACCTAAACTAGCAAAACTCGTAAATTAAGAACTCGCATTTTCCTTCTTACCAACAGTTAAACAGACAATCAATTTTTTTCAAAATCACAAAAATACTATTCCCTAGTCACCTGATCTTGCTTTTGTGATAGAAGTGCTTTCATGAGTGGAGACTTGGCTGCTGCTAATGCATCTTCTGCAGACAACTTTGGCTTGCTAGGTTTAGTTCCCAGCTTTTGCCGACAGCTGGGAGCACCACAATGGCAAACTTGATCTGCTCCAAACTGAACAAACCTGCAAATTTCCATCATAACATACCTTGTAGTTCCTGGTAGTGCCAAAGTAAAAACAAAGGATCCAACTAGAATTGACATGCAGATGAATGCTTAACACCATAAATAATTATGAGTTTTCCCACCGATAATCATATGTCATATCTTCGCCCTTTTTAATATCCCGAATAGCAAAAATGCCAATCCTAGTTTCACCGTCAATTCTCCTGAAGTAAAACATGTATGAGACAAGCAACTATCTTCAATATATAAAGTACAACCACCAAAAGAAAAGGCAAATAACCATTTTTGCATCTCAGTATTGGGCTGACAGCTGTGATTGATGAATCTGGATCTGTTTCCTTTATATGTCGCATCAATCACCATATCACGATTAATCTCACATAAATAAAAATTTGTTTCCCCACGGCGCTTCATTTCCCAGAGTCTTTCTTCACATGTTTTGTCATCAATAACTGAATTGTAAAGAAATAAACAAAATAAGTAAAGAAACACTAGTAAGTATCAAGTATTAAATACATTTTCACAAGGTAGTAGAGAATGAGATCACAATCACCTTCTCCAACATATTCAATAACAAACTCTCCTCGTTTAATATCTTCATCTGCTACAAGTCCAAGTCCACACTTTTCTGTCTACAAGTGACACTTCAAATGATTTACAAAGAAGAAGCTGTAATGATAAACATAACCAGTAAGGGCTAGCAATATTTTACATCCATTTAGAGTTATCAAGCCTAGTTCGGCATACAGATTGTACCATGTCTCAATAAATAATATCATTGAAGACATTACCTCAGCCAAAACTGACATTTTGGTTTAAAAGTGGGAAACCATGAGATGTATCCTTGTTATGAGTAATCTATATGCAGCAATATGTTATCTAGCTCGTTCACATAAGAAAATAGCAGTACATAGATAAATAACAAAGGGTAAAAACCTTTATTAGCTTCATCTTCTTTATTGGACGGTGTTGGAATGGCTTATTAAGACATGAATCCCCACATTTACAACTTGTGGAGCAACTAGACAAGAGCATCCTGAGAAAGGAACAGTTATCCATGATATTATGAGTCAAATGATACTGCAATAACAAGAAAAACTTTCTATCTCACATTAGCAAGTATGTTGAATAAAATAAATAAAGTTTAAAGGGAAAAGATTTTGGATTACAAAGATATTTGAAATCACTCACCCACACTGGCAATCTTTGCCACAAACTTTTAAAGAGTCGGAAGCAGAAGTACATGAGCAGAATATTCCATCATCCTCTGTGCGCTTTTTGACCTTTTTAGCGAGGTATATATCTATTAACCAGTTAAGATCAACAATTTTATAATAAAAAATAATCTATAGTGATACTCCGTCAAAACATTATTTTCTGCAATGACGTATTTTCTTCAAACATTATAGCTCAAGATTGATCAATTTGTCTACCATTTGGTAACCAAAATTCAACAGTGTTGTTACAAATCAGTGTATGCGTATCCAAAAATAGCATTCCCATCTGCTTGTTCTCACATTAAAGTGTTTTATATGTGAGCCTATCTGTATGTAACGACTTTTCTCCTTTTAGTTACCTTCAGCTCCTTCCTAACCTGTACATCACAGATTTAAACAACCACAAACTTTTTTTTGTTCTGCATTTCTGTTTCCAAACATTATGTACAAAGGAAACAGTACATTAACAGATTTTGCACACAATAAACATCTAATGGTTTAAAACAAATACATATTGTTCTGCTATTTAATTCGGAGTATCAGCCAAAATAAATAAATTTTTTGCTAAAAGCCATTTTTTCATAAGCACCATTCAGAAAGGATACTGCGCTTTATAAAAGAATAAGGTAAAGATTTCTTCTTCTTCAACCAGTCTGGGAGTTCAAACTCAACAGGACGTGCCAGCTCAAGCTGCTGTGTCAGTTTGTCAAACAATTCCTCAGTGCCTATATTTCCAGGATTCTGAGCTCAACACACAAAAAAACTTTCTTTACAGTCATCAAACACAATTAACCACGCTACTGCTAAAATTAAGAATGTATATTCTCCACCTATCAATGAAGTAGTTTGCACTAGTAAATGCCCATGTCTTTCTATAACAAAACGTAAAGTGAGAATTTCCAACAGCCACCAGAAATGGGAACACACCACAAACATTTTTGTATAAAAAATGTTAGCAGCATTACATATCTGGAAAGGATGGGCCGAAAGTGATTTACAGTGATGCCTAGGTTTATATTTCCTGTATAATGTTCATAAATTCTCTTATCCACAATGCTATTTTACAAGACAATGCCTTTCTCAAATCCAAAAGGCAAGAAACCATGAGCGTAAAAGGACAACAAAATAATTATATTATAAAAATTGGACCTACAAAATAAGGTTTATTCTTGTGATAATAAAAATAATAATCAGGTATTATGCAGTTGTTTCTAACTTAGCTACATTGCAGGACAGGATAACATGTTCAGTCCCAACTGGCAGGGAATAATTATAAAAAATGAAGATGACAAATACACATGATGCACATGCATCCTCTCATGGACACTCAAAAAACAATTGTCAACAGTTCCTTCACAGATAAAGGATCAACATATGAGCCATTAAAAATAATTGGAAAAAGAGAAAATAAATCATTGTAACTGCTATTTTGGTATATAATTTTTGAAAGGTGCAAATCAAATCAGAATACGGTAATACTACACAAAGAGCCTCCAGTTTAATTTTTTAAGGCCCAAAACCTTTTGCTTAACCAGTTGAAATTACGTTGATAGGGCTACTCAAGATCTCAAATATGAAAACTATGGCAGCAAAAAATAACCAATCAATAAAAGAACCAAATAATGAAAACAACGACAATAATGATAGTATCAAAATTTTCAGCATTCTCTATGCAATATAGCCATAAACTAACGTTAAATACATGTGCAACTGTCAACTAGAATAGAAGTTGTCTAAACAATTTGTCAGATGCCCAAGAAATTCATTTAGATCCATATATAATAATTGCAAATGATATAAACTAGAACCTACTTTCTTCATGGCCGGCATGGTGTCAAACACCACTCAATCATCTATCAACCTCGAGTAGGCCACCGAGAGATAAAGCTGCATTGACTGTGAATAAGCACACAGAGACAAAGGAAACATATATGACATTAAACGTCCACATTCTGCAAATAGTTTAAGAAATGAAAATTTTCAATCCAAGCCCAGGCTATAAAAGCATTGCACAAATTTAGACAGCCTAAACATAGAATTTTCTTAACAGGAATTAACATTGCAGACTTCATTTTATATTCGGATGGAGATACAATTCTTAAAAATAGAAAACAGAGACAATTTCTGGGGTTCTTTAAAAAGAACATCTTAAAGCAGTTTCACTTGATTCCAGAACATCAAAACCCCGAAGCAACAACACCATCTACTATGGGACTGTTACGTGGTTCAGAAACTTTTTGTTCGGTAATGTGGAACAGAAATCGGCCTAAAGCAGAAAAAACAGAAAGATTTTTTGGAGTAAGTACACACAGTTTCCTTTGGAAGGATCCCCGAAAATAAATTATTTCTTGTGCATTTATGTATTACTCCATCATTATACTATCTAGACAACCGTACCAAGTGCCCATCAATTCGAGAAACCGCAAGGATATCACTTCCACTGTAAAAGCAAATAATAAGGACGACTAGATGAAAAATAACTTGAAAGTTTGTCTGCTTATCGTTGCCTAGAGTTCCCTCATCGGAAACCAAACGCTAGGGACTTCCCAAACTTTACAAAGACTGTACACAATGAAGAAGAATTTGAAGTCCTTTGCACAATATATACTACAAACGCAAATTAAAAGTTCATCATAATACAGCTAACAAAACAATAATATGCACTCTTCACAGAAATAATCAACATTTGTAAAAACAACGCTAACTGTCGCCAATCTTCTTCTCAATTTATATTAATCTTTGCTAAAAAACATATGTACAAACGATGTATAACCAGTGACGCACAGTTCATTCTTACGATGTAAACAGTAAAAAGAGATCTACGGAGAAAAAACGAAGAAGCATGTTCAACAACAAAGAAGCAGAGGTTCCAAATCAGCCCATCGATGTGAAGAACTACATACAAGGGGAGGGAGGGCGGATTCAGACCAATTGATCCTCGCAGCCTTCGGCGTCACCGTAGCTTTAGGGGTCAAGCCGGCGTCCTTGTCGGGAACGGAGAAGAGAGGAGATGCTGCCCTAGGGCCGGACTGTCCGGTCGGAGTGAGGGCAAAGAACGGCCGGGCGTCTTCTGTCCAAACCCCCAATTGCAACTGTCATGGCCGGCCCGGTTTTTATGAGCCGTCCAATGTGTGGTTCACTATTTGGATAGTTGAAAAACCGGGACGCATCCCGTTAGGCCGGATAAAAAACAAAAGAATGCGTCCCCCCGCCCCCTTATAAATTTATATTTACCCAACTTTTGAATTTTTTTAGTGGGTGGTATTCTCCCTTAAATAAAATTGATGTTGGCAAAGACTTTAAGTCCTTATATTATACAAGAATAAAGGTTCCTTTTAATGTCTATATAGTATGGTAGCAACTTTTCTATGCTAAAAATCAACTAAATTTTTTTTAAAAAAAATAAAAGTGTCTTGCCCGAGGATATTATCTATCAAATAAAACTTATTTAGACAGATACCTTAGTTTTTTATTTAATTTTATATATTTTAACTACGACCACCCTCTACTAGAAACCATCTACAAATTTCTTAGAGGAGTAGAGAAAAGAGAAAAAATCATAAAAGATGAGCCATAAGCAATAGGAGACGACATTGGAGGGAGAAGATTAAAAAATAGAACAATTAAAAAGTAGAAGTAGAGTTAAAAAATTAGTAACGGTGGGGCGTATTAAATAATTTATTTAATTTTTTTTTAATATATAAACTCTAGGAGGGCTTAAGAGTATAATTTGGGAGAGAAATAGCAGCCTTCAAAACAAACAGAGTTGATGCTGCACAACTGGAACACTTACTCCCAAACTCTCGTACCAAAAAAGATAAAATTATCTTTAATTCACTTTTAATAAATATCATTCCTACCTCAAAGGGAAAATTATCTTAATTTTACTTTAAATTTAATTACCTCCCTTTCTTTTATTTTACACTAGTCAAGCCTTCCCTAGCTACTTCCGCCACAGTTAGCGTAGGCAAATTCTTGGCTAACAATATACCCTGTGATGATTTAATCACATGTCTAGCTTTGCTTAAATTTTGCACACTAATAAGTAAGAAAGAAAGGTTTTGTCCCAAAACCTTTATTTTAGGAATCATATGCTAAAAAATACAATGAACAAGATACTTTTCTTTGCTCGCAAACGTAAGATATAAACTTGAGTTTTCTCTCTATTGCCTAACAACAGAATGAAAAATTTCATATTCCTTGGATTTTAAATGGAAATGCCATAAAACTTGGAATAACATGATATAAAGTAAATTTGGGATTAAAATACCCCTGACCGGAGGTAGGGTTTTATATCATGTAAAACCCTCACAAAGTCGCATTCATTGGCATATGACTTCAGACTCTGACAATTCCTTCTATTGAAAACCCTGTTCCAATTCAAAACTATGTTCCGATTGTAAAGTATTCTGGTTGAGCACCATTCACGCGGTGTGGGAGAAGATTTTGCAACCTATCTGACTAGACATGGAAGATTAGGGTTTTTCTTGTTCTAGAACAAGTTTGCGAAGAACAAGTTTTGGAACGAGTCTGCAAAGTTGAGTTTTGAAACTATACGCCCCAAAGGTGGTTATTCTTTGTAGCGCGGGTTCGGGTTTGCGGCGATCCGGGTAAAGGAGTAAACTTTGTAGAAAAGAAGCTGCCAAACGAGTGGTTAATCCGGCTCGGAAAATAGCAGCGGCGATTTCATGGTAAGGCATTTCGGATATTTGTATCCACGATTTTTTATTTAGCATGTATGAGAGCACACGACATAGGTAGTCGAAGCAGACTATCGTTGGGTCAGAAAGACGATGAGTCATATATCATGTGTTCAATAAGACACTAGAAACACAATGTTCAACTATTATGATATTGTGTATGTGACTTCCTCGTAGCGTATGTTCGAGCACACAATAAATATACTTATCATATAAATACAAGTTAGTTAGATAATGTACGCGGCTATTGATTATGGTCACGACCTATTGTTGATTAACATATATTTATCCAATTTTGCAGACATAAAGTTAGAGTATTACATCAAATGGCGGAGTCATTGAAGGTTGTAGAAGAGAAGAAGAAGAGAATCTATAGGAGAAAACCAGGTATGGGAATGAATAGTTTCCCCGTTGGACTGTGTCTATCAAAAGACCTTGTAGATTCACGTTTGGGATGCAAGGCCATATTGGTGGAAACTGGGTTCTACCCAATATATGATTGCGAGCCCATCATCATCTCTAGGCCGTTGTTGGATGTACTCATTGGTAATTGTTGAGATGACTCACTGGAGGTCTTCAACATAAGGGGCAAAAGATTACCCCTTACTGTGGCTGAAGTGGCTATGATCACGAGTTTGAGGGGGAAAGAGAACCCATGTAAATTGGAAAGTAGTGAAGGGAAGGCTGCCCAAGGCAAGGGGCAATTCTACAAAAAGTTCTTCCAAGGGAAGCGGCTGGAGAAGACAGGACTTGAAGAAATATTGAAAGAAGTGGCTAATGAAACAAGGACTGTTTCAGACGAGGACTTAGCACAGTTGGCGATCGTGTACATGGGTGTCCTCGTGTTATTCACACAGAGCACCAGAGCCATATCCTCAACTTTGTGTGATTACTTAAATGACATGTTAGTCGTTGGGAGCTACAATTGGGTTGGCACCGTACATGATATGCTGATGAGAGGCATATTAGCAGCCCATCGAAACATCATGAGCAGACAGGATGAGCATTCTACAACGGCTAAAATTCTCGTTGGGGCTTCATTAGAGCTCCAGGTAATGCTCGTATGTTTTATACCACGCAAAGTTTAATATCGTCTTGCTAATGTCATGATATGTTTACAGACAGATAAATATCGTTGTATCAGTCACACGATACAAACTCAATCATGTTATCAGACATATGACGTATAACATGCATGTAGACATAACGTGTTCTATGTAACATGACTAAGTGTAATATCATGTGTATGACATTAGACGATCTGTACATATCGTGTTATCGGACACACGATATGGCTCAAAGCGTGATATCAGTAACATGACTAATTTGTCATACTGAAAATACTGACCATTTACACTAATGACTCTATTCTTTTGTACTGTCCACGAGGCATGGTTTTATGCGCAAACATCCATATGGGCTCGCAGTGGTCCTCCATGTAGACTAAGGTGCAAGAGGTGACCTGGATTTACCTAACTTTTGAGCTTAGTGGGGAAGGCTGATAAACTTGACCCGGCCGACAAAAAGGGGAGGAAGAAGATTCTAGCTAATCACAGGATGAGGAAGTGGTACGAGGATGTCTTAATGAGGCTAAAGCCAGACTCATAAATTATTATGTGTATCACACTAATTGCAGAAGAGGCGCAGTTGATAGATGGCCAAAGGGCGACCCCAAAGGCTAAGAAGGCGGGTACGCATACTTTTCGGCCAACGAGACCTGCCCACGCCCTCCACAGCGAGACATTTGGGCATGTATATTCCGGCCAGGATGTCATTGAATCATTTGTCATGCCAGTTGATGTCATGATGAGAATTTGTGAAGTTATTTTGGAGAAGGTTGTTCTCTACGTGGAGCGGGGATGGAACACAGAGCGAGTTGAAGCTGCACTCCAGCATCTTAAGAATGATCTCAAGGTGGCAACTAGCCTCATAGAACAAATGCAACCCCCTGATGAACCGGAGACAAAATAGCTGCCTGAACCCCCTCAACCAGAAGTCACCCAAGCATCAACCCCTCCTCCAAAAACTGAAGGATCACCGTCGATTCGTTTAAAGGCAAAAGCATCAAAATCCAAAGAAGCTCGCCAACCATTTTCCCCCCAAGATCAACCAGTACAAGTCCCTCAACCGGTGGACGAGGGATTCATTTTGAGTAAGTACGACATTGTAATGTATCGTGTTTCGAAAAGGGATAATCATGTAATCGAGGCCATGATAGACTACCCAGTTACGCATTAAGAACGACGATTACATTATGATCGTGTCATTGATCACACGAGCATTGAAGCAGACATTATTGAAGAAAACAAATTACTTATGGTTGTGTGATCGTTAACACTATTATTCATTTTTTTCATTTTTCCATCAATACGATATGCAGTTGTATCGTATAAGGTAAAAGACAATATAATCGTTTATCGTGTATGTACTAACACAACTGCTTACTTTTGAAATACAGAGAAACGACAACCAAAAGCTAACACCAAACTGAAGAAGAAGAAGACTAGTTCTAAGTTGCAAAGAACCGTAATAACTAGATTTTTATCGAAAATAAATGTAGAATACCTGGAGCAACCCCGGGAGATTGAAGATCAATCCTCGAAGGTCGTCAAACAACCTTGGGATGTCGATGAACAACCTCAGTAGGTAGTAGAACTAGAACAACCCCAAGAGGGACTGGCAGAACACCTGGAGGTACCAGAACAACCCTGGGAGATCGTGGAACCGAAACAACCCCAAGAGAGACTGATAGAACACCTGGAGGTTTCAGATCAATCTCGGGAGGTCGTGGAACCGGAACACTGCCGGAAGGGACCGGAAGCAACCCAACAAGCGAATAAAGGAGTAGTTCTGAAAAAAGCAATAAAACAAAGAGAGAAGTGGAATGTTGCTCCTAGCGTTGAGGGATTGAAGAAGCCGAAGTTTACCAGTAGCTACATTGAGGAGAAGTTAGCCAAGTTTGGACACATTGCCCATACTATAAAGCTTGGAGATGATATTCCTCTGGCATCAATCCCTAGCCCATACATTGGCCGTTAGACACATCCAAATTCTTCTGCCCCGGAACTAGCTGTCTTAATCGCTGGCTCCAGTGAAAGGACTTTATCAAATACTCCTTCAGTTGATGCAAAAGTAATGGAGAGTATCTGAAATGTAATAGATGTCGAAGATGATGCTGCGAATAAGGACGATACTGTGAATAATGTAAGGACCCTCATCTCTAAACCGGTTTTTGGTTTTCTCTAATTGTCGGTTATCGTAAGATTAACGCGTTTTCTGATTTATTCGGTGATTTCATAAATAAATAGTATTTATGATAGTTTTAACCAAAATTAACTTTAAGAGTAGTGGTTTTAAGTGATTTTAAAATAAATGTGAATTTTTGGGATTTTTCTAAATTTTTACTATTTTTTTAAAAATTAGGGTTTTTTCCATCGTCAAAATTTTAGTTTTTAGGTCAAATGAACCCAGATATCTACTTAAGCCCATAAAAAAAATTTAAAATTTTCTTAGGCTTAATTAGTGCTTAAATTTGTAAAATACCCATTTTTAGTCTACTTTTCCTATTTACACCCCATAACTTACTCATACATACCCCAACCCTTACTATAAAAGGGCAAACCTAAGTCATTTCTATTTTTGGGAATAGGCTAAGGAGCAGAGGTCAGGCCTAATCCCCAATTAGGCCCGAATTAGAAGGTGTTTAAGGTAAGCCTACTCTAATTAAGCACTAAACCCTAGCTTTCTTCTTAATCTCTTCTAAATCTACCATTTCCCTTTTTTTTTAATTCGTTTTTGGACATCAAAAATTATTGATTTGTATTTTACTACAAACCCTAGCTTTTAAAATTCGATTTTTATGTTCAACAAGCCCTAGATCTAAGTTTTAATTAGGGATTTCTTTGGTAAATTGATTTTTAATGGAGTTTAATTCAAACTCAATGTGTTTGTAAGGTTTTCAAGAAGGGTGACCCTCAAATCCGAGCTTAATCAAGTGCTAAGGTAATGGATTTTCGAAACTTCAGTTTATCCATGGTAAAACTCTTAATTTTTGGCTTATTTCGAATGGAGTTATTTGATTTGGTGTGTGTTAATGGCATGATTAGAAAATGAAAATATTTAATCTCAATTTCTTAGGGTTTTGTATTATTATGATATGGTTTAACATTCTGGAAGTCATGAAGGACTTTTGATGATGATTAGGGTGTTAGATGTTGATTTGAAGTGTTATCAATGATATTTCGATTTGGATTTACAAAAGGAAGAAGAAGGTCAGTTCTGCCTTGGCGTTCGAACGGCCCTTCTGGGCATTCGAACGGCAACACTGTTGGATCGACAAATTTTCAGTTCAACCAATTGAATGGCCTGTTGGGCGTTCAAACGACCAAACTGTGAATTTCAAATTTTTACGTTTAGTTTATCAAACGGCCTGAAGGGCGTTCAAACAACTACACAACAGATTTGTGTTCTAATGCATGATGTTTATTTTGATGATTCCACTTTAGCTTGCCAATTTTATATGAATGTGGAGTGTTTTAAGCTATATTATGCTACTGGAAAGGCATGCTATTGTGGTTATGGAGTTGAGATATATGCTTATAGATTTGTTGAATGACTTATGTTTTGTGACATGATGTTAGAATTGTCATCTTGAAATTATGAATGGTTGATTCCCTTTGATTAAACATATTTTCAGTAGAACTACAACCTATTAATGGACTGATTTGTCATGATAGAATGTAGTTAGTTGATGTGTGAATGTTCGTGAATGTCATGACTTAAGGATGAAATGAATGATCTTATATGTGTGTAGCCTTTGTGGTTGAGTTTTTGATTTGAGTCATGATTTCAACGTTTCTTCTCCTATGATTTCCGCTGGAATTCATGTGTAGATGGTAATTCACATGTGTAGTGTGGTAGTAAGTTTAATTTCAAGCGTTGACATGCATTGTGTGGAGTGCTTCTACTAGTTACACACACATGTGGGGGTTAAATGATGATGTTGAAGCTTGATATTGTGATTATGAATGATGCATTAAGGGCTGATGAGAGCACTTATCATGGATTAGGATTCATGTATGTCTTGCTCACGTATGTACCATGCTGCATGCATCATGAAAATAGATTTTCAATTGAGGCTTCATCAAGGTTAATTGAATTTTACCGATTGGATGCAATGTGGTAAAATTGTGTGCCGGATTGATCGATCGTGGATTAATCGTAAGTTAATTGGTTCGAAAAGACATATTTTGATTTGAGTTCCTGTGTGGAACGAATGCACTCCCCGGGTTGAGTTTAATTAAATGGGATTAAGTGGGGACGAGTTGTGTACTTGTCTTGCGGATTGTGAGATTGTTATTATGAGTGTCATCTGGACTCTGAGAATCCAGTGTGGTATGCCGTGTGCACCCGCTACCATGTGTTCTAGGGTTCTCTGTGTGAGAACTCGGGCTCTTCCCTCCGCAGGAGATATCCCTGGGTGAACACCCCTGCTGTCACGCCCTGGCGATGCCCGACCCGAGCCGAACCCGGTCCAAGGGCCGGTCAAGCGCGCGGGGGCGACGAAGTGAAATTGAGAAACGATTCTAGCGGAAGACTTAATCCCTAACCACGGGCGATTAACAGCAACACGGAGTGCGCACAATCCTTTGAGCAAGAGTAAATAAAAAGGGAGAAAAGGTGTTGCTTATCACAAAGTAAACAACAATCTCAAACCCACAAACTTAGTTAAGTAAAGCCCACACCGGCTCAAAATAAGTCATAAGCAAACATAACTGTAACATGTGACATAAATCCACAACAAAGAACCCTACACATAGGTTCTAACATAAAACATGAAACAAAATGAAGGAAAGTCACGCAACGATCTCCATCATCACACCCAAGCTACCTCTGACCTTTCCTCAAAAAGGCAATCCTGTCCGTCTGCGTGTCGCACCACGCAGCCCCAAATCAAAACACAAAAGAGGGGTGAGTTTTAACACTCAGCAATGGTTTTAATATCACTGTCAACGTAGAAAATACGATAGCTTAGAAATGAGATCGTTTCAAATCAAAAATTTACATGTGCATCACTTTCTGATCACACATTCATATCACTTAACACTGCATAAAAATGCATAATTCAACCTGCATGGATGTATCTCTAGCATACATATTCCCACATGCATCCACATCATAACCAATCCCGCATGGACGTATCTCTAATATACATATTCCACATGCATAACATAAAAATCAGCATGCATGGATGTATCTCTAACATACATATTCCACATGCATAACATCAAAATCAACATGCATGGATGTATCTCTAACATACATATTCCACATGCATAACATCAAAATCAACATGCATGGATGTATCTCTAACATACATATTCCACATGCATAACATCAAAATCAACATGCATGGATGTATCTCTAACATACATATTCCACATGCATAATGTTATCACAATCAACCTCCATCAAGGAGTAATCACACATTGACGTCACACAGACGGAAGCATAGACAAGGCCATGAAGGCGTGTCATGGTACAAAATTCTACACAAGAATTCAAGAAAGATCGGGGTTGTCAATCCCTAATACTGCTCGCCAGACGATCCTGGCCAAGGATGTCCCATTCTCACACAGAGAATCTAGAGCAGGGGTGTTCGCCCAGGGACATCTCCTGCAGAGGGAAGAGCCCAAGTTCTCACACAGAGAACCCTAGAACACGTGGTAGCGGGGTGCACACGGCATACCACACTGGATTCTCAGGGTCCAGATGACACACATAATAATATTCTCACATATCCGCAAGACAAGTACACAACTCGTCCCCACATCATTCCATTAAACAAGACTCAACCCGGGGAGTGCACTCGTTCCACACAGGAACTCCAAATCGTTCCACACAGGAACTTCAAATCAAAATATGTCCTTTCGGACCAATCAACTTGCGATTAATCCACGACCGATAAACCCGGCACGTAATTCCATCACATTGCATCCAATCGGTCAAATTCGATTAATCACGATGAAGCCTCAATTGGAAATCCATTTTCATGATGCGTGCAGCATGGTACATGCGTGGGCAGAGCATACATGAATCCTAATAATGATAAGTGCTCTCACCAGCCCCTAATGCATCATTCATAATCACGATATTAAGCTTCAACATCATCATTTAACCCCCCACATGTGTGTGTGTGTAACTAGTAGAAGCCTTTCACATAATGCATATTAACATGCTTGAAAATCAACTCACTACCACACCACACATGTGAATTTCTACCTAAACATGAATTCCAAATGAAATCATAGTAGAAGAATCGTTGAAATCATAGTTAAATTCAAAACTCAACCACAAAGGCTAAACACCTATAACATCACTCATTTCATCATTGAGTCATGGCATTCACCAACATTCACACACCATTAATCACAATTTATCATGACAAATCTGTCCAACAATGATTGTAGTCCCTCTTGAAATATGCTTAACCAAAGGGAAACAACTATTCATAATTTCAAAATAACGATTCCAACATCATGCCACAAAACATAAGTCATTCCACCATCACTAAGCATATATCTCAACTCCATAAACTCAATAGCATACATTTCCAGTAGCCTAACATAGCTTAAAATACTCCACATTTGTATAAAATTGGCAAGCCAAAGTGGAATCATCAAAATAGGCATCATACACACAACATGCAAATTTCCTGTGTAGCCGATCGATCGCCCTTCAGGCCGTTCGATCGGTTACACGCAAAAATTTGAAATTTTCAGTTCAGCCGATCGATCGCCAACACGGCAGAACAGTCATCTTCTTCCTTTCGCAAAATCAAACCGAAACACCATAGATAACACTTCAAATCCACATCTAGCACCCTAATCATCATCAAAAGTCCTCCTTGACTTCCAGAATATCAAACCAAACCATAATAATGCAAAACCCTAAGAAATCGGGATTAAATAATTCCATTTTCTAATCTTACCATTAACACACTAAATCAAGCAAACCATTTCGAAATAAGCCAAAAATGAAGAGTTTTACCATGGATAAACAGAGATTTCGAAGACCCATTACCTCAGCACTTGATTAAGCTCGGATTAAAGAGTCACCCTTCTTGAAATCCTTGAAAATACAATGAGTTTGAATTAAACACCAATGGAAATCGATTTACTTAAGAAATCCCTAATTAAATCTTAGATCTAGGGCTTGTTGGTAGTAAAAATCGAATTTTGAAAGTTAGGGTTTGTAGTAAAACACAAATCAGTAGCTTTTGGTGGTCAAAAACGAATTGAATCAAGGGGAAAATGGTAGATTTGGAAGAAATTAAGAGAAAAGCCATGGATTAGTGCTTAATTAGAGCAAGCTTACCTTAATCGGCTTCTAATTCGGGCCTAAGTGGGGATTAGGCCAGACCTCCTTCCTTAGCCTATTCCCAAAAATGGAAATGGCTCTGGTTTGCCCTTTTATAGTAAGGGTTGGGGTAGGCATAGGTAAGTTTTGGGGTGTACATATGAAAAGTAGGCTAAAAGTGGTTATTTTGCAAATTTAAGCACGAATTAAGCCTAATAAAATTCTGAAAATTTTTGTGTGACCTTAAGTATATGTCTAGGTTCATTTGACACAAAAATAAAATTTTCGACCGTGGGGCCCACAGGGGTCCCGCCAAAACCCTAATTTTTGGGAAAATAGTGAAAATTCCGAAAAATCTCAAAAATTCACATTTGGTTTAAAATCACATAAAACCACTAATATTGAAGTTAATTTTTGGTTAAAACCATCACAAACTCTATTTATTTACAAAATCATCGAATAAGATCAGAAAACACGTAAATCTCACGATAATCAATAATTAAAGAAAACCAAAACCGGTTTAAAGATGAGGGTCCTTACACCTGCTCTAGATTCTCTGTGTGAGAATGGGACATCCTTTGCCAGGATCGTCCAGGACGAGCAGCTTTAGGGATTGACAACCCCTATCTTACTTGAATTCTTGTGTAGAATTTTGGACCTTGACACGCCTTCGTGGCCTTGTCTATGTCCCGTCTGTGTGACACCAACTTGTGATTACTCCTTGATGGAGGATGTTATGATATGATGCATGATGGAATATGTATGTTAGAGATACATTCATGCAAGATGTTATGATGTGATGGAATATGTATGTTAGAGATACATTCATGCAGGTTGTTATGATATGACGCATGTGGAAATATGTATGTTAGAGATACATCCATGCAGGTTAATTTTGATATGATGCATGATGGAATATGTATATTAGAGATACATCAATGCAGGTTGATTATGATATAATGCATGAGGGAATATGTATGTTAGAGATGCATTCATGTAGGATGTTATGATGTGATGCATGATGGAATATGTATATTAGAGATACATTTCATGCAGGGTGTTATGATGAGAATGAAATTAATGTGGATTATGCACTATGATGCTGTTTTAGGTGATGTGTATGTGTGATCGGAAAATGATGCACCTTGCCAATCTTTGATCTGAACGATTATATTGTTGTGTTATTGTATTTTCGATGTTGGTAGTGATATTAAAAACTATTGTTGAGCTTGTTAAACTCACCCCTCTTTCTTGTGTTTTGTTTTGGGGCTGCGTAGTGCGACACGCAGACGGACAGGATCTCCTCTTTGAGGAAAGGTCGGAGATGGCTTGGATGTGATCATGGAGATCGTTGTGTGACTTATCTTCTTTGGTTTTATGCTTATGTTTAGAACCTTTGTGTAGGGTTCTTTGTTTTGGTATTTATGTCACATTTTACAGTTATGTTTGCTTAAGACTTATTTGAGCCAGTGTGGGCTTTAGTTAACTAAGCATGTGGGTTTGAGATTAGTTGTTTACTTTGTGATAAGTAACACTCTTTATTTCCTTCTTATTTACTCCTGCTCAAAGGATTGTGCGTACTCCGTAGTTCTGTTAAATCGCTCATGGTTAGGGTTAAGTTGTCACAGCCCGGGTTTTTTAAACCATTTTCCAGTAAATTTCATGAAATTTTTTTGCAATATAACGGCTGTATTTTGTGAAAATTGATGAAAATTGAAACATGTGAAAACATTTTATATTTCTCACATCATCAATTTAAAATCACACAACCTGAAACTTTCTTTTAAATCATCATAACACACCGACTAAACACCCGGGCGTGAGATCAAACAAACACACATAAAAACACGAGTGCCATGGCCATGGGCTTAAATACACATCTCCCAGGCATAGCCGAGTACAAGTCCGATAATAGTCCCAATATAAACAGTCCATATACAAGTCCAAAATAATACATGCATAAGCTCTCAACTCGCCCAATACATGTATACTCAAAATTTGCATCAGATCGTGGCATAACTAAACAAAAGAAACTGAACAGTCAAAAATCGACCTGAAGTCCACAAGTCTGTCCTCTCCTCCAAAACTAAGTCCCACCTACAAAGGTCTCGTGCTGGGACCCGCAGAAGTCACTGGAGGATCTGAAATTCAGTAGAGGGAAAGTGAGTATTTTCATACTCAGTAGAAAATACCCAGTAGGGGATTTCTAAACAATGAACTTGTAAGCCTAAACGTAGTTGCCTTCATGAAACATAACATGAAGCAACAAAACATGGCAATCAAAGTCTCTCAAAATCAAAATATGATGCTCATAACCACACACATATCACGAACTCATGTTCGTTCCATCTTACCACACAATCCTACGCATGTACATACACTTACAGTCCTACTTAACTCTTACACTTATAGTCCTGCTCTTATAGTCATACTCAACACATACACTTATGATCGACACCTAGAGCTCATTATCAAACTAATAAGCTCTAGCGTCGACGGAAAGGAATGCCACTGGGGCGTCACCTTAACCTCTGGAGAGTACTAGACGCCATGGACTTTTCCGAAGGCAAGGTACACCTATGCTCATGGGGCACAAGATCAAACAGGTAAGAGTAGTTCCATGATACTACTTACCTGAGTGCGTAAACATAAACGGCCACACATTAGGGTCATACAATTGCCCATAGTTTAGGGTCTTATAGTGCCAATGTCACTCTTGGGCAGAATTCATATAGTGTCACTCTAGGGCAAAATCATACGGTGCTCTCAATAGAGCATTAACAGTCTGGGCTTAATTATAGCACACAGACAAACTCCCGTAGGATACACACCATGGCTAAACAGGAAAAATGCTTAGCCGATTAATCACCGGCTAGCTCAACCACGAAACTTAATCCGTCAAACTACTAAAGTCTCAAACTCAACAGGTTAACATTTTAGTTTTACTTAACATTCCAGTTTGAATTAAATACTTTATGCTCGAGTAATTTTTCCTCTGAAATCATACTATCAACAAGTCTACCAGTAAACTCGAAACTAAGTCTGTTTGCCTCGAGAACTCTAACGCATTCCGCTCATTGCATCAAAGCCTAATCCAATCCAAACTAATTTCAGCCTATCAAGCGTACACTTATCAATGCTATTGATATAAACATCCACCATTGCGCATATCAAACCACACAAAACTAACCAAACACTACTTACAATTATAGCACATCCAACATGTGCCTAAACCATTGCAAACACATGCAGATAAATGATCTTACTAGCATGCAATTACTTACACTGCAAATGTGTACAATCCCTCATTTGCCAAGCCGATAACATATCATTTAATTAGCATTTGTATAAGCTAATATCATACCATTACACGTGATATCCATAGCACTACGCGTTATGAAGCATGTAATTAAATTGACCCTAGCATGCAGTCTAACATACCAAACACACTACGATAGAATTACAAATTCAAAGCCCCCACCTCACTTCCCGGGCGTACGGTGTTGTCGGGGCGCACAACTGTAGCGGCGTCAGTGGCAACTTCTGCAAACCCAAGCGTCGCTTTCTATAAAACGAGCTGCCCCTGGGTGCAAAAGTGCCGCAAGCTTGCCGGGGTTTACACGATGAACTGGTCCGGTCCCGATTCAACACCCGTCGATCTCCGTGCCTCCCGTTGACGTGTACAAGAGGTGGTCGTGGGTGGACACTGTGCCCAAAAGGGCTGATATGCAAATCCAAATTCTGTGTGGTGTCTAGCTCCACCGTCAGTCACTGGGCGTCGTGGCGAATTGCTGGAAGCCAAAACCGTACCGGGTAGAGGTCGACAATCGTGGTTCCGGAGGCCAAAACCCACATACAAGGGCTGGAGGGGCGTGATTTAAGGTAGAGAGGTGACGAGGAGGAGAAACAAGGCGAGGGTGGCCAGCCACGGCCGCCGGCAAGGCCACACGACTACTGGACAGCAAGGTTCTTGCTTCCCGGTGTGAGCTTTTGGGTGCAAAAACAGGGGACGGTGGATGGGAGGAAGGTCGGAGAGGAGAAAGAAGGGCGTGGGGAGGAAGCCTCTGACCGGAGGAGGGGTGGAGAGGTGGTGGTGTAGAGTGGCCGGCCAGCAGCGGAAGCAGTGGTGGAAGAGGATGGCGCAAAAAAAAATCGAATCTTTAAACAAGATCTACACATACATGCAATTCTAATTACAATTAGCAATAACCATGCATATATTATTTAATCAAAGGAAGATATAATTAACATGGAATTAATACGTACTAACCTTGGGCTTGATCCAGCCCTAGCACGCCCTCTTCTTGAAGATCTAATCCACCAAATGATAGATCTACTCAGACAAACAAGAGAAGCAAGAATTACCTTCAATGATTTATGTGTTGATCCCTTCTAGCCTTGATCTTGGAGTCAATTTCAGCAAAGCCTCTCTTTCAAGCCTCAAATCAGTGAGCTCTTCTTCCAACCTTGCACTACACACCATAGGAGAAGGAAGGGAACTTCTAGAGGAAGAAGAAGGGGCGGCCAACTCTAGTACAAGAGAAAAACCACAACCCAACAAAGGAGAGAGGAGGGGGGCGACCTTTAGAGAGAGAGAGAAGGGGAGAGGGGATGAATTCAAAATGAATTCTTAGATCCACCAAAGAGGGGGGCGTCCCATTTCAGTTTGGGAATAAGGGAGAATATTCTCCCTTATTCTCTCCCTCTCCATAAATCTCCTTCCTTTCCATATATGGCACGTGCCAGAAATGGACATCCTCTTATGGGCTCACTGAACGGGCTCAAGACAATGCGCTTAGATGCTAAAACACTGGCTTACACAAAGGGTCATACACAACGGGTGCGGGCTCTGTCTCACGAGGAGGCATGACCCCCCTGCACACGGCCAAGCCCACGACAGGGTCGACCCCACGCTTACTACGTGTCCTACCCTCCAACACCTAATTCGCGTGACTGGGCCCCACAATGTTAAATGCACTCCTAGATGTATGTCTAGTGTACGTGTGTGACATGTGTGGGTCCCATACGAATTATGTGTAATGAGGAATCAAGTGGTGTTGGCGCATCCGCCCCCACCACCCTTGGACCACGTGACCCGTACCGGTTCACCCTGACCACGACACGTTGGACCAAACCGGGCCCAAGCCCATACCATGGTCCAACAGGTGGCTGGCCAGAAACGGCGCACGACGGTCACCAAATGAAGCCCCGACGCTCCAACAGCCAAAAGAGTGAAAACCGAGCCAAAATCCGGTAGTGCGAGGAGGAGCAAGGAGGTGACGGTGGAAGCTCTAGTCGGTACCACCGGACTTGTGGCGGCCGGGTGAAGCGAGATCCGGCAAGAAACAACGGATTCCGACCAAGGAGGAGGCGCGACGGAGGGCCGGAAAAGCCCTCATTTTTCCTTCCCGGACTGAAATTCTTACTGGAGTTCTGGAATGAATAGTGGTCGTGGCTGGAAAGCCATGATCCACTATTCCTTTATATGGTTTTAAATTAATCCTTATATGCTTATCACTATTTTCACACCTCAGCATCTCTTTTTACCCACTGCCACTCCCGTACACGCGCCACACAGCCTCTAACGCGCCCAAATGCTAATAAACCTCGGGCCCACCTTTTTCACACCAAAGCTTCCCTTCGCGCGGCGAAGCTTTATTTTATGCACCAAAGCCTTGACTTACGTGCCAAAAACATATTTTAGGTGCAAAACCCCTTTTTGCGCGTCGAAACCTTCTCTTCGTGCCAAAGGTTTAATTTACACGCAAACCTCTCCACTTACTCAAGCTCAAAATGTAACACACATACACATACATATATGGAACAAATACAAATTAAATATAAGGGACAACTTGATTTATTTTCTACAAAATAAGTAGAAACCACGGAAAAATTTGGGTCATTACATAAGTCTTCCGCTAAATCATTTTCTCAATTTCCCTTCGTCGCCCCCACGCGCTTGACCGGCCCTTGGACTGGGTTCGGCTCGGGTCGGGCATCACCGGGGCGTGACAAATAAGGTGGAGCTCAGTATGCGGGCGAAGGACTATCTTGACACACAGTTGGTGTTCTATAAGTAGATTCGGAAGGATGTAGGTAAGGACATTATCACAGAATTTCTGTCAAGCTCATACAAGTCGTGGCCCATAGAGACCATATTTTTCATTAAAATTATAATCCATGGCTAAACCAATATTCACACTCCTCAAATTCATTACTTACCCTACTTAGTTGCTATGTTTTTTTTAAAAAATTAGTCACCTTACCCCATCTCACCTCACATTTTTTGTCACATCCCTCCATATCACAAAAGTTAGTCGTAATGAAGGTTAAAGGAGTTGGTCACCTGAAAAAGTAGCCGAGCTTGTTACTACAAAGATGGCCGCCAAAGTTTGATCCTTAGAGAATGTGATAAGTGTAGAAGTGCTAATTAAAATTGGTTATCACAAAGTATTTTTGCCTAAAAGATCAAGTAAGGCACAATCAATTGGAAATAGCTTATATCAATCAAGTCAAATAAATGAAAGACTATTGATCACTCTTAGATGGTCTCTCATCAACTCTATAAGATCTATTGATTTTAATATTTTCTAATGAGTGTTAAAATTGTTTATTTTCGGTTTGAATTGATTTTTTTTGGGTAATGAGTTTGTTTTGTTATGAATTTCTTGAGTTTTTTTTTTTATTTAGAAACATTAATGAGTAGCTTAATCCTAGAATTTTTATAATTTTATGTCATTTTTGTCATTAAAACTTTTAATCAAGGAAGTATGCCCCACCATGGGAAGCATGTCTATATCGAACAACATGTCAACCCCTTTAGTTGTCGACCTTCTCTTGATTTTTCTAAATGGGCTTGGGTCTAGTTAATTTTATTTTTGAGGTATAATGCATACATATGAGTTCACTTAAGGCTTATCTAGTCTAATAAGTCACTTACTATAAATAGCAAACCCTAGAATTTTCCCATTTGAGGAAGGGGTCAGATTGGGAAGCTAGAAGCACTCTACCCCCATACCCATAATGGAAACCTCATCTTTAAGGTAAAAATTTCCTTAATAATTTATTTATTCTTTCAATTTTGCCTTAAAAATCCCATGTTTTACCTCTTCTATTAAGTTTATAGGTTTATTCATACCAAGCTCATTCATTTATCTTGATTTGAAACCCTAAATTTAGTGATTTTTGTTTTTAGCATAGTAAAATCTTCAATCTACCTACTAGTTGATTTCAAATTTTTTGGTGAAAAAAGTTGGATTTTGCTTAAGACTAACAAAACCCTAATTTGTGGGAAGGGATTCTTGAGCTTAGAGATTATTCAAGGGGTCTACAATCCAATTAGAGGTAAGGGGGTTTCATTCGAAGAGGTTTTTTTGTATGTAGCACCATGATGTTGGTAGATTCATGTAATTGAAGCTTAACAATGGGTGATTTCGATTTTCATAAAATGGATGATTTGATATTGTTTATGCATGTTTAACCATGAGAAATGTTAGATCTATCTTATTTTAAGCTTAGATAATGATTATATAAAATTCCATGAAATTTTAAGAATTAATATGAATTTTTAGAATGATTTTGATTCGGCCCTAGGAGAAAAAAAAATCAAAATTTCACATTTCTAGGAACCATTGATCGATCACTGTTGAGCATCAATCAATTGTTCAAACAACTGTGATTGACTTTACAAAGATCGATCGATCGCTCGGAAAACAATTGTTTGCAACTTTTGTAGGACCAGTCGATCACCCCTAAGGCCAATAGATCGCCCATATACATTTTTCTTTTTGTTTTGCCAAATTTTCCACGAGAGAAATAAATTTTTTTGAAACATCAATCTTATTTTCTAAATGTAATATAGATTCAGTAAGGTCAAGGGGTTGACTAAGCTAGATTTCATAGAATTGACTATAATGAAACTGATAATGCCATATATGAGCCATTTCATCTAGATGTGGCAAAGGGCTGGTTCGGCCTACCCTTAAAAGGTTGGGCTTAGGCTTGGGCCATTCAAGATCGAACTTGGGCCTGATCGAGGCCCATTGGATGGGTCCTTGGCTTGTAAGCTGATCATCGGCTCGGCCCATTGGACATTGAGCCTTTTAAGCATGGTCCTTAAGGAGGTATGGGATAATTTTTTTTAAATTTTTTGGCGGGCCCAAAAGCCATGCGAGGCATGCCTTTGGAGATGAGGGTCATGCCTGTTTGGGCTAGGCCAAGGCCAGGTCTGATCCTTTGTCACTTCTAAATTTTCATCATAAGACCACAAGGCATGGAGAACTGTTTCCTCCTTCTCTTTGTGCAACTCATAATTAGGAGATGGTAAGATTTTCCTTTTGTACAAATTCACCTTGCTAAGCCAAAATATCATAACATGTTCTCCAAATAAAAAACCAATATTTTTGGGAGGACATTCACTTTCCATATGATTATTCACAAATTAGTCCTACATGGAGTGTGGGAGCTGTCAATTTGGTCTCCAACATTTATCCAATTTATAGCAACTTTGTAGGTGCTCTTCACTGTGAACATGCAACTTTGTAGGAGTTGACTAAGATAATAAATAATATATTAGTTGCTTTTAGACTTCTTCGTTCCATGAAAATGAGGACAATAGGCAAATATGGGTACAAAAATGAAGCTAGTTATAAGCAAAACCTATGACAGAGTAAAGTGGTGTTTTATTGAAAAAATAATGTTGAAATTGGGCTTTGACTAAAGATAGGTTAAATTAATCATGGTTATTGTTACTTTTGTGACTTATTCCTTATCAATGGTAACCCATATGAGAGTTTTACTCCATCTAGGGGTTTGCACTAGGGGGACCCCCTTCACTTGTTCCTAGTATATGGAGAGGCTCTCACTTATTTAACCAAAGATGTCGAAGATAAAGCAATAATTAAAGGTGTTTGTGCCTCAAGAGGATGCCCCCTAGTGTCACATCTTTTCTTTGCATATGAGAGCTCCTTTTTTTAGAACCATTTTGGAAGAATGTTGTAAGATTCATAAGATTCTTGACCTCTACGAGAAAGTTTTAAGGCATAAGTTAGACAAAGAGAAAATTACACTCTTTTTAGTAGTAACACAAGTTGAATCCAAGAATGCATCAAAGACACTTTGGATGTTCATGAGATTAAAAAGGGCTACTTTTAGGGAGTTAAGGGATAAATCTTAGTGTGGGTTAAATGGATGGAAATCTAAACTATATATTGTCATTGATGGGGAAGGAGGTTCTGGTAAAGGTTGTAGCTCAATCCATGCCATCTTACACATAAGGGTGCAATTAAGGCCTATAAAAATGCATGTTAGGTTTTAAATTTTTCAGCCCCCTTTAAATAATATCATACCACAGTTAGGGGGCAAACAGCCCGGAGGCTATTAGACCCATCGTTATGTATGAAAATGATTATTTTTAAGTTTATAAGAGAAAGAGAAAGGGTAGAGGTTGTATATTTTAAGGAAGTTTATAAGAAATTTAATACCCTATAGGGTCAATTAGTGGGACCCATTTACTTTTTTATTATAAATTTATTTTTTAAAATTAAATATAAAATATAAAAAAAAATAAAAGCCCACAGCCCTAATCAAGCCCTCGTAAGGCCTGGCTAAGGCTAAACTTTTGGAAGCCTGCCTAGATTAGGGCCGGGTCAAGGCCCAACTCCTGCCTGATTTCAGCTCTACATATCACAATAAGTGGTTTTCACCTCCTAAATACTTGATATGTTGGACCAATTTATCGGATTCGACCCATATTGGTCACTTAAAGATCGGTTAGGGCGAACCGGTTCAAGTTCATAGGGGTCAAGGTACGGGAGGGTAGACCCGCAACCTATTGCCCATTGTTACACGTGTGTCACTAATAGGGAAGGTGGTGCTAGTAAAGGTTGTAGCCCAACCCATGTCATCTTACACATAGGGGTGTACCTTATTAGGGTCGACTTGTCGACCCGATCCTACTACTCGATTCATAAAAATGTGGGTTATGGTCAAAATTTATCTGCCCGCTTTAAATAAAGTTGGGTCACGGGCAAAGGGCAAAATCTCAAAGACCGTTAGACTCAACTCTAAGTAAGAAAACAATTATTTTTAAGCTTATAAGAGAAAGAGAAATAGTAGAGGTTATATATTTTCAAGAAGTTTGAGAGATTTCTAACTTTAAAAGTTAAAATGTTTGATTATGAAAGATCTCATTCAAAGGACAAATGTTATGATTTGATGCCCTATAGGGTTAACTAGTGGGACCCCATTTACGTTTTAAATATAAATTTATTTTTAAAAATAAAATATAAAATAAAATAAAAAAGAATAAAAGTCTACGTCCCTGCTCGAGCACTCTTAAGGCTAGGCTAGGGCTGAACCTTTGGAAGCCCACCTAGATTAATTAATTAGGCTAGGGCTGAACCTTTGGTTTCTTATTAATTCGGTGGTTTCATAAATAAATGGTGTTTATGATAGTTTTAAACAAAAATAACTTTTCAATTAGTGGTTTAAGTGATTTTGAATCAAATATGAATTTTTGGGATTTTTTTAAATTTTTACTATTTCCCCGAAAATTAGGGTTTGGTGGGACCCCCTGTGGGCCCCACCGTCAAAATTTGGGTTTTTGTGTCAAATTAACCCAGACATCAACATAAGCCCTATAAAAATTTTCATAATTTTTCTAGGTTTTATTAGTGCTCAAATAACTAAATTACCCATTTTTAGCCTATTTTTCTATTTATAACCCACAATTTACCCATACACACCCCAAAAACTTACTATAAAAGGCTAGACCTAAGTCATTTCCATTTTGGGAATAGGCTAAGAAGGAGATGTTAGGCCTAATCCCTAATTAGGCCCGGATTAGAAGGTGTTTAAGGTAAGTCTCTTCTAATTAAGCACCAAATCCTAGCTCTTTTCTTAATCCCTTCTAGATCTACCATTTCCCCTTTGTTTTGATTCATATGTTAGAGATACATTTCATGCAGGTTAATATAATGTGAATGAAACTATGTGGATTATACACTATGATGCAGATTTAGGTGATGTGTACGTATGATCAGAAAATGTTACATCTTGTCAATCTTTGATTTGAATGATTATTTGGTTATGCTGCCATGTTACAGATGTTGATAGTATATTAGAAAACCATTGCTGAGTTTGTTTAAACTCACCCCTCTTTATTGTATTTTGCTTTGGGGCTGCGTGGCGCAACACGCAGACGAACAAGATCTCCTCTTTGAGAAAAGATCGGAGACTACTTGGACGTGATCATAGAGACTCTTATGTGACTTATTTTTCTTAGTTTATGCTTTATGTTTAGAACCTTTGTGTATGGTTCTCTGTTGGACTTATGTTGCTTTATACAGTTATGTTGTCTAAGACCTATCTTAGAGCCAGAGTGGGCTATGGTTGACTAAACTTGTGAGTTTGAGACTAGTTGTTTATTTTGAGTTAAGCAACTCTCTTTCTTTTCTACTTATTTATTCTTGCTCAAAGTGGTGTGCATACTCCGTAATTCTGTTAAGTCGCTCATAATTAGGGTTAAGTCTTCTGCTAAACCGTGTCTCAATTTCCCTCGTCGCCCTCGCACGCTTGACCGGCCCTTGGACCGGGTTCAGCTCGGGTCGGGCAGCACCGGGGCGTGACAGAGCCCAAGACTTCACTAGGAAGCCCAAATAGGAAGAGTCTTGTTGGGCCTAGAGTTCTAGCCCAACAAGGAAGAGAGGATACCTAAGCATAAAAAAGGCTTGTAGCCCCTCTCTCCCACACACTCACTCGCCCTCTCTCTATGTGAAAGGGGAAGCCAGATGCCCCTCCCCCCTGCTCTTCTCTCTAGACTTGATCTGCATTCAACTCCCCTTCTCCTTGGGTTGAGCAGCTTTCCTCCTAGCTTTTGTTTTGGTGAGCAAGAGAGAAACACTCTCCTCCCTCTCCCTTGGCTCGTGCTAGGCCTTCTTCTTGGGCTGCAAACAAGGTGAAGAAGGCGGTTAATCGACAACTTGTGCATGCCGTTTAGAGACACTACCGAGGCAAACATTTCCCCCTCATGCTATTAGGATTGTGGTGATCTTAATCATGATTCTACAAAGAGGTATTTCACATCCCCCTCTTATATATTTGATTAGGTATAGAAAAGGGCACAAATTTCTCGTGGGTGTGCAAAGGCTATATCCTAGGGGCTCAATCCCTAAAAGTTAATATGTGATAGATTATTCTTAGAATTGTAGATTATTGCTTATATGTGTTTATTTTTCATGATTTACCTGTGAATTATTGTTGAGAGGGGTTAAAAATTAGATTTTTGTGCCTACACTGTACGGGCTAACCACCAAGCTTAGGCTGACGCCAGTCAACATGATCAACAAATTTTAGTGAGGGCAAAAAAATGTGACTAGGAGTGTACATTGGATGAAGTGGGAGAGATTGTGCCAATCTAAGTGTAGGAGTGGAATGGGTTTGAGAGATCTTCATACTTTTAACCTAACCCTCTTGGCAAAACAAGGATGGCGCATAATTCAATCCCCCACAATCTTTCTTGAGTATGAGTATGATTGTAAAAGGGAATCATTGTGATTTTCTAGAAGTAGGGGTGCAAAAGTTGTGCTTCTTTTGCTTGGCCTTACACATATAAAGTTATCTCTCCGCAAGGTGTTGTCTCAAGAAGCCCACGTCAATGGCTTAAATTGAGGAGAGCAGTAGAGCACAGGCAAGTGGAACACAGCTTTTATACCATATAATTAACATTCGAAACTTGATCATTTTCGTATAAGTAATTCTTAGCCGAGCATCGCCTATCCTTTTTAGTTACAACTGTAAGAAAGCACAACTTGTAGTTGGAAAACAATATATATAGGATATATTCAGATACATGTAACACACTGTAGATTGGAAAGTCAAGCTAGCACATAAGAGGTTCGCCTCTTATGACATTTTGAGCTATGATCATTCCCGATAATCAAGAGAAGGATGTCGGGACATCGTGTGCTACTAAGTCAATGATTCCACCAGCCAACCAAACCCATCACCAGCCAAATCCACGTTCTAATTAATTAAGTGTCTCGAAGAGATGACATTTCAATGGCGACCATATGTGGACAGCTGAGACCTGGGATCAAGGTTTCTATTCTAGTTTATTAACAGCCTATTAAACTCAATTATCACCATTTTAACCAATAGGAAGATATGAAACATCTTCTTGATAGAACATGGAGAGCCTTTCTTCTACTTCAAGATCATACCATCCTTTTTTGCGATTTGCACTGATTCCCATCAATGACCAATTATAATCATCATCACGGCATTTTTCTCCCATGAAAGACTACTACTTTGCAGTTTGCACTAAAACAGTCTTTCACTAAACAGTCTCTTCTTTATCAGGCTGACTAAACATATCTTTAGGTGTAAAAAGTCTACACTAAACATGTACGTTTTTTATGATTGATTAATGGGAACTAAAAGTCCACCCTAATCTCTAGAAAAGTTCATGCACGAAATGGGACGAGGTCAAAAGTTTAGAACCAGTTTGGTGGTCCCAATGCCTCTGCATCACCATCATAACCTAATCAGCAATCAAGCTCACCGAGTCAAACACTGATTTTCATGGTGGGCGATTTAGCTTCAACTTCACTTGTACCGCAATCCAACGGCTCGTGTCGTGTCTTGGCATTTTTCAGCGGTAGACAGAGTTGCCGGTATCCCGTCTTCTTCCCCGCGTAGTGCCTACCCCACTGGGTTGCCAACTCCGTTGACGTCGTAAAAAGCAATTTCTTATAATAAGTACCACCGACCCCCATCAAGTAGTTCATTACGCGCTGTTGAAGCATCCATACTTCCCCGTAGTCACGTTTGGCTCGGTACATTCGTTCTGTGTTAATATCTCTTTCGTCGTCTTCTTCTGTGATTCCTGCAAAGAGAGCGGTGTGTACTGGAAATCTGGAGCTTAGGAGGTGTCGGTGAAGATGTGCCCGATGAGGATCCTTCTCGTCTTCTTCTCGGCCGCTCTGGCTGGGTTCTTTGCTTGGAGGACGCATCGATCGGCATCGGAGGAGGGTTCGGATGGTGGGTGGGGTGATTCGGTGCTGGACGAGCAAAAATCTGGCAATGAAGAACAAGAGCTGGCCTTCGGAAAGGTGGGTTTGATGTCTGCCCTACACATATATGAAATATTATTGGCTTCTGCGATTTGGGTAGTGTTTTCTGACAGGGACCCGGATTTCTTGCAGGTGCTGGAGAGGGGTTTCTGGGTGTTTGTGGACATGGCTAGCGGGAGGTATTTGTGGAGGAATTTGAAGGAGATGAAGAGTTTAGAGAAAGCAAAGAGTTGTTGATTCATTCGGCTGATTGTACAATTCTTTCCTTTCTTTCCTTTTGTTTTGCCGCATTATCCCTCCCTCTAGAAGGGTATGTGTTTCAAAATTCATTAACATGAGAAGAGAAAACTGAGCATCGAGATCATTGCCCCGGAAGTTCGACTAGTCGTAGCTAACTGTAGTTCTTTGGGATCCTCATTGCGGCAACTACATACTGAAACTTGGCTCAACCAGAGGAAATGACATGTAAACCTTCAGATGCCTAGGGAAAATTGGCTTCTTTGTTAACACATGTCCAGTTTCTTCTACATGCTTGCTAATCATCAAGTAATGCTTAGTAATTGGAGGTTTGGCATGTAATCCGGCTAATACTGTAAAGGAACGTTTTGCATACTAGGACCAATTCACACACAAAGCGACAGAAGAAAGCTTGTTCAAGACACTCACGTTAATAAAGGCAGATAAAAACTACTTTTCAACTGCAATTGTATGTTTCAATTTTCAAACAAAGGGGCTCAGCCGGTGAGGCGTCATATTTGACTGGTGTTTCGTGTTCAAAGGCAGGAGAAAACCTTCTGGAAGGTGGTCTAGTTCATGCAGTGAGGTCGGAGAAAGCGCGTCAAGCACGAGAGGAACAACCAGATTGCCTTCTTTCAACACTCCATGCCTTTCCATGTGAATGATGCCGACGATTAAAAACACAAAATTCCTCTCGTCATGTGTGCGATCCATCGCTTTAATCTACCTACGGCCTGTCAATGATGGCAACATTGATGCATTTTTTTGTTTGTTGTTCGGATTTGATGGCAACATTGATGCATTTTTTTGTTTGTTGTTCGGATTTGATGGCAACATTGATGCATTTTTTTGTTTGTTGTTCGGATTTGATGGCAACATTGATGCTAACCCAAACAATCTCATGATCTACATGATCTGGTCATTCTTGCGTACCAATAGAAGCAAAGGGAGGGATCCGAGGGGTGGCACTCTTATAAAAATTAAAATTTTAGATAATTATCTCTCTATATATAATGATAATACAAAAATTTATAAGCGATAATGACGTGTACAAAGTAATTTATTAATTAGAATTGAAACAAAGGAGTGATACCCTTGATCCTTCACTCCAATGCTCATGCCCAATAAAGTAATTGAATAGCAATTCAATTAAAGTAAGAGAGGAATACCTTGACTATGTGTAGATATCTCACAAATCCTATGCAATGGGGTGTAGATCTTCCTTAATCGAGTGCCTTAGCCCTTTTTCTTCAATCCTTTTGTGAATCTAGTTAATGACATAACTCACCAAGCAATGGAGAACGATGAGGGAGGGAGAGAGGGGGGTGGCAAACCCCTCTTCTTCTTTCTCTTTGTGCAACACGCTAAGGGGAGAAAGAGAGGGACAAACCACTTAGGGCTTCCCCTCTCCATTTGGTTTCTTTTATAATCTTTCACCCTACATGGGCTTTAATTAGTGAATAGGCCTCCAATCTGAGCTCCATTGGATTAAAGTAGAGGGTCTGACCAATTGGAATGGGCTCTATTTCTTAGAGCCTATGGAGGCATGAGCCCCTATACGCGACCATACTCAAGACAAGGCCACCCCTCGCTAACTACAGGTGCAACCATGAACACTTATTCTAAAGTTGGGCCCTACAGAGTGAATATGTGCGCCCTAGTCACATGCATAGTAACATGTATTCTGGATGTTGGTGTCATGCCCTGGCACTCACCCGACTCAAGTCGAACCCAGTCCAAGGGACAATCGAAGCACATGGGGGCAACTAAGTATCGACTTGTGGAAGACTTGACCCCTTAAAAGGGTATAACACACACGAAGTAGCGCACCACATTATCTTTGCATAAGAGGAAATAATTAAAATATAAAGGACATCAAATTTGAATTAGTCCTCAACTCTCGAACCTACAATCTTACAACAAAGTCATCAAACATGGCTCAAGTCATAATATTTGAAATAAGTCTAAAGCCACAATGGCTAATAAAATATAAGACAAAGTTAACCAAACATGAAATTCTATTATACTGACAAAATAAACAAGTAAAGATAATAAGATTTCTAGGTTCCCACTCCTACTCCTAACCATCACCACACGCACATCATAAAGAGAGACTGGATCATCTGCATGTTGCACTATGCAGCCCCAAAACAGAAAACACAAAGAAAAATTGTGTGAGTATAAAACTTAGCAAGGTTTTGAATATCGAAATGTCAAATCTAAAAATATTATGGCATTCAACACAATCTATCACATCAAACACCAATTCATCCTAAGACCATTGCATAACCTGTGCATATATCATGAATATCCATCACATACACATGCCCATAATATCATAAACATAGCTTCTGCATACCATTCCACATGACATATCATTATATCATCTTATTCATGATCCATCCTTACTGCACACAACCATCCTGCATGAGAATGTCTCAATCACACTAACATAGTATTAATACTCAATCATAAGCATTCATCCTGCATGTGAATGCCTCAAACACACTAACATAATCATGCATATTCATATTCAATCATAAGCATTCATCCTGTATGTAGTGTGTCTCTAACACACTAACATAATCACGCATATTCATATCCAATCATAAACATTCATCCTGCATATAGAGTGTCTCTAACACACTAACATAATCGTTCATATCCAAACTCAATCATAAGCATTCATCCTGCGGCTAGCTGGCTAGCCTATTTTTTTGTCTCTTGTTGGATGATCACAACGTGGCGCGCATACAACAGACACCTTTTTCTATTTAAGGGGAGGGGGGAGGTGCCCAACTCACCCCTACCCCATTTCTCCTCTCGTTTGCTTGCTCCATGACATTTGTTTACTTTAAACGTACGTTTCTTAACCATTCCCTTCCCGTTTTTACCTATTCAAAAACCAAATTTACCTAATTTGAGGGTGCCCAACATTGTGAGAGGGTTTGTTTTTCAAGATAACCCCTCTAAAAGGTAAAAATGACCCGAGGCAAGAGGAGGCCTTGTCCACCGCACCCGAATTGGACGAAGAGATGGTCCCGACGCTAGGGGAGGTTCTACCCACCTCACCCGAGCCGGACGAGGAAATTGTCCCAATGTTAGGGGAGGTTCTGCCCGCCTCACCTGAGCCGGACAAGGAAACTATCTCTGCGCAAGGGGAGGTGCCGCCCACCACTTTTAAGCCGACTACAAACGTAAGCTTAACGAGGGTATGTGGTTTTAATCTCTAGTTCCGTGCTACGACTAGGCATTATATTTTATAATTTATTTATCTCTTAAATAAATTATCATTTTGAAATAGATATGATTAAGGGTGGACATGAGCTAAAATAATAGCACCGTGTACGCCTCTTAGTGAGATTTTATTGTAATACGTCTACTAAAATATTATTATTATGTGAAATATATTTATGAATGATTTGACCGGATTTGAAGGGTAGTTATTTAGTATAAAGTCCAAAAACTACGATCGGTTTTGACGGGTAGCTATTTGGTATAAAGCCCAAAAGCTATCGGAGTTATGACTCCTAGGTACCGCCTATTATGACATATGGTGCGCCCATGAAGATGGATATCATGAGATGATCCTCTTCATTTTAAATGCATTGCCCCACGAGCACGGGTGTATGTCACTCAGGTATCGACGACATTCTGTGAACGGCGATTTATCTGATTTTGATTTAATTATCGAATTCTGGCTATAAAAGAATTATCCGAATTTACCAGATTCTGTGAAGATCTATTTTGTCTGACTTTTTGTATAAAAAGTGTGTTGGATTCGCTTGTCGATAATATTATTTTAAAGTTAACTTTTGAATATGAATTATTATAAGAATATTTTATGTATATTAAATTATGTTTTATGTTTTAACATTATCATAGAATTTTATTCTATCTACTGAATATAATTATACTCACCCACCCCTAAACGTCGCAGGTTTAGACGACGAAGATAACATTCTTGAGGATTGCTCGTAGACTTCGAAGGATCTATGCTTTATCAAGTTCTTTTGTTATGCATTAATTTTGTATGTGTGCGACTTTGATTTTGTTAAGGCATGATAGGCCTTATGTTGTAAAGTTTTTGTAATTACCTAAATCAATGAATAGTTACCCTTCTGTGTATGGTTGATCTTGGCTCATATTTTATTATTACAAATTGGTATTAGAGCCAAGGTCCCAACGTCTATAGATGAGTAACTAAGTCTTTTAGGCAATAATATATATATAATATAGGAAAAAGTTTATATGAGTCCAGGCTCATATAAACCTATGTGAGCCCGGGCTTTATGGGCTGTCGGATTTACATCCGGCGGCCCATAATACTCATGGGTTTAAATGCCCATAAGTAACCCATGAGTGTTATGGGCCGCCGGATGTAAATTCAATGGCCCATAGAGCCCGGTCTCACGTAGGCGTATATGAGCCCAGGCTCATACAAACGGGACTCATATATATATATATATATATATATATATATATATATATATATATATATATATATATATATATATATATATATATATATATATATATATATATATATATATATATATATATATATATATTGTACATAATTTTTTCCGATTACTTGAATTATTTCTTACATTTTTTTGTTGTTGATAATTTTGGTTGATATCTTTTATTTAATTAAATATGCATATGCGGCCGATAATATTTTATTTCAAAAATCTAAGTTTTATTTTTTTATTAATTATTTAGATTATGTTTGAAAATATAAATATTTTAAAATCATGCTTAGATGTCACCCACTAGTGAAGAAGATGTAGTACCATCCGATAGCTCCACCCCAGTTGATACCACGCCCCATGGTGTGTTAGCAATTGAGGATTCTACTTCAATTTTTCTCGACCTAATGATGCAAAAGATGATTGAGCGGCTCCAAGTATAAGGCTATCAAACGAGTCAGACAAAGAGGGCAGGAGAAAGTAACCTCAGTGACATGGACAATCTACCAGAGCAATTTAAGAAGATCCCACCTGCCTTTACAAGCAAAGATGGCCCTGAAGTTGCAAAAAAATGGACGTTCGAAGTAGAACGAATTTTCAAGGTAGTGAAGGTACCGGAAGATCGAAAGGTGGTCATAGCTACTTTTTCTATAACAGGAGAGGCTGCATTCTGGTGGCTTACTGCGGAAAGGAACTTCTTCCCAGACAGCGATAACATAAAGTGGGAGGATTTTCGAGAAGTTTTGTACGATAAGTATTTTCCACCTCCTGTCCAAGAGAAGAAAGAAAATGAATTTTTAGATCTTCAGCAAGGATGAATGACTGTTGGCCAATACGAAAACAAATTCGTACAACTTCAATGTTTTGCTCCTGACAATTGTCCTACCGAGCAGAAGAAGGCACGTAAATTCGTAAGGGGGTTGAATAATGATCTGCAAAGTAGAGTTGTAGGCTTCCAACCCTCCACTTTTGCTAAAGCAGTGTTGCTAGCATCTATTTTGGAACAAGACCATAAGGAATTTTTAGCGGAGCGAGGAAACCGAACCCAGAGTAGTGACACCAAGTTCGATGAGGGAAAATGGAAGTTTTTGAATAATGACGATGATGGTAACCGCAAGATCCAAAAGCGGATTGAAACGCAACCTTTAGTAAGGGAAGAGAAGAAATCGGAGAAATGTCAACTGTGTCATAGGTTTCACCCTAACGGACCTTGCTACTTCTATGAAGGACATTGTTTTTCATGTTGGCGAACAAGGGCACAAGGCTCAAGATTGCCCAAAAAAGAAGAATCAATAAGAGCAAAAACCCAGAGCTGAGGGTCAAGTTTTCGCTATCGCCACTAAGGGAGTTCAGTCATCTAATGCGATCATCAAAGGTAATTTAGTTTCAAAAATAAAATTAACTCTTTTTTAGTCTAATTTAGAGAAGTTTACCTATTTTCTTTAATGGTTTTTGGATCAGGATATTTGTGCAATTAGGAGGGGGATAACCCTAAGTTTTACTTGCGTGTTCCGTATTATTGTGTTTTTAAGACTGCATTAAGAATAAGTATTTTGTGCAAATTTTGAGGATGAAATTTTTGTAAGGGGGGTAATTTGTAACGCACCAAAATTTCAATGTTTTGAAATTTGAGCGTTGGGCCCATTAATGGGTTTTAAGGCCCATTAACATTTTTTCATAAAATTAGACTATCTTGAGCTTGATTCGTTACATAAGCCTTGATACATTTGATAGGGCTCGGAGAGACGAATGTATCAAGCCCAAGAACGTGTCAAACGGACACCGAGATAGTAAGATATGGCACCGGGAAGTGTGCCATAGGCAAGATCCACTTTAATTTAGTATGAAAACATGCCCTTGCATAGTCTTCTTTCGAATGGCTCGTCGATAAGAGACCAACGGTATCAAGAACATGAAATTCCAAGTTTGGGGTAGGGAGTTGCGCTTGTTTAAAGTTTGAATTTTCGTTTTTAAATTTAAAAATGAAAATTTTAAAAAATTTAATTTGACACCAGCCGGTGCTGATGCCCGGCATCAGCCGGGGTTGACGGTGGCGTCAGCTCACCTGCCGTAAAGTGGCAGATCCAAGCCTGCTGCGGCAGGGTAGGCCTGCCACAGCAAGACTAGGCTAGCCCTGCAGCTTGCTGGCTCCCTACAGTAAGGCTAGCCTGTTTTTTTTGTTTCGTGTTGGATGCGCACCACGTGGCATGCATCCAACGGGCGCCTTTTTCAATTTGAGGGGAGGGGGAGGAGGTGCCCAACTTGCCCCTACCCCATTTCTCCACTCATTTGCTTTGCTCCACGATATTTTTTTACTTTAAATGTACGTTTCTTAACCATTCCCTGCCCATTTTTACATGTTCAAAAACTAAACTTACCTAATTCAAGGGTGCCCGATGTCGTGAGAGGGTCCATTTTTTGAGATAAACCCTCTAAAAGGTAAAAATGACCAGAGGTAAGAGGAGGCCTTGTCCGCCGCACGCGAACTGGACGAAGAGATTGTCCCGACGCTAGGGGAGGTTCTACCCACCTCACCCAAGCCAGACGAGGAGACTGTCCCAATGTTAGGGGAGGTTCTGCCCGCCTCACCTGAGCCGGATGAGGAAACTATCTCTGTGCAAGGGGAGGTTCCGCCCACCACTTTTAAGCGGACTACAAACGTAGGCTTAACAAGGATATGTGGTTTTAAGCTCTAATTTCATGCTACGACTAGGTGTTATATTTTATAATTTATTTGTCTCTTAAATAAATTATCATTTTGAAATTGATATGATTAAGGGTGGACCTGCGCTAAAATAATAGCGCCGTGTACGCTTCTTAGTGAGATTTTATTGTAATACGTCTATTAAAATATTATTATTATGTGAAATATATTTATGAATGATTTGACCAGATTTGAAGAGTAGTTATTTGGTATAAAGCCCAAAAACTACGATTGGTTTTGACGGGTAGCTATTTGGTATAAAGCCCAAAAGCTATTGAAGTTGTGACTCCTAGGTCCCGCCTATTATGGCCTATGGCACGCCCATGAAGTTGGATATCGTGAGATGATCTTCTTCATTCTGAACGCGTTGCCCCAGAGCACGGGTGTATGTCGCTCGAGTATCGGCGACATTCTGTGAATGACGATTTATCCGATTTTGATTTAATTATCGGATTCTGGTTACAAACGAATTATCCGAATTTACCAAATTCTGTGAAGATCTATTTTGTCTGGCTTTTCGTTTAAGAAGTGTGTTGGATTTGTTTGTCGATAATATTATTTTAAAGTTAACTTTTGAAAATGAATTATTATAAGAATATTTTATGTATATTTAATTATGCTTTATATTTTAGCATGCTAATAGAATTTAATTCTATCTACTGAGTATAATTATACTCACCCACCCCTAGATGTCACAGTTTAGAGGACGATGATAACATTCTTGAGGATTGCTCGTAGACTTCGAAGGATCTATGCTTTATCACGTTCTTTTGTTATGCATTAATTTTGCATGTGCGCGACTTTAATTTTGTTAAGGCACGATAGGCTTTATGTTGTAAAGTTTTTGTAATTACCTAAACCAATGAATAGTTACTCTTCTGTGCACGGTTGATCTTGGCCCATATTTTATTATTACGAATTGTTGACGCTCCGACCTTTATAGTAATTTAAAAGGTTGGGGCATAACACTTAAAGCCTATGCGGATCAACTTGCTGTCGTTGGGCCCCCTAGCTCGGACCTTGACCTCTTTCATAAGACATTAAACGGTCTCTATGGCGCGTACTTTGTCTTATCCGCCACCCTCCGTGCTCATGGTGTTACCATTCCTCTCCCGAAACTTTGGACGCTTCTCCTTGCCGAGGAAGCCACTCTCACTCGCGCCCCCGCCGTCCCCACCATAGGCCTACCTCCGGCGACGACCCTCACTACCTTCCACTCATGGTGTCCCTCTCTTCCGGCTAGCTATGGGCCCCTACCTCCGGCCCCTCCCCCCGGCCCCTATAGGCTGCCTCCTGCCTCTCCCTATGGCCTCCCGACGGCTCCCCTTGGTGGCCTCTCTACTGCTCCCCTTGCTAGGGGCCTGGCCCTTGCACATGCTGCCCCATATGGGGGAGGGGCTACCCAAGGCCTTCTCCCCACCCCTGTTGGCCATGGGGCACCCGGCCCACGCGGTGGCTCTCCTCGTGGACGTTGGCGCTCTGGTCCTCGCAGTCATGGTCCCTGTCCCCCTTGCCAGATTTGCGGTGGGACCAACCACTCTGCCAAAACATGTTGTGAGCGCTACTCCGGCCCTGGGGGCTCGTCCTCTAGTGCTCTTACCCTCTCAGCTGGCGCCTCCTCCTCGACAACTCCCATGGAGTGGCTCCTTGATAGTGGTGCCTCATACCATGTGACAGCAGATTGCAGTAACCTCTCCTTCTATGTGCCTTACTCAACATCCGTGCATATCAACGTCGGGAATGGAGTAGCTTTACGCGTATCATCCATGGGTCACACCACCCTCCATCTTGGCCCCTCTACCCTCTCTCTTCGCAATGTCTTACATACTCTATCTATCTCTCATAATCTTCTTTCCATTCATAAACTCACTCTTGATAATAATTGTTCACTAACCTTTAATGCATCTCATGTTACAATCTAGGACACTAGCTCTCGGCGCATACTCTTTCGAGGACTGTGCTGACATGGTGTCTATCTAGTATCCTCCACCCTTACCGAGTCTCCCATTGCCCTACTTGCCTCTACCTCCTCCCACCTGTGGCATCATCGGCTCAGACATCCCGTCGTCTACTATGGTTAATTTAGTTGCTTCTACTTTGTCACCTCCAATCCAAAAAATGGAATCCTTAGATTGTAATAGTTATCCTACTAGTAAAGAGCACAAACTCCCCTTCTCACCCTCCCCGAAGCGCTCCTCATGCACTCTTGAGCTCGGCCACTCGGATGTTTGGGGTCCCTCTCCGATCACATCCTTTCTCGGATTTCACAATTATATGATGTTCGTCGATGACTTCTCCTATTACACTTGGCTCTACCCCCTCAAACTTAAATCTAAGGTAACCAAATGCTTCCGCCTATTCCATGCCATGGCCGAACGGACCCTCCACCACACCCTTACCACCCTCCGCACCGACAATGGCAGAGAATACCTCAACCACCACCTCTCCTCTTAGGGCATCTCCCACCAAACCTCTTGCCCTCATACCCCCGAACAAAATGGCATTGCCAAAAGAAAACACCGGCACATCATCGAAACTACCCTCGCCCTCCTCTCCCATGCCCACATGCCTCTCTCCTATTGGGTGGATGTTACTTGCACAACCATCTACCTTATCAACCACCTACCCTCTCCCTCCCTACAAAACCTCTCTCCCTACCAACTCCTCTTCCAAAACCCCCCTGACTACTCCCACCTCAAAGCCTTCGACTGTTGCTGCTTCCCTTGGACCCGCCCCTACTCCTCCCATAAACTCACCCCCTGGGCCATCACATGCATATTTCTCGGTTATTGCCCTAATACCAAAGGATATTGTTGCCTCGATCCCATCTCCTATCATGTCTACACCTCCCGCCACGTTCGCTTTCGCAAAGATGAGTTCCCTTACCACGACTACCTCCCTACCCCAAACCCCCCCACACTCTCCCTTCCTATTTCCATCACTCCCTCCTCTCGCCCCATGCCTATCCCTGCCCCCACCCACCCCCCTCTCCCCTTCCCTTCTAACTCTCCTCCCTCTCCCCAACACCCCCTCCTCCCCCTCCCCTCCCCTCCCCCGCACCAAATGATCACTCGTAGCAAAGCTAGGGTCATACGTCCTCGTGTCCCTTTCTCCCTCCTCACTCTCTCTCCACCTCAAACCGAACCCTCTTCCTTCAAAGTTGCTTCCTCCATTCCCGAATGGTGTACCACTATGGATGAGGAGATTAAAGCCCTCCACAAACAAGGTACTTAGAGCTTAGTGGTTCCCCCACCCTCCTCCAATGTCATTAGTTGCCGCTGGACTTACAAAGTCAAGTGTGATGCCAATGGGACTGTCTCTCGCTACAAGGCCCGCCTTGTTGCCAAAGGGTTCCATTAAGAGGAAGGCCTTGACTACAATGAGACATTTAGCCCTGTGGTCAAACCTTACACGGTTCGGATTGTTCTAAGCCTTACCGTCACCTGCTCTTGGCCCATCAAGCAACTCGATGTCTCCAACACCTTCCTTCACGACACTATCTCCGAAGAACTCTACATTAAACAACCTCCCGGCTACCATGATGTCACTCGGCCTAACCATGTTTCTTGCCTCCACAAAGCCCTCTATGGCCTCAAACAAGCCCCTCATGCTTGGTACATTTGCCTTTCCACCTACCATCTCACTACAAAAACATTGTTGGCATCTTATAATACCTCACCTCCACCCATCCCGACCTTGCCTATGTCGTCAACGTTTTTTGCTAACATATGCACAACCCCTCCACCTCTCACTATATGGCCGTTAAAAGAATCCTTCGCTACATCAAAGGTACCTTCACTCATGGGCTCCTCCTTTGACCCGACAATATTGCCCTCTGTGCCTTCTCCGACTCCAATTGGGAGGGTGACCCCATTGATCGCTGGTCCATTTCCAGTTACTGCCTCTACCTCGGTCCCAACCCCATTCTCTGGAAATCCAAGAAACAAGACATGGTGGCCCGCTCCTCTACTGAAGCCGAGTATCAGGCTCTCTCTAGCATAACCACTGAGATTACTTGGGCCCGCATGGTCCTCACATTCCTTGGAGTGTCCCTCCCCTCACCCCCATCCTATGGTGTGACAACAAGTTCATTATTTCTGTCTCAGCCAACCCGGTGTTCCACACCCGAACCAAGCACATCAAACTTAATCATCACTATGTTCAGGAGCAGGTTTTAGCTGGGAAGATTGATGTCCAACATACTCCCTCCACTCAGCAGGTAGTTGGCATCCTCACCAAGCCTCTCTCCATCTAGCGGTTTTAGCAGTTACGTTCCAAACTCATTGTTCTACCTCCATCATGAGTTTGCCGGGGGAAATTAAAGACACCTCCTCCCTTGCCACAATGGCAATCCTGGACTCCCCTCTCCTTGTCATCACCACCATCCATTTTTCACTACATCCTCTCCCTGTGGAAATACGTGCTTGTATCTTCTGTGTATTCTCCAATGGGAAATACATACTTGTATCTATAAACAACTATATATTGCAATCAAATACTATCTTTTGGTTATTTTCACTATACACATGCTATCATAATTTAATCATGGCTCCTCCTTACTTAAATCATGGGTAAAAACTATCAAAAAATACGAATCTAAGTCAAATACCACTTCATGCTAGACTTAGGTAAGCATACTCATTACTATGCTTAAGCTAGACATAGAACTATAATTAACCTATAATTTAACATAACATGTGAAAGCATACAGGTCCATTCTCATGTTGTAAACTTGCTGGAATCTTAAGTAAAACATGAAGAATAACTCAACATGAATTTAGGATAAGAAATCATAACATGCTAAACCAAATAACATATAATCCACTTTACACTTGAACATCATCATAACTCTCAACATCATACTCACGTACTCATAGTAGCATTTTCAAGTATAAATCACTCATCATGATCATAATAAATGGTATTTAAGAAGAACATGAAAATGAGTAAAATAGGCAAAATGATCAAACTTTTGTGTAGGCGTTTGATCGGCCTGCAGAGCCATTCGAATGCCAAAACTACAGATCTAGTTGCGAACCCAAAACCAAAAATACACCAATCCGACTTAAACATTCAAATCTTACTTCCAAACATCATAATAATGAAATCTAAGCTCACAAAATAGTAAATCTAGTTATTTATCAACTAAAACACAAAGACATCACTAGAAAGATTAAGCATTACATAACCCACCATTAAAACTCAACTTCATGCAAACCCACATAAACTATCATAAACTTCAAATCCAAAAACATAGTTCTATTTATATATAAATCTAGTTGCATGCTCCCTATTATGACTATCATGTCTTTTACACAAAGCTAAGTCTAGTGTGTGGTGTGTCCTATCGAAGTAGAGAGGACGAGAAATGAATACAATAAAATATAACATATTTTCATTCCAATCATCACACCCAAAAGAATAACAGAAAATAAATTAAACTGTATAGAAATTAACCGCACCTTGAACATATCATTCTTTGTTATCCCAAAATGTATGTCTACCACAAATCAAAATATATATGATCACACCTATGCTCCAAACATCTTATTCATGCCCGAATTTGTGTTTAAGCACTTCTGGCTCAACATAGTATGTACTAAACAAAATCATAATAATAGTATAAATAAGTCCAATAGACCAACACCATAATAATCTCACACAAGTTACTAATTGAGTGTCAAATAAAATAAAATCTAAGAGTAATAGGCCTTATAGTCGGGTAAAAGTTAGGTTGGCCGGACCCGACCCTAAATTCAAAACGGGTTAAGAGCCTAAACCTTGACCCTACCTGTAGTCCGGTCAGGTTGGGTGCAGGGCTAGGCGGGTTGGGTTCGGGTCGGATAAACGGGTTGAGTTGGATTTTCCTAGCCCTACAGGTTGAGTTGGATTTTCCTAGCCCTCCTAGCCCTATTTCATGGTCGTTGTTTATTGGTAAGTACTTGATAACTTTTTATATTTGATCCTAATTAGCGGAGCTTCTTTTAGGTGGAATTGGCTATTGATTGAACCATGTTAAATTTGTGTCATTTGCCCTGTTTATTCATTGATTACTTGTGATTCTTCCTCAATTATTTTGTGTGCACTTAGATTGGTTATTGCACAATTAGTATATCTTATTTGTAGAAGATTCATGTCAATGAGTGGCTCAAGGTCCTATTCATGCGTTGATTGATCTGTCGCGTGTGTGATTAGTGGGACGTTGTGGGCATATCCCTAATACTAAGGGGTTGTTTGGGTGTAAAATTATTTAAAATTAAAATTAGAATTCTCCAAAAATTAATTTTATCGATTTAACATAAAATCATAATCGAGTTTGGTAATACTCCCTCCATACTATATTAATAGCTCCAATAGAAAAAAATACTCTTCTATATTAATTGCTCCATTTGGAGCAATTTGAATCGTTAGATGAGTCTACGATGGTTTCAACCATAGGTAGGCTTCCAGACCTTGCTTCATACATATCGTATTATCTTTGTGCATGATTCTGATGCACATATATGTTATTACTATGATTAGACACAAAAGAGAGATATCTTGATAAAAATAACAAAAATTAGAAATGAAGTTATTAATATAGGATGGAGGGAGTATAATTTTTTAAGATAAATTCGGATGAAACTTTCACCTCATTTTTCAAATTTTTAGCAGTTTGGATTGGTAAAAAGTGGGGGAAAAGAAATGAATCTTTTTAGAATCTTATAATTTTTACTGTTTAGTGCAACGAGGAAATAGAAACTAAAGTGAAAACTGAGAGAAAATAGGTAGAAAATTGGCCCAAAAATTTTCTAACCTTAGACCCATGGATTTTGGGAGAAGATCTGCATATCAAGGACTTACGTCTTTAATATTCCTAGTGTCGACTTTATCACTACAACTACCGCCACTACCACTACCTCTACCACTACCACCTCTGTCATCGCCACCACCACCATAACCGCCACCACTACTACTGTCATCGCCGCCGCCATCACCACTACCACCACTATCACCACTATTACCACAACCACCACCTCTGCTACTACTACCGTTACCTCCACCACCACTACAAATATTATTACTTCCATTGTCACTAGTACTACTGTCGCCGCCACTACTGCAACCACCATTGCTACTATCACTACCACCTCGACTACCACTATCGCCGCCTCCACCACCACCACACATCACCATCGTCACCACCAACACCCTTCCAACCACTACCGCTACCACAACTGCCACATTTGCCTCTACTACCAATCACACCACTATGGCTAACTCCACCACTACAACTTCTATTAGTGGATTGAAGTTTCAATTTTCTATATCAACATTGGTGTAACCAAATAGTAAATTTTTTTAGGAATCTCCTAGTTTCTCTTTTACCTAAATTTACTTTCTCTTCCCCTTCCCCTTTATCTCAATTTCCACCATTGCAAAGAGACCCATAACTATAATAGTTTTTTCTCATGAGCTTACATTCGTATTTTCTTGTATTGTTACACTCATATTGACAATTTATATCAAACAATACCCCACATGAGTAGTTTATTAAATCTCCTGGCTAGGGGATGAAATTAACAAAATTGCCTTACAAGGAGATTTAATAATTTTGTCAAAATTAAGCCTGAATCTTCTTTCGCTATAAAGTTTATATGAGCCCGGGCTCATATACACCTATGTGAGCCCGGGCTCTATGGGCCGTCGGATTTACATCCGGAGGCCCATAATACTCATGGGTTTAAATGTCCATAAGTAACCCATGAATGTTATGGGCCGCCAGATGTAATATAATGGCCCATAGAGCCCGAGCTCACGTAGATGTATATGAGCCCAGGCTCATATAAACGAGACTCATTTTTAATTCTATGTAACTTTTATATTCAACCACAATTCCACTTAATTAAGAAAGAATTATGGTAGAATCCTGAAGAATTTCATACCCAAAATACCCCTAAATATCTTTAATGAAACTAATTAAGTGATTCTTTTGCAGCAAACTATAATATATTGGCATATTGCTCTACCTTGTCAATGCCCATAGATACTGGGTGAGACTGGTTTCTACCGTGGTTGTTTTAAAGTTGGATCAGTAAAGCTTCATCAGCGGCACCACCAGTGAAGTTTCACTAAACTTCAGGATCAATGGCACATACACTAGCATACGTGATGTCACTAATTTACGGTATAATACCGAGTATAAAGCTAGCCCCTGAGTCATTGATCCTGCTGAGTCGACGGCTAGTGCAACTTCATGAGCAGATTTGGGTTCGGTTGTTGCTAGGATTTTCAGCTACTAAACCCTGGGAAGGCCTGATATATCCGGTTAGTACTCTCTACACCAGTCTGCATGTGACTTGTAGGTCCTGGTGAGCTTTCACCCCAAAATTGGCTCCCATATCTTGAGCCCCTTTCCAGTGACAAGATTGAGGACATGAACATCCGTAACATTTGTGCAGATCGGTCGGGCTCTGGACCATGGCTCCACTGAGTATAAATGCCACTACAGATTGTGTTGGTGGTGGAATCTACAACTGCCCCCCCTGGTATTGCAAGATCAAAGATGACAATCCACCAAATTTGCAGTATCTTTTTCCTTCTCTGGCCAAATCTGCAAAACAGCTCACCCTTTTGATTCAGACATCTTTCAATTCAACTTTCCCAGTAAAGATGGCTCTTAGTTTTGGTAGAAACATGAAGTGAAGATTGACATCGAGCTCAGATTTAATTTGTTGTGCGAATGGGGAGGCTCTCATTTAAGATTGACATCGAGCTGAGATGTGCTTGCCATCTTTACATCTTTCAAAATCCATGTCCTATGTGACAAAACAAAATCATCATGCTGAACAAGGAAAAATAACATATAAAAATAGACATGTGTGGCAAGAAGAAACATGGTCCCTACACACCCAGTTCTGCCCCAGCCATGGCCGTAAACATCTCTTTTGGAGCATGGGAACAAGTAAGGTGGAGAGAGTCAGAGAGATACATATCACTTGTTGTCATTACCTGCCACCGACAGAGCGAATTGATCCATGATGACTTATGGTTGAGTGATAAACTCAACGTCGCAAAGCCATGTCTATCACCACCGCCTCCCTCTTTTGCACTAATGAACGCCCAGTGTCTGATGCACATGAAAGTGTTTGTGTGAGTATAGTTCGTTTGATGTAAGAGAGGTAAAAGAACAACAATCATTACTTCATTAGACTAGCAATATGACTTTTGGCTTTGGGAATTAGGTTCGTAGGTCGAGAATATCGATCGGTTTACACAAACGTCAAGAGCAATCACGGGCTCATGGATTTGATTTACTCAACATAAATATCCCTGCTTACTTTGCAAAACTCTTCCCAAACAGGCAAACACCATATGACAGATGAGACCGGAAAGACTAAAAAAAAGACCTATGATAATAATATTAATTAAAACCATTAAAATGTAAATATTAACTATGAAAAAAATAGTATTCTCTTTGTCTCATATTAATAATTTTATTTGTTTTTTCAAAATAAACTAATTAATATGGGAAAGAGGGAGTACATGTTAAAAATTGATGAGAAACATATGAAAAACACAAATATACCTATATAAAATCTATTAAACATAGAGATGCCTTATGCATAATTTTATTAATTTTAAAAACTGAATTAATGTAGTTATAGCTGTTATAGACCTTAGATATTCAATCAAAAAGATAAATTCTAGTGAATGGATGTACTAATCTAAATTATGGATATTTTTTATTCTCATTATATTTATGTAAACGTTATTTGAAAATAATAAACTGGAATTGAAATCTTGTTGTACAGTGAATTAATTAAGAGTTAAGAAGTTTTATTACATATTCACATGTAATTAGATATTTTGTCAAATTAATAAAAAAATTACAAAATTTAACATACACTACTATTTAAGTATCATATACTACAGCTTCAAAATTTTGAATCAAACCATAATAATTTAATATTTCTCAACATTTTCCTAATGAGTATCTTTAAGTTTCGGAAACACTTCCTATAACTTATAAACATGTTTTCTATAAGTCTAGGAAACGTTTTCAATAAATTAATTTGATGAATGTTTCCTACAAGCTTCAGAAACATTTCATATAAATTTGTCGACTAAGTACTCTCTATCAAAAAAAATTAGTCCACCTGCTGCCCATGATCAATATCTAGTTACCTATGATCACTTATATATCCTACCCAGTCATAAACCACTAATATAGCCAATTATATGACATTTAGTAAGAACCATGCTCGGGTACTGCCAATGGCATTAACATAATAAGAAAGATTGATGAACAATGTGTTGGAACGTAGATGTCGAATTAACAAGAACTGGATAGAACAATCATGGAACCTAGAAGTAGAAAAGGATCTACTCATAATGCAACACTCTATTACTTTTCTAGATCAAAAGCTTTTGAGTTCCATATACAAAAGATGGCCGCCCTCTTTCACTGTGGCCAATTTGGACTCCAACTGAGCTCCACTTCCGCATGTTGGTGGGGTAACTTATGTTGGAATCACGTCGAATCAACTATAAACTTCCCGAGTTAAAGGCAAAAACATGCAGGAAAGAAGGGGAAAAGGCCTTTCATGCTCTATCATGGCAGCCTTGTCTGTTACCCATGGAGCGGGTAAAGCAATATGATGATCTTCTTCCCTGAACTCCACGGCCACATGTAATTTGTTTTGTGATGGCACCAGGTCCCACTTGCCTCTCCACCCCTCGTCTTTACATCACCTTGCTTTGGGCGGTTCATGCAAAACCATTGAACCACGTTTTTTACAAAACTTTGGCTCCACTTTGCGGCACAAAAAGACCGGTCTAGCCCTCCTCTTCCTTCACTTTGTCTCCACAAGCCACCTTGTAAAAATGTTCGTCACATGCTCCGCCTCTTGCTCCTCCTCTTCCCTTCCTTATCTTTCTCCGTCACCTTCCCCTCTTCTTTCCCTTCCTCGGCTTTCTTCTTTCTTTTTCTACTCCCTGTTCCCAGTACTCAACATGACTGGCTAGAAACAGACCTTTGGGGGCTATGTAAATTTTAATTTTTTTTACAAGCTTCAATCTTAAAAAATCAACTCTTAAACATCTTCAACCAATTAAAATTACCAATGTCTATTATTTCTTCTTAATTTTGAGCTTTCTTACTTCTTCGTCATGGAACAAAAATCAAACTTCTATTAATGACGGCTTGCCTCATATTATGCAGAGGTAAACAGTCGTGTGAGAGTTGGTATCTGTCAAATTGACAACATTGCATTGCATACTAATATTGTAATGATGTCAACTGCGTTATCTCTACGTAGTATAAGTGTTGAACCGTCATTAATAGAAGTCTAAGTTTTGTTCAGTATTAAAGAACGTTTAAAATTAAGTAAAATTAAAACTCATTAATAATTTTAAGTAGTTGGATAAATTATAGGTTTATTTGTTAATATTGAAGCTTATAAAGAAATAAAATAAGAACTACCACTAATAGAAGTCTATCACCGAAGAAAGCTGGAAATTAAGTAAAAATAAAATTCATTAGTAATTTCAAGTAGTTAGAGAAATTTATAAGTATGGTTGGTTCACAGGTAAGAAGGAGGAGAAGAAAAAAGCTAAAGAGGAGTGATGTAGGATAAAGTGTTAACATTGCTTGTATGGCCCCCATGAAGATTAATGTACAATTATTTTTGTATGCTTAGCTGGTTTTATGAAAGGGCATAATTAGAGTGAGAGTATTAGAGTGTGGTTATGTTGAAGTATTTTATAAACTAGATGCTTGTCTTTTTTGTATATCACGGACTTATCCATTATTATCTATGTGGATTCAAGTTGCCAACCAATATGCTACGTATAATCTCTTGAGTAGTGCTATTTTGACGTGAAAAATTACACGTCAAAAGCATCATTTTCAAAACTCACTTCATCATTTTAAACCCTTGATGTGTAGGGTCTACTTTTTTAAAATGATGAAGTGGGCTTTTGACATGTGTTTTTTCACGTCGTGAAAGTATTTTTCTAATTTCTTATCTATTTTAGTTTTAGTTTTTTTTTTGTGCCCACAAATTGGCTCAAATATAAATATTACAAAGGGAAACAAAATGTGAGAAACAAAAGGAAATTTATTGAACAACATTGTTTGAAAGTTGAATCCACAAGCCTAACCCCAAATCCATAAAGGCCACCAAAAGAATCCACATGTGATCGCGCAATTTGTAGAAGATAGTTGTCTTTCTCAAAAAATACAATGAATTTCACCCTCGGACTCACTCTATTTTTACCATTTTAATAAAATAAAATACTATTCATATTTTATTTTCTTTACATCGTAGGCCCTACACCACCTTTGATTGGATATAAAAGGTGGATCTCACCTAACAATATGAGATTCACTTTTTTCTATCCAAACCATAAGTGGTGTAAGGCCTATGATATAAAATAAGTGAAATAAAAACATCATTCATAAAATTAATTAAGCAAATAAATTAAATGGAAGGTGGGGTTGGGATGCAAGGCTGGGCGAGTGTAAGACCGGATAGAGTTAAGTGGTTGAGGAAGTTCATAGAGTTGTTAGTGGAGAAGTGGAAGGATAGGATGTGCATTATATTCTTTTTAAAAAAAAAATAATTTTCTCACAAGTTTTGTGTGATTAGCCCACATAGAACTCTAAATATGGTACATAACGGGGCAATGTCAGTGCCCCTTATGTACCATATTTGGAGCCTCATATAGGCTAGTAACAAGAAAATTGGTGATGCTACATGCACCTTTTTTAAAAAAAAATTGACATCTAGTCTGACGCACAGACTTTTTCTTGCGAAAGGTACAATAACTCTTTAAATTACTCATAAAGCCCAAATTGTTAATTTTTTAAGACAAAATTACCCTCCTATTATTTCCTTCTTCTTTCCGTGTCTTTCCCGATCTCTTCCTTTCATCCTATCTTTTTCTTCTCCTATATCTCTCAATCCCTTCCTTCCATCTTTTTTTTTCTTTACCCGAGTAGCTTTTAGCAAGGGTGCAGGCGCAGAAAGAGCATTGAGGGATTTGATGGAGCAGGAGATGCTAAGGTCGTTCATCTGCTTAAATGTTCGGACAGTGTGGTTGAGCATGGCAGCACAGCCGTAGAGGATAATGGAAGTTTTACCTTTCTCGTTTCATTGTCTCCCTTTTTGTTTCCTTGCATTGTCATCACGTTTATTGCAAATCTAGTTTTGGATTCGGGCTTTGATTCGATGCATGGGTGCTTAAGTTGGTTTGGAAGATGAGAATTGAAGACCTAGAGTCCGGGCGGTTGATTCCCCTCCAGCGGGGCCTCCTCAATGAGAAGCGGGATCCATGTTTTTCATATCAACACCTCCATTTCAGCTTTTCAATGCCTTATCAACACCATCGGGACCCCGAAAGACACCCCGGAGTTCTGCAAAAAATTGTAAAGATTACGGATTATGAATCATTGTCTATCTAAAAAAATAATAAATATTTATTTTTTTGTAATATACAAATAGAGCAAATTTACTCTTTTCGTATATAATAAAGTAAGTAAATATTTATAGTTTCTACTGTTGAAAATCTATAGATTCGTAAATAAAGTAGATATTAGGAGATTTTTGGCATTCAGAAGGGAAGATCGAATTTAATGAACTTTAATTTTTGAATAAAATAAATCTATGTGATTACAGAGAAGAAAAGGGAGAATTTGAAGAGAAGATAAAGAAAAAAATACAAGGCAATAAAAGGAAATGTGCATGTGGTAGTTTGAATTTTACTATCATGTTGAGGCGCTTCTCCCAGCCAGAGGAGACCTGGGCATCAAGGTCGAGCTCTTGCTAGCCGAGTGTGGAGCAGCCATGCACGAAGGAGGTCCCTGGTGATGAGTGCGGCCGCCTTCCCGCCCCCTTCCTTATCCTTCTATACCCTCTCAAGATTCATACAAGCGAACTCACTTCCGCCGCCATCAACCAGTAAAAAAGATCATTTTTTTCTAGCCGCAAAGGACGTAGAGAGACTATAAATGACAAATATGGAAGTAGAGGAGAAAGAGGGAGAAGTGGAGCAAAGTGGGCGCATCAGAAGAGAATTTTTGTCTGAATAGAAAATTTAGAGTTAATATTAAATTAATAAATTATTTTATAGTTAGCGCCTAAAACTCTTTTTTTTTTTTCATTTGCGCAGGCTTATTCAAGTGTTAAGGTCTAAGTAGTGTCATTACATAAAGCGTCATACATTTTTCTGAATGCCATAAACCCCAGGGTTACTTATGATAATTCCTATTCAAACTTTTTTTTGTCATATGAAAAAAATTGTAACGAAGTTGAACCTCTGCTATTATTAAACAGCCTATTACTGGTGTTGGCCGTAATTAAATATAAGGGACTGGACGACAAAGCCAGAGGAGGGGAATATTCCATGATTTTGGCAGAGCATCCGATCTTAATCACTCACATAGCGAATTTCTCCTTCCAGACAAGCATGGCCGTAGAAAAGAAAGAAAAAAAAAAACTAAAGTTAATTTGATTGAAGCTGGTGTGACAAAGTGGGGCTAGTGACCTTGGTGGAGGATCAAATTAGATGGAAAGGGGAGTTCCAAAAGCGTGGACATGCTTTTGCAAATGGGCAGAGTATGAACTAACCAGTTTCTTTTGAAAAGCAGGAAGATAATGAAGTTTGAGCGTCCGTGCCAAGTGAGGTTTGTGATGCATACGCACAAAGCTGAGGAATGACTGGCTTCCATGCCTTGTTGGATTAGGAAGAATATAATGCATTTCTTAATATGCGCACTCTAAGTATAATACATTTCTCTAATCAGTCATGCAGGAAGATGCAGTAATGAGGGACTCAAACAGGAGTCTGGTCTGAGTTTCTGACTTGTTCAAGGGACAAAAATTCCTTGTAAGTCGAGACCTGGTTTTGTAAACTCTGTCTCCACCAACCCGAGTTCTCCCTGTGCAAGTAACTTAAAAATTTTACATGAGCATTGCAAGTGGTTAGATTGAGATTTTGCGGTACATATTAATAGTTGCAGGTAAGTAATTCAAACCCGACTAGCCATGAGTAATATGCATAGTTGGATTAAAATCCAACAGCCAGTAATAATACATGGGCTAATACTTACATGACTCAAATTTAAAATATTAACAAAAATTTATATTGAATGAGACCCGTTGAGGTCATAGTGAGCCTAAAAATAACGTGGGTAATCGGATAGAACTTAGGCTCACGCAGACATACGTAAACCTAAACTCACCTCAACTTTTGTCATATTTAATTATTAACTGTATCTTAGAGAATCGTCCACCTCTATTTTGGCTCTTCTTGAAGAACAAGACCGTCTGCACATTATTAACACATTTAATAGCCAGACCGTTTATTAATGTGAAAGGCAAGCTGTTAAGAACAATGTTTTAAATTAATGTTTATGCATATTAGTTTAATCTTCGGATGCTTCTTGCTGTTAATTCTCGCTCTGAGTCTGAGAAGACACCATGGTTTCTCGTCTTTCTTCCACTTGGTTTCCTCTGGTCCCGTGAATGTACCGATTGTCGTTAAGGCAACGGCGTCTGTTCAGAATCCCGGCCTCCTGAGCCTCGGTTATGACGACCTCCTCGGCCTTCTTCCATATGTTCCTCACTCAACGGACTCGTCAAATGCTCATTGCCTACTTGATGGCAACAATACCCTCATGCCCACGTTGGCTGATTTTATTATCATAATGGTGGTTAATGCTTGATAATGCTCCTTTACCTAATACAATAAGGTTGACAGTGACTAAATTGTTTGACACTCTGGCAAAAGTTGGTTCTTTCAACATTACTCTTAATATAATCTCCATTAGGAAACATGTGAGTTTTATTAAGTGGTGAAATTCAAGGCTAAAATAATAGAAAATTATTTTTGAGATATTTTTTTAGTACCCAACTAATAGAATTATTAATATAGGATAATTTTTTAAATGAAGTTATTATTATAGCACAGAGAGATTATGATTTTGCTATTGTAAAACATAAAAGAAGGGTTGACACTAGTGAAATTAGGGGTTCCATTTTGTTATCCTTACTTTCTTTCCCTTGTCTTTCGGCATGTTATAACTGTGAACACCCTGAAAAATAAAGAAATAATAGGGCCCCAATCTAAGACTACTCGACCCTAGCGTCGACAATAGAAAATTCAAGACATTGGGTGCACTAGATTAACACTACAATTGAAGTTTTTTAGATATGCCCCCTTTGCAATGAGCACGAAATGAGCCCCTTATTATATAGAAATGTGTAGCATTAAAAATTGACCATAGTTTGTTAATTTGCATGCTTTTAGATTTCTAATTTCAGGCGCTCCTCCACAATAGAGGGCTTATTGTAGAACTTCATATTTAAAAATGAGATGACCGGCTTCTGCTTTGTTGAGACGGTTTTTCTCTAACGGTGACTAAGATACCCTGGGTGTGCATATAAATTTTAAAAATATTGTTCTTTTTGACATAATTATAATTAATTTTTTATCTTTTTTTATTTTTTTCTAGTTTTTTTTATTTGAAGAATATTAAAGTTGGAACAATCGCCTAAGTGGGAGATTGTAAAAGAGATGGAAAAATGTTTGGACTTGTGCGATCAATTGGTAATACTGTGATTGTTTAATGACTCTATTTGAAGTTGGGTTGGGGCACAACAGATCGCTTGGGTAGGGCTGTCAATGGGTAACCATTTACCTGCTTCACCCACTCGCTTGATCTAAAATTCGTGGGCAGGTAATTAATAAATGGGTAAAGGGTAAACTAAGTAGGTAATTTTACCTGCCCATTTATTACGTGGGTAGGGTATGGGTAACCCCTTATCCATACTCATTACCCGTTACCCGATTTAATATATATAATACCCATCACCATTCTTATATTTAATTATTTATATATACTTATAATTTACTTACTACCTGAGTCCCCAGCCCTAATGCCCAAGCCCAGTAACCCGCTCAGCCCAACTCAAATGCTTAAAGTAAGTACCCACTACCCACCTAACAAACCATAAATCATAAGTGGCATTAACTATTTTCTTTTGATCGACCACCCGCAAACCAAGAGATGATAAACGGTGCATAGGGTAGTGGAGGCTTGGCGCAATACTTCCTCTCTGTTATTTCTCCTACTCCTTTCTCCAACAACCAACCCAGCTTCCCCTTAGTCTCTCCTAGCAATTGACAAGTCGTTGAGTGATACATTGGATAGAAGGCTTTTGAAAAATATGTATAAACTTATAATGTAAACTTCTTATAGAGAAAATGGAAGAGAACTTGGTAAATCTTTTTTATCTTTGCTTTTTATATAAAAAAGGTGCATATTGTAGTATTTTGGTATAATGAGTTAGTAAATTTAGAGTAATGAAAACATCTTTGAGTTTTAGTTTTTTTAATTATTTAAGTTTATATAAGGTGTTAGATTCTTATTTTGTTTTAATTTTTTATATGAATTGTGAGGTCCTTATAAATTTATATGAGGTTGATTTTTTTGTACTTTGAATAGACTTTTAACATATATACTTATTATTTTTGTTTAATAATTGGTTGATTGTTTACCCGTTATCGGCCTATTTACCCAATAGTAATGGGTAATGAGTAGGATATGAGTAATGAATGTGGAAATGGGTAATAGGTAATGGGTAGGGTACGGGTAAAATTTTTGCAAGTGGGTATGGATATGGGTAAAGCCTTACCCGACCCATACCCTACCCATTGACAGCCCTACGCTTGGGTTAATAAAAATTATATCTAGAAGAATCAATTGATCGCCACCTAAATGACTGATGATTCGGGTTATTGGAAGCAGACAAAAATATCAATGATTGATCGCTAGGCACGGGCAATCGATTAAACAATAACCAAGAATGCAATTTGCACCGATTTAAATTTTTTTTTTACAAATAGGCATATATAGATATATGCGTCTTATTTTATATATATATATATATATATATATATATATATATATATATATATATATATATATATAAGGGCTCTTAGATCCCTAGGTGGTATAAAAGAACTGTTGTAAAAATTTGGGTTTTTGTGAGTAGAAAGGATTTAAGAGCTTTAAAGTTGTAAAATTTTCCTTTATACTATTCTTTTGTAAATAATAGATTTGTACAAAGAGTAGATGTTAGTACATTGCTAAACCACCTTAAATATTAAGTTTTTATTTTATTATATTTATTTCATTGTATGAAGGTCTAATTGTATACTTCTTGAAAGAGAGTTTTACTTCTCCATAACCTCTATCATGACTATCACCACCACGTTGCTACTACCTTAGCTAAGGCCATGGCATAGCATAGCCCATAGGTTGTAACCTAGCCAAAGTCACTGAAAGCATGGATCTACTATTTAAATAACCACCACCTTTGCCCCTTTGCCAATTATAATTGCGTCGTAGAAAAAGCCATACCGTAGAATATATAAGTGGCTATAAATAATATCTACAACTAAATTTGGGCCTAAGAGCTAACCACAACGTGAGGAGTGGCCGAGTAGCCCGAGACTATATGAGATGGGGCCAAGAGAATAAAGAATAATAGTAAAATTTTTAACTATTTAAATAAAATAAAATAAAATTATTAATATAAAATAATTTTTTTATTAAATAAAATTATTAATATAAGACATAATTTTATCCAATTAAAAAAAATTCAATCCAATTCAAAATTAAGCCTTGTTTTTTTTTAATTTTCTTGCAGTGGACGCCTAGAACCACTCTAAAAATATTCGTTTGGCATTTATCAATCATGTCAGCCAATAGCCGGAATATGGTTACTAAAAATATTGGATGAGTAGACACAGCCCCATTTAGAGCCAAAAATTGCATGGCCCCACCAAAGGAAGGGAAGGAAATGACGCAATCAATCTACATCTACAGAATCATCCAAAATAAATCACATGTCAACCTTCCTACGATACATCTCCAAAGGATACTACTGTCAATTCCTTATCAAACCCCTTTCAAGATATAGTAAAATAAATAAATATAAAAAAAAAAGTTACCATCGAATCGATTAATTACTGGGCTGGACAAACCGGGCCCCTTCCCAATACGACAAACACCAAGCCCCGTCCCATTTCCCCACTCTCCCTCCCACCTTCCTTCAGTTTCCTCTTCTTCCTCTTCAGCCTCCGGCATTTGAATCGACGAGAACTGCCTGCCATTGACAGGTTGCCGGTTTCAGTTAGATTTTCTTTTCAGAGAGCGGTTTCTTTCTCCACAACGTGGGGGGTGGTGGTTCGTGCTTCGTTGGGTAAGCTGCTTCTAAGTACCAATCGAGTTGCAGCAGCCAGTAGCTCCAATGGTGAAAAGAATGTTCTCCTTTGGCTGAGGCAAAGCCGGGAAGGCAGGTGTTAGGGGGGACCAGGCAAAACTGGTCTTTTGGTTTTGTGGGTCGTCGCCGTTGAGGCGAATGGAGCAGGCTTTAGCAGCCAGGCGGGTGCTGGAGCTTCTTCTGGTGCTGGTCTCTCTGTCGGGTGCCGCGGGAGTGTCTGTTACTAAACAGAGGTTGGAGGTGCGGAAGCATCTCCGGCGGTTGAACAAGCCTCCCGTGAAGAGTATTAAGGTTCGTTGGATCAATTTTTAAGTCTCTTCTGGTTTTGATTTGTTCTATAGGAGTTGGTTTTTTTCTCTATTTTAGAAAAAAAGTGCCATTTTTATCTTTCTTCATCGTTTCATCCAGGTCTCTCACTCTTTGCTTCTGTTTTCCATGACACATCTTTTCCTCTTCTTGTTCTATTCTGACCCTTCTTCTACTTCATACTTCCAATGACATGCGCTTTTTTTTTTGTAGGATAATGCCCTCTGTGCTCCTTTGAAAATTTTCTCTTTGAGTTTTTTTTACTTCCATGTATATTGCAAGGAAATATATTTCTGGCTTGCATGTTATTATTATGCTCAAAAAGTTCTTTTTTTTTCTTTGTCTGAGCTTTTGGATTGGTTTGAACTTTTGAAAGAGAGCCGTTGGCTTTCCTTATTATTGACATTTTCCTTTTTTCTGAAACAAAACCTCTTTCAGACGAGTTTTAGTCAAATAAATTTCTGCTTCATCTATTAAAAAAGCCATAATGCGTAGTTTCACTTCATCTTATCTACTTTAATGTTCTTTTAATCATGAATATTTCTCCTCCGAATTGGCTAATTTTTTGCTTTTTTTTCTTCTTTTTCTTTTAAAAAAACTGTATATTTTCTATGCTTTTGCTGGTTGATAATCAGAGTCCGGATGGAGATATAATCGACTGCGTTCATGTCTCTCATCAACCCGCTTTCGATCATCCTTTCCTTAAAAACCACACAATCCAGGTTTAGCTCCTACTCTTTTTCTGATTCTCCACCTTTTCTTTTCATGCTTTTTCATGGTGGGTGTCCTCAACTTTGTTCATGCTGCCGATTTTTGTAGATGAAGCCTGCTTTCCACCCAGAAGGACTTTTTGGTGGGAGTAAAGTTGCTTCAAGTTCTCAAGAAAAATCAAACACTAATTCTCAGCTTTGGCACGTAAACGGAAGGTGCCCTCAGAACACCATACCCGTTAGGAGGACTAAGAAGGAGGATCTGCTAAGAGCTAGCTCAGTGAAAAGATATGGGCGCAAGAAACAGAGAACCATACCTAAACCGAGGTCAGCTGAGCCGGACCTGATAAATCAGAGTGGACACCAGGTGACTGAGCTGAAACACATACCAGTTTTTGCTACTTGCCTATTGCTGTGTTCTCTCCTTTCAAATGCCAAAACATTTCTTGTTGTACTCTGGATAGCATGCGATTACTTACGTGGAAGGAGACAAGTACTATGGAGCAAAAGCGACCATGAATGTTTGGCAGCCCAGGATTCAACAGACAAATGAATTCAGCTTGTCTCAGATGTGGATACTTGGAGGCTCATTTGGAGAAGATCTTAATAGCATTGAAGCTGGTTGGCAGGTACTAGTATGATTGGAATTCTGTGTCATAAGAACATAATCTGGCTTGTCATATGCGTCTCTCCTGATGGAGTTCTCTGTTTTAATTGCTAAAACAGGTCAGCCCTGACCTTTATGGAGACAACAATACGAGGCTCTTCACTTACTGGACCGTAAGTCCTTGTTTCCTAGTGGAAAAGGAGAGAAATCCTTATTTGAATTCCTTCCAAACATCCTACAAAAGTGTTTGATATGTTTTCACTTCTTAATATTGAAAAGCCGCCTACAAATTTGTTAGCTTCTTTTACCTGATTTCCCTCATACATATAATAATAGATCTATTGTTTCTTTTCCTGTTATAATAATAGAGTGACGCCTATCAAGCCACCGGATGCTACAACCTCCTCTGCTCGGGCTTCATACAGATCAACAGTGAAATAGCAATGGGTGCCAGCATATTCCCAGTTTCGGGATATCGTAATTCTCAATATGATATCAGTTTACTTGTCTGGAAGGTATACCATGTACCTTAGATTAAGTAGAAAAAATAGGAAGAATTCATGAAGAGAATCTCTGACACCCACTCTTATTAAATGCAATTTATTATAGTTACATCTTCTGAATTTTGTTGTCAGGATCCTAAAGAAGGTAACTGGTGGATGCAATTTGGAAATGATTATGTGCTGGGTTACTGGCCTGCCTTCCTTTTCTCTTATCTGGCCGACAGTGCAAGCATGATTGAATGGGGTGGTGAGGTTGTAAACTCAGAACCTGATGGAATACATACTTCTACTCAGATGGGAAGCGGTCATTTTCCGGAAGAAGGCTTTGGCAAGGCGAGCTATTTCCGTAATATTCAAATAGTTGATGGGTCCAATAACTTGAGAGCTCCCAATGATATTGGCACCTTCACCGAGGAATCCAACTGCTATGATGTGCAAAATGGTGATAATGGCGATTGGGGTAATTACTTTTACTATGGAGGTCCCGGTAGAAACCCTAATTGCCCATAATAACTCTCCCTCCCTCCCTCCCTCCCTCTCCCGCCTCTCTCTCTCTCTCTCTCTCTCTCTCTCTCTCCCTCCCTTTCTCCCCCGCCTCTTTCTCTCTCTCTCGCTCTCTCTCTCTCTCAATATATGTATCCTCAGCCATGTCTTTAGTTTTAGGCAGGATAAACCATGTGCCGGTGTGCATGTCTTCTCATTTTATCTCACTGATCTTTTTAGAGGTTTCGAGTTAGTTATGGCAGTTTGTTAACTCTCCACACAATCGATGGAGGAAGGTCAAGTTTCTGAAACCCGGAGAAACAGGCCTTTGTTCGGTTTATGTAATTTGTTTTCTTTGCTCCCTTCTTCGGAGTGATGTGTTCAGTAATATAATGATTTGAATCAAATCCGGCACTGTTGTGTATCTACAAAGTCGCCAATTTTGGGAAATATTTCTAATGCTCTACTGACAGTAAGCCCAGCCTAAGTAATGTATGGGAGCCCTTCGTCAGCGTGTGTGCCGTATCAGCGTGTGTCTCAAATATTATGCTGTGTTTGCACTCCCTGGGAGCATTAAAAATGCTTCCACGACTTTAGTTATATAGTTGTTGAGGTTAGCCAAGTCTCAGACAAGTGCAGTGTGAACAAACTAAAGCCAAGCACATGTGGAGAAGACAGCATGTGAGTGGACAAGAACCGCTTTGAATCAAATCTGCTTCATCTTTCAGCAGTAGCACAGCGACCATCTATTTTTATGGACAGCATGTTAGCTCAAGTCCTATTATGGCTGAGAATCTGAGACGTGGTGGATTCGCTATGTACTCTTTGACTTCAAGAATGTTTTTACGCTTCCTCATGACCAACGGACGGGTCCGGCACATATCACAAACAATTTGTTCCTTCACTTGTCACCCGAGGAGCTTCCTAATTTGAAGTGGCTAGTTGTTGGGACTTTGGTTAACTGCATTGCATAGGAACTGAGCGGCCGTGGCATCCCGTGAGTCTCTGCATTGAATACAGAGCTAAGATAGTTGGTTTGCGTCATGAGCCCATGATGTAACTCTGGCCAACACTCAAAAAGTCATTTTTGCTGGGGGTTACCACACTCCAGAGAAGAAGAATGTGTCTGCTAATAATAGGCAAGATCTGGGCTACCTCCTCACCATTTAAGCACGGAACTCGAGTTCCTCATCGGAATATTGTGGTCCCCTTAGTCTTATAAAGATCATTGCACCAGGTCATGATGAATCTGTAGCCATTGCGAAAAGGTAGCTTCAGTGACTGGAGAAGAAGGACGTCATGTGATTATAAATTGCCATGGCCCGCCAGAAGCTGTAATCTACTTTTGGGCCAGACGCCTTGCAGAGAAACACAGAACGAAATGGACTGCTAGAGCATTGGAGTAATGGAGGCAACCAGGAAAGCTTCAGAAGGTAACTACGTTGTCACGGTAAGTACGTATGAGCTTGTAGATAGTGATAGCTGAAAGAAACTAGTTTGTCTCTATATTTAGGGGGACCCGCGAAAAGGTGGCAATTGGTTATTGTCTTCTTCTCTATTGAATCTGAGTATCATTGACGTCTTCTTCTGTAATTTAGAAGGGAATCAGGGATGATGTCTTTCCACTACTAAATCACCAACTGTGTCTTCTTTTCCTCGAGATAGTGAGGCTCCTTGGGCCTGCAGCCTGCCATATCTTCTGCTCTGCAATACGCTTTAATTTTCTGGCTGAAGTAATCACTTCATTAAAGAGAGGCATTAAAGAGAGGCAACCAGGCTAGGGCGTGCACGACTAGTCTGCCGAGAGTAGAAGAGCCTCAGGGTTCATTATTTAAAAAAAAAAAATTGATTGATTAAAATATTTGAGGTTCTCCCCTCTAAGGGCTCAAAATGAGCCTCTCGTGATAAACACCGTACTAACAACTCCAAAGTCTCAACCACTAAGAAAGCATTATCCCCTCCCATTCTCGTATGATATAACTCTAATGTTTTGAATTCTTAAACTATCATACTATATAGAGCGCGGCTATTTCTCTGTCAAAAAATACTTAAAGCCTCCCACTACAAAAAAATAACTTACATTATTTAACAACTTAGTATCCCTACACCCCATATCATTTTACTTATGCAACTCTAAAATTTTTGAAAGGTATTTTATGGGTAGTATCTTTTGTCAAATAAAATTGATTTAAACAGAAGTCTTAAATACCCATCAAATTTTGCATATTATGGCGGTGACTATCACCCACCAAAAGTTTTTCAAAAGTTTAAAATTTTTTTAGAAGTTTCATATCATGGGGTATTCTCTGATAAATAAAACTATAGTATATAATAAACAAAAGTCTTTGTCTACATATTGTGGCAATGATCTCTCCTTGCCAAAAACCATCCATAAGTTTAAAACACTTTTTGGAAGTTTCATTGGCACAGGATATCATCCACCAAATAAAACTTATTTTAACGTAAACTTTAGCTATTTATCAAATTTTGCATATTTTGACTATAACCAAACCCCGCCAAAAATTATCTAGAAATATTCCAGAGTAGAAGTAATGTGAGGGGAAGAGGGATAAAGATCGTAGAAGATATAAATAAAGGGGAAAAAAGAAAATAATCGAGAAAGATGAGCCACAAGCAATGGGAAAAATAGAATAGTTTACACCAGAGGAGGAAAATTGTGAATAGGGTAATAATAGAGAAAAAAAATAGAGCTAAAAAGAATAGTGGGAGGCTAGGTATTTAGTAGTTTATTAAAATTTTGTAGGGTGTATAAAGTATGAGGGGGCTTGAGTAACTTTTTTTTTAGGGAGGAGGGGGGAGAATAATTGCATTCTATTATATATAGAGAGTGTCAATTTAATAAATTTTATTTCATGTTAATTTTTTAAAAGGTTAATATTAGCAGGGTCACCATCAAATGTGGATATATAATCAAGGGAGATGAGTGGCAAATCATAGTAAAATTAGATTAAGATATTTAAGGCCAATTTTACTAAGTGGAACATTTATTCATAGTTGGTTAAAGTTTTAACCCTAAATCAATGTCTTAAATTTAACGTGAGTTTAAAAATAAACCTCACATATTGGAATGATCCCAAATTTAGTAAACCCTTTCTATTTAAATAAGATATTTAAATCGTAATTAGTTATAAACTTATCTTATAATTCTAAGGAACTAAATTAAAAAATATAATATCAGCTGTTAACTTAATAGTAAGATAAAAGTATCATAATAAAGATGACCCAAATTTTCAAATGAACCTAAAATTTATGACCCGTCATTTTTTATGATATATTTTTTTTTTATTTTTCTTGATTATACCCTTAATAAAATTAGTAAGATCTATATTTTAAAATTAACCTAATATTTTTTTTATCAAATTGATTTAAACTTATTATATATATATATATATAATCTATTTCTTAGAATTATATTTTAGTGAAAATAGGATATATTTGATTTTAAAAGGCGCTTACTTATAATGAGCCCAAAATAACCTCTTATTATAGGCCAGCGTGTGTCAATAAAAAATATATGTAATTGGTCAGCCGTTTAAGGTAACCTGTTGTGGCCGGTTTTCAGTGCCAATGTGCCGAAGGCTCATTGCTAGTGAACCATCTAAATTCCAATAGGCACTGAGACAGTATAGCCATCTCTCACTATGGTCGACTATTTGTCTTATTTTTATATTGTTCTTTTGTTAACGAGGGGTGTCCATCTCTGAGGACCCAGCTAGAAAAAGCAGGCTAACGAACCTAGTTGAGTTCTACATCATGCCACCGAATGCCCATTAATCATAGACACTAAATAAATTAAGATATAATCTATGTGAGTGGTCCAACGGAGAGGAGTTTGGTCCTCTACATCCCATTGTTTTTACATATTTCATAGGCTTTATAAGTTCAGCCACCACCTCTTTCATCAACTTAGTTCAGTTAGTGTCCTCATCTGTAAATGATTCTAAGCATCTGTAAATGATTCTAGGCCAAAGGCTTGAGCTTTCTGCTCCCACGGATAGCTGATTTTATGAAGCTGAATGTGTTCAGCGAGTGGCCACGTTCTTTATGCTGTGCTATACGTTCTGGCCCTTCGCAAACTCATTTCACCCTTCTATTAACCGCCTTTCATGCCCCTCTGCGAATCTTCTTTGATCTGCTTTCTTTCTTATATTTTGGTTTGAACTTTGAAGTCGATTTTTATTTTATTTTTTAATATAAAAATATTACACAAGTCGGGCTTGGCGGGCCGGCCTCATGTCTCTGAACTGGCCGAACCCTGCCTGTTGCCACCCCTACTAATAGCCCGCATATAAACTCAAGTAAAATGGCAAAGTATGCTCATGAATCACGATGAGTGTTTCTCTAGTCTCTGAAATGTATAATGGTTGTTAAGTACCTAAAATGACATAAATCTTCAAAAGAAACTCATCATCAAGTGTCCTTCATCTTTTTGCTCAATGATTTCAATTAGCATGGGACAATCCTATGGGTTTTCGGTTGGTTTTTCACACAGCCTATAAAAGTTAGCTGAGTGCCAAGAGGCTTGTGTGATGAATGACATTTGGTAACGTCTGTGTAACATTACTCAATCAAAGATTAATCCCAAGTGAAACACCTTCACATAATCCCATTTGGTAAGATTATTTCTTTCTATCCCAAGCGAAACACCTTCACATAATCCCATTGTTGCTATCCTCTTTCAATTCTGAACTATCAAGCTGGGGACTTCCATTTAAATAGATAATGATTTATTTATATCAAATCTGTCCAATAAAACCTTACACCTAAATCAGCATAGAAAAGTGAACTCCCTCCACTTCTCTTCTATGCGTAATCAAGATGAAAAATGTTTAAGGATAGTATTATTTTTATACCTCTTTTCTCTTCAGCATAACCTTACACCACTTATGATTAGATAAGAAAAAGTAAATCTTATATTCTGATATAGGGCCTACCTTCCCTATCTAATTAAATGTAGTGTAAGGCTTATACTGAAAAAAAAAAGGGTGAATAAATATCACTTTCCCTTTAGTAACGTTAGGTTTCACACTTGAAAACCCCACTTCATCCTCCTCATACTATTATTAGTAGGGCTTACATTCCTAAACCCCCACTAATGAACTATTTCTTGATGATAAAGTAGCTTCATCGTGTATGAAACCTAACGTCAGTGTAACATTACTCAATCAAGATTAAAAATATAATTTTGTTGGACAGTATAGAATTGGCAGCAACCTTATAAAAAAGACAATCAACGTTCTGAGTCCCAAAACGCTGAGTTGAACTTGAAGATTTAGCCCCACTTCCCAAGTCGTGCATCTTTAATTTTGATTGCAAAATGCTCAAAATTTCGTTGTTAGCATCCAATGGTATGGGCCATGGCTTATTTGAGAACAAAAAAAACGAAAGCCAGAAAAAAGAAAGCTGTTTCTATTTCCAAGTACAGTACTGTTTTCACATGACATAGGCTGCTTAATGCCTTCTAAGGTCTTCTCCAACTCAAATTCTAAACTAGAACCATCTCAAGTTCATTACACCAACGTGCCCAAGGAATGAATTCTACGATCATTTTACTGCTAACCTGCTATGTACTTAACGGTTCATCAATCTATTTTTCATTTTGAACACAATAGTTTGGAAGGAGATATAAGCATTATTCTTTGTCAAGCAGACGTAGCTGGCTTGTTGGGACTGTCATTAGCATCCACGGCGCTTTCACGACCTTCCCAATGGCAGCTGCTTGGGGTGTGACCATGATAGGCTGCACGTGGGAGGTCGGGCAAAAGCCATGGAAACATCAGGTTGCCAACCCCGCCACCATCATCCTCTTGGTTCCTGAGCAAGGAAGAAGACAGGTAAGGTAACATGCTATCACTTAGTTCCAGGCCCCACGCCTCACTTGCCCTTTATCCCTTAGCGTGACAAAAGCGAAACCACCAGCTCCACGAAAATCAACCGAGGTACTTCCAAGCTCCAGCCAGGCCATGTGCCATACGCAGTTAAGAATTAAGACATATGCTTAAACAGTTAGGTTTGTGCATTGTCATCAGGCCGATACCCAATATCATTAAGATTGGAGAGTGACCCACGTTTTGAAATCGTCGCCCTTTTAAGTATAATACAACACTCGTAAACCAGTCTGTCAATCATGTGTAGAGCAAGTAGATTAAGAAAAGCTCTGCATTTTGGCGGAGTTGGGACAGGACAGGTAACCAAACCTACTGCTGCCTAACCCATGTATGTTAGGAATTATTAGTCCATTTCAACGGTTGTTGGTCACTATGGTTCAGAAGCTTCCATCGCAGCATCTAGGACTGAATCAGCGAAAATCATGTGAACGGAACACACACACACAAGTTTTACGATTTCTTTGGTAACTTTTAATATGTTATTCTCCTTGTGAGCTGTTAAAGTGGTTGATCGTGGGGAAGACTCGCCGACAAACCAGTCTGTCAATCACAAGTAAACGACAGTAACAACTTTGTACCTATTCAAAGCATCTTTTTCATCTTTGTTGCGTTTCTCTCACCCACAACAAATGCAACATTTTTCAGAGACATTGAAATGTCTACCCATCTGGAGGAGTTTGTAATTCATTCATGGTGTGAAGAGGAAACGAAACTGCTTGTGAACAAAATGTAATGTATCATCATGTATAATACAATGGCAAAAGAGGATCAACTATTACATTACATACATGACCACAGGAATCAATCAATACAAACGGAACAAATGTAAGATGAATGAATATAATGATGGGGAGCTCCGGTGCAAAAGAAGCACCGGCTCTCGCCCTCCGTCGCCTTATTCCATCATTATTTGCCTGCCCATCATCATCGCTAATAGAAGCCCCAAAAATTTAGAACAAAATCCACAGACAACAACGTCACAAATCAAATCATATCACCACCTCCCAACCCAACACACATTTAAATTACAAGCAAAAAGGGGAGAGAAAAAGAATAAAATTAACAGCACCAACAAAGTAACTCCGCCCCCAAGTGAGAGATGGGTGGTCGTGACAAGCTCGGCTCGTGGGGGCATCCTCGAGAGAAAGAAGTGTAAAACTGTAAACAAGTGAGGAATGGGGGGTGGGGGAGGAGTAAATGCGCTCAGCAGAAGAAGAGGCCGAAGAGGAGGGCGGCGAGGGAGGCGAAGACGGTGGGGACGATGGATGAGGCGTCGGATGCGGGGCTGGGAGCCGGGGCGTCGGCTGCTGCGGCCTTCTCCACCAAGGAGGCCGCCAGGACAAGGGCCACGAGGACCACGGCGAAGAGTCTGAGCTTCAATGCCTCCATTTCTTGCTTCAGAAAGTGAATCTAAGCAGAAAGACAAATCTGAGCAAGGAGCAGAAGCTGTGGTCTGCGACTAAGTGGGAGAGGGAGGGGAGGAGAAGGGCTTTGATTTATAGGAGGAGGAGGTGGGGGCAGCGCCAGCCCTGCCCTGCCTTTGTCTGCCCGCCCCAACGGACATGCTGAGCTTTCGTTTTGCTTTTCTTTTCATTCTTTGGTTGGCTGCTTTGATCTGGTTGTTGACAGGGTGTCCGACGTTAGGTGCCGTCCAGCTGTGTGGTGCCCACCCAACCGGGCCTTGCCCTACTTCAAAAACTTCCCATTCTTTATATCCCTCGCCAGCCAAAAAAGGCCTTGACAAACATTTGCTATATGTTTTCTAGTAACACAATCAGGTTAATGAACTATTTGATATTTGAAGTTGATGTTGATTACGTTAAGCATTAGGACGGTAACATGCATTAATGTATGTGCAATTGATATGTTAAGTTCATTAAGACTCGAATTTGATGTTTCTTCACACTACCAACGAAGCCAGTAGTCTACAAGTACCAGTCCCAGCCTCCTATGTGTATACTGTGTAACAATGAACGAGCCATGGGCACGTGAGGGTCCGTGAGTCATACTTTAAAGAAAAAAAACACACTTACAATCAACGTCTTGAACAAGTTGTAGTGCAATATGATGGAGTGGGCCTACCATGTGAGCATTGCAGTGACGTGACACCTGCCTTTGCTCCGTTGGCGGCCCCCATATATGAGATATTATTTCGCTCTGGAGTGGCTCCGGTTGAGATTTCAAACTGAAGCAACCCCATGATATGACGCATATATAATATTGTGGTATCTTGGGGGACCCATGTGAGGACACCTAACGTTAGCAATTGGCATTTGCATTTTATATTACTTTTTGTTCACTTTTCTCAATTTTAATTAAAGAAAAAAAAAAGTAAACAGTACAAAGGTTGTTTTGAATATTAATTTTTAGTTTATAGAAAAGAAAGAGTTTTTTTGTACTTGACAATGAGCCCAGCCAACATATAGGAACCGAACCCTTCATCTACAAAATTGTTGATATATATACTAGCATACATTAATTCTAATAGTTAATTTTAAACATTAAAGACTCTTATGTGTTCCTTAAACTCGTCTATCAGAATGAAACATTAAAAAATGCTTTCTACATAAAATTGAACTCGACCAATCCATCGCTAATGATCACAAGCCACAATGTGCCACTATAGTTTGTCTTGGTGTAGATGACCCAACAGTTAAGAAGAAGGAATAAGGCGAAAAAGGTCCTATGCCTATCATAATAAGGGAGTCGTGATCAGTTAGTGAACGAACCTTCACTAGTAAAGAAGCCGGTGAAGGTTTATCAGTCGTCTGTCTATATCTATAGCACGAAATCAATGAAGCACTTATTAATATATAAAAATCAATTTGGGGTAATGAAGGGGCAATTAACTGCTGCGCTAGTGAAGGTTCACCGATCACAACTCGCCTCGAGGTATCGGTTGCCCCACGTTTCTGCTACGTGATCTCCAAGGGGCAGGCATGCGTTTGCTTCTGTAATGTTGAAGCTGCTGCAAAGAACAGCTCGAAGGATTTTGTGACTGTGGAAGAAAGAGCAACGTATGTGTCGTGAGCAAAACGCAGCATTGCGTAATTCAGGGGTGTGGACTGCGTTGCGTGGGTCAACAAGTACTCAACCGCCGGCCGTTTGTTTTTCGGAATTCCTACTGACATATTCAAAGCAAGGCAGAAACACGCGTGGTGAAGAAGACTTGTAAGGGAAGGAATTGAAGGCTCCGATGGCCTCCGCCCAACCGCTTCTTTTTCCGTGTTACTTCGCCGTGGTGACCACGACTGACTCCCTGCCCATGTCCCCAAAGTCGTGTTCGTTGGATTCTTTGTTGGAAATGCATGAATCTTTTGCTTCGGATTGGGCTTAAAAGGCAAAGAGTTTACTTTTTAGCACATGGGCCAGAACATCAAAGATGGCAGCCGCTGGTACCGTTTATTCGGCACCCCTCCCCCTCCTTCCCGCCCAGTCCAGAATTCAAGCATTGTCATCAACTTCCAGTGCGCAGGTCTTCCCTCTAGCTAAAGATTATGACGCCCAGAACGTCCATGCCCACCTCCTTAAGGCTGGGCTTCTCCCTCATGTCTACACATGCAACACTCTCATTGACCGGTATGCTAAGTCGGGGCGGGTTTGCGATGCCCAACGGCTGTTCGATGACATGCCTGAGCGAAACCTCGTCTCCTGGACTTCGTTGGTGTCCGGTTATGCGCGGCTGGGGAGGACGAGTGAGGCTGTGGGGACCTTCCTGTGGATGCTGAAAGCTGGGTACTTGCCCAATGAGTTTGGCTTCGGCAGTGTTCTTCGGTCATGTGCAGATTCTGGAGATGTTATGTTTGGTGCCCAGCTTCATGGGCTGATCATGAAAGTGGGGCTGCTTTGGAACCCGTTCGTGGGTTGTAGTTTGATTAGTATGTATGCAAAGGGCGGTGACCTTGATGCTTCATTGAGAATGCTGGTAAGAATACATGAGAGGGACGAGTTCTCTTGGACTTCGATAATTACTGGTTATTCAAGTGCTGGTCGATCTCATGAAGCAGTTATACTGTTTATCAACATGTTGGATGATGAAGTAAGGCCCAGCGAATACACCCTGACCAGTGTCCTGAAGGCGTGTACTTCTTTGGAGGGTCAGTGTGAGGGTCGCCAAATTCATAGCTATGCGATTAAAGCTGGCTTTGAGGATGAATTATCCGTTCGAGTTTCCCTTGTAAATCTGTATGCAAAATTGGGGGACGTATCTTGTGCGCAGAAGATCTATGACCGGTCTTCCATCCTTAATGTGGTACTTTGGACAGCCATGATTGGTGGGTTTGCTCAAAATGGGAAATCTGAGATGGGACTCCTGACATTCCTAGACATACATGAACAAAATAGTCTTTGGCCAAATGAGTACACGTTTGCTAACGTTCTGACTGCTTGTGCAGACACTGGGGATCTCGCTTATGGGGCATGTTTCCACGCATATGTCTTTAAAACAGGTTATGCATGTAGTATTCATGTTCAGGGAGCTCTTATTGACATGTATGCTAAGGCTGGAGACATGAAATCTGCGTGCCTTGCCTTTGAAAAAATGGAAGAGAAGGACAAGATATCATGCTCTTCCATTGTTGCTGGTTTTTCGTGCAATGGGCTGGATCAAGACGCCCTAGAATTTTACACTATTCTGCATCAATCTTCTATAAAACCTGATCCTTTTGCAATGGCTAGTGTCATGATCTCATGCGCAAAACTTGCGGATCAGCTAAGAGGGAGGCAAGTTCATGCTCAAGTCATCAAGTGTGGTTGCGAATCTGATGTTTGTATAACCAGTGCACTTGTCGACATGTATGCCAAGAGCGGAACTATTGGTGATGCTGAAAAAGTATTTGATGAACTTTCAACAAGAGACAGGATAGCTTGGACAGCTATGATTGATGGATTTGCGCAGCATGGGCAAGGAAGAAAAGCCTTGGGTTTATTTGAGAAGATGAGGAAGGAACATGTGGTTCCAAATGGAGTGACATTTGTAAGTGTCCTTCATGCTTGCAGTCACGCAGGTCTGATTCAAGAAGGTCTCGAGTATTTTGAACTCATGTGTTCAGAGTATGGTATCAAGCCAGTCATTCACCATTATGCGTGTATGGTTGATCTCTTGGGTCGCTCTAATCGCCTAATAGAAGCATTGGATTTCATAAAGAAGATGCCTCTGGAACCGAGCCCCCTAATATGGAGATCCTTTCTTGCTGCATGTAAAGTTCATAAAAATCTTGAACTTGGCATTTATGCTGCTAATCAACTTCTTCAAGTAGACCCATTGGACGATGCAACCTATGTGCTCCTAGCAAACATGTACGCCAATGCAGGTATGTGGAGTGAAGCGTCGAGGGTTAGAACCGAAATGAAATTGAGAGGAGTTAAAAAAGTTCCAGGGCTAAGTTGGGTGGAAGTAGGGAAAGGTTTCCATGTCTTTGGGGCTAGTGATACCATTCACCCTCAAAAGGAGCAGATATACCATTTCCTAAGAAAGTTGAATCCTGAGATGTTGGAGGCTGGATATAATCCAGAAATTGAATTTGCATTACGTGATGGAAGTGCAGAAGAGAAGGAGAGGATGCTTCTGTATCATAGTGAGAGATTAGCAGTAGGTTATGGGCTAATATCTACCCCGAGTAGCTCTTGTATTAGAGTCTATAAAAATCTGAGAGTATGTGGAGACTGCCACAACGCTATGAAGGTCATTTCTTTTATCTGCAACAGAACAATTATATTGAGGGATGTAAGTAGGTTTCACCATTTCACAGAAGGGCGATGTTCTTGTGGAGATTACTGGTGATTAAGGAGATGTACTTGCACTTGAATTCTAGACGTCGAGTGTCTCCATCCAAGAATACATCGATTGCCTTTTCCTTTGTCAGGATCACTCTGGTAGAATGAAAAGGCCATCTTACGCACTCAACTTAGCGTAAGTTATGCATTAACATGAAGACACCTGACCCTCATGACTTGTGAAATCCTACATGATTTAGGTGCCTCAACCGATGACCCTGATGCCATTTTAAAATGTTTATTCTAACCCCAGCTTTTAGAAATAATTACCAACTAACCCCTAGCCCGTCTTCTCCTTTCATTCATCTAACCCCATCATTCTGATTTTATTGTCAAATGCTGCCTCTGTCCTAAAATAATAGTTTCATTTGGTTTTTCAAAATAAACCAAAATTAGTTCATTTTGAAAAACTAAACTAAATGAAGCTGTTAATGTGGGACAGGGTAAAAATGTTAATTCCAACCTCGCTGATCCTCTCCTCTCTATTTTTCTATTTCCCTATCATATTTCTTTGTTGTTGTTGCAACCAACCTTACTAAGTAAAATGGAAACGTAAAATGTAGACCTACTTTGTTGTGGGCAATTGTGTAAGCAGAAGAATCAACTTATTTTTTTTGTTCTCTTTGTATTCTTGTGGAGTTTTAGTTTAACAAATCACTTTATATGTAAAATCTTTAGTAAGTTATGCATAATCTCACCCCATAAGAGTACTTATGTTTAAAAAGAGTCTTGCACTAATCATTCGAGTAGATGTTATGTAAGGTTTTTTTTAGGAAGTCCCGTCTTTGGGCTTATCCGACGAGATTGTCATGGCTGGTAGGGTTTACTTATTACGCTCTTTGCTTTCAAAAAGAAAATGATATTTACATACTAAAAATTTATATATAAGTTTTAAATTTAAATAAAAAAAAGTGAGCTCAAATGAATTTAATGCAAGACCTACATGTATTATCGAAGTTTTTTTTGGTGTGTAAATATCACTATTCTTTTCAAAAGTCAAAAGGTTTTATGCCTAAGTCAAGAGAGTTTAATGGTATTTTGGACTAGTAATTTACCCCACCGATTACATATTTGAAGTGTAGGGAAAAAATTGACAGATTTGAAGCGGAACTACTGAACTAGACAAGGTCAAAATGCAAGAGCAGCACAAGGCATATTTTAATGGGCGTTGAAGCCCATTTCAATGCGGAGGTCTACTGAGATCCAAAGTTGTTTATACCAACACCATTGTGTCACATATTCCAGAAAAACAAACTTTGTGTGCGGTGCAAATAAAGCTGGCAAGCTGTGAACTGCTGGAGGTGAGGAGACGGATTTTGAAGGTGGCACCCGCCAGCTGGCCCGCGGCTTTGCTTGTAGCACTTTGAAAATTTCTTCTTATTGAACCGGTCTCATTCCAAGTGCGCCTATCTGCAACTCACTTAGATTTTTACCGGAAAAAGTATTCACTCCACGTCCACGGGCGTTGTTGCAGTTATCCCACGCACTTGGTGACGCTTTTTATGTGTCATTTATCCGTAGCTATATTATGCCTTTTTATACTTAATTTTAAAAAAAATTAACTAGAGCTGTAGGTTTATAATTTTTTTAAAATAAATTATTAATATATGACGGAGGAGTATGTATTAGTGATGCCACCGGGTCGGGTTCGGGTTTGGCCGAACCTACATCACAAAGCTATGACCCGAACCTGACCCGACCCAACTTGAACCCGAATCCGACCCATTTGACCCGAATAGATTAAAAAAATAAATTTTATATATTTTTATTATTTTTTTAAAGTTTTTTTAAAAAAATATGTTAAAAAATATAAATTTTATAATTATATTTATATTCGGGTTAGGTCGGGTTGGATCACTAAAACCCGACCCGACCCATTAGGGTTAGTTTTAAAAACCAAACCCAACCCATTAGGGTAGGGTCGGGTCGAGTTTACCATTTACCCGACCCGAATGGCATCCCTAATATGTATCGCACATAAGTACAACTCTATGCATTTTCTACAATAGAGGTGAATGTTTGAGAATTTAGATATGAGTTGTTTTGTAGGCTAGAAAATATATTTTACTTCTTTTATTTGGATTCGCTTGGCATGTATAGTTATGCATAGTTAATAGATATATTTTAATAAAAATTAAGATCAAACAACTCACTTCCTTCACTTTTTCTTTTTCCTTAGGGATAAGGGAGATTTTAATGCTCCCTTCTCTCAATAAGTCTAGCCCAAGTTATTCATGAAATTTATTTATTCACAAGATCGATGCGTACATATGTTAATATAAATTTTCATCAATATCATTGCATATGCTTTATTAATGTTAAATATCAACAATTTCAATTAGTGGTTTATGTAAGGCTCATTGCCAAAGGAAAGTATGAAAAACTCTTCTCAAAGATAAAAACTCTTTAAACTAAGGGGACGTGTCCATGCCCCGTGTCCTACTCTAATTTGCCCTTAAAGCCTCAGCATATCCATCTACAGTCTTACTTTAGCACAAAACGCACTCAGCAACTAAATTTATAGATGTACAATATGTAAATGCATACTAATTTGGCTAATTGAGTTTTAATTCAACTTTTAGCCTATTACTTGCCATGGTTAACACTTTGTGTTAGAAAATAGTTAACATGAATTTTTTTAAATCTTTTAAAACATTTATTAGCTCCTTCATTACACACCAAAAGTTATAATAAGTATGTAGATATGTAATACATACTATTTTGATTACTTGAATTTTAATTCAATTTTTAGACTATTAACAATTTCTATTAGCAAAAGAGAAAATATGAGTTTTTTATTTTTTAAAAATATTCTTTTTATCTCATATTAATAACTCTTTGAGACAAGCACTTAATAGGGAATTTTTTTTAAATAGAGTTGTTAATATAGGATAGAGGAGATACTCTCTCCGTCCTAAATTAATATCCTTATCTAGTAAAAAAAGTTTATTTTATATTAATAATCTTATTTTATTTTAAGTGTTTGGGTACTTATAAAAGAGTATCATAAGCTAATATTTTCTTCTTTTAAATGTGGGTTTTACCATTTAATAAAAATTATTATTATTTTAAATATTACTATATTAATATGAGATGGAAAGAACATTTATTAGTTGCTTGGTTAACACTAAAAATATAAATATAGTTTTAAAAATGTAAGAGAGTGCAGAAATAATATTTTTAGTGCCATGTAATCTTCCATAGTTAGAAAACGAACTTGGACACCGCAAATTGGCAGATGTTCTTATCTTTTGCCTCGCCTTCGTGGACATGAATTAGCACGAGGTTGATTAGGGCTCTACTACGCCTGTCAAAGAGGCTCATAATGATTGTGGGCTACTGGGCCTTTGCAAGCCCGCTAACGGACAACGGCCCAACCCTATCCATCTCTCGCCTTCACCAATGCAGTGAGGAAGGGAGGGAACCGATCGTGACCGTCGTTTCAACTTTCAAAATCGACGGTTCTCCCCGCTCCAATTAACACATTTTGGGTAGTAATTAGCAGATAAAAATCATAAAACTGTGGGTTAAGAGAACATTGGAGATAAAAGGAAAGAGAACACAGAAGGAGCCGGGAGAAAACTTGGTTCCAAATAAAGTGAAGGAGAGGGAGGAAGAGAGAAGGCAGGCGATAAGAAATTGCGTGATTACTGACAATAAATCAAGCAATTGTCGAGAAACAAATTCTGGGTTTTGATTTGTTTGCTGGATTTCTCCCACTGTTTGCGTCAAAGTTGTATGTGGTGGCCTTTTTGCTGCTGTTTCCGTCTTGTAATGGCGATTTCTCAGTAAGTTTTTGTTCTTATTGTAGTATCTGGTTCTAAGTATGCAGTTGTATGTTTTGTTTTTCTTTTGTGAATATTGGTTATGAGTATTCTTCCGTGTTCTGTTTTGCAGAGGAATTTGAGGCGCCAGATTGAGTTTCGTCTTTTGGATTCCCTGTCTGTAACGGATCCTGAGGTGATACTTCTGCTCTTTATCTGTTTTGTGCGTTTTTTTTAAAGCAGGAAATATTTCTGTATTCTGGATTGTGACAGAGAATGGCTGTTTATCGTTGTTCCTGTTGTTGCAGAGATGGAGAAGGAAGAGACCGGTTGTCCAAGAGCTCCTGAAACGGATTTTCTCGTCCAGTGGGGAAAATTGAAGCGACCCAGGTGCTTTAAGGCGAAGAAGGATGATATTATGAAGAAATCGGACGGCTCGATCCGTAAAAGGACGGCCTCTCGTCTCGTGAGAGCCGATAAGGACGCCTCTCCTCTTCATCCCAGTCGTAACAGGTCAGTCAAAACGTCAAAAGCTTACATTCTATTCTCCAAAAATTGAGTCTTTCTTCCGCACTAGATGAAATTTTTTGCTAAATTGGTTTCAGAAGCTCTGATTCGCCCTCTCCTAGCGAGAATCAGAAGTTTCAATCCTCTTCCCCTGAGAAGGAGGACCGGTATTACACGACGAGGGGATCGATATGTGAAGACGGTGGTGGGAAGTTGTTAATGGATGGCGTTGGGGAGGATAAGGGATTTGTTTGGCCGAAGTTCTTTATCTCTTTGTCTAGCAAAGAGAAGGAAGAAGATTTCATGGCCATGAAAGGATGTAAGCTGCCTCAGAGACCCAAGAAGAGGGCCAAGCTCATCCAGAAAACATTACTTGTAATTCTTCTGACACCCAATTGAAATCTTCATAGTTATCCCTTTCTGTAGAAATTTTTACTTACTTCGGTATATAATTTCTGGTGGTGTTGTAGCTGGTGAGTCCTGGTACATGGCTATCAGACCTTTCTCATGAGAGATATGAAGTTAGGGAAAAGAAGAGCTCCAAGAAGGTAACTTTTCTGCCTTGTCTAATTAATCTGAATCAATCAAAATTAATACGTTCTAGATGAATTTACTTTAATGAAAATTTCCTTTTTTGGTGGACAATATGGGTGTATTTTTGTGACTGATCTGTGAGTTTTCAATATGCAAACTTTTGATACAGCGGCCGAGAGGGTTGAAGGCCATGCGGAGTATTGAAAGCGACTCAGATTAAAATGTGGTGAAACTGAGGGTCTGAGTTTTCCAGAAGGGAGAGCAAGGTTGACACCAGGAGCAACGCCACACCACCCTCCTCTTCGCTTCAGTCCTTGGTCAATGTATTTCCTGCCTCGGCTAACCGGCAAATATAAATGCCTATGTTATTACCTTGTATAACAGATAATTGCGTTTCTCTAGGCAATAGCAGCATTGGCCTCGCAGTTTTGTTTGTAATCCTTTTTTAGCCAAGTTTTGTTCTTCCTCGCCTTGATTTATTTGTACTGTTAAGATTTGCATGGACTTGATCCTTCTGTTTTATAATTCGGGCCCTTGTGATTAAACAGTTTTCAGTACTGGGTTAGGGCAGCAGACATGATGATGGTTGAGGAAAAGTAGAACAATGTCGAAGGACGGAGGCTGTGATCGCAGCGGCGTTGAGAGGCACTATTTACTTCCTTTTGTCATGTCAGATCTTGTATACATATTTCTGTTTACAGATTCGGCGGCCACGCCTTTGCCTTGTTTCGCAAAATGACATGTGCTAACTTTGATCCCCTTTTCCACTGCCTCAAATCCAGCATGATGGAAACCGAATCTGATTGCTACATATACCTCACATGTTTTTCAGTAAGGCCATACTGACTGTAGTAACATTGTACGTCAATGCTTGTGAGGGGAAATGAAAACAGTTCAAGCTGATTATTTGAAATTTCATTTATGCTTCCTTTTGAGTTCTTGACGTTATTCATCATTATCTTCATGATTTTATTGAAGCATATCTTAAAGGGTAACCATGAAGAAAGTGGTTTCTACTTTCAGCCGTCTGCAGGGTTGGTAGCCTACTAATTTGTTGAGGATATCGCAAAATGAATAACAAATAATAGTTAGTCATGGCACATTTGAACCGACGGTTTTCAAGATTAGACTGCATGCTAGACTCAGCACATGATCAAAAGGGTGCAAAGACCGCCAGGATCAAGAGATGTCAAGGCTCGTGTGGTTAGCAATTTGGTCTCTTATTTTCTCTATCAGGTGATCCTCATCTAACATAAGAACAAGTATCCAATATTTGATTGGCCTTGGACACTTTTAATTGGTAGATTAACAGAGCTGGTTCTATTTATAGGGGTTTTAGGTAATGTATTAGGTCTGACTAATAAACGAAAGGGGTTGGATATTGTGTTTTGACGTCATATTCAAAGACATCATCTCACCGGCCGGGCTGTGATACAAAATGCGAAGGCCCTTAGGATGCGATTGAGTGCGAAGTTCTATCTGGGACGTTCCTTTGTCATCTGACGGCCCAGGGATATGCATACTCAGCCGACCTATAAGCGCGTTTGCACTTTTTCTTATTTAATTCATTCTCTGCTCTTCTCCCTCTCTAACTCAATAGCCAGGCGGCCAAGCTTCCTGCTGAGCCCCTCCCTCTGGCTCAAGCACTTCTATCCTGACACCTGCAGCCATTTCCTTTCCAGATTCTCCTTGCTCCGTTCCTCTCTCCACCCAGATTTGTGATCGCTGTTGAGGGCCCCTAGCTAGGCCGTTGGCTCTTATCCCCTTCTCCCTCTGCTTGCGCCGACTCTCATAGCTTCCACTTTCAAACCGAGAGATGTAATCTGTTTTTTTTTTTTTTATTTCATTCCTCCTTAGACCCTTAAATTTTTCTCCTAATCCGCTAGCTCCAGTTCTCATGGCCGCCACTCCTTCCCATCGACTCATCCTCTGGAATAAGGAAATTAGGAAGTGCAAAGTAAAAAAATTGACTGGCCAAAGTACGAATTTAAACAACTGCACTGCCAAACATCCCGTCATATTCTGTTCAGTGTTTTCCTCATTCATTGAACACCGAACGGAAAGGCCGCAATAAAAAATATCTTTTTACTTAGTATTAAAAATATAAATATAAAAAAAAATATTTTTTTACTTAGTATTAAAAATATATATATATAAGAAAATATATAATTTTACTTAGCATTTAAAATATAATAGGGTGAAATCTTCAAACTTCTCCGAACCATCCGACACTGAAATGCTTACAAGAAGCTGAGAACATTCTCGTGACCAGCCGCCCACCACTATCTTCCCTAACACAAGCAGCATGCACGAAAGTGGATGGTGGTGCCTGGTGGAGCCGAGCGTAAAAAATATCTATAAGGCATTGATTTTTAAAATAGATAGTATATACAATAGTGTACATTAACATAAATAATATTTTTATTAATGTGCGCCACCGATCTTAAAAATTAATGCCTCGCAAGTATTCTTTACGCTCAGCTCATGCTCATTGCAGAGCATTAAAAACGCTTTCCAAGAGCTCAGTGAAAGGAAAGGAAAGTGGGTCTAGATGGAAGAGACAAGAATGGCAATATTGGCCTTAATTAGAATTATAATAAACATAATGCAATTGGCCGCGCCAAAGCCTGTTTTTGAAGCGTGGACGTTTACAATTAAATTTCGCATTGTATCACGTCTCCTCACCGGTCTAATATGTAAACTTTTCTTTCTTTTTCTCACTATTGTGCATGTGCTACTTTTGTCATGTAAATTTGGTTAGCTTATTCCTTGGAAGAAATTAATACAAGTCTACAACTTAATGTGCCAACATCCTTGTATAGATTTTACACTTGCACATGTCGCAGTTATCAGCCACTGCTTGCATTTGGTTGGAACTTGTACATGATTGCCAGTACTCATTTAGGGGCATTCGCAGCTTGGAGCATTTCCACTATGAGTGTTTTTACATCCCTGAGATGAAGAGACAAACATAACAAGTTAGCAGATGGAAAGTAAGGTAATAATGGACAACTCAGTAATAGCCGTTTGATCCAGTAGTAACAATTAACAAATATAAAACAACAGAAAGCTTACTTCCTGTCCTCTGCACGCCTTGGAAAAGGAATTCGGAGCTTGAAAGTCTCGCCTTGATGACCCGCCTAAAAATTGCAAGTCATAAAAATGAAGTCTTTTAATTAAAGGTGTCCAAGTTGCAATAGTATCTTCATGCAGGGCAAAATGAGAAAATATAGACATAGATAAGATATATTGAATTCATCCAAGTAGATTGGTCATTTTTCTGATGTTTTTGAAAGGTACCTTCACATAAAAGCCAAGACTGTCCAAGTCCAGCATGTAAGCGAAGTCCACCTGAATATTTTTGGCAACTCCAGTGAATGGTTGTAAGCAGCATAATAAGAACAATAACCAGCAATATTATATTCAATATTTTAAACTGCCTCCTCTCATCAATTGGCTCCAATCCTGGGCCAACTATTAGCACGAAACAGACCAAACTCCGCCAAGTTTATTACTCTCCCCGTCCTAAATTAATAGCTCATTTGGGACAAAAGTTTGTTCCATATTAATAGCTCCATTTTGTTAAATTTAAGTGATTGGGTACTTAGAAAAGAGTATCATAAGTTTATTTTTCCTTCTCTAAGATGTGGGTATCAGTATTCAATAAAAACCACTATTTTTTTAAATGGAGCTATTAATATGTGACAGAGGGAGTATTATATTTTTTTGTCTTATCATATATAGGTTGACAAAGGAGACGTTGACAACATCTGCAGCATCATTTCAATGAGGTTAATTGTCCCAGATGCAATCTCCTTGCACAAGTCATCACCTCTTAGACTTGCGGTTCCCTCCTCTCCAATATCCAAACTCAACTTTGAAGGTTCAGCTATCCTGTCTTGGGCATAATGACGAGCAGGACTTTTACATGAAACATCTCGATTTATCTACTTTGCTATTCAGTCATCATGCCAGATCTTACAAGTAACCAGCTTGAAGCTTGCGCCTAGGTGTTGCAATATATAATGTATGGATTCTTCCAGGAAAAGGGGAAATGAAAAAAATACCGGAACTGATGTTGAGTGTTGAACAATTGCTTTTGTATCATCAGCATGATCCTTATTCATGTGAGACTGCAAGAGAGACACTTTATGAGTGCAACAAGAGAGAGAGAGAAAGAGAGAGAGAGAGAGAGTACCGCAACAGGACTAGAAAATTGAGCTAGTGGATCAACTTTTGCAGATTTATACGTCTCTGCATCAAATTCTGTAAAGAAATCACAAGTTCATCTATTCAAATTTGTGATATATTATCAGTAGAAGCCACTCCGGACATATCTAGGGAATCACCATTGTTCTTTCAAACAGCAGGTGTATACTCCTGAATGTTACGAGTATAGAAGCTGCATTTAACAAAAAATTATCATGAATGGCTCAATACCTTCTGAACCCAACAAAGCAGTGGCTACCCCAGACACATATCTCACAAGCTTTGGCACAATACGAATGAATTGGAAATCACCAAAGTCAACCTTCAAATGGACAACATTCCTTCAATACCGAGATTACTGGGGCCATAAAATGCACAATGAAAAGAAAAAACATGTAAGAAGTTATGATATTTACCCAAAAAGCTTCAGGATGTCTCTTCAAGTAAGCACTACGAGCAGCTTCCTCATCTTTTTCAGAAACCTAGGTTGCCATATATGAAAGAGAAAGATCCATATAAATTGCAAAGCCATAGGCATGAAAGAAGCATGAATACTGAAAAGCACTGTAATTATATACCACATAATATATAAGAAGCACAATGTAACATTTCAACAAATCTCGCAAGAACAATCTAAATCACAGAGTATAATTGCAAGAATATGAGCATACAGAAATGGCATCTCCATGCAGATTGACGATAAGGTCAGTCCGATCTTCAGGATCTTTTGCTACAAGTAAGGCGCACTTGGGATTAGCCAACAGGTCCTATACAAACCAGGAACAGATGTCACTTGGCCAAGTACATAGAAAGAATAAAGAAGATTGGTATTATATGAACATAAGCACCACATGATGCAATCAATGAAGGGACTAGAACCTATAACAGAAGCATACAAGCTTTCAGAAGTATTGACGAACCTTAGTGTGAATAGCCAAACTGCTGACTGCAAGTATCGGCGAACCATCAAGATCACATGCAAAGTCCACCATTGATCCAGACGGGTAGCCCTCATGCTTCTGCATTTGAAATAAAAAATAAGATCAGTTAAAAAGTCCATTAACTTGAGATGATCACAAGGTTGTCCTTTGTAATTGTATCAAGTATCAACATCTATTCTGATCGAATGATTTAAAGATAAATGTACATTCTACAAAATAGTCTCAAGCATAACAAACACGAAATATACCATCGATAATGTAGACAGCATGCCCCTGACACTGCGATCAAGCAGAGTCCGTACTTCTTCTACAGGGGAAAGTCGAGAGGCAGCAGCCTATTGGATAAGTTAAACCAATAGAAAAGCATCACGACGAGACAGAAACAATGATTGTAGAAAACAAATGGAGAGAACAATCCCAAAGCTTACGCGAATTATAAGAAATGATAACCATGCACTACCTGATGTGCCTGAATTTGCTGGAAGAAGTCCGGGGTGCTATTGGCATTTCCAGGTGCCATCGTCTGGAATAGTGCATCAAGTAACTTAATTATAAAAAAAATAAAAAACACACAGGGAAAGGAAACAGAAAACAAATTTACCATTTCAGTAAGAATAAAAATCGATCATCCCAAAGTTTTGGTATTGCTGCCTTGTTCATCCGTAAAAGTAAAACCAAGTTCACAACTAGAGTCGTATTATCAATTTCAAATATGTCACTCATATGTCTCTTCAGCCGATGACCGTTTACTGTTTCCTACTGGAAGATTTAATTAGAAATAGAGGTAATCTTCTTTCCGTTCCTAAATTAGAAGAGAAAAAAGGACGAATTGTCGTGTGCCGGCAGCCCCAAGGCTCCGAAATCGAGGTCATTCCAATCTGGGTCATTCGTGTTATTGAACTGAATTGCAGCTATTCATATATAGAAACGAAGTAAAAGACCGCTGTAAACAAACGAGACCGAGCTAGGAAGAAAGAGCAAACGGGAAAGACGGATGAGAAGAGTAGCATGCCTGGGAAGAAGACGGCGGTGGGGAGGCCATGGCGAGTGGAGAAGGGAAGGAGAAGCGCTTCCTGAGAAAAAAAGTGGACTTTGGCTGGAGAAATGGGGCGACTTTCCGAAGGAGAGGGACCGTGGCAGTAACGCTGCTGAAGCCATCAAAGCGGGCGAGAGTCAAACTCATGTTCCCCGCTTCTTCCGTCCCTCTCCCACCTACCCCCTCAGAGACCAAACACCATGGAAGGAAACCGAGTCAGCAGAGCTCCAGCTTCCGAGTCACCACAACTCACCAAGAATCGGATCGTCTTCCCCTTTTGGACCTGGGCGCCAGAGTTCGACTGGGCCGCAGCCCAAACACGCAGCTGACATGGGCCCATCTAGTAGTGCATTGACAGTGTTACCCCCACTCCGAAGTCAAAATATCAAACCCTAACACTATAAAGGCATAAACTTCCCAGTTCGGGAAGCCGTCGTCTTCCCCAGTTGCCGACCCTGCACCTTCTTCCTCAGACCGCCCAAATAAGCCTTCTGGGTGTCCTCTTCGTTCATCTACTCGGTTGGGCACTTGGGTTGGGTCATTCACACCAAATTTCCGGCTTCTTCGTTTTATAAGAAAAAAATGTTACCTTTTGTTTTACGCAAACTGATGCTGCCTCTTTGAGTAGCTGTATGCAGTCCTGGGGCCTCCCCAATTGCTTGGCATATGGCTTAGTTAGGAGGCGTACAATGAGCGGATTGAAGGGTTGTCCAGTACAAACCTTCTCTTCCTGAGGCCTTTTGAGGGGACCGTCATGATCCATCTACAGTCCTCCAAGCTGCCTTGGACAATTTCTTTCATTTTTATTTTCAGTTTGTGGATTATGTGTTTATTGGCTGAAATGTGATGTTTTATGTGCTAATCGTTGCCTCTTGAATAACTGGGCGTGGAACATAATGAAACTACGTTCAGTTCAGACGGAGGCACACATCAAGCCTGAGGTGCCTACTATGGTTCTTCAATCCGGAACTGTTTGAGGAGACGGAGCAATTTCTCCCAATCCCCTCCCTAGATCGTTTCGGACATCGTTTCGGACGTTTTTCATTATACGTTTCTGCAGTTTGCAATGGCCCCTGATAGTTTCTGAAATTTGCGATTTTAATTTTAGCTTCTGGTTCATGTGTTTTGTATAAATATTGGGAAAAACTTAACTCAGAACGAAGTTACTGGGTAGTCCCGCAAGCTGCACTGATTTGACCTTTAAAAATACTTTGGATTCTTTAATTCATTGATCTTATCAAGGACTGTTGGGAATGAGCATACATAAGCCTCATAGTCTAATCATTCACTAACTGAATTACTATATGCTTATTTATGTCTATGACGTTGACATGAGAATGATCTTCTACCATAAGCCAGCTAAATCAACCACCGAACTCATGAGTTCAGCAGGTACAACTTTATATATACAGGCTACAGCTGCAATATATACAAATATATTAGAAGGCCTTCTGCAGGACATGAATAATAAGATAGCAGGCGGGAGAGGGCTGGATATGGGATGAATTATGCAGTTTTGGGGAGCATGTAGCGTAGTCCTTAAACAGCATCGAAGTGTCCTCCAAATTTGAAGGTGGCTCTGGTCAAAAGCGCCTGGTTCAACCTGCTTGCTCGGTGTACCACTTGCTGAATCCTCTGTATATTAAACATATGAATAATTAAGATAAAGAATTGCATGTTCCCAATAGGATCAATCCTGAAATGGGAAAGGAAAGATGAGTCTGAAGATTTCATCGGAGACAGATGAAGAAATTTTAATGAGTTACGGATATGAATTAAGATTGTTGAACCTTGTCATCTGGGTAGATCTGAAACCGGGGCCTCTGATTTTGCTGCCGTCTGTGCCTCTGCCGGCTGCCTATGATGAATATGCATATGGTTGCTGCTCCGGCCACCCCCATGGAGCAGAGAGCCCCGATTCCTTTGAGCTTCCATTTCCAGATGGTCAGAACGCCACCTTCCCAGCATCCCTTCTTCTGCTTCTTCTCTGATCCATGGCTATCATCTCCTGTCTCTTGTTCATCAACAGGCTTGAAGGACTTCTCATCATCATAGCTCTCCTCTTTCTCAAATTGGATCAGACCCACTTCAAACTGAGGCCTCATTTCCCTCGTAGGGGTCCGGGGGGGAGAGTCTATTTTCATGTTCATCTTCATTTTATTGAAGAAGACTTGGGAGACCAGGTCCTGATCCCCAGCCAAATATGGCTTCATCTTTTCCATGACACTGGGTGCCACTACGCTGATCTCCACAACAGGGACGTCTCGCACCTCATCCTCATCCAACAGAATCGGGACTACCACCGGCTTCTCACCCTTAACACACTCCTCTGTTGATTCGAGACTGGGACAAGAATCGGGAATTGGGCTGAAGTAGTTCATGTCCACTATCCCATCGGGACGGAAAACCGGCTTCCTGGGGAACTCAAAGAAGCGATCATCAACGAACTCCCAGTCCAAGTCTATCTCAGTTGAAGCCTTCTGCATGGCGTAAGTTTTGCACAGTAGACTAGACTGGAATATGAAGGATGTCCTGCTCTAGCTGCAACTCCTGCTACAAGTAGGCACTGAATTATTGAACAGAAAGGGTAGTTTTCATGGGGTGTTTGAGAGTTTGCGCTGAACGTCTCACACGGGCTGCCATCTCTTCTGTCTTAACGTTCCACGAGGGAAGAATCGGAAGATTGCCCAAGCAAGAAAGGAGGGTGCGTCAATGTGCCTCTTATCCCTGAAGGAAGGTGACAAATGAAGAAACTCTCCAGGGACCCACCATTTAGGTAGGGAAGAGACTCCTTCCTTGATCCTTTGCTAGATATTTGTTTACTACATTTTCTGATTGAATTTTATATTTCTTTGAACGGTGATGACGTTGCCGGGTTGCTTCGTTTATAGGTTTTTGCTCCCTGAGTGTGGAAGAAGAAAAATAGAAACAGAAAACAATTGGGTTTTAGATTCTGTTTGAACAAGATTGGATTCAATAAGAGAACCCGGTTGCTTGTGGGTCAGGGGAAAAAGCTGGCACTTGAAAGGGAAATGGTGTTTGTTTCTTTTACTGCTCATAATTCTGGTCAATACAGTGCAACTGGCAAAGATGCTGGTTTTTGTTTTGAGACGAATCAGTTTTCGGTCTGGGATCCATCTACCAAGAAGATTCATTGTTCTCATACCAAAAGAAAAAAAGAAAAAGATTCATTGGTCCAAAACACATTGAATCTAGAATTGATTTGGACATGGACATCCACGTATGCCAATATGTGTGTACGTACTTTGGAAAGGATTCCAGTGTCCTAAACTCTCACCCCACGTTTAAAGGGCAGTTGAGTTCATTCAATGGTGGGCGTGAAGGACGTGGTTAACTTACTTTCACGAAAATGGCTAAGTTGTTTTAGGGATATGGTTCAGCCAAGTTGCCCACGTACAATGACATTCACCACCAAGGAAAGAAGCCAGAATCTTGGTACAGTTTGACGTTACAATTGTCGCAATTTTGGGAACGTGCAACCAGATTTGCAGCTCAAGCGTGGTCCCTGCCTAGTCCCCCACGGCGGCTGGGCATGGTCTTTGTGGTTGCTGGACTCTACAGCTTTCCTAGTTATAGGAAGATTATTCGGTTCCTTGTCAGTCGGTTCATTTCCCTGTTCACAAAAAAAAAAAAAAACTAAGGCTGGTATGCCCCTCTCTCAGCTTTCTAGCATGTGACTCAGCTGTAAAGGAAGTGAGAAGGCTACGAAAGCAAACACAGGCACGTTTACAAAAATTATGGAACGAATACGATCATGTTCAATGGGGACTTGTGACCTCCACCACAATCTTGTATTGGGCCAGTAGGTTGGATTCTGCCTCGGAAGGAACAAATTATCTTGTCATGGCTGCCTGAAGTTTGGCAAAATTTCGTCACACCCTGCAAAAAAGATATTTTCTCCTTTCTTTCTGTGCCTAAGATAGAAAGAGGTAGACTTGCTTGGAGATATTATTATCTTGTATTCCTTTGCTGTGATTAGTAGTCTCCCATTGAGTGGTGGAAAGCAGCACAGCGTCTCTTTTAGGTGCAGGGTTGCATCATGTGACCATGCCGTTTATCCGGGATTATTTTTTGGATCGGCTTTATCCGGGATTATTAATTTCATACTGTGAGTTAAAAATATATGCAAATGGAATTGCATACATGTACTTTAGCTAACAGCGTAGTGGGAGCAACAAACAAGATAAAAGATAAAAGGAAGAAAGACAGGGCTGTGGCCGGAGGGGGGAAACCAGAAGGCGGAGCTTATCAACCACCATAGTGGATCAGCGGAGACCAGGACATAGGGAATAGAAGAAGAGAGACTATAGCACTGGCCGGAGGGCAGGGGAAGGGAAGAAGCGGAAAAGAGACAGTGGCCATCGGGTGAGGTTCTCTGTAGTGCGAATACTCAGAAATTTGTTAGTGGACACCTACCGTTTCATCAGATGGGCGGGAGATAACAAGAGAAGCAGTACGGAGGACTATGAAAGGGTAGGTTATCCCGTGTAAAATTAATATACAGAGAATTCGCAATTTACAATCTCTACCCACACTAAAAGTGTTATTTATCCAGTAGCAGATGGATCGACCAAGACTGAAAAAAGAAAAAATGATACACATACTCTACCCCTCGACACTAAACATCTGCTATTAAAAACCAAAAAGATCGTCCTATCCCCACAATGCTGGACTTTGCACTTGCGGAGTAAGATATGAGAATATGCCATAAGATCATGAACCACCCACTGATCTAATCGATGATGATTCGCCCAAAGAAACAGAAGCCAATGAAGATGCCCACACACGAGCGTTCTTTGCCCCATTCTGAAAATTTCTTGCCTTGCAAAGTCTTACCTTTCTCCAGATCCTCTTAATGTCTATCAGATGGAACGCTCGCGATAGAGCTTGACTTGTCTCCCAGAAAAAACTCAAGTTTGGACACCACATGTGCGAGATCCAGAAGGCTTTTAGCTGAGACAACATATCTGGGAAGAAGTGGACAAAACCCATCACGCAAATGAAGAGAAGAGAAAAGACCAAGTAAGGTTCTCTTTTCAGCAGTTCCTTTGGTGGAAGATCCCACAGAAGAAGCGGTCTCCCAAATTCAAAGCTGCTTAGAAGGCTTCTGGCAAATTGTTCAAAAGGCTGTACACCTGTACGCATCAGCAACAGATTTAGAATGAAGTAACTGCTATGTCAAAGAAAAATAAGTGGGATCTAGAAGTACCTGTATTTCGTCTATAGAAGAACACAAGAGAACTGAGATCCTTTGAACCATAATAGCGAATCCTTGAAGTTCGGTTTGTTATCAGGATTACCGGCAAACTGTGAATTCCATACTTCGAGAATATACTGAAAATGGAGTAAGTTGACAGGTGTTATCTGTTTTGTTTAACAAAAGCTTACAATAACATTCAAAAAATAGTTTTGAAACTTACACTGGCATAACTTTTGACTCTTCCACAGCCAAGTGAGTTATCTGAGGAAACATGGAGCTAAGAACTTCAAAGGTAGACCGAGTTCTCAGAGAGAAAGGGCAGCAGGAGCTATAAAAAAGTATAGAGGTATATGAATTTCTCAGCTCAAAACTCAAAGATCGATCAACAAATTCCCCGTCCACCTTCAAAAACAAAAAAACATGTCAAGTTTTTTACTAGAGGGAGTCTTCGGTAACCTTTCAATAAATAATCAACTGCAAGCAAGTTAGAATTATGCTCTAGCTAGATACCATTGAAAGGCAACAAAACCCTTTTAAGTAAATTATAAAACAGAATCAACAAGAACATATTCAAAATAAAGAAAGGGATCAGCACTGTATATCAGCTCATTTCTTGTACTCGCATTCAAATGATAATTTTCTTAATCTACCCAGGACCCACAAAGTGCACAACATAAAAAAAATCACAATAATGTTTGTTACAGTTAAACATGAAAAGTATCACAGATTAACTGGATATTAGAAACTTGGCAAGTGGTATTTCCATCACTGATTAGAAGTTATGTAAATTATGATAGGATTGTGTTAATATGCGCCCAGCATGTGGGGGATGCACGTGTGCAATTACGATCTTGCAGCCCATGTAATATAAGCAGAAGACGGATTTTTATAACCCGCCCAACCCCACAAATAATGACACATGATGAGCCGTGAAGCATCTTCCAATTATACACAGCGGCTCATAATTACTTTTTCCATTATGATACCCCTGAAGGAATAAAACAACCTTATTGCATTGCCCTGGAAAGAAGGGTTAAGCGAGCTGATCCATCTCAACTCTGCTCAACGAAGTTAGGCTCAAAGCTTGAACTTACACTCAACAATCTGACCTCAAGCCAGCCCATCTTGAACTGGCTGCACTCAAGATATATGAGACTCAACTATTTATCCTACTATACAATTTTTCAATTTAAAAATTATATTACAATAACGTTTTTTATAGATTACATTAGTTTACACTAAAAATGATACATGCCTTTTTTTGTGTGTGTGGCAGCGGTGGTGGTGATGGTGGTGGGAGGAGGTATATTGCTAAATGTGAGAAGTTGAAATCCAAACCCTTCAAGATAACTCAAAGAACATGCCATGCAGCTAATAATGAAGGCAGCAACCAGCGACAAATCCAAATGATTATTTGCTAACCAAAAATTGCAGTAGAGCCAACAATTCCATTCAAAATTTCTACCTTCATAGTAAAATGAAAGGAGCTGAGAGCCGTTTCTCTTTAATTTACGTGCAAGTAATAAAAAACTGTAAGATCAAGTATAAAACGAAATCCATGCCTTTAAGTGCCTAATTTCGGCTAAAATTTCAAAAGTTGGGTTCAAATTTCTATCCAATCTTCAAAATCAATACACTTTTCTCACTAATTCCCATTGCCTTCTTGAATAGCACACAAAGTTATGGCTGAAATAGATTGATTTAATTAGTAGATCTCAAAGCGTAGAATCTCCCACAAATCTCAAAAAAGGCTCTACAACCTGCTGGTTGCATGTCCAGACGCGTTCCATCAAGAACCTTCTTCGCATACGCATTACATCTCCAATTGCTTTCCCTCACTTTTCAAATATTTACATTACATATAAGTTTCCTATAATTTACATTTTCTAACTCGTTATACTTTACCATTCATGATATACTAGCCTCGATCTAAAAGAACTTCGACCTTTGAATACAAGTATAAAAAATTTTAAATTTTCGAAAAGAGGATGGCAGGAGATATAATTTACATGACACAAACTTAGTACTTCAAGTCAATTTTTTAATAAACATTTAATAGCAATAATTAACAGATACAAGTATTGATAAACAGTCAATCCACTTCAATATTCAACTCCAACTACAACTAAATAAGTTCAATAGCAACGGCTCTCAGGAACAAGAAATTTTCGGAATATGTGTACAGACACAATAATATCGGCCATCGGATTTTCGTTTTAAATTTTTTTCTCAACAACCAAACCAAACAAATTTACCGCAAATCAGGAAAATACACAATGATCATAGGTGAATTCGAGAGAAAAATTGCACAAACATTTACACGATCACACTTCCGTTCCGGTTAATATGGGGTAGACAAGTACTACTACTGACAAACAATGGAAACTTCAAGCATAGAGGCGACCCATTGAAGAAACGGGACAAAATTCAAATAATAATTAGAATCAATTTTAGCAAACAGAGAAAAGAGGAACCACAAAGAAACGACCATCTTTCACAGCCCAAGAATCCCTAAATCCCAATTCAACATGACATTCCCAAACCCAAGTTACCCAACAAGTTTCAACTATTAAGAAGACAACAAACGCACAATACAGGGACATCATACCTCCAACGGCGTGGGAGGAGGGACGTGGAGGGGGCATTGTGATTCAAGGGCGCTCAGGAAAATAGAGGCATGCTGGGGGCAGACGGACGGCTCGGAGTCGGAGGCGACAAGACGGAGCGTGGAGATCGTGAACACGCAGAGGAGGACGCCAACAGACGAGGAACGGCCGGCCATGAAAGTACGGACGATGGTAGACGAGGAAGAAGAAGCCAGGCTGCCGGAGGAGGCCGAGGGATAAGGAGAAAAAGGAGCCTCCTTTATTTATCTGGCTTCAGCTTTTGTGTTCCCCGCTTTCTTTTCCTCACGTCTTTTACTTTTTACACGAGCCTCGTCTCCGTCGCCTCTCTCTCAATCCACATTCCACAATAACTCAGCCTTGGAAGTTGATGCATTTCTTATTATAAATTTATAATTTAGTTAGAAGCTTAAGAATTTAAGGTAACCGTCTGATTAAATGGAAAAACGTTTTAATAAAAAATAAAATGTTAAAAATATTTTTCATGTGTCCTCCGATTGAGATATAAGAGCGTAAAATTTAAAGGGTGCACTATAAATAATTCATGTAGCCCTTAAAGGGTTAAAAATCACGGTCCCAAAGTGGTAAGTGCATATCCATTGGTATGAACTTAATTAAATTACTTATATAGGAGTTAAAATTTTTATTAAACATTATAAAACTTCGTGTTGTTAATTTATTTATTATTAAGTTGTGATGTGCTATTGGATGTGATTCTATCAATAGTGATATACACAATAAATTTTGTCCAACTAGAGATGTCATTAGGTTGAGTATAAGTTAAGTTTGGCTAAACCCGAGCCAAATAGCTATTTTGGTTGAATTTAGAAACTCAAACCCAACCTAATAGGGTTAGCTTGGGTTTTATCAAAAATATAAAATTATATCTATTTAGCTTGAATGTAGAAATCTAAATCTAACCTATTTAAGTTAGGTCAGGTTTTACCATATACCTAATTTGAGTTGCATCACTATGTCCAATAGAGCCCTTTAACTCTATTTTGGTAGGATTTAATATGTAGGCCTCAAACAAAGCTCACTCGGGCTATATATTCTATCCAATCACAACCCAATTTGAAAGGTTGTTAGAGGTTTCTATCCAATTTATAATACTCATGAGCCAAAAACATTGTACCTAAAAAAGTGAAGTCACAAGTCACTAACAAGTCAAGCTGGACCCATTATTAAGATTTTAGGGCATAGGTAGCTCATTACACATAAGGCCAACTATTTGGTGTTAGGAAAATTACATATGTTTGGGCATATCCCACCTAGATAAGATCATTGGGGTTAGGGCATACTAGGATGGGTTTAGATTAGGGTGGGGACTTCAGCCAAATAGTTGGGCAATTTATTTGTTGGTATTTTGTCTTTTTTTTTGTAACTAAGTTTGTTAATAATTTGTCTATCAACATTTTGTTTGCAAACGAAGCCTCTTATCTTCCAACATATCTACTCCTCGTGGGCATAGCCTGTTGGATTATTAAATGAGGGCTATGACAGTTGGAGATAATGAGAGAGGTGTCAGCAACTATGACCAAGTGGGGCAATTGGGTTGGGGATATTTATATTAAGTAACTTAATATATAATAATAGTTAAACTCATCTTTTTCATTTGCATACTATTGATCTTGTCTTACATATATTTAGTAATTAAGTCTAATGAAGAACTCAGATGTATTATTAACATTATTGAATTTAAATTGTTAAGAATTCAAGTATAAGAAAATGATGCTTAAGGATAGAGAAACAAAAATGCTCTTTATGTAAAAGTGCAAACTATATCTAAAAATTAATTGGAACAAACTGCTAGTCAAGGCCTTGTCCTTTTTGTGTCAAAAATTTATGAACAAGAAATTTTGGTCAAATATGGCCACATACACTTCACATATACCATGACTAGCCCTACTCGAGTCTACCATTTCTTTTGTTATTTGTTTGGTGATCCCCATGCCAACCTAAGGTACTTTATAGCAAAGAAAAAGTTAGCAAATTCAAGTATATCCCAATTTGTCTATAATTTAATGTAAAAAAATATTCATCCGTAAGTCACATATTATGTGCTTATCAAAACATGCATCGAGGGATGTTTACAAATAGAAATGAACATGGACAAAGGATTATTTGTATCTTTAGTTATATGCATGCCCTTTCATTTTGTGTATGCCATGGTGTATTGTGTTTTGTCCAAGTTAGCCCACCACATACACATGTGGACATAGAAGAACATTAGAAAACCCAACTTTCAAGGTCCAATAAATATATAGCCTAACATGGTATATAGCTGTCTTTTTTTTTTTTGCTAAGATTCTATTACCATTTAAAATGGGTAGACACGACCATCTATTAATATGAACAAATCATTTCGTTTGTGTTTATAGCCACCTATTAGGGTAGACAAAATTTGCTGTTCCTTGTTTGTTTGTGTGATGCGAACATGAAAATATATCTGCTCTAAATAAATAAGAATGCAGACGTGGGCATACAACCCGATAACGAACTCAGTGAGCACCCTACATGCATCGAATGAATTTAACTAGAGGAACCACATGTACACCACTTTTTGGAATTGAAAACACAAATTATATATTAATCCAAGTGATATTTCTCAAAGAAGCTCCGACTTTAATGTTTTTGTTCCACATTTTTACTTCTTTCTACTTATTTTACAGTTTCCATTTGGGTTTTTCTCACAATAAACTTCTAAAATACATTTTTTACGAAAGGATTTCTTTTTATGATTGAAATTTGTCTAAGCAGTATGATACCTCATACATATGCCATACCTTGAATTGCCAGCTATGTTGGTGAGTGGTGACCGGTGTCTGGTCTTGGGAATTTCATGAATACAACCCACTCGCTGGTAAGGTGGGCTGGCGTTGTCAGCCACCCAACTTGTGTCGACCGTCAAGGCCTGTGACCGAATTCTGACTCTTAGCCTACGTTTTTTTTCTCTGCCATTATTTTAGTTTGACAATCTCATCCACTTGTTTGCTGGAATCAGTCGGCTTTTTGTATATAATTTTCCTTTATTCTATTTGAAGGTCGTATACCAATCAATAATATTTATTATCATTTAACTTTTCATAAGGAATCGGTAGCAAGGACTGGTTTGAGAGTCGAATCTTGCAATCCACTGAACATTAGGCATTCTTAACGACTATTGAATTTGAAGCATAAGGTATCCCACCAAGATCAAGGCTCAACCACTTACAAAGGGTCTTCAACCTAGAGCCAACTGCTACGACAAAGACCTCTGTTCATAGTCTGCATAGCGTATTTAAAACCTACAAGTGGCGGAACAAATTTCTATATGACTGACTCAAAAACACAATCACACAACAAACCTTTATTAGCGACAACAGTATCATTGTCACCGTCAATCACCAAATCCAACAATTTGGTGGGTGGCAACCAGGCCGAAATAATTTTCGCACGTTGTGAGACATTTTGAATGTTGATACTTCTACTCCACTTTCTCCCATACTTCAACATTTGATTGGAGAAAGAAAAATCTAGGGGGGGTCATTCTTAGTCCAATCAAAAGCTGGAATATAGTTTTGGTGTAGAAAAGTAAAGTACGAATATCATTTTCCATATATTTCGGTTCTTGTTTTGTTACTAGATAAACTTGTCCTTTCCTACCAACTCAAATCAGGTATCACCTTGCTTTGATCTCCTCAACTCAATCAGGTATCACCTTGCTTTGCTCTCCTCCACTAAGGGAGGAAAGGCTCGGTAAGCCTACATTATTCAAAATGTACAATCCAAAAATTTCTTATACAAGCCTGCAGTATCGCTCAGTGGCCATCAATACAATTTGGGCAGTTATCCACAAATTTCTTATCCCTACCCCTCACAGAGAAGAATCAACTACAGCAACACGAGGGGCAGACCATAAATGACCCATTGTAGGAGATTTTAGGATTTAGCATTTAGAGTTTATTAATAATATATACTGTCACGATTTATTCCTCTCTGTTCTATCCCTATCAGAAATTCTTCTGTGGAATTTCCTTCATTTTGCAGTCAGTAAACCAATATACATAACGCCATTTGCCTTGAAAGATATTTTGAGCAATTCCTGATAGAGCTCTATTGCAGCAAAGCATTCTATCCTCGTCTTGTTACTGATCCTTTCATACCCAAGAATAATCGCTTAGTTACTGCAACAGCATCATGGTAAGAAAGTCTCAGTCAACGCTACACTTATAGTTACATAATCGCAACATCATCCAAGAAAGTTCCATACACGCTTCATAACTTATATCACTATAAAAAACTCTTTGTATAATTTTACTAGTTGCAAAATAGAAGACCACATACATCTGCATCAGTTCATCATCTAAAATATATGTTATTTGAAGATGTATAAGACAAACCTTTTATCATCAGACGCATATTGTTATCACTTAAAATGTGTTGTTATGAAGGTTATATCTGATTTTGGTCACACATACTGAAGCAATCATTACGACTCTCACAGGAAGGGGTCCAGAACACATACAAAGTCTGGCCCATGACGCTAAGGCTGTCAACAGACAAGTCCCTGCATGCAATCACTTTTGATAGCTAAGCCAGGTGACTTACTAGTAGCAGTAGTTTGGATCATCTGTCTCCATATTACAGCATTGCAATGGAAAAAGACTTTCATAACTCAATGCAACTTTGTTGACTTACAAATAATTTTCTAAAAGATGAAAAAATACAGCAGGAGCCAGTATTCAAATTTTTTATCTCGTACCTGTCTAGCATGCTTCCTGACTTTTCCTGATCCACTGCAATCCCAGAAAAACTAATATGCTCAATGGAATTGGGACACTGGATTAGACTTATCGCTGGCATTTATCAAAATAGCTTTTAACTAGGGATGACAGCATCAAAATACTTTTGGAAGTGCCTTTGTTATCAATGATCAACAGTCTGCGAATTTATCCTGCATTAAAACTACCATAGTGCAAAGTAATTGCTGTCAGCACGACCTGGCTCCTCGCATTTCTCTGCTAGATTGACAAAAAGTAAACTAAATACCAATACTAAATATATAAATAGCAGGTTGTCGTTTGTAGCTCTCTCCGGTAATTTTCTGCTCCTCCCACGGATTGAGAAAACAAAATATCTACCATATACTTAAAATACATCCGAAACAACAGGATAAAAAACTTTTGAATTTATGGGACTTACTTCATCCTTCATCAGTTTACAGGATAGAGATCAGTAATAAATTCCTTTTTCCCAATGGTTGACCTAGAGAAATAATTGGTTATCTGCATCAAATGCTGCTGTTACATGGAGAAAAGCCCAAAAATATTCAAGTTAGAAATGTTTAAGTGTTGTGCTGCATATACTAACAACTTCAGACTGCTATTCTTCAACCTTACCTCATGCACTGTAGGCCCCTCATAATCAATTGCAAGATTGAGTCTCTACCATTTGCATGAAAAATGCCATTTTTCATACAACACTTGGAAAGCAAGGGATCCTAGTAAGCACAGCCTGTAGGGAGTATGAAGGACAGTTCTCCAGCACTAAAATGCACCTGCTCGGATATCAGAGTAACTTCAAAACTGATTTTTTCAAGAATTACTTTTAAGCTTTTGGTCCCTTGGCAGATCCACTCTAGCTTCTGTTGGCTGGTATTTGGAGCCCCCTTCGCCTCACAGCTAGTGAAATAGATGTGCAATGTAGGCATGCCATTTAATCAGAGAGAAGTAAAATGGGACCCTAAGGTCACAAATAGGTCTTGCTTTCCATCAAGAAATGAGATTTCGTCCTTCAATCAGTAGGTTTGGAAAGATTACTATCAATCACCATTAATAAGTTGAAAACATTCTGGATAAATTTAATTGTGCTAAGGCGCGTGATGAAGGCCTTCAATATTTTTTAAGAGTTTGATATATCAGCCATTTCTTATTTAAAATAAATTTAATTTTGTGCCCTGGGAATATGATGGAGGCCCTAAGCTATTTTTCAAGAGCTTGATATATCAGCTACCTCTTATTTAAAATGGTTATTTTCTGAGATGCCGGAAAGTAACTTCATAACCTCACAATCATTCACATTTGAGCAGAGATGAGACAAGATGGTAGATGACATCCCGACATCAAAAGCAACACCTTTAGCTTCCATTTGTTTCAGCAAGTGTATTACTTCCTCTTTCTCACCCTTACTGCTAAGCCCTTTCAATAAGGAATCATACACAACAACATCTGGGACAAACCCCTCTGAGACCATTTTCTCAAATATTTTTTTGGCTTCATCAAACTGGCCCATTTTAGAGAAATGGTTTATAAATATAGAATATGTTATACCATCAGGAGCCAAGCCCCTCTCATTCATTTCTACCAACAATTCTCTTGTGGTGTTACCATCTCCAACATCATATGCTCCATCAATTAGGGCATTATAAGATATGATGTCGGGAAGGCATCCAGAATCCTTCATTTCTTGGAAAAGACAAAGCGCCCGCTCCAAATGACCTTTTTTGCACAAGGAAACCAACAAAGAGTTGTAATCAACCAAACAAGGAGAAACTCCACAGGCTTTCATTTCAGATAATAATCGCTCTGCTTCATCTGCCATTCTCATTTTGCACATTCCATCAATCATTATACTATAAGTAAAACCATTCGGCTTGAAACCTATTTTGATCATTTCTTGATAGAGCTCCGTAGCTTTTTTAAAATTATGGATCTTCAAAGAACCATCAATCAGAATGTTGTAAGTCACCAAGTTCTCAGAGATTGCTCTCTCAACCATCTTCCGCTGAAGCTCTAAGGCATCATTTAGACGGCCTTCCCTGCAAAGCCCCTGCATCAATGTGTTACAAATCATCACATCAGGTTTAACATTACACTCTCCATTGAGCATTGTGTTAAGCATTTCAATGGCCTTATCCATCTGTTGAGTGCAACAGAGACCCAGCACCAAAGCATTGTACGTGACCACATCTGGCTTTTTTCCTCTCTCAACCATCTTGCCCATAACATATAAAGCATCATCCATTTGACCTTCCCTGCTTAACCCATTAATCAATATATTATAAGTGACGGTGTTGGGATCCTCACCCTTGTTAATCATTACACCAAAAAGACTCAAAGCATGATCAACTTTTCCACCTCTACAAAGACCGTCTATTAAACTGGAATAGGTAACAACATCAGGATGGAGCCCTTGCTTTTTCATTCTGTCAAACATCTTTGTGGCTTCTTCCAAATGTCCCATCTTGCAGAGGCCATCAACCAAAGAACTATAAGTAACAACATTTGGTAAAATGCCCTTCTCTAGCATCTCACGGAGGAGCTTGAGGGCCTGATCAACCATTCCTTTACAGCAAAAACCACTTATAAGGGCACTATATGTGACAACATCTACATTGAGGTCTCTTTGGCGCATCTCATTTAACAAGGTCACAGCCTCATTGATCCTTCCATGCTTGCACAAGCAATTCATAAGTATGGTGTAGGTTATCACATTAGGCTTGCAGCCAGCATTCTGCATCTCGGCTAGTAGTTTCAGTGCACCCTTAAATTTCTTCCCTTTACACAATCCACAAATAATTGTATTGTAAGTAATGGTGTCTGGTGTGATTCCAATCTTCACAATGTCACCTAAAAGCCCTTTAGCCTCCGAAAGCTTGTTTTCATTACAAAGCCCCTTTACAATGAGATTGAATAGATAAAGGCCACAGTCAAAACCAGACTTTAAAATGAGCCCCACAACTCCAAATGCGAATTGAGAGTTCTGTGTATGAAACAAGCAATCAATCAACGACGTCAAAGTTCGAAAATTTGGTGGAATTTTCGCAAGGGCCATGGATTTGTAAGCGGACAAAGCTAGACTGTACTCGTTAGACTTTGCCAGAGCATGGACGAGAAAATTGCTGGTGGCAGCAGAAGGAGCAGCGCCCAACTCGATTGTTTCATTGAAGAAATTGACTGCTTCCAAGAATCGGCAATTGGGTTTTTCGCAGAGCGACCGAAGGTGGACCTCATGGCCCGATTTCGTGTCACGGGAATCCAATCCCAACTGAGTGGCACCCGAAACTGAAGAGTAGGAAAGAGGTTTGCAGGAACGGCTGAGTTCATTAAGGCGGCATACGGCAAAGAGTTTGTTCCCTTTCATTGTTATTGGAGACCTACTATCTAAGAAGCGGGCTGGTAGACGTCGTGTTGAATGTAAGAAACTTCACATTTGAAAGAAGAAACATAGAAGCAAAGAGAAAAGCATGCAGAGTTAAGAGAAGCCACACCCGGTGGAAAGGAGGAACAGACGGAAGGAAGATGGAAGCTTCCCGCCAGACAAGAAGCTCCTCGGCTAGTTGCGGTCAATGATCAAGCCTACTCCTCGGCCTCTCCATGCAGCTGCTTGGTGCAGACAGAGACTGGCGAGTAGCGACGGCCATTCGCGTCGAGCTCATAACGCAAGCGAAGTGTTTTCGGGGAATAAAGTTCTTAGGACTTGTCCTCACCAATTTTCGTGAAGCCTGGTTGACCAATTGCAGGGGTGCTAACGAGTTCGGTATCTTTAAATTTGAGTTTAAATTTTTTTCGGAGCCGAGTTAAGTTACTATGTCTTATATTACTTAATTTTATAATTAATAATTTAAAAATATTTAAAAAAATTAATTAAAATAAGCATAATTAATAAGTAGTCTACAATGTTTAGATTAAAAAATCAAATATACTAATTTTTATTGATTTGAAATTTTTAATTTATGCTATTAATACATGAAAGAAGGAGTACAATTTTATAAAAACTAATTTTAGATGTCATAGATATATTATATAAATCTTTTAATAAAAAAATGTAATTATACATGAAAAAAATAAATATTAAATAAAAAGAGTTAATATATATATATATATATATTTTTAAAACATAATATATTTAATATAAATTTAAGTTTTTATCGAGCTTCGAGCTTAGTTGAGTTGAACATATGCATATTTGAGTTTGGGCTTGAACGAGAGTCAAGCCAAATCGAGCTTACTTTAACACCTCTAATTTTTACAATAAAAATGTTTACAAAAATTTATATAAAAATTTTGATTAGTGAACTTTATACAAAGTTTACGTAACCTCATTTATCTAGATCAACCAAAACTTATGTATAAAATTTTGATATAAATAAATTATTTTTTATTTTACATTGATAATATATTTTAATCATAAATTTTTTTTAAAAAATTTTAAATATAATATCAAAGAAGATATTTAGTTACACGATACCACTAAGTAATAAACCTAAAATGAAAAGCGCACATGAGCATGTGATAATTAAAATTAGTTGTAGTAGGAAGTAATTGACTACAAATAGGTTTAATTGCCATGTGTCCACCTCCCATGAACTAGGATTTTATGTGCTTAGGATTAAGAAATAAATATAGTTTTATATATTGATGTAAATTATGTTATTTTAAAGTGAAAATAAATAAAAAATTATATTAATTAAAATATAAAAAGCCTATAATCTATAGACTCAATATATATATATATATATATATATATATATATATATATATATATATATATATATACAAATGATATAGAATTAAGGTGAGCTACATAAAATAGGGGATATAAGAGTCCTTATAAACTTTGGCGAGGCGAGGGGATCCAACATGTTCCCCTCTTGGGTGTTTCATCAGAGTATTAATATTTTCAATTCCTCATCCTTTCTAGGGGTGTTAACGAGCCGAGTATTAGGCTGTTTCGGCTCGAGCTCGAACTACTGAAGCTCGGCTCGAAGCTCGAATAAACTCGAATATTTCAGCTCGAGCTCGGCTCAATTTAGAAATCCAAAGCTTGGCTCGAGCTCGAGCTCGAACTTGAATAAGTAAATCATAAGCCTTGGCTCGAACTAAAAAATAAAAATAATATATATATAAATATAAAGTACATGAAGTATCACATATACTAATATACTTTTAGTATTAAATATTAATCAATATACTTTAACAAGTATTACGACTACACCGTGAATATTTGATTATAGTTACTATAAAAGAAGAAAACTATGACAAATAAGTTTTAGTTACATATGCTAAAAAATGCAACATTATTATTTTTATCTCTTTATGTACATATAATCGCTAAAAAAGATGTAAAAAATAAAAAATTATTTAGGCAACATTGTCATCTACTTTTTTGTGTTGTATTTTCTTTACATGCTTATAAATCACTAATAAAAAAGTTATTCTATAATCTTAGTATGTCTCTAAAAAATTCTGAAGTACATGTAAAAATATATACATTTTGTAAGATGAGAATGGTCTCAATGTCATGCTTTAACTTTTAAAAGAATATATAATCATTTTTTTCTAAACTAAAGTTGGTCCACAAATGTCATGCTTCTTTTAGAATTATTTTTAAGTATATTAGTATGATATCATGTTGACCATCTGTCATATACTTATAGCTTCATTTGGTATACTTATAGCTTCATTTGGTTTTTCAATTGAACTAATTTTAGTTCATCTTTAAGAATCAAATAGCCCTATTAATTTGGGACAAAAGGAATATATTAGTGTTTGCGTCTCTAATATTTTTATTTTTATAAAATATATATCATATATAAAAATTATATATCTGTTATAATTTAACAAGGATATATATTATGAAATTTTTTTATATGAGTTTAGACTCTCGTATGTCAGTATGAGCAAAGACATCATATGTCATCAGATCGAGATCCAAATGCTCAAGAAGACATAAACTAATTTACCTCCCAATTTATGTGTGTTCTTATATCGTAATATAATGATGTATGACATCTATACTCACATAGTCGTGAGTAAGCCTTGACTTATATAAACGGGTCTCATATATTAATATGATACATAGTATTAGTATATAAATATGTGATTATATGTCGTTTTATATATTTCATTCGTCTTAAATTAATAACTCAATTAAATTTTTCAAAATGAACTAATCAAATATAACTATTAATCTAAGAATAGAGAGACTATGTTATAAATATGTATTTAAATTAATAATTATATTTATATAATATATATATATATATATATTATTTATATATAATTTTAAAATTATATTAAAGTTCGAGCTCGAGGTCGAGTCGAGCCTGGTTCAAATCGAGTTTAACTCGAGCCGAGCCTAACCGAGCCAAGTTTATTCACGAGTTAGCCCGGCTCATCTCTAATCCTTTCATATGAATACCGTGTTTTAGTAAAAAATATACTACATTTTTTTATTTCTTTTTAACCCCCATTCACGCCCCCAAAAAATACCTCACTATCTACCCTCCAACGCCGGCGAAGGCAAGGGTATCTCCGGGGATGGTGGCGGCTAGGTGACACGGAGGGAAAAAAGGCAACTGCATCTCCAGCCTAGGCCGCGGTCAGATCTGGCCGCGGCTTTTCATGGGGCGGCCAAAAACTTGGCCACGGCCAGAACGGCCTCGTCCTGCCTAGGCCTCGACAGATATGGCCAGTGGCCCAAATTTTGTGGCCGCAGCATCGCCGCAGCCAGGTCTGGCGGCCGTAGCCAGAGGCTAGCCGCCATATGTCCCGGCTGCGACCACCAGGGCCGTAGCCTCGCGGCCGCCAGTCCCTGCAGCCTCAGGCAGAGTCCTGGTCGCCAGAACCGGCCAGTGGCCTGGCGTCATCTGCGAGGTGGTCGGGGATGTTAGCTCTCTGGCAAAAAGAATCATCGAACTGAACCTCGGAACAGAGGATTGAAGGGCTCTATCTCAGTCTCTGTTTCTAACTTCTAAGTTGACCAGCTGAGGCCTGAGGATGCTGAATCTCTTTCTCAATTCTTTCAATGGCGTTTTCCCACCCGATTTGTTTCGTCCGCATCACCTGAACGTTCTGGATTTCATCAAACAGTTAAATGGGAGACTTGATCCATGAACAACAAATCTGTCAAACATCGTTATCACGACCTCTCCTTTAATGGGTCGTAGGGTCTCATTCCGAATGTCTCTGACAAGCTCCCAAAGTTAGAAACTTTCTCCGTTCGAGGGAGTTTTGGGTCGCCGGCGATGTCGGTGCCGGTGACGGCGCCGGAGAAGAAGAAAGGACTAAAAAAATTCATATATTATGGGGTGTGTACGAGATATTTTAATAAGTTTTACTTGTGTAAATTTTTGAGTGCATATAGACATGTTTTGACACGAATATATAACATAATTGCAAGCTCTGTATTGCAACACTCATATCAAATCCTGTTGGATCACGTCTAAATGGAACTGTATCTTTAGTTCCTTTATTCGATTACATATCACAAGAACAAGTAATTAGACTAAATAAAACTCGGGATGACTAAAACTATCAGGCTCTCTCACATCCTCTCCTTTATTGTTGCAGAGTGCCAGTGCGATCAGTTTCCAGTTTAGCTAATTCTGCAACAAAAAATGTCAAAAAAACAAAAGAAACAATCTCAATTCAATCACTTATTCAGTTTGTATTTCGAATGATAGTATCCACTACAGATATCCAAGAAAACGAGCAAGTTTTATTATCTTTTCGAGTATAATGTGATGAAGAATCGGATGGGCACATACTTGGAACAGTCAACGTTGTAAGAGAGAGTGAAAGGGAGGTTGATCCCACAGCTGTTAGCGAGAGCCTCAACAGCAGCTTCACTTGCCTGTATCTTCTGGGCCGCCGGTAGGATGCACGTGCAAGCAGCCTGCCGGTCAGCCATGGTAGAGGCCGCACTGGCCAGGTTGGTGGCGCCATCGCAGCATGCCGGGGAAGGGAATCCAATCCCGCTGCTTAAAAACATGACGCAAGGAGCCAATTCTTGGATCACTTCACTGCACTGGATTTCAGCATGGAAAGCTGGAAGCACCAGCAGAAGCAGAAACAAAGCCGAGGTGGGGAATAGGATGTTGGTAGACTTCATCCTGGGATCCAGACTCTGCTGTAGCTCGTGCTTTTCTGGATAGGCAAGCTGCTGCCCGTTTTATTATAGCAAAGCTGGGGAAGTCCATTGCTACAAGGGAGGGTGACAAGTCTGCTCGATCACAGCTGGGTCGTGATTGAGTACAAGAATGGGAAAATGAATGAATCGCGTGGTTTTGAGTACTTTTGTAGCCAGGTGAAAATCGAACAAGAAGTGTCCTTTTATATGAATTGGAATAACAGTGCATGCCGAGCTCAAGCCATTATACGTTAAACTCATGGAACAGACTCATTTGCTTGCCGACTGGATTATGTTCTGTACTCCTGTTAGTAGCTGAAATGTCCACTTCTTGCGAGTTCATCAAAGTAATGGTTCGTGGCTTGAGTATTTTTTGACGATGCCATGCATGATTCATGAAGAAGGTCATCGTCTTGACGGACCAGAGGGGCAGTTGACAACTTTTAGTGTTCAGATCGATCGGAAAGGAATGTCTTTGCGATGGATTACGAAGAAGATTTCTTGTTACTCAAGCACTCAATACCATTTCTACCAAATTATATAAAAATAGTCTCCAGACCAACTCCGTGACAAGTCTACACAGGGCTCTAAGTATGATACATAAGAGGGCAGGGCAGTTGTACATAGATACCAGAGCCCTCTTATGTAACATATTCCGTGCACTACGTAATTGGTCAAGTTAGACGTGTCCTTAATTAAATTCATGTTAAACTGAGGTATAAATTGTGGATCGGACCCTGATCTTCACGGGTCGGACAATTGCATGAGAAGTGAGTGCCCAATTAGCTGTCGCCAATGGTGAACTTGTACAAAATTGTGTGAAATTTGGGTCCCAATTTAAATGTGTTTTCGCTACTGGTTGTAGCTGATTGGACACTCATTCCCCGTAATCCTTTCTTAGATATCTAGATATAATGAATTGGCTGAGGCCCTCTCTTTAAGAATGTCTAGCTTGCCCCCTTATATAAAATGTTTGGAACCCAATATGAGCTGGACACAAAGATGGCTATAAAATTCTGATTAAGAAAATGTTTTTCTTCTCTTTTAGGGTTGTGAAGTGATATATTGGTCAAATATAACTATTAAAATGTCACAACCTGGATTTTTAAAATATTTTTTATTAAAGGACACACGATAAATTACAAGGAATTTTTTCTTAAATATAAAATAAATTATCTGATTAAATATTTAGGTCATAATAATTAGGTTCATAAATACAAATATAAGAACATATGATATTACTACAAGTTAAAAGTCCATAAATAGCAAGTTAACTCTCTGAGTCCAAGTTTGTCATCCATATAAAATAAATAAGTAAAATTAACTCTCACCCAAGTAAGTTGAATTACTTACAAAATTACAAAAATAAGAAATTAAATCCCATTAGTGCAACATCGTCCTCAATCCCCTAGTGACAATCCTGGTCTTACTAGTTTCGCTTAAAGAGCCTGCAATTAAAGACTAAATAATAACAAAATATATCATCTCTTTAGAGAAAAATATCCAAAAGAACAAAACTATTAATTAATATTTTTTAAATCCGGCCAATATCACTAAGTTGTTAGTAAGCTACATACTCATTGGACAACATATCCAATATTACTTCCAACAAGATCAAATCTAGACACAGTTCTACCTAGAAACTATAACATAACATCATACAAAACCAACATACATTTAATGCAAGACCTTAAATTGTTCTACTTGTTATAATTAAATAAATAATTTTATTAATTATCTCACGAACCTTTGTTCAATAATTAATATCCCCGTCTAATCCTAAAGACAGATAGACTCATCAAATGTCAACATAAGCAACAAATGATATAACCACCATAGACCACCCAGAGAGGGTATCATCATAGTGGAAAGGCATGACCCAAAATTACATCTAAATAGAAGCGGTAAGAGATGTCAAACAAGTAGGATGTCAGCGGCTCAGACTACATGTATACTAAATGATCCTGAATAGATTAGTTGTAAGTAAAGGCTTACACAAAGCCGCCTCTAATAGGGAAGTGCACTGGCATAGTTAAATCAACAACTCATTAATATAGTTAAAACTCAGAAAAATCATTATGAACCCTATCCATACTCGACAAATAAGAAAGGATTCATAATAACTATCACAAACCCTATTAGTCTCTTTTAGACTAGAGTCAAGACTCAAAACGACATCAGTTTATTAACCAAAACAAATTGACAAGTTGAGGCCTTATGCACTCTGAGAACTACTCTCAGACTCTTCTGAGGATATTTTAGCCTTTATCATGATTAGGTGTCTTCACCAATCCAAAACTATCTAACCCAAATGATTAATCTTTAATCAATCTTAAGCTAGAGATAAATTACTATCATAATAACAATAACAAACATTAAAGCAAATGAAAACATAAATAATACATACCAGTGCATATAGATCTAAATGAATCGTAATATCAAGAGGTCTCAATCTCAAATTGACCAATTGATTCTATTCACGCAAATGCGGGTCGGTATGCATAGAGGTACTTTTGTCATTTTATTTAGGGCTTCTCTGAACTCTAATGGGCCCAAAATTGATCTTCAAAATACTCCTTGATATTATGGTCACATGACAACTTTTTAGACATTTTATGGGGTTATAAACCCCTTGAATTGACCTTGGTTCATTCTGTGGTTCAACCTTAACTCTAAGAGTAAATGGTCAATATCCACTTACTTAGATTTTTACCCATCATGTGGTTTGGTCTAATTTTAGGTTACACACTTGCCTTTGACTTGGATTTTTTCTAATTTTTAAAACCCACTTCCTTGAACCGAAGCCCCTAATATGGGTAATTAAATATTAATATGGTTCACTTATAAGGGTAAAATAGTCATTTAATAGCAAGTAGACTTTTTTCTTGACTTGAAATTTGATCAGGAGACTCATGAAAATATTTAATTCCAATGGTAATTTTTACAAAAAAAATTTATATGTGAAAGTCTATGTCTAGTTTGAAAATTTCCTTTATTCCTTTTTTAATCGAATTGGCAAGGACCTGGGCTAGAATTAGCTCAGCCGGGTCATGGCCAAATGGGTTGGGTCACTTCACCAGATTCTGACCAGATGACCTGCTTCATAGGTAGTCTTCTTCACAGTCGGTCAGAGGCTCGCTGACCTTTGGTGGTGCCACCTTTGGCAGCCACAGTGGGGCGACGAGCCAAGGATGGCCGAATTGCTAAAGCAAGAAAAACTGACGGCCCTAGTCTTGTCGCCATCTAGTGGCAAGCCGATGGCTAAAGGGACATCTTTTCCTTTTTTTTAATAGCAACGTTGGCCAAGGCTGGAGTGGCGATGGCTGCCACAACCATTCGATGGATCAGGCTCGACTAGATTGTCAAAATATGGTGATTTTGAGAGCCCTAGGCCCGTCCTTGAATGTAGTTGTGGTCCGCAACCCATCCTGTCACGCCCTGGCGATGCCCGACCTGAGCCGAACCCAGTCCAAGGGCCGATCAAGCGTGCGGGGGCGACGAAGTGAAGATTGAAAAATGATTTAGCGGAAGGCTTAACCCTAACCACGGGCGATTAACAGAAACACGGAGTGCGCACAATCCTTTGAGCACGAGTAAAGAAAAGGGAAGGAAAAGACATTGCTTATCACAAAGTAAACAACAATATCAAACCCACAAGCTTAGTTAAGTAAAGCCCACATGGCTCAAAATAAGTCATAAGCATCACAACTGTAAAATATGACATAAATCCAAAACAAGAACCCTACACCAAGGTTCTAACATAAAGCATGAAACAAAAGAAGGTAAGTCACACAACGATCTCCATGATCATGTTCAAGCCACCTCCGACCTTTCCTCGAAGAGGCGATCCTGTCCGTCTTCGTGTCACACCACGCAGCCCCAAATCAAAACACACAAAGAAGGGTGAGTTTAACAAACTCAGCAATGGTTTTAATATCACTAACAACATCGAAAAATGCGATAGCATAGCGATATAATCATTCAAAATCAACGAATTACATGGTGCATCATTTTCTGATCACATATCACTTAACACTGCATCATAGTGCATAATCAACATGCATAGATGTATCTCTAACATACATACTCCACATGCATAACATCAACCTCAACCTGCATGGATGTATCTCTAACATACATATTCCACATGCATAACATCAACATCAACCTTCATGGATGTATCTCTAGCATACATATTCCACATGCATAACATCAACATCAACCTACACGGATGTATCTCTAACATACATATTCCACATGCATAACATCAACATCAACCTGCATGGATGTATCTCTAACATACATACTCTACATGCATAACATCAACATCAACCTGCATGGATGTATCTCTAGCATACATATTCCACATGCATAAAATCAACATCAACCTGCATGGATGTATCTCTAACATACATATTCCACATGCATAACATCAACATCAACCTGCATGGATGTATCTCTAACATACATATTCCACATGCATAACATCATCACAATCAACCTCCATCAAGGAGTAATCACACATTAATGTCACACAGATAGGAGCATAGACAAGGCCACAAAGGCGTGTCATGGTCCAAAATTCTACACAAGAATTTAAGAAAGATCGGGGTTGTCAATCCCTAATACTGCTTGCCCTGGACGATCCTGGCCAAGGATGTCCCATTCTCACACAGAATCTAGAGCAGGGGTGTTCGCCCAAGGACATCTCCAACGGAGGGAAGAGCCCGAGTTCTCACACAGAGAACCCTAGAACACGTGGTAGCGGGGTGCACACGGCATACCACACTGGATCTCAGGGTCCAAATGACACACATAATAACATTCTCACAATCCGCAAGACAAGTACACAACTCGTCCCCACATGTCATTCCATTTAACAAGACTCAACCCGGGGAGTGCACTCATTCCACACAGGAACTCAAAATCAAAATATATCTTTTCGGACCAATCAACTTGCGATTAATCCACGACCGATCAATCCGGCATACAATTCCATCACATTGCATCCAATTGGTCAAATTCGATTAATCACGATGAAGTCTCAATCGGAAATCTATTTTCATGATGCATGTAGCATGATACATTCGTGGGTAAAACATACATGAATCCTAATCCATGATAAGTGCTCTCATCAGCCCCTAATGCATCATTCATAATTACAATATCAAGCTTCAACATCATCATTTAACCCCACATGTGTGTGTATCTAGTAGAAGCATTCCACATAATGCATGCCAACATGCTTGAAATTAAACTCACTACCACACTACACATGTGAATTTCCATCTAAACATGAATCACAGCGCAAATCATAGGAGAAGAATTGTTGAAATCATATCTCAATTCAAAACTCAACCACAAAGGCTAAACACATATAACATCACTCATTTTATCATTGAGTCATGGCATTCACCAACATCCACACACAACTAACCACAATCTATCATGACAAATCAGTCCAATAATAGATTATAGTTCTACTGAAAATATGTTTAACAATGAGAAACCAACCAATCTGTTTAACAATGAGAAACCAACCAATCCTAATTTCAAGATGACGATTCCAACATCATGCCACAAAACATAAGTTATTCCACCATCTCTAAGCATATATCTCCACTTCATAAACTTAATAACATGCATTTTCAGTAGCCTAACATAGCTTAAAACACTCCACATTCATATAAAATTGGCAAGCTAAAGTGGAATCATCAAAATAGACATCATATGCACCACATGCAATTTACTGTGTAGCCGATCGATTGCCCTTCAGGCCGTTCGATCGGTTAAACGTGAAATTTTCAAATTTACAGTTCGGCCGTTCGATCGCCTAGCAGGCCGTTCGATCGCCTGAACTGGAAAAGTGTTGTTCTGGTAGTGTTGCCGATCGAACGCCCTGCAGGGCCGATTGATCGCCAACACGGCAGAACAGTCATCTTCTTCCTTTCGCAAATCCAAACCGAAACACCATTGATAACACTTCAAATCCACATCTAACACCCTAATCATCATCAAAAGTCCTTCTTGACTTTCAGAACATCAAACCATACCATAATAATGCAAAACCCTAAGAAATCGGGATTAAATAATTCTATTTTCTAATCTTACCATTAACACACCAAATCAAGCAAACCATTTCGAAATAAGCCAAAAATGAAGAGTTTTACCATAGACAAACAGAGATTTTGAAGACCCATTACCTCAGCACTTGATTAAGCTCGGATTGAAGAGTCACCCTTCTTGAAATCCTTGAAAACACAATGAGTTTGAATTAAACTCTAATAGAAATCGATTTACCCAAGAAATCCCTAATTAAATCTTAAATCTAGGGCTTGTTGGTAGTAAAAATCGAATTTTGAATGTTAGGGTTTGTAGTAAAACACAAATCAGTAGCTTTTGATGGTCAAAAATGAATTGAATCAAGGGAAAAATGGTAGATTTGGAAGAAATTAAGAAGAAAGCCATGAATTAGTGCTTAATTAGAGTAAGCTTACCTTAATCGGCTTCTAATTCGGGCCTAAGTGGGGATTAGGCCAGCCTCCTTCCTTAGCCTATTCCCAAAAATGGAAATGGCTCTGGTTTGCCCTTTTATAGTAAGGGTTGGGGTATGCATGAGTAAGTTTTGGGGTGTAAATATAAAAAGTAGGCTAAAAGTGGGTATTTTGCAAATTTAAGCACAAATTAAGCCTAATAAAATTCTAAAAATTTTTGTGTGACCTTAAGTATATATTTAGGTTCATTTGACATAAAAATAAAAATTTCGACGGTGGGGCCCACAGGGGTCCCGCCAAAACCCGAATTTTTGAGTAAATAGTAAAAATTAGTAAAAATTCCAAAAAATCTCAAAAATTTACATTTAGTCTAAAGTCACTTAAAACCACTAATATTGAAGTTAATTTTGGTTAAAACCATCACAAACTCTATTTATTTATGAAATCACCGAATAAGATCAGAAAACACGTAGATCTCACGATAACCAATAATTAAAGAAAACCAAAACCGGTTCAAAGATGAGGGTCCTTACACATCCTCCCCGTCTATGTGATAGAGATCAAGGAGGTAGGGTGTAAGATCCCTAAATCCTAAACCCATTTATTTAATTTTATTTAATTATTATTGTGTGGTTTAATGTTAATTTGGCCGGTTTTGGACTTATTTTTGAATTTAAGGTAGTTAACAATGGTTTCAATCAAATTCTTTTTACTTTGATTGTTTTTATGTTATTTTAAGTCAACAAAATATTTTTTGGAATTTTTAGAAATTTTGACTATTTTCCCCAAAAGGTTAAGGGGCGGGACCCACTGTGGGTCCCAAGTGCAAAATTGGGATAATAGGTCGAAAATGACCCTAAAAATATCTTATGACAGTAATTAGATATTTTAAAATTTTTAGACATCAATTTGGGCTTAAAATAAGCAAGTTTTTTTATTTTTAGTTTTAAATTCTATTTATACCCCACCTATTTGTTAGGTTTACCCAAATACCTACTATAAATATAATCACAACCACTTTTCCATTCGGGAAGGGCTGGAATCTAGAGCTTAGGAGGTCCTAATCTCCATTTTTCAAAGAAAAAAATATGATTAAGGTAAGATTAGCTTGATTTTTTTATTAATTACCTAGGGTTTCTCATAAACTTTCTAAATCTCTTCTTTGGCCAAGATTTAATCTTAATTTCTGCTCATAAAGCTACTGATTTTGACCTCTGTTTCAAACCCTTACGAAAGGAATTTCGTTTTTGAACTGAATAAATCCTAGATCTACAAGTTTTATAGAAATTTAGGTATTTTTAATTAAATTTATGCAAGTATTAGCAAAACCCTATTATAGGCAGGATTTTGAAGGTGTTGGAGCATTAATTTGAAGTAAAGAAACTCACTGGAGGTAAGTAATTTCTTCCTAAATAGGTATGTGATTTCAGATTTGAAATGTGGTGGAGTTTTATGTGGGTTTGCATAGAGTTGAGCTTTAATGACAGATTTAGAAAAACTTAATCTTTCTTGCTATTTCCTATTATTTTTGTTGTAAATGGCTAGATTTACTATTTCCTAAGCTTGGATTTCATTATCATAAAGTTTGAGAGTGAGATTTGAAGGTTAAGATATATATATGTGTGTGTGTGTGTGTGTGTGTGTGTGTGTGTGTGTGTGTGCATTTTCGGTTTTGAATTTGAAAGGAAGAAGATGAACCAAAACTTTTGTTCTAGTGATTGAACAACTATGCAGGGCATTCGAACGACATTGCAGGGCGTTTGAATGCTAACACAACAGTTCGACTATTTTTGTTATTTTGCTTATTTTCGTGCTTTCCTTTTAAACACCATTTCCTATATTTATGACAAGTAATTTATGCTAGGGAGAGCTATTGGAAGGGTATGAATTTGATGTGGAAGCTATGATAAATGTTTAAGTATTATGTGAATTACATGTTATTCGGTTAAGCATATTATGATATCTTATCCTGAATCCGTGTTGAGTGATTATTCATATTTTAAATTTGATTCGAGTAAGGTTATATAGCATGAGAATGATTTGTATGCCTTTACATAGCATGATTAAATTATGAGTAAATGATGGTGCCATGTCTAGCTGAAAGTGTAGTAATGACTATGTCTACTTAAGTCTAGCATGAGATTGCACATGGTTTGAATTGTGTTTTCAATGGTTTTCACTAATGATTTCAGTAAGGAGCCATGATTAAATGTTAATAGCATGTGTGTAGTATGTTAATGAGATGTTTATAATGCATGTTCACATACTTAGAATTGAATGTTTCTACTATGTACACACATGTGGGGGTTAAATATGATGATTGTTGATACTTATGATTATAAAAGATGCATGTATGGTTGATGAGGAATACGTTTCATAAATTAAAATTCATGTAGTCATTGCTCACATATGTACTATGTTGCATGCATCATGAGATGAATTTACGAATGAGATTATAATAGAGATTAGCCGTATTGATCGATTGGATGCAATTGTGTGATATTGCTTGCCGGGTTAATCGATCAAAGGCCTATTGAATTGGTTTTATATTTGAAAGGACAGGGTTTTACGTTTGAAAGGATGAGGTTTTATGTCCCTTGAGGATGGGTTACTCCCCTGGTTTAGAAGAGCAGTAATGCTATAAGGAGACAAGACTATTGAGACCATCTGGACATTAAGAATCCAGGCTAGTGTAGTCGAGTGCACCGGCTTATTATAGGCTATTCTTCCCCGTTAGGAAATTTAACCAAATTGCATAATTCCTTCAAACTTTCCAATTGAGGATTGTTTAAAGTGAGCAAAGACTGTTTAAGCTTTGGCCGATTAAGTATGGTTATTTTATTGACTTGCATGGTTATGATTGTGCGTTACAGACACTTAATATATAGGTTGATTAATTATGGATATGCAAGATATGATTGTGTAGTAGAGACACTTCTCATGCAATTTAAAATGTGATGAATATGAATGATATGATTGTGTGGTAAAGACACTTCTCATAGAGGTTAAATGCAATGAATATGTATGATATGATTGTGTGGTAGAAACACTTCTCATGCAAGTTAAATGTGATTAATATGCATAATATGATTGTGTGGTAGAGACACTTCTCGTGCAAGTTAAATATGATGAATATGCATGATGTAATTATGTGGTAGAGACACTTCTCATGCAGGTTAATGTTTATGGATATGCATGATGTGATTGTGTGTGGAAGACATGTGTCATGGAGGTTGAATGTTATGAAGGAGAATGAGTATGCATGGATATATGTGTATACGGTATGCTTTAGACATCTTCATGCAAGATGAATATTTATTGTGATTATTCATGCTAGGAATAATATGTTTGAGATATTTGCATGCAGGATAATTATTATGAGTAAGTATGATTATGGTAAGGAAAGTAATAAGAAATGAGATACTATATGTTATGTAGATCTGATTAAACATGTTGATGTGTTGTGATTGTTTTCTGATTTACCATTTTCGTATTCAAAACCTTACTAAGTTTATACTCACCCCACTTTCTGTGTTTTCTATTTTGGGGCTACATGGTGCGACATACAGCTGATCAAGATCCTCTGTATGAGGAACAGTTGGGGAGTGCTTTGGAGTAGTCGTGGATGCCTCGAGACCTTATTGTGTTTTTTTATTTACTTTGCTATGATATTAAAATATTATATATGGTTGATCTTGTTCGAGACTTTTGTAACTCTTGTGGGTTTAGACATGTTATTGTCTTTCTTATTCGAGCCATGTTTGTTAGCTTAGGATACTAAGTATGTTATTGAGACTTGAGGACTGTTTCATATTTAAAGTGTAATGTCCTTGATTTTTTAACGATTTTATGTAAATTTTTTTTTATCATTTTTGGCAAGAAAATATGATGCTTTGGCGTATTTGGCATCGGTATACATACACGTAGAGTCGGGTGTGGGGTCTGTCGTAGGCAGTGGGCCTAGACACGCGCTTCCGATTTTGAAAAAGAGAAAAGAAATGGAAGAGAAGAGATAAGGAGGATAAAAAAGAAAAAAAAGGGCTCGGGCTCAGTCGGGTCACCTTTGCCAGTTTTGCCTCGGCGGTGCGACGCCAAGGGGCCACCGCCCCGGCCCCACGGCCGCGTCACCCTCCTCCCCGGTTTGCCCTCTCTCGCCTCTATGTGTTATGTTTCTGTTGTCACCGTGGGCAAGCAAGGGCCGGCCCGCTACCCACGGCTTTGCCTTGGGTCGGCAACAGCAAGAGGCCACCCCTCCCGGCCCCATTTGGCCTCGGCTGCCCCACTCCGCTTTTCCCCTTTGCCCTTGTTCTTTCGCCCCCTTCGGTCAAGCTCGCCGGCCGGTTTCGGCCGTCGTTGGATGGCCCAACGAGACTCAGTTTGGACCTCCTTGGTCCAATGAAGGCTGTGGACCACCCTCGGTTCTGCCTCCTCCACTTCTTTCTCTTCTCCGGCCAGACCCTTCCACCTTCCCTGTTTTTGGTTGTAATAGATATTGAGGCTGCGCTAGCGAGAGCCAGCCTCTAGTCGGCCAGCCTTGGGCTAGCAACGAAAGGGCCAACCACAGTGGACTCTACCCTGACCCACCTCTATTGCTCCACCCGTGGAGCAATATTACTCCACCCCTGCAGCAATATTGTTGCACACCTGGAGCATTATTGCTCCATTAGTGGAGCAATATTGCATAGGAGCATTATTGCTCTACCCCTGCAGCAATATTGCTCTACCCCTACAACAATATTGCTCCACACCTAGAGCATTATTGCTCCACCCCTGCAGCAATATTGCTACAGGGGAAATTGCTCCACCCTTGTAGCAATATTGCTCCACCCGTAGGTAGGGGTATTCACAAACGGAAATGGATGCAGACAGAGGGTTGTCCATGTCCATTCGTCATTTGAATAATTCTTGTTTATGTCCATTCGTGTCCGCCCTATTCTGTATTATACTTTGTCCAAGTCCATCCACTACGAACACAGACGAACATGGACAAATGTTTCAACACCTAAATTTTTATACCTAAATTTTTATCCCAATTCAAATTTTTTAGAACTTTTATAATATATAAAAGTTGTTTTAACAAGTTACATAAGTACTATATCTATGTTTTCAAGTTATCTAATACCTATGTAGTATATTAAGATTATCCTAACATGCTATATAAGTTATAGATTTATATTTTTAAATTGTCCAATACCTATGTAGCATATTAGGATTGTTCTAACATGGTACATAAGTGCTGGATTAATGTTTTCAAGTTGTCAAGTGCCTATGTAGCATGTTAAGACTATCCTAAGATGCAACATAGGAATAAAATTCTATTTTTTTCTAATAGTTAGTAATAATTACTACTATATTTAAGGAAATGTTAGGTAAGCGTGGCAGACGCATATGTCTGCGGATACGGACAAGGGTATGTCCTTGTTCGTAGCTCCCTATTAGTGAGGACAAAATACTTTGTCTGTGTTCGGCTTGAAAAAAAAATGTTCATTATAAATAAAAACGGGCACGAACACGAACACAGACTGACATACAAACAATGGGCATCCATTAACACCCCTACCCGTGGGTCATTATTGCTCCACCCCTTCAGCAATATTGCTCCACACCATGAGCATTATTGCTCCATCCCTAGAGCAATATTGCTTTACCTTTGCAATTGCTCCACACCTAGAGCATTATTGCTCCACCCCTACAACAATATTTTTCCACACCTAGAGCATTATTGCTCCATCCCTCGAGCAATATTGTTCCACACCTTGAAAGCATTATTGCTCCACCCGTGGAGCATTATTTTTCTACCCCTGCAACAATATTGCTGCACACCTTGAGCATTATTGCTCCACACCTGGGGCATTATTGCTCCACTCGTAGGTAGGGGTGTTCACAGACGGAAACGAATGCGGACAAAGGGTTGTCTTATTTGTTCGTTATTTGAATATCTCTTGTCTGTGTCCTTCCATGTCCGCTCTAGTTCGTATTATACTTTGTTAAAGTTCGTTAGCTATGAACACAGATGGACATGGACAAATATTTCAACACCTAAATTTTTTCTCAATTCTAATTTTTTAGAACTTTTATAACATGTAAAAGTTGTCTTAACATGTTACATAGGTGCTAGATCTATGTTTTCAAGTTATCTAATACCTACGTAGTATATTAAGGTTATTCTAACATGCTATATAAGTTATGGATTTATATTTTCAAACTGTCCAATACCTATGTAGCATGTTAGGACTGTTCTAACATAGTACATAAGTACTGGATTCATGTTTTTAAGTTGTCAAGTGTCTATGTAGCATATTAGCACTATCCTAAGATGCTACATAAGAACAAAATTCTATTTTTTTTCTTCTAATAGTTAGTAATAATTATTACTATATTTAAGGGAATGATAGGTAAGAGTGGCGGATGTGGATATCTGCGGATATGGACAAGGGTATGTTCGTAGCTCCTCATTAGTGTGGACAAAATATTTTGTCCATGTTCGGCTTGGAAAAAAAGTTCATTATATATAAAAACGGATGTAGACACAGACAGACATATAGACAATGGATATCCATGAACACCCCTACCCGTGGGTCAATATTGCTCCACCCTTGTCGTTTTATTGCTCCACACCTGGAGCATTATTTCTCTATCCTTGGAGAGAGCAATATTGCTCCACACCTAGAGCATTATTGCTCCACCCCTGCAGCAATATTGCTCTACACCTAAAGCATTATTGCTCCATCCCTAAAGCAATATTGCTCCACCCCTAAAGCATTATTGCTCCACCCCTACAGCAATATTGATCTACCCCTACAATAATATTGCTCCACCATTAGAGGAAGATTGCTCCACACCTGATAAAAAAATATTGCTCCACCCCTGCAGCATTATTGCTCCACCCCTGGAGCAATATTGTTCTACGAGCAATATTGTTCTACACCTAATAAAAAAATATTGCTCCACCCCTGAGTAGTCCAATTTTTTTTATATAAAAATAAACATGTTTTTCTTTAAATTCGTTATCCTCTAGAGGAATGATAATCAAGAATGACTAGATGATCATCTTATTCTACTAAAGACAAAGTCATGCCATATGTCAGTTTTTTAAGCAAAAAAAAAAGCTGAATTTTCGTTCTCATGCATGAACAACAACCAAAAGCATGAGATCAAAAATTAGTTACAAAAAATAATCTAACTTTCAATATGTTATTTTGTATTTCTATCATTCCACATGCAGAGCTATACAACAGGCAAATAAAGGGGGGAAATTCATTGAGGATGGTCTAGAACTCAAACTTAGCTATAGGAACATGGAGTCGTGAATTTAGACCCTTTTTTTGGGTCAAGTAATAGGATTATATTAAGCACAAGAGAGGGCGAGAACAACAATAAGAGGATAGACACTAGCTAGCCAGGCCACACAAGAAAGGCTATAGCACCCTAGTAGTGCAGTTTTCACTAGGAACAAAGAAACCCATATGCCCTTGTTTCTTCTACTGGAGTCAAAGTACTAAGAACTAAAGACGTAGAGCATATTAAAAATTACACCGACGAAGTAATAGAAACCTGACAAGTAAAACATTGAATCAAAGTTACAACTTACATCTTAAATGCATTCATTAAAATATCAAAACATAAAGAACAGATTCCTAAATAAGAAGAATGGCTGCAACTTTTTAGTATTGAACATCACTTTTTTAGAACATGAGCATTTGTCAAAATAATAAAATCAGATCCTGAAGAATGAATGGAAACAAGCCCTCATACGCAAAACACTGAACACCTCAAATCAAAATCTTAGAGCAAAGTCGGAGGGTCTGCGCTGGCGGGAAAGAGTTGCAACTTACCTGGTCGTGGAAGCGCAAGGGTCATATTTGCTAAGGGGGCTAGCTCCAGTTCAAAAAGGGGTTGTAGAGCTTCATGATCTAGATGACCCTAAGCACTATTTGCAAAAAAAAACCAATGATATGAAAGACGGAACAATGAGTCGGGTGGATGCTCCTGTCTCTGGTCACATGAGGTAGAAGAGTAGTGATTCGGATTCCGCCGGTGTCACCCTAAGAAAGTGCAACCTGAGAAAGTTGTAGCCAGCGTCGATCACCTCACCTTTGGTCACCAAGGAGGAGCGGGAGATTAGGGCTGGGTGGCACCCAAGCAATCATCTTAACACACGCTCTGGCAATCCCACTTCACCCAGTCGCCCGACTAGCCCGAATCAAAAACACAACCGATCTTTATATTATTTACCCAGGTTGCCAGTTAACCCGGTTGCCTCACTATTCTATCAATGTGTCTTGTTTTTATTGGCTTGGGTGAGAGTGTTTCGCAGCCGATCCAAAGCGCTATTAGAGTAAAAAATATTTGTGACGCATTAGAGAAAATCTTGTTGGAGGAATTTTTCTAATCTCGACGGAGGATGTTTGTATACAGACGAGTGTTGAAATAAATGTATTGTTAATGTGTTTCCTAACAACTTAAGGTGCTCAGAAACAACCGTTGTTCACACCAATAACTCTTTGCAAAGAGAAGTTGATGCTTGCCGACGAACGAGTTGAAATAGAGGATAGGTCTATCATGGCTTGTCTTGATATTGGGCACTCACATGTGTGTACACGCATGGCGGATCTACTCTCTCTAGAAAATACTTGGCATGAATATATTCTCACTGAATTTTTAAAATAAATTAAAGTTAATTTATTATAAAAATCAAATGAAACTATTATTACAGAGAAACCAACTCCTCATGGATCACGTTTAAATATAACTACATCCATAGTCCCTTCATTCAATTACACATCATCATAGAGGACAAGTTATTAGAATAAAACTCGGATGACGATCAAGCTCTCTCGTGCTTCTTTCCTTTATTGTTGCAGCTACCAGTTTAGCTAATCCTGCAACAAAAAGTGCCAAAAGAATCAAAGAAACAATCTCCGTATAATCAATGTCAACCGGTTGAAAGATTAAGTATCCACTATCGTATATATACATCCAAGAAAACGGGAAAGCTCTATATTCCTTTGTGTAGAATGTATTCATGAATTGGATTGGGGACGTACTTGGAACAGTCAATATTGTAAGAAAGACTGAACGGGAGGCTGATCCCACAGCTGCTAGCGAGCGCATTGGCAGTAGCTTCACTTGTCTGCATCTTCTTGGCCGCCGGTAGGAGGCAAGTGCAAGCAGACTGCCGGTCAGCCGAGGTTGTGGTTGCACTGGCCAGGTTGGTGGCGCCCACGCAGCATTGGGTGGAAGGGACCCCGGTCCCGCTGCTTAAAAACTTGACGCAAGGAACCAAGTCATTGATCATATCACTGCACTGGATTGCTGCATGGCAAGCTGGAAGAAGCAGCAGAAGCAGAAACAGAAACAGAAACAAAACCGAGGGAGGGGATACAAGGTTGGTAGGCTTCTTCATTGGGGAATCCGTACTTTGTTGTAGCTCTGGAAACTAGGCTGCAGCAGCCCCTTTTATCATAGTAGGCTGGGAAGTCCATTGCCGCAAGGGAAGGTGACAGGTTTGCTCTACCACATCAGGGTCGTGATTGAGTACAAGAATGGGGAAATGTATGTTTCGCGTGGTTTTGAGTACTTTTGTAGACAAGTGAAAATCTAGGAACAAATGTCCACTTATACGTATTAGAATAAGTGTCACGACGAGATTAAGCCATTGCACGTGGAACTCAAAACCATAGTCATGGGGCCATGGTGGCTCTAGCCAGAGCCATAGCCCTTGTTGGCCATGGCAGATGGCTATGGATGAGGCCGATTTGGCCAAAGCCGCATGGCTAGATGCCATGGTCGTGGCCATAGCTGGCTTTGGCCGGATGCGATGGCCGAATGTGACCATGGCCATGTCTGGCCAGAGCCGTGGTGGCTGCCAGCCAGCATGGCCTTCTCTAACACGGCTAAGCCGGTACGTAATAGGAAAAAATGAGTAAAAAAGAAGAGGCATGCTTGGGTAATCTTTTAATTTTTATTAGGGTGTAAAGAAATAAAGTCTTTGAGAAAATAATAAGAGTAAAATAGGCGTTCTGCCGAATAACTAGGCAAAGTCTTCTTATTCTTAGATGAAATGTCAAACTTCTTACAATCCCACGTAGAGGAAGATCATTTTCCCATCGCACTCATAACATAATTTATGAATATCGTCCTGACGGATAGGAGGGACACTTGTTAAAACATTCAAAACAACTTCTATTGTTCGGAAAAGAATTTCTGCGCTATGGATTACGAAGAAGATTTCTTACTACTAAAGGACTAAATTCCCTGACCTCCAAATTAAACTCAAGTTGGATTGAGGTATAAATTGTGGATCCTGTTCAGTACCCTTATCTTCTTGTAAACCTTGCTTTCGTTTGTGAACAAAATTAATGTATGACAAAAATAATCAAGGCTAGTATTTAACATTGTTCTCCTCACAATTGTAAATTAACGACGTATATGAAAAAATATTGCTAATAGTGTTGCAATTATTTTTTTTTTGCGATGCTAATATATTATTATTTGCAACGATTTGTATTTACATTATTAATAGTATATTAGTAACATTTATTAAACATTACTAAATGCTTATTTATAATGACATTTTAAGAAACATGTCACTAATAGATATAATTGTGATTTCAGTAACCATAGGAAAGCATCGCTAATATTATTGGCGATACTTCTTAAAAAATGTACCTAATAATAAATTATTAGTGATGCTTTATAAAATGTCACTGATATAGAAAAATATTTTAAAAAAAATAAAAAAACTCTTATTAGTGACACTTTTTTGCATCACTAATAAGAAAAAAATTAAAATATAAAAAAACTCTTATTAGTGACGGTTTTTCTACATCACTAATCAGAAAAAAATAAAAACTCTTATTAGTGATGCTTAAAAGTGCATCACTAATAAAATAAAAAATAAATCCCACCTTTGGCAGGATGATGAGAGAGGGAGGGGGAGGGGTGCCAGATTCATGCACCTGAGAGCCCCTTCTCTCCTCCTCCTTTCGGCAACAGCATGGGAAGGGCACAAAACTATTTGCAATGCTTAACCTAAAGCATCGCAAATATGAGCCATATTTGCGACACTTTTGTATAAGCATCACAAATAGTTCCATTATTTCTAATGCTTATACAAAAGCGTTGCAAATACTATTCTTTACAAAAATTAATTTTTTTTTGTAATATTTAAAACCCTTATGCTTATGCGTAGCAAATAATAGCCATATTAGCGACATTTTTTTATATACTATTTGTGATGCTAAAATAAAAGCATTGTAAATACTATTCTTTTTTAAAAAAGTAAACTAAGTTTTATTTTGGTATTGTTTGCACCTAGGCTCATTGTTACGCCCCGCCATAGCCCCTTGACCTAAACCCGGCCAAAAAATAATGACAAGTGTGCGATGAGATTAGTTCTAACCCAAACCCAGGCTAGATCGAAGTATAAGACACTCAATTTATGTAAAAGTAATTACCAAAAGGTTAAAAAAAATAATGAAATCGATTACTTATTTTCCATACCCACATAATGCTCATAAACATAAGAAAACAAAATTTCTTTTGAATAAAACCAATCGGATTTTCCATAAAAAAACTCGTGAAACTTCAAATAAACATCATCTAGGGAATAGAGATGATGGATACAATGTAACTCATGTATACTCATGTCCAAACATCATCATAACACACATTCAAGAAGATTTAAGCTCATACATCCAACATACTTCAATAATTTAACATAGACATTCCATGTTGTTAATGTAAGGAAAATTTTACCAAATAAAAACCTCTTACCTCAAATCAATTTGTAGACCTTTCAATATCTTTCCAAACTCAAAAAATCCCTACCCAACAAATTAGGTCACATTAGCCATAAGTAAAAAGTACAACTTTCTACCAAATAGAGACTCAAAACCACAAATAGAAGATAAATCAATCATTCCCTTGTGCTCAAATCATGAATAACAAGAGTACAAGTAAGGAATAAAGATCAAGGGTTTAAAAAACATAGGTAAAAGAATGAGCTTGAAGAGGAGAGGGCATAGAATCACATTCAAGAGAAGAAGAATATGGGATTGAAGGTGAAAAACATAAGAAATTATGAAGAAACTCTATAGATTTACCTTGAATGAAACATTTCCTTCTTGAGAGGGGGTAGAACACTCTAAACCCTTTAAAAATCTCAATCCGCCCTAAGTGGGAGAATGATCACTGTGACTATTTATATAAGAGGGTGTGTAAGTGGGCTTTACATGAGCCCAACAAGGAATGAGTGAATCCACACAGGGAAATGAACTAAAATGAATGTAACAGGGTGCAAGGTCATCTAAGATTTCAATTGAAGGTCGGCAGCCCAAGAAGTTGGCGTGACACCGAGGATGGTCGTGGGTCCTTAATGCAGGGAAATATACGAAAAATTACCACAATTAGTGTGCTAACATAGTGGTTTACACTAAACAATAATATTTTCCAAGTAAATTTAAAATAAGACTAAGAAAATTCATAATTAAACCAAACCATCACACAATCAAAATAAATTATATTATAATTTTTTTTATATCTCACACTCAGTTGCGACTCAGTCGGTTGTTAGATTTAAAAAAAAAATTCAATCTCATTTTCTTAAGCCCCAATTCTGTGGGTTGTCAAATTTTGATCCAATGACGCAGATGATTGCAAAAAAATTAAATTAATTTATCCTACTTTCCCCCTTCTCTTCCTCCTCCTCTTGCCAGATTCTGGCACCCCTCCCACTCCCCCAGGTCCCTCCCTCCCTCCCCCCACCCCACGCCCCTCTCCCTTGCCGTCGACTAAAAATAAATTTTAATTTTTTTCATGCAATTACAGATCTATTTGAGATTTTATTTATAAACATCAAAATAGTCCACCTATATCTCCCCCCTCCTCTGCTCCTCCCTCTCCCATGCTTTGCCCCCTCCTCCGATGTTGTTGGCCGAAGAAGGGGCTCCGAGGTGCTAGCTCCACCCATCGAAGTTCGGCGCCCCTCCCCCCACCCTTGCTTCCCCCTTCCCATATATATATTATTGTAAAAGTCGCAAATAATATATATATATATATATATATATATATATATATATATATACATATATTAAGAAAAAATAATTTATTTATTTAGTCCCATATGTATGAGTTTGGGCTTTGACAGCTATCGGATCGAGATCTAGTTGCGCAAGGGGCAAATTTTGATTTTAATTTAAGCAACCTGCCTACCCCATGAGTTATGTGCATATTCGTCAAACATTTCTGTTGAAAGTTTCAACTTCGATTTAATCTAAGAAATTTACAATTGTGTGCAGCCCGTGCCTACATTTTCTCACTAGCTTGGCTACTATTTTTTTTGGGTACTCTATTGGGACTAAGAGGCAATTGGGGGAGTAGGAGGGGTGCTAGACTCTGGAGGGAGGAGGAGATGGGAGAAAGCTAGGGTGTTTAATTTATTATATATTATATATTATAGAATTAAATATTTTATTTTAAATAAAAATATAGGGTATTTGTGACGCCTAAAGAATCCGTCGCAAGTACCCTAAGGTATTTGTGACGCATAGATCTATTCGTTGCAAATAACATAGGTATTTGTGAAAGATATACCTATGTGTCACAAATATTGTATAATACCCCATGTGTCGCAAATACCCTATATTTTATTTATTTTATATTTTATTTTATTTATGTATTATATTATTACATAAAAATTAAAATAATTTATTTATTCCCGGTTGTATTAGCTTGAATTTTGAAAACTTTCGAATCAAGATTCTACGATGCATAGGGGCATGCTCCTGCCTGTCTAATGAGTTTAGTGCATCGTCTAATTTCTATTCAACATCTCACAGAGCCAGGATTGATTGACACAAACCCACGTGAGCCCAATCTCACACATATTGGAACTAAGATATTAAGTAATTTTTTTAAATCAGATGATGCAAAGGAACATGCAACCTACCTGCACATTTAACTTGTTATATGTGTTGTCGAATTAAAATCCGACGTCTCACTAAGCTAGGGCTCACATGGACGTGGGTGAGCCTAGGCCCGCACATATGGGAATGAAAACATTGATTTAAATTTTATAAATAATTATATAGTATATATTTATATATTACATAATTTATTTTAGAATAAAATTCTTATACCCCTAGAAAGATAACCCGACTTGTCTGAGTGGAGATCAACTTCTTTCAAGAATCATAGTTGGATTTCTTGCATAGCAACCGTGGGTGAATCTTGAAGTCAAAGCTTGATTTGGTGCCATGGAAATCCAATAGCAACTGACAAATACTCGAAACCAAATAGTAGGAAAGAGATTTGCGGTGGCAACTGAGTTCATTAAGATTGTAAATGGTGAGGATTTTGTTCTCTCTCATTGTTATGGAGACTTACTATCTAATAAGGAGGGTGATCATAATGTTGAATGTAAGTGATCAAGTTGGAAAGAAGAAACATAGAAAGAAAAAAAGGGTGAGCATGGAGGTTTAAGAGAAGCCACACTTGATGAAGAGGATGAGCCAGAGAAAGGAAGATGAGAGTTCCCAGTCAGATAGAAGCCCATCGACAATAACTTCCATATCAAGTATCAAACGATTCTCTTCGGCCTCACCGTGCGGCTGCTTGGATGAGACAATAATCGGCAAGTGGCAAGTGACAATGGCGACTTGAGTAGAGCCAAAAATGCATGAAGTGCATTTCGGGGATAAACGCAATAAATTTCTGTTTTAGTAACAAACCATTCTTAGAATAAAATTTGTAATTTGGTACACAACATTGACATTGACCAAAGTGAATTATTTCATATACTTTTTTACTTATTACCTGCAGCTCATCTGTACTGTTGCACCTTCTTCAAGCAATTCGGAAGAGACGCATAACACCTTGAAATTTGCTCACCGTGCAAAACATATTGAGATTCAAGCATCTCAAAATAGGGTATATCCTCTGAAATTAATTCTGCTGGCTGTAAGATGTTAGTATTCATGTTCCTGTTGTAACTGTAGATACTTGATGAGAAATTTCTAATCAAGAAATACCAGCATGAGATTCGAATCTTAAAGGTGCAGCTAGAGCAATTAAAAAAGGGAATTGTGTCTATTCCGCCCCGGAAAGATGTGGGAGAGGATGATATTGTCCTCTTAAAGCAAAAGGTATGCTGGATAAAGTTATGCAATTATGACTTCCCGTATCTTGCTGCAATTTTATTGAGGTTCATGATGGTGCAAGGCATACTGATCAATTTACTTATTTTGTTTTTAGTAAATATATGCTATGCATCTTGACATCTGGTATTCATCCCATTTTAGTTTTGGTTATTGTAGGAATTTGTGTCATGTATATATATATATATATATATATATATATATATGGCACAAGGTGTATCCTTTATAGCACTGCATATAGGTTAATTACTGTTTTCTTGCTTGGTATATGTTAACCACACTTTTTGTGATGTAAACTGAAAAGCTAGAAGATGGACAATTCAAGCTACAATCAAGGTTGGAAGAAGAAGAAGATGCTAAAACTGCTTTGCTGGAGAGGATTCAACGATTGACCAAACTGATTTTGGTATCGAACAAAGCTTCGCAATCATCACGATTTCCCCAACATCCTGTTCCAAGGAGAAGACATTCGTTTGGAGAGGAGGTTGAATACTGTTGTGCTCTCTTTTGTTCATTTCTTACAATTACTCAATCTGTTTGATTATTTATGTGTTTTAATGTAAGTATTTGCTGATTAGTCAATAATGCTCATGGTGACCTGCAGCTTGCATACCTTCATTACAGAAGGTGGAAGTTGATCCTAGATGATGAAAACTTTGATAGGTGTATTACACTGGAAGTCAATGGTGAAATTGTTGATAATAATTCTAAAGAGGACAAAAAGAGAAGGAAACAAGGACGCTTAAATTGGTTCAAATTGTAGGCATGCACCACAAGAATCATGCTAAAAGTAGCAATATACTTTCAAAATTATATTTATTAGGAAAGAAGATAAGGATGATAAGTGGAGGATAATGAATTACACGAAGAACTTCCATCCGAGGCACCAAATTTAGAAGATTATCCCTCATGGGCAAATGAAATTATTTATTTAATAAGTTTGGTATTCTCAAAGAAATAAAAGAATTATGGGACTTGTAGCCATTTGTATTGTTCTTAGATTTTTATTTTTTATAAATTATTTTGTATAAAATATTTAATAGAATAAAATCATTGCGAAATGATAGTTTTATATAGATGCATGTGCATAATAATTAATGTGTATTTGAGTTAATATAAATTTTTTATGTCCAAGATATTTTTTTGGCAATAAATTGTGGTTTTTTCCTCAATAAAAATGTTACCTCATTCAAAAAAAAGTGCAAAAGAACATAAATAAAAAGGTTACCTCATTAAAAAATGTGTAAAAAGACAAATATAATATTCTCTATTAACAAAGATTCTTTTATCTTGTAATTTTTTTAAATAAACCTTTAGCTATGGAATTTTTGTTTTCCATAACCCCTAACAGGCCTAAAGTTTGGAGAGAAACAGGTTTGGGCACTTTGAAAACTCTTCCCACCTAGACGTAATGTCTGGTTAATTATCCCAACAAAGACCAACAATCGCCTTATTACAGTGTTATCATTGAAGCTGCTCACTATCAAACTGTCCAATGGGAGGGATAGCTCCAAACCGAGAAAAGAGTTTGTATTTATGATCAAGTCAAAAAACGTAGGACAATAGTAAAAAAATTAACGAAGAACAAAAAAAGCAGACCGCAATGTGTTTATTGATAAAAAAACCTGGGGCCATTCTAATAACGTTGGCGACCTCTGTAAACTCAAGTCATCTGTCCTCTACACATTAAGATTTTTCCAAAAATAAAGACAATAAATAAACATAAATTAAATAGTCGAAAAGAGCTCAGTTGACCTCAAAAAATGCAAATTCACAGGCATTACATTGCCTGTACCATCAAATTATTATCACTTTAAACACAATCCCAGCAGGATCATAAACTTAAATTTAAGCAGCTGACTCCTTGACAATCATGTTTGCCTTTGCAATGACTTCGTCAATTCCTCCAACCATGTAAAATGACTGCTCCAGAAGGTCGTCATATTTACCATCTAAAACTCCCTACCATCATCAAACATAGATTTAGTTGACTATACAATTATGTAAAACGATGAATTAAGTGTGGCTAAAAAATAGGCATGATCTCAACAAGTCAATTATGGCTCAATTTTTAAGATAAAACAAAAATCGCTAGAGTTTATAACAAATAACTACTGCAAGCTGACGCCACTCAACTACCTGCATGGAAGAAAGAAGGCATGAGACATTTTCCAGCAGACCAATAAATAACAATAAGTCATAAATTTAATTATATAATTAAGCATATAAGCACAAACTCATCATGAAAATGGAATACCTTAATTCTAATAACGAGAATTTGTTGCTCAGCTCAACAAAAAGCAGGTGCTTTACAATGAATGGGTAAAAAGTGATCGATTTCTGACAACGAAAACAGAGAATATAATCAATAAAATCACAATTGATTAATCAAGTAATTGATAAGTACACAAATCAATAAGAAGGGCACTTCTAACAATCTTACTAATATCTCCTTTTTCATCAATGGATTCTATGGCATTTAAATATCACCTTTTTGGAAAAGGAATTCAACACAGCAAAGGATACAGACATTAATTGAGAAAATTACAAACAGAATACAAAAAGAAAAAGTATGTGATCAGAGATCCATATCAGGCCTTACAGTTCCAAGAGTTAGCAAACTTTTATTGATGTAAGATCCCTCCTTCCTCCGAACACCAGTGGTTTCAGCCCTCGAGCTCCCAGAACCTGCCAGATTGATGAGGTTCTGCAGGTACAAGTAAAATACCAAAACAAATAAGAAGCCAATCTATTGCGCACTAAAACTTGAATATAGATAGAAATATAAAGTTTATACAGCCAAATCCATGAGAATAAACATCTAGCTTGCTAAATATCAGACTCTAACTAAACAATCATATAGAATATGAAAGGAAGGTACTTTTTTCAACTAAAGTAGGTTGGAAATGAAATATCTTACCAACTGAGACAAGTTCACAGCTTCTCCTTCACAATTTTCATCGCAAGGACTACTCTCTATGGTCTGTAACAAGATAATTTAAAGGATATATTGGCATTAAATAATTAATAATACCAGATACATACATCATGACAAGAATTACTAAGTAACCCAAATATTAGAAGAAGACAGATGATCATTCCTAAGCCACCAGCCGGCCATTAACATATAAACAAGCTTGACATAAGCCAAGTGTAGTTTTAACCTATTTCGTTATGTTTCAAGTATCCATACATGCCTTTATGAGTTTATGCTGGGCATGTCAATAAAGCAACCAAAACCTTTATAGCACACTAAAGCTATTATTGAAAATACACACCCTTTGAATGGGCAATTTTGTTAAATAAATCTCAATTTAGGGAGGACCTAACACCAGCTTCACCTTATGGGAAAAATCTTAATCAAAGGCACAAAACAACTACAACTGGAATCATATTAATAATTGAAAATTTACCATGAATGCAGCTTTTTCCACTACTGGCCATTTATTCTTCCTTGATTATCAATCCAATCGTTTGGGGAAAAATGAAGCATAAATGCGGCATTTAACCTATGTTTTTTTTCAATTAAATTCATCAATTGAACAGATTTTACTGGTCAATAAATAACATACCAGCGCGAATATTGTATGACTTCTGCTGCTGAGCATATTGAAGTTGTTGGATCCCACATGTCTATGATAAGTAGGTGAAACTTTCTAGCAATGTGTTAGAAGATTATTATAAATAAATCCAATCAGTCTTTGCAAATCATGATAACCAAAGAATTTAACATTCTGAAATTTCTGTTTTTTGAGATATCAAATTGGGGGACTGGCTTTAAAAGTCTAATGCTGCTTTATAAGTAAAATAGACAATGTTATGAGTAATATCATAACACAGATTCAAATGGGGTTCCAATAAGACCTTATGAATGAAAATACACTAGACTTCAGCAAAAAAAAGAACAGAAAAACAAATGAACCTTCATATCACTGGCTTCAAAAATCATAGATCAAGTTGACAGATAAGTGAATGAAAAGGAAATACAAAAGGCCCCCAGTTTCCCAAAGAGAAAGAAACGCACAATGATCAAAATAGCATCAAAGGGAACTCACCCCATTTTCGCAAACTGGTTGGATTCGGCTCTAAGGAGGAGAAGGAGGTGAACCGCAGGCACAACCTGGATTAAGGTTTAGGGAGAAAGGCCGCAAAGAGGAGCCAATTCCAATTCCGGCAACCAGGGTGCGGTACAGAGCTCGATCAAAGAGGGAGATCGAGAGAGAAGTTTGGGAGGGGGCTCCAGTCTGAGTGCGGAAGGACCAATTGCCAAACCCAGTAAACTCGTCAGTGATTTTACCACTGGGGCCCACAGGTTTAGGCCAGGCGGGCGGCATCGCCGGTGGGGAGGGAGCGGCCGCGGAGGTGGCATACTCGAGCGTGCGGGACAAGAGGAAGCCCTTGGGCGAGAGGCGGCCGGCGAGGGCTCTCGGCGCGAGGAGGGCGGTAGCGGGCTTGGAGGCAAGCCCGTAAGAGGAGGGAGGAGAGGACTTGGCGAGTTACCATGGGTTATAGCGTTAGCAAGAGGGAGCTCCGCTAGGGTTTTGACCAATAGCAAGCTAACAACCCACTTCACCGGGAAAGATGGCTCTCTCCACAGCGCTCATGCGGGAGTTGAAAGTAGAAAAATGGATGGCATGAAACACGGACTTAACGTTAACCTAGTTTCGGTGCACTCCTTTTAGCAACGTGTCGTTTTTTGATTCGCGGCTCGTTATAAGCTTATTCTATCCAGGAGAATAAAAAACGCTTCCTTATTACAGTCAATATTGTCAGACAGACTGAACGGGAGGCTGATCCCACAGTTGCTAGCGAGCGCATTGGCAGTAGCTGCACTTGTCTGTATCTTCTTCGCCGTCGGCAGGAGGCACGTGCAGACTGACTGTCGGTCAGCCGTGGTAATGGCTGCAATGGCTAGGTTCTTGGCGCCCACGCAGCATTGGGAAGGAGAAGGGGCCCCGGCCCCGCTGCTTAAAAACGTGACGCAAAGAGCCAAGTCATTGAGCACATCACTGGACTGGATTGCTGCATGGCAAGCTGGAAGAAGCAGCAGAAGCAGAAGCAGAAACAGAACCGAGGCAGGGGATACAAGGTTGGTGGCCTTCTTCATCTAGGGATCTGCACTTTGTTGTAGCTCTGGAAAGCAGGCTGCAGCCCGGCCCTTTTATCATAGTAGGCGGGGAAGTCCATTGTTGGAGGGGAAGGTGGTTCGTGATTGTGTACACGAATGAGGAAATGCACGTTTCGCGTGGTTTTGTGTAATTTTTTAGACAAATCTAAAAACAAATGTCTATTTATACGTATTAGAATAGGAGTCATGACGAACTCAAGCCATTGCATGTTGAGGGCGGAGTCATATGCTTAAGTAATGTATAAAAAAATAATTAAGGCTAGTGTTTAACACTGTGCTTAAAACAGATTTTCGTCCTCACCTTTGCGCACATGACGTCTACCACTTAGGGTATAACGATCACATACACACGGTAGAAGTATTGCAAACCATGGGCCTGAAAATTTTGAAGATGTATTTTTCTCTCCTTGATGCATTGTATAGGAAAATTATAGAAGGTATGACAACTGCACGTGCGTAATAGGATATGACAACGAAGACAAAACTGCACCTATACGAAGGATATAAAATAATTATAATTAATTATAAATAAATTAGTCTAAAAAAGATTGATTTTATTTTTTCAAATGAACCCAACCCCACCCCGGCTCAAGCCAATCAACTTCATGCAAACCAAACCATATAGAGTTAGTCGGCCGGTGATGTGTGTGCACATGTGGGTTAGCCTAAAGGTACATCGGTTTAAAATGTCTTTCCCCCACGTAAGTAAGTCGGCACAAAGCCCCATATTATAAGACTAAAGGTAGCTGTTGTATATTTATATAATTTCCTTCTCACTTTGAATTTAAAATTATACTCACTTTCCCTTCCTCTAAAATTTAGACTATTCCCACACTCTCAATCCCATAAGCCCACTAAGGCTAATCTCATAAACCTACTAATGCTTAGGGGTGTTAACGAGCTGAGTTAAGCCGAGTATTAAGCTTTTACGGCTTAAGATCGAACTATTGAAGCTCGGCTCGAAGCTCAAATAAGCTTGAAATTTCTAGTTTGAGTTCAGCTCGAATTAAAAATCCTAAACTTGGCTTGAGCTTGAATTTAAGTAAGTAAATTATGAGCCTAGGCTAGAACTAAATAAAGTATCACAAATACTAATATGTTTTTAGTATTAAATATTACTAAAAAAACTTCAACAAGTATTATCATTACACCTTGAATATTTGACTATAGTCACTATAAAATAAGAAAATTAGGATAAAGAAGTTTTAGTTACATATGCTCAAAATAGACAACATTACTATTTCATTCTCTTTATGTACATATAATCACTAAAAAAATTACAGAAAATAAAAATTCACTTAGGCAACATTATTATCTACTTCTTAGCATTTTTTTTCTTTAATGCTTATAAATCACTTGTAAAAGAATTATTCTTTACCTTAGTATGCCTATAAAAAATTCTAAAATACATGTAAAAAGATATACATTTTGTAAGCTAAGGACATGTAACGCCCGAGATTTTTCACACATTTTCTTTAAAATTCACGGAAAATTTTTGCAAAATAACGTCTGTAAATTGGAGGAAAAATGACGAAACCAAAACCTGATAAAACAGTTTATAATTCAAAACACTAAATATTCATTTTTCATCTAAATATTTTCATCATACGGTCAATCATCGTACAACCAAAGCAAATATCATCAGGCACTACTCGAAAACACACGTACGAATAAATTGCTATGATCATAGACTTTTAAATACAAATCACTCCCAGACATCCTTGAGTGCAAGTCCCATAACAATCTACAGACTCATCCAAATGAAAGTCCAGAATAAACATATTAACGTCTCGTCTCACCTAATATAGGAGATCGTGGCACAAATAAACTCGCAATGAGTAAAGCAAATACCTGAGTCAATGAGAATCAATTCCCCTCGGAAGCGAGCATCCATCTCCAGGAGCTCTCCGCACAACCTGCAAAACCTCCCGTACAACGGGGCTAAAAAGTAGGGTAATGAGTATTTTCATACTCAGTAGAAAAATACCCAGTAGGGGAAATCCCAAACGGTGAACTCAAAAGTTCATAAATGCATGCGTCATGCAACTCAAACATGAAGCAGGTAGGCGTATCAATATCATGCTCAAACTCATACAAACATACCAAATGCACCATCGTGCCAAAGACATACCAAAGGCACCAACATGCCAAAATCATACCAAAGGCACCAACGTGCCAAAGTCATACTATCCAATCAACTTACACAAACACCCTTATCTAGGGTCATACAAACTTACTCGTATCATGTATGCATACTCATACAACATGCGCATACTTGTACGACCTTACTCATACAATCGTATGCTTACTCATAGAGCTTACACATACATGTACAACCTTACTTGTACAATCAGACTCGTACGACCTTACTCGTACAATCTGCACAAAATCATACTTACTGTCTTACTCAGAAACATATTCTCACAATCGTACTCATACTCTTACAGTCGTGCTCATACTCATATGCTTACAGTCCTGCTCATACACACTCTTACAGTCCTGCTCATACACATACAGTCGTACTCATACACATAATCGTACACATATCAACGACCACTGAAGCTCATTACAACTAATAGGCTCCAGCGTCGAAAAAAAAAAGAATGTCACTGGGGCAACACCTTAACCTCCGGGGAGTGACTAGAGGCCATGGACTTTTCCAAAGGTAAGGCACACCAATGCTCATGGGGCACTGGATCAAACAGGTAAGAGTAGATCCATGATACTACTTACCTGAGCATGCAAACATAAACACCCACACATAAGGGGTCATACAGTTGCCCACCATAATGGGTCTTATAGTGCCATAGAATCACCCACCATAATGGGTCTTATAGTGCCAGAGAATTGCCCACCATAATGGGTCTTATAGTGCCATTGCTACTCTTGGGCAGAAAACATCAGTGCCACTTGGGCAGAAATGTACAGTGCCACTCTTGGGCGGAATCATACAACGCTCTCAATAGAGCATCAAACGTCCGGGCTTACACAGCACACAGACCAAATCAGAAACATACGTCGCTCTCAGCAGAGCATCAGACATCTGGGCTTCATATAGCACGCATACAAAGTCAGAAATGTACATCGCTCTCAACAAAGCATAAAACGTTTGGGCTTATACAGTACGCAGACAACATCCCGCAGGATAAACACCATGGCAAGACATGAGAATGCTCGACCGACTCATTATCGGCTAGCACAAACACGGAACTTAATCCGTTGAACCCTCAGGTCTCAAACTCACAACGTTATTATTAGTTGTGCTTATAATTCAAGTTTGAATTAAGTATATATGCAGTACAATTATGCCACACAAACTCACAGTCCTCAACTGGTCAAACTGAAGCTGAGCCCGATCCGAAACCCAAGTTCATCAGGGCAGCAGACTTCACTTACTCGTCCATATCATGGACAAAACTCATCGTACAACCAACCCTTACAGTCTTACATACTTCGCCATCCATCTTATGGCCAAAACATCTTACACTGACATCCTCAAATAACGCTCATAAGAGCCAACCCAGTTGTTGCCCTCTTACTTATATCTCACTTATTATTATACTTACTTTTCACTTCATAATATGTACATTATGCTTGTACAATTATGAACACTCTTACTGTCTGACAATCGCCCAACATACAATCCACCCCAAACTGATCCATTCTAATCCTTGCCCGTCATACTCATATCCTCTATCATACACTTACACAACCGTATCCAAATTCAGACAAAGCCTCTGTCACCTCTTACTATCCATCGCCCATACCTCTACCCACATATACTTACACATAACCATATCATAAGCAATAGTCATCATACCTACGTATGTCTCACACATACGTAAAACATACACATACGGTCATACATACATAACTTACAAACATGCTCACTAGCTATCACTAGTGCATGTATAACACATACATACTCCAAACATGCACGCTAGCCATCACTTGCCCATGCATAATTCATACGTAGCATACTGACATATTTGCTAGCCATCACTAGCGCATACATAATCCACATCCATAAAACGTGCATGCATCTCATGCATATCAATCATACCATACAATCATGCTTACACGCACATCATGCAATCGGATCGTTACTTAACATCCAAGCATGGAATCATACAATCCTAGCATGCTGCTACTCATTCAAAGCATGCTTCATGAATTTACGAGTTCAAAGCTCCCCTACCTCGTACTAATGACGTTCGATGGCAAACACACGATGGTGGCGGCGTCAGCGGCGGAGTTGGCGGTCAAAACTATTGCTTGGCTGAGAGAGGTGCTGTCCCAAGGATTTTAGGAAGCGCCGAAACTATCATGGCCAAGCAGGGTGTCAAAAATTAATGTGGTAAAACCCGCGATCCACGGCAGCACACTAGGGCGGCCGGGAGAAATATCGTGCCAACAAGAATGGCGGTACGACTAGATGTCAAGGGTGTACACTCTAAAGATTGGCTGGTGGCTAAAACGTGCTCAGCCGGCCACAAGACATCGAAATCGGCCGTGGACAGCACCCAACGGCGACGATTTCGGTCAACAAGGCCCACATAAGGGCGGAGAGCGTGGGGCAACGCTCGAGGACAAAGGAAGGGTAGAGGAAGGCTATATGTCAACTCCACTCAGTGGCAAAGCCAACCGATGGTCAGGCGGCGTAATGCGGCGCCTAAACCCACACGCGTGGCCACATGCACACTCAGTCACAAAGGGCGGGGGAGAGGGCTGCACGGAGATGACCCAAGGCCCACAAAAGCCAACAGGGCCAAGGCCCTAGCTGTGGCCAATCTAAGCGGCAACACCACTAATCGCCACCCACAACCAATACTCATGGTGCGGGCGGTTGTGCATCTTGCACGGTAGAGAACAAGGGGAGGGTCACGGTCGAGCAAAGGCTATGAGGCCATCACTGGCCAAGGCCTATGCAGGTGAACTCGTCCACCTTCTGTCACGGTAAGTCATACAAATTCTTGCCCAAGGCCGTTCGGTACCGACGGCGTAAAATGGGCAAGAAGGGTCAACGACACACATACCAGTGAGCGGAACTAATTGCTGCTATGGGCCACAAGGAAGGCACCGGTCAGAGGCAATCAAATAGTGCGAGGTGGGACCGTCTCTAGTCGTTACTAGACTGAGGCGGAATCCTCGGTGGCCATTCGGCCACTACTGGCCAATGCCGATGGCGTCAAAAGCCAACACAGAGGGGCTAATCGGGGGAAAATAAAACCAGGATGGGCCAGGGCGGCTGCACTAGCTACATCGGGCCGAGACTAGCTGTCCAGAGGCTTACTGGAGGTTGCCAGCCCTTGGCTACCTAAAGTTCACCCGACCAAACCGATAACAGTAGAAAAACACTGTTTTTAAAACAGAGGCAGAACGGTTGATGACGGTGAAGCTCAGCTGGGGTGGAGGAGGCAGTGCCAGACCAAGAGCGGCTGCCTACCTCCACCTCAAGGTTAGGGCAGAGCCGAACCTGTGTATGGTCGGCCATTATCAGCCCACGATGGTGACTGAAATAGAGCACCAACGAAATGGAGCCCAGAACAGTGAAAAAGGAGGAGAGGCTGGAACTGTGGGGGCTGGGCGGAGGCAAAATTGGGCCGGGAAGGGTCGCCAATCACCATTGCCGGACCAAGGCCGGGCCGGACAGGGGTCCGGTCGGCCGCAGCTCGCTACCGGCGGCCCCAATTCGTCCAAACAAAGCTCCGGCCACAACAGGGCAGAGAGGGGGAAAGAGGGCAAGGCGGCGGAATGGAGGCCCACCGGGTCGGGAGGGGTGTCCTCCCGCCGTCGTTGGCACATGGAGGAGCCGTGGGCGGCCGGCCGGCCCTCGCCGGCTCACGGCGGCAGTGGCGCAAGTGAAACAGAGAGGGGAGAGTCTAACCGGGGGAAGGAGACGATGCGGCCGTGGGCGGCCGGGGCAGTGGCTCCTCGGCATCGCACCGCCGGGGCGGAACCTGTGCCGGTGTCTTGCGGCCTACTAGCGGCCGGCGGCGGCCAGGCACAGGGAATAGACGGGAAGGGAGGGGGGCGGCGCACTGTTCACACAATCAGTCCAGTGGATCGGGATCGCGATCCCGATCCCTCATTTTTTTCTTTTATTTATTTTTCCAAACGTATACTCAACGCGCATTAACTCACTGGTTACGCGTCGAACCTCCAAAATTCGCGCCGTAAGCGCGCAGCGAGGCCTGCGGCCCGCGATAAGCCCCACACCCGACTCTGCGGGTAAAAATATGGGGAAAAATACACAAATACACATACGCTGAAACGTCACATTTTCCCGCCAAAATGACCAAAAAATATGGTAGGAAAATCATAAAAAATCGTAGAAGAATCAGGGACCTTACAGGACAGTCCTAATGTCATGCTTTAACTTTTAAAAAAATATCTAATCATTCTTTTGTAAAGTGAGGTTGGTCCTCCTAATGTCATGCTTCTTTTAAAAGTATTTTTAAGTATATTAGTGTGATATTATGTTTACCCTTCGTCATATACTTATAGCTCCATTTGGTTTTTCAATTGAACTAATTTTAGTTCATTTTCAAAAACCAAATAAAACTATTAATTAATTTGGGATAGAATGAGTATATTAGTCTTTATGTCTCCAATATTTTTATTTTTATAAAATATATATCATATATAAAAATTATATATTCATTACAATTTAAGAATGATATATATCATGAAATTTTTTTATATAAGTTGGGGCTCACGTTCATCAGCGTGAGCCAAGACATTATAGACCATTAGATCGAGATTTAAGAGCGGAAAAAGACAAACTAATCTGCCTCTTGAGTTATGTGTATTGTTGGATTGTAATCTAATGATGTATGACATCGAGGCTCACACAGTTGTGAGTGAGCCTTGACTTATATAAATGAGTCTCATATATCATATATGATATATAGTAGTGATATATATATATATATATGTGTGTGTGTGTGTGTGTGTGTGTGTGTGTGTGTGTGTGTGTGTGTGTGTGTGTGTGTGTGTGTGTGTGTGTGTTATTTTATATATTTCAATCATCATAAATTAATAGCTCTATTTGGTTTTTCAAAATGAACTAATCAAATAGAGCTACTAATGTAAAATAGAGGGGGCATGTCATAAATATATATTTAAATTAACACTAATGTTTATATAAAATATGCACATATGTATATATATGTATGTATATATATATATATATAATTCTAAAATTATATTCGAGTTTGAGCTCGAGTTTGAGCCGAGTAGCATCGTGTTCGAGTTTTATTCGAGTTGAGCTGAGCCAAGTCGAGCAGGGGTTTACTTAAACTCGGCTCAAGCTTATTCGAGCTTGAATAGAGTTCAAGCCATGCCCAATTCGAGCCGAGCCAAGCCAAGTTGGGCCTACTCAACGAGCCAACCCGGCTCGTTAACAACCCTACTAATGCCCATAAGCATGTGAAATGATGGGTTCGGAACTTACGAGTATTTTTCTGTTGGGCTCCTACACTTCTATCCAACCTATTGAATTGGATGAGACCTTGTCTCTTATGGGGTGTGAAGTGAAACTGTGGTTGAATGCAATTGCCAAAGCCGTCGAATAAGTATACACAGATACTTTTTGTTGTCTCCGTGTAGCACTTAACCCTCATATAATCTATTGATAAAAGACACTTAAACTTATAAGCTTTTTATAGCCCCCTCCCTCCTCCAACATTAATAGCTTTATTTAGTTTTTTAAAATAAATAAATAAATTTTTAAAAAATAAATAAAACTATTAATGTTGGATGGAGGGAGCAAATGCAAAGTCATTTTTTTCAATCTCCTCTTTCATAGCTGTTGAGTTATTATCTATATTATTTATGTTTATTTTAATAATCAACAAAGAAAACCATGATTATTTGGAGAACCGATGAGTAAACTCCCTTTGTCATAACTCCTATTTCTAGGTAATGTTTTGTTAAATATTTCCTTTGTCCCATTGGGTTTTTAAAGTTTAGTTAAAAAAAATTAATAAAATTATTAATGAGGGATAGAGAGATTATATATTTAGCTAAAAAATAGTTCCTAGCTACTGTTATACATGGTTGACATGGGTATTAAATGCAAATCACAGGGACTCAGTGTAATTTGCCTATTTTGTTAGTAGGGTTTGCTCCGTCCATATATATACAATACCTTTGGAGGTTAATTTGGGAAAACCTAGTGCCTTTGACATATGTGCTCTTATGCAATGTGTTGGGATGTTTTATAGAAAATCTCTAATGTCTAACTCATATTTTAATAAAATAAACGTAATAAATATATTATCAAACACCAAATAGAATAGATAAAGAGACACAAAATTTTAACGTAAAAAAACTCCTCAAATCAAGGGTAAAAAACCACGGGGCGAATCAGCCCTATCAAACAATCCACTATAATAAGGTTTGATACAACCACAATTAAACCTTCAAAGAGATTTAATTTTCTTTTTTATATATAAATTTTTTATCACAAAGACAAATAAAAATACAGAATATAAAAAATTTAAGAAGTTACTTAATTTTTTTTCTCTTGTACAAAAAATACACTTTTCAATTTTAAAAAAATTATTTAAATAATTAAGACGAAGATGATGAGCATCTCCCAATCGGGTGTCACTTGGCACAAATCCTCTCTCTTCATCGCCCTTCTCTTTCTCTATTTACACACACAGAGCAAAAAAAAAAAGTCTTCTCTATTTTTATGCACAGGTCAAGGAACAATCTCTAGCCTGGCCTCGGTTTCGTTGAAGACGCTATATTAGTTATGCCTCGGTTTCGTTTTTGCCGTGAACAACAAAAAAACCAACTTTAGTTACTGTTATAATATTTATTTCTTACTTTATTTTACACACATCGAACCGGGACGGAATAAAATTTTGACTATTCACGTCTCCCACATACAAAACCTGCTGGGTCTAGATTCTTTGGGCATATTAACTCGTGGGTGGGGCCACTTAATGGGGTGGACCCTAAACCACAACAATATGTCCATCTAAAACCCACATAGCAGTTTATGTTCACCATCTTCTTTTGGTGCTTCACTCGACATGCTCTGATGACTTGCAATAAAGCAACAAATAAAGCTTCCTGCAAGTGCCAGTTACTGAGCTACCTGCGAATACAAGGCTCATGATGCGTAACTTCAAGGACAACTCTTCCTACAAATTAAGATGCCTCCTTAGATCTGCTGTAAACTGTAAATCACTCACATGAGTGCTCACACAGAGGAACCGAAGCCCAAAGAAGCATGGTTGGGAACCCAGAGGCAAATAGGATCTCTCTTTATTCAGGTCATACTCTTTAGGCAGGGGACATGGATCGGTTCCCTTCTTATTTGATCCAATCATTCTGATTAGGAGCAATTAATGAGTGGCACGCCAAGTTCATATTGTACCACAGATGGTCTTTTATTGCACTCCAAGTTTAGTCCTCCGTCCCAAATGAAGGATATTTGCTACCCCATTCAATTCTTGCTTCTTGTTTTACCAAGTCCATGCACGCTTGCAACCGTGATGAGTCTTTCCAACGCGAAAATGAAGCCTGCAGTTCACCGCATGTCAGATACGCGTCCAGAAGTACCCAGATAAACAACAACCGTGATGAGTCTTATGAGTTGAATCGTGGAATAATTATTAATGACTCGATTTTAGGGCTTCCGTTTAATGGCTTATAAATAAGTTTAAAATTTTTAAAAAAATTAATAATAGGTATACGAGGGCCCTTGATATTGGGCACTCACATGTGTCTACACTCAAGGTGAATCTACACTCTAGAAAATAATTGGCATAAATATATTCTCACTAATTTTTTAAAATAAATTAAAATTAATTTATCTTAAAATTAAATAAAACTATTATTTTATTCGTTTAATATTAATATCTACATTTGAAGCAATAATAATTTTTATTAAATAGTGTAACTGTAATGACCAGTAATTTTGATGAGGCCAAACTTAGTAGGGTCCAAAATTGGTACGGAATCACTCCTTTATAAGGAGATGGAGATCAACGCAAGGAAGAAGCGTGCAGAACAGAGGAGAAGGGCATAAGGGTTTGTACTCGAATTTCTTTGCAGGATTGGATTTCTCTTCTTTCCCCTCTTCACGTTTTGGCACACAAGGCTGCTTGAGGGACGAAGCAAAGGCGTCGAAATTGACTAAATAATACATCTGTGAGCCACGAACCTTTTATCTGAACAGTGGATTTTATACGCAGCTTGCCAGGTTTTATTCATGTTGCTCACTTGTGTAGAAATAATATGCTTGAAAATTGTTTGATAATTGGTTGGCCGCAAATTCAGCCTCTTGTTTCTCTGTTTTGATATGCTTATGGATTTTGGTCGTTGTTCATTTTGCTTGGGGACTTACCATTGTACTGGTCAGACTCGTGGTGGGTTTAATTGATTTCACAGCATATGCTAGAAATTTTAGTGTTTTAATTCTGTGATTTAAAGTATGAATGTCATATATAAATTTGTTCATATTACAAGTGTGCACTAATGTTTATTCCATCCAAGTTAATGGATGGCATTCACTGCTCGAACGTTTAATGGAGGGCCAACGGAGTATTCACTGTTCTATCTTGTGCAGACGTGGGTTGAAGACGACGGTCCGGTTCAATAGTTAATTTCCGGACCGGTCTGGTCTAATAAAGCAGAATTACATATTTAGACCTGGTTCACTAAGATAAAAATTTAAGAATTTATGGAAGAACCTTAGAGTCATTATGGATGTCCCCACAAGTTTTTAGATCAACAAAAATCTGCACAACAGTAAAAAATTACGAGATTGTCCTCAATAGTAAATTTTATCTTGCCTACTAAACCGGTCATGGTTTAGGGGGAAATACTAATGGGTAAAATTTAAGAATTTTACTATAGTATTATGACTGTCTTGTGAAATTATATTTAAGATTTTAGATCTAATGGAGCTATTAATAAATTATGAACATTTCGAGAACACCCTTATGTATGATTTTTGGTTCAATACTTAAATAAGTGACTAGGGTTATCGGCTACCTATAAATAAACATGCTTAGAAAACATTAACTCTGTTAGATGAGTATCAAGAAGCTTTAAAGAATGTGATTGACTAAAATGCCCTTAAAAAAATTTAAGTCTAAGGTGTACTAGACTAAAGTCTAAACTTTTTAATAAGCATAGAAGAAATGAATTAAGCAAACAAAAATGATTTTCAGAATCTATAACCAAGCGGTAAGGGCTTAAGGGCACTATATCTTTGGGTACTAATAATAGTCTTGTTAATTGTTATGATGATGTTATGCTCACATATATGTGTTGAATTAAGAGGTTTAGCTATGCATGTTTATTTGAGGAATGCATCCATTTAGCCATACGTGTTGGATCATTTGATAAATGAATTGTGTATACATTATGCTTGTACCATGAATGACTCAATATGTTATAAATTATGATCATTGTTAATCTTTACTTAGGGGTATGTGAGAAGAATACATTGCATAATTGGTAGATCATGTAAGGACCCTCATCTTTAAACCGGTTTTTGTTTTCTTTAATTATTGGTTATCGTGAAATTAACGTGTTTTTTGATCTTATTCGGCGATTTCATAAATAAATAGTGTTTGTGATGGTTTTAACCAAAATCAACTTCAATATTAGTGGTTTTAAGTGATTTTAAACCAAATGTGAATTTTTGGGATTTTTTGGAATTTTTACTATTTTCCCAAAAATTAGGGTTTTAGCGGGACCCCTGTGGGCCCCACCGTCAAAAATTTTATTTTTTTAGTCAAATATACCTAGACATCTGCCTAAGGTTATACAAAAATTTCCAAAATTTTATTAGGCTTAATTAGTCCTTAAATTTGCAAAATATCCACTTTTAGCCTACTTTTTATATTTACACCCTAAAACGTACCCATGCATACCCTAGCCCTTATTATAAAAGGGCAGACCTGAGCCATTTCCATTTTTGGGAATAGGCTAAGGAGGGAGGGCTGGCCTAATCCTCACTTAGGCCCGAATTAGAAGCCGATTAAGGTAAGCTTACTCTAATTAAACACTAATCCATGACTTTCTTCTTAATCTCTTCTAAATCTACTATTTTCCCCTTGATTCAATTCATTTTTAGGTATCAAAAGCTACTGATTTGTGTTTTACTATAAACCCTAACATTCAAAATTTGATTTTTACTACCAACAAGCCCTAGATCTAAGATTTAATTAAGGATTTCTTGAGTAAATCGATTTCTATTAGAGTTTAATTCAAACTCATTGTGTTTTCAAGGATTTCAAGAAGGGTGACTCTTCAATCCAAGATTAATCAAGTGCTGAGGTAATGGATCTTCGAAATCTCTGTTTATCCATGGTAAAATTCTTCATTTTTGGCTTGTTTCGAAATGAGTTGCTTAATTTGGTGTGTTAATGGTAAGATTAGAAAATAGAATTATTTAATCTCGATTTCTTAGGGTTTTGCATTATTATGGTTTGGTTTAATGTTTTGGAAGTCAAGGAGGACTTTTGATGATGATTAGGGTGTTAGATGTGGATTTGAAGTGTTATCAATGGTGTTTCGGTTTGAATTTGCGAAAGGAAGAAGATGGACTGTTCTGCCTTGTTGGCATTTGGAACGACCCTTGTGGGCGATCGAACGGCAACACTGCTAGAACGACACTTTTTCAGTTCAGCCGATCGAACGGCTTGCTAGGCGTTCGAACGGCAAAACTGTAAAATTCAAAATTTTGCGTTTAACCGATCGAACGGCCTGAAGGGCGTTCGATCGGCTACGCAGTAAATTGTATGTTGTGCATATGATGTCTATTTTGATGATTCCACTTTAGCTTGCCAATTTTATATGAATGTAGAGTGTTTTGAGTCATATTATGCTACTGAAAATGCATGTTGTTGAGGTTATGAAGTTGGGAGATATGCTTAGAGATTTATAGAATGACTTATGTTTTATGGCATGATGTTGGAATTGTTATCTTGCAATTGTGAATGGTTGATTTCTTATAGTTGAGCATATTTTCAGTAGGACTACAACCTATTATTGGATTGATTTGTCATGATAGAGTGTGGTTAGTTGGTGTGTGGATGTTGGTGAATGCCATAACTCAATGATGAAATGGGTGATTTTATATGTGTTTAGCCTTTGTGGTTGAGATTTGAATTGGGATACGATATCAACGATTCTTTTTCTATGATTTCCGCTGGAATTCATGTTTAGATGGAAATTCACATGTGTAGTGTGGTAGTGAGTTTAATTTCAAGCATGTTGACTTGCATTATATGAAATGCTTCAACTAGTTACACACACATGTGGGGGTTAAATGATGATGTTGAAGCTTGATATTGTGATTATGAATTATGCATTAGGGGCTGATGAGAGCACTTATCATGGATTAGGATTTATGTATGCTTTGTCCACGTATGTACCATGTTGCATACATCATGAAAATAGATTTCCAATCGAGGCTTCATCGAGGTTAATCGAATTTGACCGATTGGATGCAATGTGATGAAATTGTGTGCCGGATTGATCGGTCGTAGATTAATCGCAAGTTGATTGGTCCGAAAGGACATATTTTGTTTTGAGTTCCTGTGTGGAACGAGTGCACTCCTCGGGTTGAGTCTTGTTAAATAGAATGATGTGGGGACGAGTTGTTTACTTGTCTTGCGGATTGTGAGAATGTTATTATGAGTGTCATCTGGACCCTGAGAATCCAGTGTGGTATGCCGTGTGCACCCCGCTACCACATGTTCTAGGGTTCTCTGTGTGAGAACTCGGGCTCTTCCCTCTGTAGGAGATGTCCCTGGGCGAACACCCCTGCTCTAGATTCTCTGTGTAAGAATGGGACATCCTTGGCCAGGATCGTCCAGGGCGAGCAACATTAGGGATTGACAACCCCGATCTTTCTTTAAATTCTTGTATAGAATTTTGGATCATGACACGCCTTCGTGGCCTTGTCTATGCTCCCATCTGTGTGACATTAATGTGTGATTACTCCTTGATGGAGGTTGTGATGATATAATGCATGATAAAATATGTATGTTAAAGATACATTCATGCAGGGTGTTATGATATAATGCATGTGGGAATATGTATGTTAGAGATACATCCATGCAATTTGATTTTGGATATAATGCATGTGGGAATATGTATGTTAGAGATACATCAATGCAGATTGTTATGATATAATGCATGTGGGAATATGTATGTTAGAGATACATCTATGTACGTTGATTATGCACCATGATGTAGTGTTAGGTGATATGTATGTGTAATCAGAAGATGATGCACCATGTAAATCTTTGAGCTGAATGATCTTATTACTATGCCATTGTATTTCGACGTTGACAGTGATACTAAAACCCTTGCTAAGTTTGTTAAACTCACCCCTCTTTTTGTGCTTTGGTTTGGGGCTGCGTGGTGCGACACGCAGACGAACAGGATCTCCTCTTTGAGGAAAGGTCGCAGGAGATAGCTTGGATGTGATCTTGGAGATCGTTGTGTGACTTACCTTCTTTTGTTTCATGCTTATGTTTAGAACCTTCGTGTAGGGTTCTTGTTTTGGATTTATGTTACATTTTTACAGTTGTGATGCTTATGACTTATTTTGAGCCGGTGTGGGCTTTACTTAACTAAGCTTTTTGGTTCGAGATTGTTGTTTTCTTCGTGATAAGCAATACTCTTTCTTCCCTTTTATTTACTCTTGCTCAAAGGATTGTGCGCACTCCATATTTCTGTTAATTGCCCGTGGTTAGGGTTAAGTCTTCCGCTAGATTGCTTCTCAATCTTCACTTCGTCGCCCCCGCGCGCTTGACCGGCCCTTGGACCGGGTTCGGCTCAGGTCGGGCATCGCTGGGGCGTGACAGATGAGGTATTAAGAATCCACCTAAAAGTGATGGGTTGACAAGGGTAGTTAAGATTTGGGTTGGCTGACTCAATTTCAAGATTTAAGATAATAAGACTACCCAGGTGCCACGTAGGGATGAGGGTGGACCCCAGCCTTTAGCAGTTCCCTCTCGGTTTCATGGGTCATTACGAGTGCACACGTATGACCACCCACGGTGTTTTCGCACCGATGCAACTCATGAATCACATAGCTAATTTTTTGGGTGATATAGGGAATGAGTTGTGTGTATTATGATATATGATGCATATGGTGATTATGCAAACGTATGATACGATGAATGATCATGTAAATGTTATGATAAGTTACGATACATATATGATGACCATGCTTGGATATATCATGCTTGGATATGATGACCATGTTCTTTTGCATAATGTATGAAGGATATGCAAATAGATATGTTTGTGATGCATTTCACGTAGTATCATGCTAGGGCATTTATAACTACGTATAGATCCGATCCTCTTCTACCTTGAAGTAGTACGTAGGCAATTAACATCAGACGATGTTAATCCGATCCAAATATTAGGTTACTAATCTTCTCTTATAAGATGCAAGTATTTAGTTATCTTTATAATTCAGTTTGTCGGCATAATAATCGTCCTAGCCAAAGATCATGAAAAATGAACGGCCGGGTTTTCTTGAGGAATTCTATGAAGTGAATATTTCAGTATGAATTGTATTTTTGTTAGTATGATATTGTTATTATTTTAAAAAGAAATTCCTCTCGAAATTGGGTCGTGACAGTAGCTCACTTTTAACATAACGGAAAATAAGCTTATGATAATATTTCTTAAGTAGTCAACCGCTTAAATTGAAGAAAACGGGACCATTAATATGGAACAAACCTTTTTAGGAAATAGAGCTATTAATTTAAGATGGATAGATTATTAGAGAGATGCCAACTCCTCATGGTTCACGTTTACGTATAACTACATCCATAATTTCTTTTTCAATTACATATCATCATAGAGGACAAGTTATTAAAATAAAACTCGGATGAAGATCAAGCTCTCTCATGCGTTCTTTCCTTTATTGTTGCAGCTTCCAGTTTAGCTAATTCTGCAACAAAAAGTGCCAAAAGAACCAAAGAAACAATCTCAATATAATCAATGTCAACTGGTTGAAGGATTAAGTATCCATTATAGTATATATACATCCTAGAAAACGGGTAAGCTCTATACCCAAATGTAATCATGAATTGGATTGTGGACATACTTGGAACAGTCAATATTGTAAGACAGACTGATCGGGAGGCTGATCCCACAGTTGCTAGCGAGCGCATTGGCAGTAGCTGCACTTGTCTGTATCTTCTTCGCCGCCGGCAGGAGGCACGTGCAGATTGACTGTCGGTCAGCCGTGGTAATGGCTGCAATGGCCAGGTTGTTGACGCCCACGCAGCATTGGGAAGAAGGGGCCCCGGTCCCGCTGCTTAAAAACGTGATGCAAGGAGCCAAGTCATTGAGCACATCACTGCACTGGATTGCTGCATGGCAAGCTGGAAGAAGCAGCAGAAGCAGAAACAGAACCGAGGCAGGGGATACAAGGTTGGTGGCCTTCTTCATCAGGGGATCTGCACTTTGTTGTAGCTCTGGAAAGCAGGCTGCAGCCCCTTTTATCATAGTAGGCGGGGAAGTCCATCGTTGGAGGGGAAGGTGGTTCGTGATTGTGTACACGAATGAGGAAATGTGCGTTTCGCGTGGTTTTGTGTAATTTTTTAGACAAATCTAAGAACAAATGTCTATTTATACGTATTAGAATAAGAGTCACGACGAACTCAAGCCATTGCACGTTGAGGGCGGAGTCATTTGCTTAATTAATGTATGAAAAAAATAATTAAGGCTAGTGTTTAACACTGTGCTTAAAACAGATTTTCGTCCTCACCTTTGCGCACATGACGTCTACCACTTAGGGTATAATGATCACATACACACGGTAGAAGTATTGCAAACCATGGGCCTGAAAATTTTGAAAATGTATTTTTCTCTCCTTGATGCATTGTATAGGAAAATTATAGAAGGTATGACAACTGCACGTGCGTAGAAGGATATAACGAAGACTGCACCTATACAAAGGATATAAAATAATTGTAATTAATTATAAATAAATTAGTCTAAAAAAGATTGATTTATGTTTTTTTAAATGAACCCAACCCCAACCCGACTCAAGCCAATTAGCTTCATGCAAACCAAACCGAATAGAGTTAGCAGGCCGGTGATGCATGTGTACATGTGGGTTAGTCCAAAGGTACATCGGTTCAAAATGTCTCTCCCCCGCACAAAGTAAGTTGGCACAAAGCCCCATATTACAAGACTAAAGTTAGCTCTTATATACTTATATAATTTCATTCTCACTATGAATTTAAAATTATACTCACTTTCCCTTCCTCTAAAATTTAGACTATTCCCACTTATTTCCACTCTCAATCTCATAAACCCACTAAGGCCAATCCCATAAACCCACTAATGCCTAGGAGTGTTAACGAGCCGAGCTAAGCCGAGTATTGGGCTTGTATGGCTTGAGCTCAAACTGTTGAAGCTCGGGTCAAAGCTCAAATAAGCTCAAAATTTCTAGCTCGAGCTCAGCTCGAATTAAAAATTAAAAGCTTGGCTTGATCTTGAACTTAAGTAAATCATAAGCCTAGGCTCGAATTGGGCTAGAACTAAATAAAATTATATATATATATATATATATATATATATATATATATATATATATATATATATATATATCTAAAGTATCACAAATACTAATATGCCTTTAGTATTAAATATTACTAAAAATACTTCAACGAGTATTATCATTACACCTTGAACATTTGACTATAGTCACTATGAAATAAAAAAATTATGATAAAGAAGTTTTAATTACATATGCTCAAAATAGACAACATTACTATTTCCCTCTCTTTATGTACATATAATCACTAAAAAAATTACAGAAAATAAAAACTCACTTAGGCAACATTACTATCTACTTCTTCGCATTTTATTTTCTTTACATACTTATAAATCACTTGTAAAAAAACTATTCTTTATCTAAGTATGCCTCTAAAAAATTCTAAAGTACATGTAAAAAGATATGCAATTTATAAGATAAGGACAGTCCTAATGTCATGCTTTAACTTTTAAAAAAATATCTAATCATTCTTTTCTAAAGTGAGGTTGATCCTCCTAATGTCATGCTTCTTTTAAAAATATTTTTAAGCATATTAGTGTGATATTATGTTTACCCTTCGTCATATACTTATAGCTCTATTTGGTTTTTCAATTAAACCAATTTTAGTTCATCTTCAAAAACCAAATGAAGCTATTTATTAATTTGGGATAGAAAGAGTATATTAGTCTTTATGTCTCCAATATTTTTATTTTGATAAAATATATATCATATATAAAAATTATATATTCGTTACAATTTAAGAATGATATATATCATGAAATTTTTTTATATAAGTTGGGGCTCACGTTCATCAGCGTGAGCCTAGATATTATGAGTCATCGAGTCGAGATTTGAGAGTGAAAAAAGATATAAACTAATCTGCCTCTTGAGTTATGTGTATTGTTAGATCATAATCTAATGATGTATGACATCGAGGCTCACACAGTGTTGAGTGAGCCTTGACTAATATAAATAAGTCTCATATATCATATATGATACATAATATTAATATATTATATATATGTGATTGTATGTCATTTTATATATTTCATTCATCCTAGATTAATAGCTCTATTTACATTTTTAAAATGAACTAATCAAATAGAGCTATTAATCTAGAATGGAGAGAGTATGTCATAAATATATATTTAAATTAAAATTAATATTTATATAAAATATGTATATATATTATTTATATATAATTTTAAAATTATATTCGACTTCGAGCTGAGTAGCATCGAGTTCGAATTTTATTTGAGCTAAGCCGAGTCGAGCAGGGGTCTACTTGAACTCGGCTCGAGCTTATTCGAGCTCGAATCGAGTTCAAGCCAAGCCCAATTCGAACCGAACTAAGTCGAGCTAGGCCTGCTCAACAAGCCAACCCGGCTCGTTAACAACCCTACTAATGCCTATAAGCATGTGAAATGATGGGCTCGTAACTTACGAGTATTTTTCTGTTGAGCTCCTACACTTCTATCTCACCTATTGAATTGGATGAGACCTTGTCTCTTATGGGGTGTGAAGAGAAATTGTGGTTGAATGCGATCGCCAAAGCCGTCGAATAGAAGTATATACAGATACTTTTTGTTGTCTCCTTGTAGCACTTAACCCTCATATAATCTATTGATAAAAGACACTTAAACTTGTATGCTTTTTATAGCCCCCTCCCTCCTCCAACATTAATAGCTTTATTTGGTTTTTTTAATTAATTTTTAAAAAATAAATAAAACTATTATGTGGGATGGAGGGAGCAAATGCAAAGTCATTTTTTTCAATCTCCTCTTTCATAACTGTTGAGTTACTATCTATATTATTTATGTTTATTTTAATAATCAACAAAGAATACCATGATTATTTGGAGAACCCATGAGTAAGCTCCCTTTGTCTTTACTCGTATTTCTAGGTAATGTTTTGTTAAATATTTCCTCTGTCCCATATTAATAGTTTTATTTAAATTTTTAAAATTTAATTTAATAAAATTAATAAAATTATTAATGAGGGACTCAGAGATTATATATTTAACTAAAAAATAGTTCCTAGCTACTATTATACAGGGTTGACATGGGTATTAAATGCAAATCACAGGGACTGAGTGTAATTTGCCTATTCTGTTAGTAAGGTTTGCTTTGTCCATATATCAACAATACCTTTGGAGGTTAATTTGGGAAAACCTGGTGCCTTTGACATATGTGCTCTTATGCAATATGTCCATCTAAAACCCACACAGCAGTTTATGTTCACTATCTTCTTTTGGTGCTTCACTGGACATGCTGTGATGACTTGCAATAAAGCAACAAATAAAGCTTCCTGCCAGTGCCAGTTACCTGCGAATACAAGGCTCATGATGCGTAACTTCAAGGACAACTCTTCCTACAAATTAAGATGCCTCCTTAGATCTGCTGTAAACTGTAAATCACTCACATGAATGCTCTCACAGAGGAACCGAAGCCCAAAGAAGCATGGTTGGGAACCCAGAGGCAAATAGGATCTCTCTTTATTCAGGTCATAATCTTTAGGCAGGGGACATGGATCGGAATTTCCCCTTGTTTCCCTTCTTATTTGATCCAATCATTCTGATTAGGAGCAATTAATGAGTGGCTCGCCAAGTTCATAATATTGTACCACAGATGGTCTTTTATTGCACTCCAAGTTTAGTCCTCCGTCCCAAATGAAGGATATTTGTTCCCCCATTCAATTCCTGCTTCTTGTTTTACCAAGCCCATGCACGCTTGCAACCGTGATGAGTCTTTCCAACGCGAAAAATGAAGCCTGCAGTTCACCACCTGTCAGATATGCGTCCAGAAGTACCCAGACAAACAACCACTGCATTGCATGATAGAGCTTTTCAATAATTTGCCGTCAAATTAGATGCTCAATTACTCGTGTTGAAAGGATAACAATGATACAAGAAAAATGAACTGGCTCACTGGTGGCAGTGTTCCTTGCCCCTGTGTAAAGAAATGGGCAATGCCCATCCAACATGGCAACAATACGGTACCTTGAGCCCCTGTCCTCTTGTTACCCACATGGCGATAGCCTGGACTCGCCCACTGCAATGAATGAATAATCACTGACACTGTCGATCACTCTGGTGAAGCTGAAACCTCTCCAATTAGCACCCAATGCATAGACAATTTAATGATAAAAACTCTTCTAACAAGTAATCAATTATTACGTTGCATGATTATGCACACGTGAACAGCTAATCCGTTCTCACCATTCTCCAGTATCTAATAAAACCGCCGCCCCCCCACATGAATTTGCTTGCCAAAAAACCCATCGCCATCTACGTACGACATAAACTGCACAATTATAATCACTAAATTTGCACAAAAGCAGTGTGAAGCGTCCTGCGCTGGCTGTTGCTTCATGTGCTCATCCGATTGTCACTAAATATAGATTAGTCACCAACCCTTTCTCTCATCTTCTGTCTCACTCGCAACACATGAGATGACTGATTGCAAGCGGTAAAGAACAATTGCCACCACTTACATGCATTTTGTTTTGCCCCATCTCGGTAAGTGACCGGCAAGTTCATTAAATGGTGCCTTCCTTTACCGTCCTCTCTGATTCACATGATGGGGGGGGGGGGGAGGGGGGGGGCTACCATGTTTCATGAATTGTTAATCTTAGGGGCGAGGCCAGGCATAATAAGCTGGTCCATTGTCTGCCTCCCATCCCATGTGATCCTTCTCTCAGTGGCCCACCCACCCAGCTCTGCATTTACAGGATGGCAGCTATTCAAATATCAAAACCGCAGCCGCCAACCACTCAGCCAGACAGCTCGGCTGTCGGGGGCTTTCCAATCTCCAACACGCTCATTTGGGCAACTGTAAAGGATCATTTCGGCAGGGCAAACAGCTTAGCTACGCATTTCGTCATCCACATGGTCGGAGGCCCGGGTTTGCTCATTTAATACATATTTGCAATATTACAAGGAATTGATTTCCATAGATATTTATGTTCAACAAAATTTCTTACTTGGGTGTTTATTAAGAGATATGCTTACTTAACTCAGGGGCATATTAATTTCTCTTTACTCTTAAATTTTTTTACTTAATTAAACAGTGAAAAATAACCCTTATTAATATCTCATCAAGTTTAAGGTTTTGCACAAAAAATCCCCTTGAGTATAGTTGTATAAGTTAGTGGGTAAGCGCCAAATAAGTTCGGGCATTTCAAGCACATTAAATCACCCGTCTTGAGCTCACACAATTAGCATTAACATTTCCCATTATAAATGTAATTGAACGATAGGATCCAAACATAAACAATCAATTACATATTGAAAATAAAATTACCATGGGCACAAAACATCATTTCAATGCCGGCCAGCCTGACCAAAGAGGGGACTTTTGTCCATGTCCGAAGCAATGGCAAAAACAGCCGTCGCGGCAGGTGGGCCCCACTCAGAAGAAAGAAAACCATCAAAGCCTTGTTTTTAGCCGAGATTAAGTTAATTTAATAACCTAAATCCGTTGGGTCCAAAAATAATTACTCTTTAAGGAGCAGTTAAAATTGGGGTCGTCGGTTGCCGGGAGGGAGGGGCTCGCGGGCCGCCAGCGTTAATATTCAGAAAATGGAGGACGCCCCGGCTAAATAAAGTCTCATTTCCAGCCGAGCAAAGAAAAGCGTTGCAGAGCGGCAGCGAGGTCTGAATCCTGTGACGGCAGAGCGCGGAAAGGAAACCAAGGTTTTTTGTATCCGAAGCTCTCCGATCCGGGAACCTGAGAGAGAGTGAGAAGGGAGGCGGAGATGAGGGAGATCATAAGCATTCACATCGGGCAGGCCGGGATTCAGGTGGGGAATTCCTGCTGGGAGCTCTACTGCCTCGAGCACGGCATTCAGCCCGATGGCCTCATGCCTAGGTGATTTTTATTTTTTTTGGATTTTTTGTTTTTTGGGAGGGTGGGGGGTTTCTGTGGGGTTATAGATGCCTGTGATTGTGTTGTGATTTTTTCGGATTTGAAGAGTTTTGGTTCGGAGGGAGGAGGTGATCGTGCTTCGAGCTCAGATCTGAGGTGTTTTCTGTGTTGGTTACTGATTTGTTTCGTTGGTTAGATGTTGTTATAGGTTTTTGTGATCTCTGGTTTGGGCTTGCTCGCCGCGTTTGCTGCAGACAATGTTTTAAGAAGTTTTTTTTTTCTCTTACGAATTTGCTTGGTAGCTCCTATTTTTTTCGCTTCACATCACTGGTGTGCGGCTGCTTATGCTGAAATATTTCATTTTTCTTTATGAGTGACGTTTTTTGAAGCTCTGGGAATGGCTATTCTGGTCCTGGTTTGCTGCTTAGTGCCATGCTTTGTCTGCTACTCGAGTTCTATTTGACGGAGCAAGTTAAAAGCCTTTTTGCCGTGTTTTGATAATTGGGGAACATTCGGTTAGATTTTTGTTTCAATTCTTTTGATGTAATACAGCTGGTAGACCACTGGTATAAATACGATGTTCTGGTTTGTGGATTTGGCATCCTATGATTCTGGCCATAATCGGAGCAACTGCTGGTTATTTGTGGGTTTCACTATATGATTTATGGGATAAATACTAAATATTTCACTTAGGCTTTTTAGATTTGGAATGTGGTTGCTTTTGTATGAAATAGGCACGCTGCTCATCTTAATGCTTTAAGGTGGAATGCTTGTTGGCGCCTGATACTTTTTTCTGGTATTCAGTGATACGTCTGTAGGTGTTGCACACGATGCCTTCAATACTTTCTTCAGTGAAACTGGTTCTGGCAAGCATGTCCCAAGAGCAATATTTGTTGATTTGGAGCCTACCGTTATTGATGAGGTTAGAACCGGAACCTACAGACAACTATTCCATCCGGAGCAACTTATTTCTGGCAAGGAAGATGCTGCCAACAATTTCGCCCGTGGACATTATACTGGTATATCTATTTTTTCTTTTTCTCTTCTTGAGTTTTATATGAAAAAATTACCGTTTACATCTGAGCTCAAATTGATCACTTTTTATATGTTGCAGTTGGGAAGGAAATTGTTGATTTATGCCTTGATCGGGTCAGGAAGTTAGCAGACAATTGCACTGGCTTGCAAGGCTTTTTGGTTTTCAATGCCGTTGGAGGTGGCACTGGATCTGGTTTAGGTTCACTGTTGCTAGAACGCTTGTCAGTAGATTATGGGAAAAAGTCAAAGCTTGGGTTTACAATATATCCATCTCCTCAGGTACGCCTATCAATTCAATACAGTGGTTCATGTTCTGGTATCTAGTGTTCGATTGTAGATATGGTTTTAAGGTCGATAAGAAAATTGAATACCAGTGCTGAGCAGTAAAAACTTATGATGGTAGTGTTAGAAGCTGGTACTGAGCACTTGCAACTAATGTATGTGCTACAAAACATTTAATTTGAGTATACTGTTCCACTCAAGAAGACTCCCTACTTAAATTGCATCTATAGTTTGAGCTTCATGCTCTATTTTCTTCATGTTAGGTCTGGACTGACAATTTGACATATCTAACTTTTCACTTTGATTTTTCCTTCTTCGTACTTGAGACTCACCACGAATTTTTATAATGGGTGATCATTCTTAATGCAGGTTTCTACAGCAGTTGTGGAGCCGTATAACAGTGTGCTTTCCACTCATTCGCTCCTTGAGCACACTGATGTTGCAGTTCTACTAGACAATGAAGCCATTTATGACATTTGTCGGCGATCTTTGGATATTGAGAGGCCTACTTATACCAATCTTAACAGATTGATTTCCCAGATTATCTCGTCTCTTACAACCTCCTTGAGATTTGATGGAGCAATCAATGTCGATATTACTGAGTTCCAGACAAACCTTGTTCCTTATCCTCGCATCCATTTCATGCTCTCCTCCTATGCTCCTGTAATCTCAGCAGAAAAAGCTTATCACGAACAACTATCAGTTCCTGAGATCACAAGTGCAGTTTTTGAGCCTTCAAGCATGATGGCTAAATGTGATCCACGTCATGGAAAATACATGGCTTGCTGTTTAATGTACCGAGGTGATGTTGTTCCAAAGGACGTGAATGCTGCTGTTGCAACCATCAAGACAAAGAGAACTGTGCAGTTTGTTGACTGGTTAGTGTCCATTACCTTATTCACGTACAACATATATGATAAACGATGTACACTACAGATTTTAGATGGATCAAATATGCACGTGTCTGCATTGTTCATATTCAGAGTTATTGGAAGATTAAATCTTCTGCCTCAAAGATGCTAATTAGCCCATTTTTCCACAGTCAAAATACCCTTAAGTATTCATGAACAAGTAAATTTAGCTAGGATAATCTTGATACTTCCACTTTAAGTAAATAGTGAATGGGGTCTACTTGAATTCTAGCAGTCAAAGTATTATAATTGACTAGACAATGTCTTATAGGCATATTCTAGTGTGTGACATTTTACTTTTGTGGGGCACTGTAAGGGGGTTAAGTCAATTGATGCTTGTTGGTGATAAGGTCAAAAATTCTTGGTCAATAGTGGACTTGAATCTGTATTAATATTATATCTAATCTCTGCTTAATGTTCTCAGGTGTCCAACTGGATTCAAATGTGGAATTAACTACCAACCTCCCACTGTAGTCCCTGGAGGTGATCTTGCCAAGGTCCAGCGTGCTGTCTGCATGATTAGCAACAACACTGCAGTTGCTGAAGTGTTCTCCAGAATTGACCACAAATTTGACCTGATGTATGCTAAGCGTGCTTTTGTCCATTGGTATGTTGGAGAAGGAATGGAAGAAGGAGAGTTTTCTGAAGCGCGTGAAGATTTGGCAGCCCTTGAGAAAGATTATGAAGAAGTTGGTGCTGAGGGTGCGGAGGACGAAGATGAAGGCGAGGACTACTAAACTCTACTGTGTCCTCTTGTTTGGGACCAACCGTCTGGCTAGTTGCGATTTATCTTGCAAACTCTTTTCTGTCAGCTTCTTTTGGAATGATTGTCAATTTATTGTCATTTTCTTGTGCTTCATGACTAGTGCTATGTTGTATTTGTTCGAGTGTATTTAGTTGATGGAATATACTCTGACTGCTGCTTTTCTCATTGATGACCAAGTGGTGATATCAAGGAATACATGTCTTATATAAAAAAAAACTACATCCATTTTGTTTTTTGACTTATTTTTAGTGTAGCAAATTGCAGTTTAAGAAAAAAGAAAAAGATCGTTACATCATTTTATCTGATTAGTTTCTATTTTTCTCCTGAAACTATGTTATTAGAAGTAGGCATAAGGCTGGGCTCTACTTTGTATTCTTTGACGATTGGATCCTATTGGGAGTTTGGGACAGCAAATTTGACTGCTACCAATCTGAGTTGGCTAGCTCTTCCATTTGGTCGGATAACTGAAGAATGCACACGCGAAGGAAATGTGAAACAATATATATATGTAGGTATTTTTGTAACTATGAAAAGAGAAATTGCACTAAATCTTCGCATGTAATTTGCTACTCATATAGTACGGCAGTACTATTTGTTTTGGGGAGCGTTAAATGTGGAAGCCAACTTTAGGTAGGAAGTATTTTTGAAGCTTTACTTCGATAATGAGACTAGCCTATGGATTATCCGTGAGATAAACAATGTGAGATAAATAATTTATTTGCTAGTGTATATTAGTGTTTGTAGTTTTGGCACTAACATGTGCCGTCAATCTCAAATATTAATACTTCATATGCGCTTTTTACATTGGCCTTATTGTCACTGGAGAGCATAAAAAACTCTTTGACATCGAAATGGATGAGAGGTTACCAGGCTCTTGACCCTCCCTCAACTGTGTCTCCATGTACTCCTCATAAGTAGAACTGAAAATTGGAAAGAGACGTGGACGCAAAAGGTATACGTTTGTTGGGTAAATTAAGTTTCAATCCTGACAAAAACAGACCACAACCAAAAACATCCCCAACAGCGTAAGATAGGTTTTTACTATTTAACCTTCTCTAAGGTAATAGAATGAAAGTTACCTATTAAGTTCGTAATTATGGAGATAATTACAGAAATAGAAGTTGGGGATTTTCAACCAGGCCACCATCAATTTACTCGCTCCGACTTATATTGCTATATTTGAAAAAATAATAATTTTTATTAAATGGTAAAACTGAATAAAATAAAGTTATTAATATAAAATAAATTGAAGTTAAACTGAACATGTGATATAGAATAACTCTTTTTCAAGTACCGAACAACTTAAACGGAACAAAATGAAATTATTAATATAGAATAAACTTTAAACTGAACAAAATGAAATTATTAATATAGAATAAACTTTTTTGCTATATGGAACTATTAATTTAAGATAGAGAATATATGCCTTGAAGAAATATGAGCCACTGCCTCCACATACGAACAAAACCCAAGATCAACAAATTCAGCAGCAACAAGGCCAAGATTATAGCGGACAACAGCAGCACCAGAGGCATTTCCAGATTTCCATGAGAAGGTCTCCATGTAAGAATGGAGGGTGCTGGAAATAAAATGACATTATGATTAATGATATGCGCCTATCCTCATATAAAACCAGTTCATTTTCTATTGGGCGTGTGAAGAAACACCTTTTTTTGGCACAAGTATGAACAAGCACCTGGCAGTAATGGGAACATCAACATTACACTACAACAAATTTTCAACCCCTAGAGGTAGCTCAGCATGGGAAGAGCCTCTGTTACATTAATGTGTACGTAATTTATGCTGAGCTCACTGTAAAAAAAAAGCATGAAATTTTTTTCCCTCAACACATCTCTTCTACAATTTTAAGAAGGATTAAAAGTCTCTCAACCCTATCTACGGTCTGTATAGTAAATATCTACCGCCTATATAGAGCAGGGTGGTTTTGATAAAATAAGGGGTGGCAAACCCCACATCCTTTTGCACATGGAAGAAAAACACTACATTCGCACAATGCATACATCATGTCAAAGCTTTAAAAAGGCCAAAAGCAATAGTTTATTACTCTCACTTGTTTATAAATGGAAATTAAGAAACAAGATACAATTGACACCCCCATTAATTTAACTTTGTCCACTCAATGTATCTCACTCCAATATAAATAAGGAGAATAAATACAAGACAAAACTGTGACAGATACTGTCAGACGCTTCACCCACAAAAACACCAGCAACTCAAAATTCCACAATGACAACGCTCTTTTACACTTTGACGGGGTGTAAGACCAAAATATACATGCGCTTACTACAAAGAAGAAGCTATATGCAACAAGCTGGGGAGCTTTTTGTTGGTTTTTATATAGTATACTGAACCCAAGGTGTGAGAAATGAATGGATAATGATATAAAGAATGGGATAATATAACAAATATAACGGAGAGACACAACAGAAGTATTGAGCCCGAACAAAATGCAGAATGGAGGATGCAGCTCGCCTATTATGAGGACAGAATAGACTGAAGAGCCAGCTGTTGCTGCGGTTGCAGGGAAGACCATGTAGAGGCTAGAGCTTGAGGAGACAAAGTCTGTTGAAGATGCTTCAAAAGATTTACCATACGCCCTGCAGTTTGCTCAGTGGCAAGATTGCCGCCACATAGAACCTATATTTGTCAGACGAAAACAAATTTATCAACTGAGGGGCAATAATTAGGTAAGATCCACTAACACAAAATTCTCGGTATGTAAATCACACAATCAGTCATTTGAGTTTCTATCAAAGTTAAATAAGGAAGCGATTCCGCATTAACAGCATAAGATTAAAAACTAATTGCAACTATTGACTCCTGCAGAAAAAACACTTCTTTATATACCAAAAACACGCAGATCCCACTAAAAATGGAATCTTATTTTACATGAAAAAAAAGATTCATAGTTTGCTTGAGAAGTAACCAAAAAGGGCTGAAATCTAAAACGAATCAGATAGCTAAACGTAAGGCGGTCAAATAGGTCGGATTAGGTTGGATCAAGTTGGGTCGGCCTTGACCTTAATTTTAAAAAGGTTGGTCTTAAAAGAGTTGAAAACACAAACCTTAACCCAACTTAGAACAGGTCATTTTGGGTTACGTGGGTAGCGAAAGATTACTTTAATAATCTCATACGGTTCACATTTTTAAGAAAATATTGAGTGTATCTTGTGCTTTGGGTTGTGGACTCCAGAAGGATTGCAGACACAAGATCTTGGTATTTAAATTTGGTTATTGAAGGAAGACTGATCAACAATAAGAAAAGAGATTGTCTGGAAAATGGAAGACTGCACATCAAGAAAACAGGTTTAGACAGATTAGTCAGCTAATTAACCTATCTAACCTATATTGATAGGGTCCATTTTCTGAACCCTAACCCTTATATTAGTAGGGTCAAGTTTGATCAGGTTATGCAGGTTGGGTGTGGGTGTGGGTCAGGTCAAGTTTTGACAGCCCTAGCTAAATAAAATGAATCAGCACATTTACGAACCACCAAAACTGAGAAACTACTTTACTGTACTGACCCTAGGCAAGGAATAAAAAACATAAGAAAATAAACAATTTACCTCAGCAAATACAGCAACAATTTTAGGAAGATATTGATTGTTGGGGCCCAAAAGCTCCATATCCGACCTAGATATGCCAAGTCGAAAACAACTTTAGTACAAAAGGATGCCAGTCATATTGTCAAGAAGATAACACAATACCTTTCAACCATGGAACAGAGCTGCTCATGCACAATTTTTGCTTCAATCAGATCATTTTTTATTGGCAAGCAGCTTAGCCAGATTGGAACAACCTACAAAATCATCAGACATCATATTTGAGGAATGGCTGACAATAGACATTTGACAATGCTAAAATCGTCAAGTTCACTGAAAAGCTAATTACAAATTAACAATCATTTTAAAAGCAAATAAAATTATAAAATCTTTATTTACTTTGCATAGCAGAACCATGCACATCAAAATGATACTTCCTGACAAAGGGATGACATCAGAAATCCGAGAATAAGATTCAAATATTGATAAAAATCAGCAATTACATGTAGACTGCTTGCCTACATAGATTGTAAGGAAACATCTAAAATCCAAAAGCTGTATTTTTTCAATTCCCAAGCAGCTTTTAAGCAGGTATGGTTTTGCTCATGAAGCACAAAATAGATATGGCACGTGTCTTAAATAATACAAACAAGTTTTCATGTGTTCAGAAATAGCAGACCCTTGAAATTACATGTGCTAAAAAAAAATTTAACAGAGTGAAAGATAATTAGCCTTAAATGGTAAGAATGTCATGCATTTAGAAACCTGCCATCATATGAAAATATATTACAAGAAAATAATAATAACAATACAGACATTTAGAGCCTTAAGTGGCGTGAATGTTGTTTTATGCAATTTAGAAACACGAACTAATAAAATATGCTTAAGACATTGTAACACATTTAAAATAAAAGAAAATACCTGAGCTGCATCAATACTTTCACGATGGAATTGGCAAATTTTGCCCATGGCAGATACAGCATTATCGTATGCCATGACATTATCTGGATGTAGCGCTGAAGGGTGCCTTATTACAACATTTAGCCTGGAAAGTGCTTCTGTAGCCATCAAAGATAGATGATAAATAGTGAAATCAAGTAAACTCAAATGGTAGATGCTTGTTCCAAAGGGAAGCAGAATAAGTAAATACCTCCAACAAGAGGTTTAAATGCAGACCCACCAAACTCAGCACAAACACCAATTCCATAGACAGCAGCCTGGAACCACCGCACAGAAAAAAAAACAGTCAATGAATTTTCAGGAGAGGAAGTGAAGGAAGAAAAGCATCAGGCCCATGGGTCAAAGAAAAACCTGTCGAACATCAGGGTTTTCATCATTGCATGCTTCGAGCAAAAATGGAAGGTAAGTGTCATAATACCTGTGAAACCAGCAATTGAATAGATGATGTGACAAAAAAGAGAAGTTAAATTGCATTACAACCTTAAGTTTCAGCACTCCCTTACTTGATAGCTGCTTCTTTACATTGCTCTGCAACATCATCAAAAATGCAAATTGCAATCCGTCTCTCTTCAGCTGTCTTATCCTTACCCTAACAATCACATACCAGAAATTTAAGCAAGTGGACTGAATTAATAAAAATCAGTAACATGTATCTTGAATCCTTGATGATAATCAATTATTCATTAAAAGCAAAAACTTACCCACATAGGTGTTATGTATGATGAAAGCTCATCAAAGAAAGGTAAAAACGAAGCACCAAATGTCTTAATTAATGTTCCCAGGCAATCACCAACCTACAACTCAAAATTCAGAACATAAACTTCTGAATACAAACCAGTTTAGCTATAAAACATAAATAAATTGCAGGAAAAATGAACAAGTACTCGATCAAAGACTTCTTCTTCTTGCTCATTTTCCTCTTTGAGTAGTTCCCCTTCCTCTGCATCAAAGTCTTCAGCTTTCATCCTTTCTGCCCTTTCACTTTTTCTTGATGAGCTAGCGGTAATTACTAGCTTAATCTCATCCACAATGACTCTCACCTGATTCTCGTCCACAAGCCGGCTAGAAATCTGAAGACAAAGGAATTAAGACCATAGATCTACCGGAAAAGGAAAAAATCATAAAAAAGTTATAAGGGAAACTAAAAAGGAATGCATGGCAATTCGTAACAAACGACGACACAATATTGTGAAAATGTATATGCCACAAAATTGTACAAACAAATAATCACCTGCATGCATTCACTCAAAGATTCCAGCATGCTTGCAATAATATCTGTCTCAGGCTCCTACAAGTGATACAAGGTCCAAACAAACCAGTACTAAAAATGTTAACAGAAATCTTATATTAATTGCGTCATCAGTAGACACTGACCTTGCGCAAAGCTTCAGTCAAAGCAGGAATTATGTAGTTTGACAATTGCTTCACATATGACTCATCACGACCTTGTGCCAGCCCCTTCTCCACAGCCAACTTAGCTGACCGTAACAACTCTGGCATAGCTGCAAGAAGAAAAGGATTAGTTAGTTACATAAGAAGCATTCAAATAACAACATCAAGAAGACTATAATTATAAAACATATACCTGAAACAGCAGCCTTTCGGACATCCTCGTGAAAATAGAACTTCAGCAGTGGAACTAATGTGGGGGCAACCTGCACTAGTTCTCAATTGGATGCCATATTCACGTCTAAACTAAAAAATAGCAGAAAAGATGTAAAAATGTTGACAAGAAATCAACCTGATCAATCCATGGGTAAAACCCTTCCTTTAGCTCATCAGCATAGCAGCAGAGCATATTGCATGCTGTTGCTTTCTCTTCCAGGACACTAGTCTTGATACCAATCCTTTTATCCCCAAGGGTAATTGTTTCAATACTGTATCAGCATAAAGAAAAAATAATCTAAGCCAAAGTTATTTATCAACAAAGAAAGTTGCTACAATCTCCCAAAGCAGTTAAAAACATATCTTCTCTCAAAAGAATTTTACCTGAATTTATAAACTAGGAACATAGAAGATAACCATCTATATTAAGCTAATGATTTTAAATAGAACAGAACTTCTTAATGTATGTCATAGCATCTGTCTATACAGGTCATCAGCCAAAGTAAAAACTTTTAAAGAGTCAGGGCCAAACCTTTCATCATCAGATTCATCAATGTCATCATCTGATTCTGCCGATGTGATGGTTACATCAGGCTTAAGCTGAGCAGACTGAAGCAATGGTGGCATTACAACGCTCATATAAGGGAGGAAATCCTGGCCTAGACACTTACAGAGTCTAGCCCATGCCTGCATAAAAGTTACACGCCAAGAAATAAGGATATTAATGTCTAAATCTTATAATGAAAGCCGACTTACATAGCTCAAGCAACATGACATACTTGTAACATGTAGCTCGTTGTTGGGTCATCTGCTTCCATGTTAGAGCATTGCAATGACATCAACACTTCCATAACCTAAAAGCAAAATTGTGTTGAGTAAAACGTCTAACCCTGCCAAAACACAACAGAAGCCAGTACTCAAGAATTTTATCTTATACCTGTTTAGCATCCTCCCTGAACTTCTCCTTACCCACAGCCATCCCAACCAAACTAATACATTCCATGGATTTAGCACGTAGCATTCGCTTAGACTTGTCAGTAGCATTCATCAGTATAGTTTTCAAATAAGGCATGACAGCATCATAATACTTTTGGAAGTATTCCTGCCACCAAAAAGCATAGATAGTTTTACCAATGTATCAATATCTTGCAAACAACTAAATGATTGACGAAGCTTTGGATACCTGAGAAGAATCTGCAACAGATGCCAGAGCAGTCAACGCCCCTTCTTGCACCATTTCCATCCCATTCTGGAAAATTATCACCAAATTGCAATGGGATAAAAAGTAAGACAAACAGTCTTTGCGAGTAAAAAAATCACTAGCAATTAATTGATAATAAATATGTCACATACCTGAAGCAATACAAGCAACTTGCTCACTACTCCATCCAAATAAGGTGCTAAGATATCTGGAGTACAGTTCTCGCTGAAGTTGAGAACTGCTGAAGCTGCATGTGCCTGATTAAATAACTTATTAATAAGCAAAAATTACATCTGAACTATCAATCACAGAAAACAAAATTAAAGAAAAACTAATAAGCCCAATACCAGAAAAAATGACAGAACTTCTGTCCAAATTCATATTCCCTCCATCCCACATTAATAGCTCCATTTGGTTTTTCAAAATGACAATAAATTCATTTTGAAAAACCAAATGGAGGTATTAATGTGGAATGGAGGGAGCGGGAGCATTAAGTACTCCAAAATAATCTATTGCTACCAAATAAAGAACTTTTAACAAAAATTCTCCAAATTTAAGGTCCACATTTACCTTCCTCTCTTTCAACATCTAGCCTCCTCAAACAAAGGTCAATGAGCTAACTTATATGATCTTCTAACAACAATTAATTTTACCTCTTATGAAAAGACCCAGTGTTCTCCTTAGCATTTGAAGGGCCTCAACCAAAATTCAAATTAAATTAACAAAATCCACATATATCAAACATAAGACGTTTACAGTGCAAGAAATATACTCCACATATTAGTTTACCTGTAGAACAAATAACCCAAACAGAGGCACTACGAGAAAATTCTTATATGGTATACAAATCTTTGCAGTCTGCACTCGTATGCAGTGGAAGAAATAGCAAACATTAGCAAAAAAATTCGATCTCAACACCCCGAAAGGAAAAAATTTAAACAGCATGATCAATGGTTAGCCTTGGCAACCCACTCAATCTCATCCTTCTTCTTAATGGCATAGCCGTTTGATGGTCCCTTAGCAGCCTCAATGAGCTCCTCAGCTATGGTCTTGATTATGAACACCAATGGAAAGCAAGTAGATCGCTTAGTTAACACATTTAAAAAAATATCAACAGCTTGACACCTGATGACCAATTCTAGTTAGCACCTTCTCGAGGTTTTCTGTTGATTATGGCATCTACAATAACTTGAATGGGCTTCAGTACAGTAAGCAAGTGAATAATCCCATGAGCTTCTTCTCATTGTCATGGTTTACACTGTGCATCATCAAAGAGTTTGTCAGCCTCTCAGCGATTGGACATTGGGCCTTTCTCAACATCGTAACAGAATACCTTCCAGCTGTGTGTGAAAAATAGGTGGCATGCTTATTTGCAGACAAACCTATGTAATCTCAATAAGATGTTGCTTATTTTGACTTTCTTGAAGGACCACAGCTAAAAGAGCTTCACTTTAGGCTGCGTGATGACCGCCATGTCTCTACTGCTCCCTGGATGCCAAAGCTCCAACTCCTGCATCTCTACCTCTAAAACTCATTTTGCACACTCACCAGTTAGAGCATGGGACTTATACCTTGTATAGGTCCACAAGTGAACAGTTCCCCATCTCAGCGCATGACTTGAAATCTTTACCATTAATATAAGAAAAAAAAGAACCCTATGGGTCCAATATGCAACAATGTGATGTCAAAATTTAGCCATAAAACATGGCAATTGACATGTACAGAATGCCCGGTGCAAACCTCAGCTAAGGAAAAAACTCACATACCTTTCAACCAAATCAATTAATCTAGTAAGTGGACTATGAAGGTCCAATTTCATATTAAAAAATATCAAGTGTTCATGAAGATATAATCCAATATACTTGAAATTTTGGAGGTCACAATGTTAGAAGTGCTGGTGTGTTAATAAAAAATACTCTTTACTTGCTTAACAGCTTAAGTTTTTAGGCAAAGTGGTTAATTAAAATGGTGTCATAGCGAAGGTCCTAGGTTCAGATACCATGGGGCGTGTCTTCCCCAATGTGATGGTCCATGCACATATGCAGTGGTGTTTGTGTGAATGATAAAATAATTTTCACTTTACAACAGCTAAAGCATCTAAGAGAAGTGGTTAGATAAAAAGAACAATTGCATGTCTTCAATCCAACAGTGTAGTTCATAAAAGGGAAGGCTCCAGATTCAAATCCCTTGGGGCGTTTGTTCCCTATTGTGTTGGTGCTTGCAAGTGTGGGGAGGTGTTGTTGTGCTAATAAAATACTTCTCCCTTCCTAACATCTTAAGCTTTTAGGAAAAGTGGTTTATTAAAGAACAATTGCGTACCATTAATCCAACAGTGAAGTTCATAACGGAGAGGAGAACAATCAGTAGAATAGAAAATGACTCAATATATTAGCTGACACCTTCAGTATTTAACTAAATAAAAGTTGTCATCGCCCATACAAGCAAAATACACAAGAACAAGACTCCTAAACAAAGAAAGGACACCTAATCAAGGAAACCAATTATATTTCAAAAAACAAAACATGTGATATATGTACTCTATCATAATATAATTTCGATTACACGTTTGCAAAAAACCTAACCTGGAAGCAACTTAACTAAAGGACTATACACAAGAGCATTCATAGATAGAATACTGTCACTGAAGCTAAAATAGAGCACAAAAATATTTCTAAGACTATTTTCTAAAAATTATATAATATCCTCAAAGATCTCTAGCATCTTTCATTCCAAACAATCTCATCTTGCCCAGTATCCAATATTGGATATGAAATTCTTATGCTAGTTTCACAAGTTAGTTTGGAAAACTTTAAAAGTGTTAATGTTGCACAAAAGGGTATTCTTGTGATTTTTTACATAGGGAAGTTTTATGGTAAAATTGTATTCAAGTAAGGGATATAGAAGGTATCATATTTTGATTAAATATTTAGTATCATTACATATGTTTTTTTTTATAACTTTGTGAGCTGACAGAAACTACTAGAGCAGCAAACTATGAAAGTTTACTGCAAAAAGTCCATATCTTCATCTCAACAATGTGCCAAAACTGAGGTCAGTTTATAAGTTAAAAGATTTATCAGAGGAACAAACTACCATATGGTAAAGTGACAGCTTTTTTCAGAAAAGAGTCACTGCATTTAAGACCTTGATAGTATTGAATGCTAATTAACTATTTGTTATTCGATAAACAAAAGAAAACGTCCTCTAATAAGAAACATTCCATCAAGCATACACTAAAATTGTAGTATTAGTTAAAGCAAGATTGTACTAGCATCCATCATATCTTTTCCGCTCCCATTAAGAACTTCAGAAAGTATCTCACGCATTTCCACTTCTACTCCGTACTAAATTGCTATTGATCCAATCTAAGATACCTTAGCAATAAGACGTTTGTACCTGAAGTCCATATTACTAAGCAAATGACAGACACAATAAGCACTCCTAACTGTAATGAACAACTAAATGAAAAATCGTGGAACAAGAAGTTGCACATTTAGTAAAATTAATAAATAACTTAATCATAGTTACATTACAGAATTAAAATATGTTAAAAGATAAATCCACTTGCCTGTACTCTAGGATTCTGGAAATCATCCATAGCAGATGCCAAAGCAGGTAGCACTCTCTGATGAAATTTTATTTGCAGGTCCGGACCCAAATCTGTGGACAACTGCCCAATTGCATTAATTGCAGCCCAACGGACACGAGGGTGGGGATGCTGGAATGAATTCAACACCATCGCCACTACTTGCTCCAAATTCTTTATCATGACCTGTATTGAATTAAAATATATAAACTACGGTAGCCAGAATTTGAATAAAGCATATATGGAAAATCATGCAGCAAGCTGAAGGATAAACAAAACTTCATTCAATGAATTAGATATGAAGATATCAAAACTTCCCAAGACATGAAGCTAGTTTTCAGGATAATGATGAAAATATTCATAATATCATGCAGAAATAGGCATTCAATTTCAATCTCGATTATCTGGCCAACCGCTTCATCCTACTTTCCATTGAATAACAGTAACTAGATATTATCCTAATAAAAAAATACAATAAAACCAAATGGTTTTTGAGATTAATCTGGGCCATCAATTAAAGGCCCAAAACTTTGCTTCAAAGAAGTAAAAAAAGAGGCTTTACCTTTGAGCAACCTTCAGCTATCTGTGCGAGAGTTATCAAAGCCGCATGATGTTTCTGCCATTCGGGCGCACCAAAGTACGCCGGCAGCAGCTCGGAGGCAACTGGAACAATGGTATTCCCACCAAGAGAGACAGCTAGCCGGTCCAGGCACTCTTGAGCCACGCTGTAATTGCTCGTCTCCCCGGCATCCTCGTCTTCGCTCTCTGCACTGTGCCACGCAGGGTCGTCCTCAATATCCAGCAACATCTTCATCAATATGGAAAACAACCTTCCAATGAACTGAGGCAGCTTCCTCATCATCCCCGGCGCTTGCTCCCTCGCCTCAGCGAGCGTGATCACAAATTCAATAGCTAAATGGCGAGTCCCTTCCTCCAACCCATCCGCCTCAGCGATCTGCAGCATCGATCCCACAACCTCCACGAGTTGCCGTCGTAGGAATTTTGGCTCGGTTCCGGCCAGCTCAATGAGCAATTCGAGCGCCTCCTGCGCGGTGGCCTCTTGCCCAGAGTTGAGCGCCTGGGCCAGGGTCTGCATCATCGCGGGAAGGAGGTCCTGGAACCCGTCACGATCAGATGCCGACGTTAAGCACTGGATGAAGTTAATAGTGGCGCCGAGGGCGGCGATCCTCACGTCGGCCGACCCAGACGAGTTCAGGCACTGCAGAAACACGGAGTGGAGGGTGTTGAGGTGGGGAAGCAGGGTCTCTCCGATGTAATTAGCGAGCTGACCGAAGATTAGAAGCGCGGATTCCTGGAGTCGCGGGGTGGGCGAGGAGACGCACTGAAACATGAAAGGCAGAAGGTCGGGCCATCCGCCCTCGGGGACGATACTGGAGGCAAGCTCCGAAACGGTGTCACAGAGCTTCTTCGATATGGACTTGTGCTCCTCCCGCTGTACGGACGAGAGAAGGAGAGACTTGAGGGAGGACTGGGTGGCGGGGGCGAGGCGGGGCCAGAGGAACGATTCGTCGCGGGTGAGCTGCTTGCGGAGGAGGATTGCCGCCATGGCCCGGGCCTCAACATGGGGAGAAGAATGGAGGAGGTTCGCGAGCTTGAGCGCCAGCCCGTCGGGGCTGGTCTGCTTGCAGAGATTGTAGAGCGCCTCCGCCTGGGACCGCTCCTCGTTGGCCGTGGACATGAGGCGGGAGATTAGCGTCTCAAACGGCGCCGGGTCCGGCCCCATGACCGCCGCCAGCTGGTATTGCGCCGCCGCCGCATCCGAAGCCATGGCCGATGATAGACAAGGCTCCAGACTATCAATGGAGGCGATCTCGTACGAGAGATGCTCAGAGCCTCCAACGGGATGGGGGGGGGGGGGGGGAGGAGGAGGGGTTTTTGATAGGAAAGTGGGGTGGGGTTTGGGACTCTTTAGGGCTAGGTTGGGATTATCACTGGGTTAAATAAGTAAATCCGGGGAGGATGGTACATACGCGGTGTACAGTAGCCGGGCGAGATAGTGGGGGCATTTGGAAATTGCGGGGGAAGGTGAGCCTGGCGGGTCGGGCGGGGTCGCCTTTTCACTGCCGCCAGCGCTGCTGGGCTGGCGTTCGTATCACGAACGTCGCACGTGCAATGCTGGGCTCGTGCAGAGGATCCTCCGCGGCCACGCGCATTTATCGTTTTACCCTACCTGCCTCTTTACCGAATGGTTTCGGACTTGTGGAAACTACGATCCCGTTTAGCTTAGGACTGGAAATCGGGTTAGGTTGGGTCAAGTTAAATCGGGTTAGGGTAGCCTTAGCCTTTATTAAAATCAGGTTAGACATATTTTTAAATTAGGTTAAAAATTTAAATCTTAATTTTATTTAAGTTGGGTCATGTCAGGTATATAAGTAATTTTATTTTTTTTTATAATTTTTTTATTAGATTTGTATTATATACTTTTTCTTTTTACAAAAGGCAAACACAAATAAAATTAAATATATTATAATATTAATTTAAAATATTTAGTTCTTTAGCTAATTTATAGATATATTATTTATAATAACTATTAACGAAGACCCTAGAGATATAATATTGTATTTTTTCTATTCTAAAAAAATAATAATAAAATAGACCTTCAATGTTTATTTACTCATGATTAGCTTATTTAGCTTTTGATATTTAGTATGTCTTAATTTCAAAATTCAAGTAACTACTTCTATATAGTTATTTATAACCCTACCCTCCTTTACAACAGTGACACTTGATTACAATTTTCCTCATCCAAAAATTATCCCTCATCGAGCTCTATTATCCGCCTATATAGATATATGTTCCTAACATGTTCCCTATTATGAATATCAAGCCTTTAATATAGAGTTAAATTTAGTGTGTGATGTATCCTTTTGAAGGAGAGAGGATGAGTAATGAATACAACAAAATATGACATATTTTCATTCCATTCACCACACCTAAAAGAATAACAGAAAAAAAAATAAACTATATATAAATTAACCACACTTTGTAGATACTGTTGTCTGTTATCCCAAAATGGATGTCTACTACAAAGCAAAATATATGTGATCGTACCTATGCTCCAAACAATTAATTCATGCTCAAATTTATGTTTAAGCACCTCTAGTTCAACATAATATACATTAAATAAATATTATAATAATAATATAAACATGTCCAATAGGCTAATACTATAATAATAAAGTTCTTTATTATTTGTAGTCGGATAAAAGTCGGGTTGGATTTTCCCAGCCCTAGTTTAGCTTCTTAGAATATACTCATAAATACAAATATGTATCGATGATATTATTAAAACTGTTAAAAACTTTTAATATATATTAAAGTTGATAAAAGATTATCATAATAATTCTTTATGTTATTAACGTATATATAACTTAATGGCATAATAGATAAAAAAATTATAAGTAAACATATAATACCAAATGAGGACCCTCTTTTAAGATTTTTAGATATAAAGTTTTTAGATAAGATAAGTTAATACTAAGAATATATTCAAATGTAGGCTAATTTTTTATATAATGTATTAAGCTCCTTATAATTATATATTAAAAATATAAGTTATATAAATTATTATTTCTTCTGTCTTATATTAAGTATTTTAAAATTAATTTAAAACTAATAGAAACACAAGCAAAAGTAAGCAAATTTGATTACATTAAAATAACCTGCATAAATGATAAAAAAATCTTACAAGAGTCATATATGTCATCTCAATAACCCACCTTTTTTTTGTCATGACACTTTCAATCGTAGGTCGGGCTCACGAGGCAAGTAACATGGAAGGAAGTATCATGCTTCCTTTTGAACTATTCGACTTACTTGATTGACTTGGTACCTCTTTTTCATTTAGATCATCATTATCTTTAAAAAAATTCTCTGTTAAGCCTCAATTCATCTAACAGAAATTTGACCTGACGTTGTACATTTCAAGGATCCTTTTTCCAAACAGTAATTTGCACTTTACGCTTACTTAAACGATTACTTATTCGATCTACCCCTCCACCACTAAAAACTTTTCACATAATAAGCACTTAATAGACTTTTTACTATTTTCAGAAGAATCCAATTATCTATACACTCATGTGGTGTCATCTCTTGTCCTAAATGACTGTGTAGAAGGATTAACACTTGTATCAACCCCTACATATTCACTAGTAGCCGCCCCTATAGGTGCACTAGTAGTAACCCCTATAGATGCACTGGCCAACAGACCCCACGTCTATGATATCTAAATATAAAAATGAATAAATCGATGATGTAAAAAAATTCATTAAGTTGAACAAAAAAAATACCAATAAACAAGAAACTAAACATATGTCCTAAATCTAATAACAAACTCACTAGGGAACAACTCAAAATTTAGTGCAAATCAAAAGGGAGTCTAGTTAAAGCATATTGTGTGGTGAACAAAGAGAGAATACTAAACCTAGGTACGAAAGAAGGTAATAGTAAGTTAATTATCTATTCTCCTAAAAGGAAAATAAAAAATAAAACAAAATTCAGGATGATGACCAACCATTTTATACCATTCATGTCATAATTCCAGGCAGACTAGTAAAAAATATAAAGAAGTGAGAAGGTGACAGACCAAAAGTAACATATTTGCATAAGATAAAAAACTGAGCAAGAATTCATCTATTTCTTATTTTTACAGAAATTGCATGAAAGCATTCAACTCCAAAATTTATTCTGAAATTTCGAACTATAATTCTAGATATAAAAGTTGAACTCTAGAAAAAAAATTGAGAAAGAAATTAGTTGAATCACTAATCTAAATTATAGCAGAATCAAAGAAACCTTAGCTAACTAGTAAAAAAAATTATTTTTCTTAATACAACATACATGATTAATTTAAATTACAGCATTAATAAAAAATACAATTTTCCTTATCGATGACCACTAACTCTGAAACTATCTATCACGCTTCAAGTTTCAGCCTTCTACAAAGTGAGCAACTTTGAGTTTTTGACTAAATTATCAGAAACCTCAAATTATTTTTTAAAAAATTATGAGAAGAGCTACAATACTAGTCAACGGACAAAAATCAATTTAATGAAGGTGGTCGAGTTGTTGAGTTGAGAAGCACATAAATAACATGTTCTTTGCCAATTTGCCCAATCACAAAAGTAGAGTATATTTATATATATAAGAAGATATTACCGTGCATATGATAATCTCTATCCAAGTAATTTAAATTATACCAATTTCTTCTTGCTTCATCAAGTAAAATCCTAATTCAAATCAAAGGTTCAAACAGAAACATACCAACTTCGAATTCTACTTCCACCTTTAGGATTATACTAATTTTCACCGACTTCCAAACACTACAAAATTAGAACCCTTATGTGGGGACCTTTTAGCGAGGGCTCGAAAAAGTACCCACTAAAAAGAGTTTATTGCAGGGGTTTACCATGGCCCCCTGCTAAAGTCACTTTAGATGCAACTGCGGCGCTTAATTTACAGAGGATTAGAGAAAGTTGCCGCTACATCTAACTCAAAAGTCATGTGCAAAGAGAGTAGCAAGAGGGGAGATCGAGATAGATATCCCAATGACCGCTACTAGAGTTTTCTCATCGGCGTGTGAAGGTGGATTTTTGCCGCTACAAAGAAACCATGAAAAAATTGTATAGGCAGGATTAAATCCCGCTATAGTGCTTATTTAGGACATCATAATCCTTTTCACAGGAATTTGCTTAATCAATTTTCAATGACAGTCATAGATGTAAGCATTGAGGACTTGATCAAGGAAACTTATGGGCTGCTATGTGTTGTCCTTGGCGTGAGGGCTTCAATCGGTACAATTTATCTTTGTATTTTGTATGTATATATATATATATATATATATATATATATATATATATATATATATATATATATATATATATATATATATATATATATATATATATATATATATATATATATATATATATATGTTTGTGTGTGTGTGTGTTTTATTTTGATTTGCATTATTTTGATTTACGATCTATTATGTTGTTTTGATATGCGTTTTGAGTAAATAGGTTATGTTCTGTTCTATTATGTTTTGATTTGCATCTCTAATCTGTTTTAATATTGTACGTTTTGCCTGCTTGATGAAATTGGTAACATAATTACAGACAAATTGTTCTGTTATGTTCTGTACTTCTCTATGTACTTCTAGAAAAATTGGAGTTCATGCACTCTATTGTTCCTTGATATGATGAATTAGAGTTGATGGGTTCGATAATCTCTCATTTTCTCTATATCTTTTTTGCATTGAATTTGTCTTCCTTATCTTGCCATCGATTTTTTGATTTTATGTTGTGAAATCACTGGATTCAGTATCATGTTGCTTGCCTTTTGTTTGCAATTGATTTCGTATCTAAAGATGCGGTGCCAAACTTATTCATATTTTGTGGGGTTTTAATTTTTGTGTCAGTTATTGTTGTCCACACTTTGCCTAGAAAGTTCTGTTGTGAATGTTTATGTGCTTCTTTCTTTGACTTCTACATGTTGCTTGGATGATTATATATGATGCACATTGATTAATATTGTGTATTTTATCTGTAGTGTTGTTGTTGAAGTTGTTCCTTTTGTTTACAGTCAGAACTTCAATTGAATGAAGTGGATTATGTAAATGCTCATGCTACATTGACCCCGTTGGCTAATTTTTCTTAATCTAGTATGATTTTGCTTAATTGATGTCTTATCCTATTCTAAAATGAAATAATAGAAGCTTCCTTCACTTAGATGATATGGTACAATAGATTATGCAAATGAGTTGATAAGAATAGCTTGATCCTGACTGCTCCTTCTACTTCTTCTGCTAATGGGTCTAGTTAAATATGACCTTATTTGTTGTCTTCAAGGGGGGTGAAGTTTCCTTATGTCATTCCTAGTCTAAGGTAATTGGTCCATCTCAGCCTGCAACTGTTATTGCATCTCATCAGCCCTGTAAGAAGATGACATCCATATAAAGATGCAAACAAAAAATAGTGTGTGACTATGTGTTAGAGAGAAAGAGAGAGAACACCAAAAAAAAATCTAAAATTTTGAACCACCTCATATAACTCTGATTCACAAAGTTTAGTCAAATGATTTAAGAAAAAAACTCAATGCTTACCAGTTTTAGTGGGCACTACTCTTCGGTTCCTAGGGCCATGTTCACTCCTAGATGTAAGACACCAGGAGTGTCCAAGGTCCCTTCTTGATACCAACCTTATCACAACAAGGAAACCTTCACATCCCTATTCTCTCTTCCTTTTCCCTCTCTCTTGCTTGTATGCTTATTTGCATATGACAACAGCATCGACCATGTAGATATTTTAAGTACTGCTCCTTTTTTTTATAACAGATGATCTACCTCACTGATCTACATCATCTCGATGTCTTTCCAGCTCTTCCTTGTGGTTGATACCTACATTACAAAAAGTTAGCTTCTAAGCTGAAGTTTCCCTCTGCTTTCGTACTCTTTTCCTTTTCTAAGCTCACATGACTCACTAGTTGTTTCCCTTTTATATGGTTATAGTTTTGCATTTATTAGTTTTATGCTTGTGGATTATCTCAGGTTAAAATATAGCATACGAATGATTGTTGACAAGGGATTGAAAAAAATTGCTTTCACATCTGCCTGCTTGAAGAAGAGAGAAGTTCTATATTTGGAGACACACAAAAACAGGTTAAGTGTCATGCTAATCTCAATGACATTGGGTAGATGAATGTACCTTGTTGATTATTTTGCTTAAAAATTGGTCTTATCATAGCATGGGTATTAGAGTAAGTACTAGTTGTCTTAGTTCTCTTTTTCTTTCTCAAACTGATGAGCATTTGGATGTTTGATGTCAACAATATTTTGGTATTTGCATTCGAACTTAGTTCTATGATTTTGTGTCTTATTTTAGAAACTTTTGATAGTGAAGAAACTGTTTGACAGGGGTGGCACCTGTGTTTCTTTAGTTAGCTGGTTATTTTCATGTGTTGCTACCAGCTAAATGCTGACTTCCCCTAACCTCTACCCTACCACATTGCAAGACCACGACAACTTATCTCATATATGATGTTTATCAGTTTATCCAATCTTTCCTTCAAAATTGATTGTGATGATTGTTTGACTATTTTCCCCTCCTGATTCACTCTTTTTTTATTTTAGGATGTTAACAAACAAGTAAATGGTCCCTCTATAAGGGAATCCAGTTCCTGAAAAATTGAGAAACTGAGATTGAAGCTAAAGGAAAGAAGATCTAGGATTGGCTTTGGTATGCTTCATTTTATTTTGCTTGACATTCGATGACTTATTAGGGATTAATTACACGAGGGACTAGTCAAGGTTTACATCCTCAAGGGAGGGAATAAATATGTCTTATTATTTTTGATATATTCTTTTATAATCTAATGCATGGTCATTTGGATTTTGTGTAGGTAGGTCAAGTAAGGGGAAGTATTGTCTATTGTCCATGGACGCGTAAGGGAAAAAGTGTCTCTGAGTAAGGGGAAGTTCTATCCATTGTCCACGGAGACATAGGGGAAAAATTGTCTCCAAGTAAAAGGAAGTTTTGTTTGTCGTCCGCAAAGGTGTAGGGGAAAAAGTGTCTCTGGGTAAGGGAGAAGTTTTGTCCTTCATCCACGGGCACGTAGGAGAAAAAGTATCTCCGGGTAAGGGGAAGTTTTGTCTATCATCCATGGACGCATAGGGGGAAAAGTGTCTTTGGGTAAGGAGAAGTTCTGTCCGATGATGCGTATGGGAAAAAGTGTCTCCAGGTAGGGGAGGTTTTGTCTGCTACTTACAGGCATGAAAAGTGTAAAGAGTCCCGAGTTATGAGAAAGTTTTGTTAGTCGTCTTTTGGCATAATGAGGGAAACATGAATGGTAGAGAAGGCTCCATCTGTTGTCTCCAGATCTAAAAGGGGAAGGCACCCAGAAGGAGCAACCCCAACTGTCGCTACCTTGTGGAACATCAGGGGAGTAAGCGTTTCTTACCTCTTGTTTTAATTATAGAACTGCATGTGCTAATTAGGATATATGTTATGCCATGATTTGTGTGTTTAATATGCGTAGTGATAACATGTGTTTATATGACCTGCTTGTGTTCAGTCTTGCTTGGGGGTAGAGCGAGAAGTGTGGTGTGTATTTGGTCTCGGCTCAGTGATAGAGCGAGATGTGTAAAGGTGTTTTGTTTAGATCCACTCTATGATAGAGTGAGATGTGTGACTCTATTGATTTATTGACTTCCATTGACTCTGATGATTTATGAGATTTCCGTCTAACTCCGAATGAATTATTCGAATATAAAGTATACATATTTTATCGTATATGATTTTGTGATGTTTGATGCATGTATTAGCCATTAGGCAGAACTACGTTCGGATCCGATCATATTGAAATAAAGTTAGAGATGGTATCCAATATGTACGTAGGCAACCAATGGTACATTAATATTGGCCCGATCTAAATTAGTTATAAAATTATGTTTGTTCTAAGCTATGCATAATGGAATGTTAGAGCTCCGTAGTGCGTAGAAGAATGTTATGACTCTCGCACTCAGAGTTCGCAGCTCCTAGTCAATCGGATTTAAGATTTTTTCATTTATTTTCATACACTCTAAATTTTGTCTTCCAAACTAACCCCCGGTCCAAGTCGGGGTGTTACACAGTGCCACTCTTGGGTAGAAATCATGTAGTGTCACTCTTAGGTAAATAACATATAGTGCCACTCTTGGGCAGAATCATACAACGTTTACAATAGAGCATCGAACAACTGGGCTTAATACAACACATAGACCAAATTGAAAATATACATCGCTCTCAACAGAGCATCAGACGTATGGAGCTAAATACAACACACGTACAACATCCTGCAAGATAAACACCATGACAAGACATGAAAAATGCTTAGCTGACTCATTATCGGCTAGCTCAAACAAACACGAAACTTAATCCGTCGAAATCCTCAGGTCTCAAACTCACAACGATGTCATTAGCTTTGCTTATAATTTAAGTTTGAATTAAGTTATGCGGTACAATTATGCCACAAAAACTCTCAAACATATAGTGTTCCACTAATCAAACCGAAGTTGAGCCCAATATGAAACCCTAGTTTGTCAAGGTAACAAACTTCACTTAACTCATCCATCTCATGATCACAACTCAACATACACCAAAATCTAACATATTCATATAATCTCCGATATCCACCTTATGGCCAACACATCTTATTCAGAAGTTATCACACTAAGCTCCTTAGAGTACTTTATATTTTGTATGTTATGCTTGTACAATTATGCAACACTCTTACTATCTAACAATTCCCCAACATACGCTCCAATCCAAATCAATCCATTTTAATCTTCGCCTGTCAAACTTACATCATCTGTCTTCCGTCATATGTTTACACATCCACATTCAACTCCATACCAAACACTCTGTCACCTCTTACCATCCATCGCCCAAACTTCTGCCCATGCACAATACACATATCTATTGCGTAGGCATATAGCCATCATATATATATATATATATATATATATATATATATATATATATATATATATATATATATATATATATATATATATATATATATACCACACACACACACACACATATATATAACATACACATACTTCCATACATAACTTACCAACATACTCGCTAGCCATCACTAGCATACACATAATCCACATTCATAGCTTACCAACATGCTCGCTAACCATCATTAGCACATACATATTCCACATACATAGCTTACCAACATATTTGCTAGCCATCACTAGCATATACATAATTCGTATATGTAGCTTACTAACATACTCTCTAGCTATCATTAGCACATACATAGCTTACCAACATACTTGCTAGCCATAACTAGCACACACATACATCAACCATACTTAGAGATCACATGCATGTCATATGCATTTCAACGTAGTATAATTTATCCTCTTACATCATGCAAACGGATCATGATTTAACATCCAAAGCATTGGATCATGCATGCTACTACACATTCAAAGCATGCTATCATGAAATTACGAGTTCCTAGCGGTCCTGGCTGGCGCCTATAAGTTCCTAGCGGTCAAATGATGATAAGTTCAGTAGAGGGCAGTAGCAAATGGCGCCAAAATGGCCTTCCGACGGCCCAAAAAGAAATTTTACAAGGTGAAAAAAACTAAGGAAAAGACTGGTACCTCATGGATGAGCAAAGAGGACATGGCGGTGGTCCTAGCAAATACCAACGGACTTGTGCCGGCAAGGCGAAGTGGATACTTGCAAGAACTGATGGAATCTGACAATTGAGGAGGTGCGACGGAGCGATTGAAAAGTCACTCAGGTTTGTTCTCCATGTTTTTAGACATACTAGATGTCTCAAAGCTTCTGATCTTTTTGGAATGTGTCAACTGATTCCAAATTTATATTTTTTTTCTTTTATGTCCTCAACACGTGTTAAACTCCTTTTTACGCTTTGTACTTCCAAAATTCATGCCGAAAATACACGACGAGGCCTGCGACCTGCGATTAAGCCCCACACCTAACTCTATGGGTATAATATTGAGGTCAAATATGTAAATACAAATATGACAAAACGTCACATTTTTTCGCCAAAATGATTAGAAAAATAGCAAAAAAATCATAAAAAAATTTGGGATATTACATAAACAAATCCCCGAACTAGCGATATGCCAATTTCTTCAATAAATCATTCATGAAAATTTAGAAAATATGCAATAAAATCATTATACTATTTATAATTATAGTTTCATACATAAAACTGTTCATTCTTGTCCATACAAGTAAATACTATTCTTTAGTATCATGATCATACCAATTCAATTTTAAGATTTTTATGTCCTTAAATATATAATTAGTCTATGTGAAATATTTAAATACAACTGCATAAATCTATGTCCATTGTTTATCTTTCAACCCTAATATTATCATGGATAATATGTTTCTTCATTATTTAGATCATAATCAATTTGGAGTTTAGCAATTTGACCTTTTTTAAGAATTCAAAATCCTCTCACAAGCAATAAAAACCAATCTTTGCATAATTTATTCCCAACCTTGATAATTATGATTTTGAAGCACCATTGGTCTTGTGCCTTGATTTTGAGGAGATCAATCTTGAATAAATGGAGGGTGATAAAGAGTATTCGTAATGGAAAAAGAGTTTAATTCTTGTATGTAACTATCAAACTAGGTTGTTTCTAAGTCTATCGGTGTAACTATCCCAACTGTCAACAACCTAGTTGACACTTCAGTGCTTATCGATAATAAAAATTATGGTTTCATCATGGTTCGATTCCGGCCAGTTCTTGTAGGAACCGAACTAAATTTGAAACCAAAATTTTATAACTGAACCGAAACTGAGTAAGGAACTGATTCTGTCGAAACTGACATAGAACCAAAACTGAACTGAGAATTGATTCAAAACCGAAATTTCAGTGTCACCATGGCCAAGCTTGCCGACACCCCGGTTTCCCCCTCCATCTGGAGTTTGCACATCCTACAGTACTTCATGTGCCTTCAACACATTGTCGTACACTTGATCTGAAGAGAATGAACAATCGGCCATTTGGGTTCCTATCCCATTCAGTCACAACCGTGAGTCGACTGCCGACAACAATAGACAAAATAGAGGAGGAACTTGATGGCCACTTGCCCATATTTATATCTGGTGGCTTCTTCTTCACCACCAGCAACACCGATGAAGCAAGATGCAGGTGCCTCGCCGACAAAGCCAATGAAGCTCAACTATGGTATCCGTTTGCAGCACTAGAGCAAGTTGGTAGTGAAGAGCTGGCTGCCCAAGAACCGGAGCCGCCTTTGGTTTGGCACCTTCAACACCACCAAGGAGGCCGCCCTAGCCTACGACCACGTCACCTACAAGCTTCGGGTTGACCTAGGCTCAACTTTCCCCACCTCCACCACCACCATGCCATCCACATCTCCATTGCCGGAATCCCCATCTTCCCATAGCCCGTCGATGCCAAGCTACAAGCCATCTACAAGGGCTCTATGAGCACAAAGAAGATGGGAGTGGCAATGATAGGCGACAATGATTGCGGAGGAAGAGAGAGGGGTGAAGGGCAGAGGCCGAAGGGAGTGGGAATTGGGAAGGAGGGTGAGATAGAGAGAGGGTGAATGTCACGCCCCGGCGATGCCCGACCCGAGCCGAACCCGGTCCAAGGGCTGGTCAAGCGCACGGGGGCAACAAAGGGGAAATTAAGAAACGATCTAGCGGAAGACTTAACCCTAACCATGGGCGATTAACAGAATTACGGAGTACGTACAATCCTTTGAGCAAGAGTAAATAAAAGGAAAGAAAGAGAGTTACTTATCACAAAGTAAATAACTAATCTCAAACCCACATGCTTAGTCAACTAAAGCCCACACTGACTCAAAATAAGTCTTAAGCAAACATAACTATAATATGTGACATAAATCCAAAACAAAGAACCCTACACACAAAGGTTCTAAACATAAAGCATAAAACTAAAGAAGGTAAGTCACACAACGATCTCCATGGTCACATCCAAGCCATCTCCGACCTTTCCTCAAAGTAGAGATCCTATCTATCTGCGTGTCGCATCACGCAGCCCTAAAACAAAACACAAGAAAGAGGGGTGAGTTTAACAAACTCAACAATGGTTTTTAATATCACTATCAACATCGAAAACACGATAGCATAGCAATATAATCATTCAGATCAAAGATTTACAAGGTGCATCATTTTCTGATCACACATACACATCACCTCAAACTGCATCATATTGCATAATTCACATAATTGTCATTCTCATCATAAACCCTGCATGAAATGTATCTCTAACATACATAATCCATCATGCATCATATCATAATCAACTTGCATGGATGTATCTCTAGCATACATATTCCCACATGCATCATATCAAAATCAACCTACATGGATGTATCTCTAACATACATATTCTCACATGCATCACATTATAATCAACCTGCATGGATGTATCTCTAACATACATATTCCCTCATGCATCATATTAAAATCAACCTGCATGGATGTATCTCTAATATACATATTCCTACATGCATCATATTATAATCAACCTGCATGAATGTATCTCTAACATACATATTCTGTCACGCCCCGGCGATGCCCGACCCGAGCCGAACCTGGTCCAGGGGCCAGTCAAGTGCGCGGGGGCAACGAAGTAAAAATTGAGAAATGATCTAGCGGAAGACTTAATTCCTAACCACGGGCGATTAACAGAAACACGGAGTGCGCACAATCCTTTGAGCAAGAGTAAATAAAAAAGGGAGAAAATGTGTTGCTTATCACAAATGTAAACAACAATCTCAAACCCACAAGCTTAGTTTAAGTAAAGCCCACACCGGCTCAAAATAAGTCATAATCATCACAACTGTAGTATATGACATAAACACAAAACAAGAACCCTACACAAAGGTTCTAACATAAAGCATGAAACAAACGAAAGTAAGTCACACAACGATCTCCATCATCACACCCAAGCTATCTCTGACCTTTCCTCAAAGAGGCAATCCTGTCCGTCTGCGTGTCACACCACGCAGCCCCAAATCAAAACACAAAAAGAGGGGTGAGTTTAACAAACTCAGCAATGGTTTTAATATCACTAACAACATCGAAAATACGATAGCATGGCGATATAATCTTTCAAATCAACGATGTAGAAGGTGTATCATTTTCTGATCACATATTCACATCACTTAAAAACTGCATCATAATGCATAATTCAACCTGCATGGATGTATCTCTAACATACATACTCCCACATGCATAGTATCAAATCAAACTGCATGGATGTATCTCAAACATACATATTCCCACATACATTATTTCACAATTCAACCTGCATGGATGTATCTCTAACATACATATTTTACATGCATAATATCAAAATCATCATGCATGGATGTATCTCTAACATACATATTCCACATGCATTATATCAAACCAACCTGCATGGATGTATCTTTAACATACATATTCCACATGCATAATATCAAAATCAACATGCTTGAATGTATCTCTAACATACATATTCCCACATTCATAATACCATCACAACCTCCATCATGGAGTAATCACACATAAATGTCACATAGACGGGAGCATGGACAAGGCCACGAAGGCGTGTCATGGTCCAAAATTCTACACATGAATTCAAGAAAGATCCGGGTTGTCAATCCCTAATATTGCTCGCCCTGGACGATCCTGGCCAAGGATGTCACATTCTCACACAGAGAATCTAGAGCAGGGGTGTTCGCCCAGGGACATCTCCTGCGGAGGGAAGAGCCCGAGTTCTCACACAGAGAACCCTAGAACACGTGGTAGCGGGGTGCACACGGCATACCACACTGGATTCTCAGGGTCCAGATGACACACATAATAATATTCTCACATATCCACAAGACAGGTACACAACTCGTCCCCACATCATTCCTTTAAACAAGACTCAACCCGGGGAGTGCACTCGTTCCACAGAGGAACTTCAAATCGTTCCACACAGGAACTTCAAATCGTCCCACACAGGAACTTCAAATTGTCCCACACAGGAACTTCAAATCAAAATATGTCCTTTCGGACCAATCAACTTGCGATTAATCTACGACCGATCAACCCAGCACACAATTTCATCACATTGCATCCAATCGGTCAAATTCGATTAATCACGATGAAGCCTCAATTAAAAATCCATTTTCATGATGCGTGCAACATAGTACATGCGTGGGCAAAGCATACATGAATCCTAATCCATGATAAATGCTCTCACCAGCCCCTAATGCATCATTCATAATCACAATATTAAGCTTCAACATCATCATTTGACCCCACATGTGTGTGTGTGTATCTAGTAGAAACATTTCACATAATGCATGTCATCATGCTTGAAATTAAACTCACTACCACACTACACATGTGAATTTCCATCTAAACATGGATTCCAGCGGAAATCATAGGAGAAGAATCGTTGAAATCATAGTTAGATTCAAAACTCAACCACAAAGGCTAAACACATATAACATCACTCATTTCATCATTGAGTCATGGCATTCACCAACATTCACACACCATTAACCACAATCTATCATGACAAACCAGTCCAACAATGATTGTAGTCCTACTGAAAATATGCTTAACCAAAGGGAAACAACTATTCATAATTTCAAAATAACGATTCCAACATCATGCCACAAAACATAAGTCATTCCACCATTTCTAAGCATATATTTCAACTCCATAAACTTAATAGCATGCATTTCCAGTAGCCTAACATAGCTTAAAACACTCCACATTCATATAAAATTGGCAAGCTAAAGTGGAATCATCAAAATAGGCATCATATGCACAACATACAATTTTCTGTGTAGCCAATCGATCGCCCTTCAGGCCGTTCGATCGGTTACACGCAAAAATTTGAAATTTACAGTTCAGCCGATTGATCGCCCTGTAGGGCCGATCGATCGCCAACACGGCAGAACAATCATCTTCTTCCTTTCGCAAATCGAAACCGAAACACCATAGATAACACTTCAAATCCACATCTAACACCCTAATCATCATCAAAAGTCCTCCTTGACTTCCAGAATATCAAACCAAACTATAATAATGCAAAACCCTAAAAATCGGGATTAAATAATTCCATTTTCTAATCTTACCATTAACACACTAAATCAAGCAAACCATTTCGAAATAAGCCAAAAATGGAGAGTTTTACCATAGATAAACAGAGATTTTGAAGACCCATTACCTCAGCACTTGATTAAGCTCGGATTGAAGAGTCACCCTTCTTGAAATCCTTGAAAACACAATGAGTTTGAATTAAACTCTAATAGAAATCGATTTACCCAAGAAATCCCTAATTAAATCTTAGATCTAGGGCTTGTTGGTAATAAAAATCGAATTTTGAATGTTAGGGTTTGTAGTAAAACACAAATCAGTAGCTTTTGATGGTCAAAAACGAATTGAATCAAGGGGAAAATGGTAGATTTGGAAGAAATAAAGAGAAAAGCCAAGGATTAGTGCTTAATTAGAGTAAGTTTACCTTAATCGGCTTCTAATTCGGGCCTAAGTGGGGATTAGGCCAGCCCTCCTTCCTTAGCCTATTCCCAAAAATGGAAATGGCTCTGGTTTGCCCTTTTATAGTAAGGGTTGGGGTAGGCATAGGTAAGTTTTGGGGTGTAAATATGAAAAGTAGGCTACAAGTGGTTATTTTGCAAATTTAAGCACAAATTAAGCCTAATAAAATTTTGAAAATTTTTTTATGACCTTAAGTATATGTTTAGGTTCATTTGATCCAAAAATAAAATTTTTGACGGTGGGGCCCACAGGGGTCCCGCCAAAGCCCTAATTTTTGAGAAAATAGTGAAAATTCTGAAAAATCTCAAAAATTCACATTTGGTTTGAAATCACTTAAAACCACTAATGTTGAAGTTAATTTTAGTTAAAACCATCACAACCACTATCTATTTTACGAAATCACTGAATAAGATCAGAAAACGCGTTAATCTCATGATAACCAATAATTAAAGAAAACCAAAACCGGTTTAAAGATGAGGGTCCTTACATATTCCATCATGCATCATCTCATCATCAACCTGCATGAATGTATCTCTAACATACATATTCTCATATACATCACATCATAATCAACCTGCATGAATGTATCTCTAACATACATATTCCCTTATGCATCACATCATAACATCCTACATAAAATGTATCTCTAACATACATATTCCCACATACATCACATCATAATCAACCTACATGAATGTATCTCTAATATACATATTCCCTCATGCATCACATCATAACATCCTACATGAAATGTATCTCTAGCATACATATTCCCTCATGCATCATATCATAATCAACCTGCATAAAATGTATCTCTAACATACATATCCAATTATGCATCACATTCTCATTCATCATGCATGTATAAGTGTCACACACACTAGTCCAACATGCAAGTCCATACACACAGAGAATAAACCTGCTCTTCAAGGTCAAAGCTTTGAGTAACCTCTGCTTATCAAGACACGAAGTCTCAAGCAACTCTTGCTCCTCAAGGCCAACGCCCTCGAGCAACTCCTGCTTATCAAGACACGAAGTCTCAAGCAACTCCTGCTTATCAAGACCAAAGTCTCAAGCAATAATACCTGGTAAGCCGGTGCACTCGGACAAACCAGCTGGATTCTCAGGGTCCAGCTAATCATAAATAATCTTAATCTACAAGACAAGTACACAACTCATCCCTACATAACTCCATTTAACTAGACTCAACCCAGGGAGTGCACTCATTCCACACAGGAACTCAAATTAAAACATGTCCCTTCGACCAATCAACTTACGATTAATCCACAACCGATCAATCCGGCACACAATTTCACCACATTGCATCTAATCGGTCAAATTTGATTAATCCTCAATGAAGCCTCAATTGGAAATCCATTTTCATGATGCATGCAGCATGGTACATATATGGGCAAAACATACATGAATCCTAATCCATAATAAGTGCTCTCATCAACCCCTAATGCATCATTCATAATCACAATATCAAGCTTCAACATTACCATTTAACCCTCACATGTGTGTGTAACTAGTAGAAACATTTCACACAATGCATGTCAACATGCTTGAAATTAAACCCACTACCACACTACACATGTGAATTACCATCTAAACATGAATTCCGGTGGAAATCATAGGAGAAGAAATGTTGAAATCATAACTCAAATCAAAACTCAACCACAAAGGTTAAACACATATAAGATCATTTATTTCCTCCTTGAGTCATGACATTCACCAACATCCACATATCAACTAACTACATTCTATCATGACAAATCAGTCCATTAATAGATTGTAGCTTTACTGAAATTATGCTAAACCAAAGGGAATCAACCATTCATAATTTCAAGATGACAATTCTAACATCATGCCACAAAACATAAGTCATTCCACAAATCTCTAAGCATATATCTCAACTCCATAACCTCAAAAGCATGCCTTTCTAGTAACATAATATAGCTAAAAACACTCCACATTTATATGAAATTGGCAAGCTAAAGTTGAATCATCGAAATAAACATCATGCATAAGAACACAATTCTGCTGTGTAGCTGTTCGAACGCCCTTCAGGTCGTTCGAATGGTAAAATGCAAAATTTTGAAATTCACAATTTGGCCGTTCGAACGCCTAGCAGGCCGTTCGATTGGCTGAACTGGAAAACTGTAGTTCCGACAGTGTTGCCGTTTGAACGCCCAAAAGGGCCGTTCGAACGCCAACAAGGCAGAACTGGTCATCTTCTTCCTTTCGCAAATCCAAACCGAAACATCATTGATAATACTTCAAATCCACATCTAACACCCTAATCATCATCAAAAGTCCTTCATGACTTCCAGAATATCAAACCATATCATAATAATGCAAAACCATAAGAAATTGGGATTAAATACTTCCATTTTCTAATCGTGCCAATAACACACCAAATCAAGTAACTCCATTCGAAATAAGCCCAAAAATCAAGAGTTTTACCATGGATAAACTGAGATTTCGAAGATCCATTACCTTAGCACTTGATTAAACTCGGTTTTGAGAGTCACCCTTCTTGAAAACCTTACAAACACATTGAATTTGAATTAAACTCCATTCAAAATCGATTTACCAAAGAAATCCTTAATTAAAACTTAGATCTAGGGTTTGTTAAACATAAAAATCGAATTTTGAAAGCTAGGGTTTGTAGTAAAACACAAATTAGTAGTTTTTGATGTCCAAAAACGAATTAAAATAAGGGGGAAATAGAGATTTAGAAGAGATTAAGAAGAAAGCTAGAGTTTAGTGTTTGATTAGAGTACGCTTACCTTAATCGTCTTCTAATCCGGGCCTAAGTGGGGATTAGGTCAAACCTCCTTCCTTAGCCTATTCCCAAAAATAGAAATGGCTCAGGTTTACCCTTTTATAGTAAGGGTTAGGGTATGCATGGGTAAGTTATGGGGTGTAAATAGGAAAAGTAGGCTAAAAGTGAAGTGGGTATTATGTAAATTTAAGCACTAATCAAGCCTAATAAAATTCTAAAATTTTTTGTATGACCTTAAGTAGATATTTAGGTTCATTTGACATAAAAATCAAAATTTTGACGGTGGGGCCCACAGGGGTCCCGCCAAAACCCTAATTTTTGGAAAAATAGTAAAAATTCAAAAAATTCACATTTGTTTAAAAATCACTTAAAACCACTAATCTTAAAGTTAATTTTGGTTGAAACCATCATAAACACCACTTATTCATGAAATCACCGAATAAATCAGAAAATATGTCAACCTCACGATAACTGATAATTAAAGTAAAACCAAAATCGGTTTAAGATTAGGGATCTTACAGTGAAGGGCGGGGGGCAGAGGGAGGTGGAAAATGCATCAAGGTGGTGGCTAGCAAGAGAAGGAGGTTGGAGGGAGAGGGGTGGGTGGTTGGGGGGCGACAAGCTGGGGCAGAGAGGCATAGGCAGAGGCCGGAGGGAGAAATGGTGGATGGTGCCGCAGTAGGACTGGGGGGGGAGGGGGTTAGGGTTAGAATAAGAGGGAAAGACGATCTCGACCATTTATTCAAATAAACAGTCAAGATTAGAGTAGAAAATAAATAAATAAATTTCGTTCAGTTTTGTTCCGATTTCGGGTTTTTGTGAGCTGGAACTAAACTGAACCAAAAATACATTGGTTCCTTAACTTAAAGAACCGAACCGAAACCGAATTGGAGCATAATTTAAAACTAAACTGATTGACTAATTTTACTTTGGTTCTACCTAGTTTAATTCGGTTCCTTCGTTTTTTTTTGTACAGCCCTAGTAAAAATCAAGTTTCATAGCTGGACCCATTGTCACATCAGTGAATCGCCAATATTGTCATAGGTCCAACTTCAATTGAGACCATAATTTTTTCATCTGAACTCGATTTGTGCATTCTTGGTGTAATTTTAAAGATCTATATAGACTTTCTAATGTCAAAGTTTTAGTCATAAACTTCATCTATAAAAAAATTCTTCTATTAAAAAGGTCTAAATATCAAATTAACTATTTTTTGCGTGGCCAAGCTTGTGAGACTAAGAAAATACCTAGATAATACAGGAGATGTGAGGGTGTATTAGTATGCAAGAGGTGGGTAAGAGGGCGAGGGAATTGGTATAAAGCCACCATTTTTGCATGTGACAAGGGAGATCTCTTGCTTCTGGAGTACAGATCAGAGCTGGTGAAGAGGGGAAGGAGAAGGACTGAGGAAGGAAGTTGGGCAGTCTAGGATTAGGGAATTGTGGGAGAAGAGGTTGTGAAGAGACGGAGGTTAAAGATCGAACAATTCGGTCAGGGGAAAGGGAAATGGCTTTAACTATTAAGAGTGACCCAGTTTCCTTGCCTACGTTCAAGAAGGAGAGGAGAAGATTGACCATCAACATTAATTATTAGAGCTTGTCCTCTCGAGAAAGCTTGGAGAGGGGAGGATAGAACTTTGAAACATGGAAGGAGCAGGAGGAGAAGGAGAGGAGATGATTGACAATCAACATTATAAGAAATAATAGACTCGAGAAAGTGTGGAGACAGGTGTAAAGAGTCATTAAACAAAGCAGTGGAGAAAATTGACCAGAACCCGTTGGCTCAACAGAATGGAGAGTGGAGGCCAATAGAACCATGAAATAAAGGAGGAGGCCTAAAGTGGAAGCGAAGAATTGGAGGAGGAGAAGAGAGGGGGAGTAGAAAGACGAGTATGACATCGTCCACGGATTGAGCTAGTCAGCCAGGATGATCAAAACCGGACTACCAAAGCAGGTGGCTCGGCCGGATTTTTTAAATCATTGGTACCCAGGATTTTCTAAATAATTTCTTCTATTTTGACTTGTTACAATTCACTCTTCACCTCCATCCTTTGAATATCATTCAATCCCAATGTTGTTGCTGTTGGTTCTTTGTTGGAATGCACGACCTCAAATGGTCTCACAAAATTAGAATTATGCCATAGATTGACACCCACCTTCTTAATGGCTAGCTCCTATTAGTTTATGTCCAACACCATTCTGCACCGACTAATTATAAGGAAACTGCTCTTTTAAAGTCTTCTTACTTTGGATAACATAAAATACATCGCCAAAAAGAGAAGAATCTAATAAGCTAGGGTCGCCTCAATTAGTCAATCTCTAATGATTGAATCAACCTAATTAAAACCAATATTCCCTACGTTTCATATTCTTCTTTTCTTTGATAGTAAACTTTAGCAGCTTGCCAATCTAATTAGTTCCGTGAGAGAAAGATGTGATGGGGAAAGACAACTCTTTCCATCGGTTCGCAATTTTGGCTCCTTGCGGTGATTTTTGGATGGCTTAGGCACACAGATCGCAGACATATTAGGTATTGTTTCTCATGTCCCATGTTGGCAATAGCAATATGTCGCTGTGAATTTCCTTTCTTTGTTAAAAAGTGGAGTTTATAATTTTTTATTGGGCTGTGACGTGGTTTCTAGCTTTTTCTTAATTGAACGAAGTCATCTCTCCCTTTTACATGACAGTCATACGAAGAGCTATTTAACAGAGTGGTGGATGAAGTTTGGGGATGACTATCTACCTACCCAGTTGGGTACCGAGCGTACACATGTGCCTCCCAAGGGCGTTGGCACCACAGGACAAACCCTTCATCACTATCCCCCCTACACATAATTGGGCATTTGGTCCCCATCAATTATAATTTATAAAGAGCTACAGCTTATTTTTATTCTGCGGCTGCCATGCATAAAAAACAATCTTCCCATTTAGATAATGCTTTCTCATAAGAAAATTATATGCTGAAACTGTTTGACAGCCTTAATTGGTATATATCTTGAGACCTATTTGTATGACCGCAACTCAAGGTGGGATCAGCTATGGATCATACAAACTTTTTTTATATATTCATTATATATATAATTTAAAATAGAAGAAATGTCATTGCAATTTAGTTTTAGGACTTCTGATTATATGTAGTTTGAAAGAGAAGAAATGTATGTTTTTTTAAAAATTATTGCTAAAACTATCTTAGCTAATTATGTGCCTCTGTTACCTTTATACGTCTACCATCTACGGAAGACATGTATTCAATCACAGATCATGTATAAGAACTCCGGCAATGGCATCCTATCTTCTCGTTTCTCATGATCATATCCATTCGGTGTTCCACACGTTTCAGAAAGACGAACAAGGAGAAGAAGATCGAGAAGTGACGAAACGAATGGAGGCCAAGCTGGTTACGAGGAATCCATCTTCGTCTTCTTCTATATCATCGGCCAGTGCTGGTAAGACGACGACGATGACGACTCCCTGTTGCAGCAAAGTGGGGCTGAAGAGAGGTCCGTGGACGCCGGAGGAGGACGAGCTCCTGGCCCGCTACATCAGACGCGCAGGCGAGGGGAAGTGGCGCACCCTCCCCAAGCACGCCGGGCTGCTTCGCTGCGGCAAGAGCTGCCGCCTCCGCTGGATGAACTACCTCCGCCCCTCGGTCAAGCGGGGACAGATCGCCCCCGACGAGGAGGATCTCATCCTCCGCCTCCATCGCCTCCTCGGCAACAGGTATTGATCATCAGATCTGCCGCATGTTTGGGATAAATTATGCACTTTTGCAAGCCCCGTCCTTTTACCTTTTAGGGTTAGGGTTCGAACACTGTGTTCCATTTTATCCATGCATATCATTTGGTTCAGGTGGTCTCTCATAGCAGGGAGGATCCCAGGCCGTACCGACAACGAGATCAAGAACTATTGGAACACCCATCTTAGCAAGAAGCTGATCAGCCAAGGGATTGATCCCAGTACCCACAAGCCATTAAACTCCAGTACAAGTTCACTTCCACCTGCACCACCTGCTCAGAAGCCCAAACCCAGCCCTGGTACTGCCATCACTGCCACTGCTGCTGCTAGTGGAAAAGCTCCTGAAGGCGGTATCTACACAGGTATCTACACAGGCGAAAAGGGTGTGTCTTTTCAGGAGGCGGCTGAATTGGATCATGGCCTCGGAGCTGGTGGCACTGGGACTTGGCAGAACTCCGATGGCTTCATGATGATGGGCTTGTCGAGCGGCCATAGGAAAGGCCGCGGGGAAGACGAGATGGACTTCTTCACTGACGATATCTTCTCTTCTTATCTGAACTCGCTGATAACTGAGGATGTGCTTATGCAGCAGCCACTGCAGCAGACCCTGGTTGCACCTTCGGATTCGTCTACTTCGATGATTCAGGCACCAAGCTATGGCTATGGGAGAATGCGGGATGGCACTGTTTCGTATGCTGCAGCTGCAAATGAGGATGACCACGGGCACCTTGTCGACTAAGTATGTAAGGCATGCAACTACAATAGTTGAATCAGAAACTTCATTAACTTTGTATCCATTTGTATAAATGTATGGTAATTATTGTATGTGTGCTTTTTGTTGTTCGCGGAGCAAGAACGTAGGCTCCGAAATTTGGATGTTGTTTTGTTGGCTATTGGATACGATTTCACACTAATATCTTCTTGGTTTGCCATGCATTAATCATACTTTTCCGAATGTTTTATGGGATGGAGATGGAGAGTTTTAGCATTTAGTACCCTGCACCCTTTGTTATCAATTGAGTCACTATCCAATGAAAAGGTTCAAGGCTCCATTAATTAGTTGGTCGAAGTATTCATTTCATTCCGATTTATAGAATGTAGAAGTATATTTGGTGTGTCATTAACAGCACATGATGGTTACAAATGTATAGTGCTACCTGCAGATTAGTCCAAGAGAGCGTACTATCAGGGGAAAATTTTAAACGAAATGAATCTCAGAATAAAAGAGAAAAACAAATTAAAAATGGTGAAGAGGAAATAAATATGGAATGTTCATGGAACGGTGGAAGTCCCTATTGGGTTCTTTGATATTATATCAAGCAAACCAGGTTTTCCTTGATTCTCTTCGAAGTTGGATAGACCGTTTAATTTCAACAATAAAATATCCTATGGGTCTGGAGATTTTCCACTGATGCAGCTCATGAAGATTAAACATTTAAACCTGCATTTACCAATGATAAATACTTGATACATTAGAAACCTTAGTTAACTCAGTATATATAACTAGGGAAAGAGTTATATCTAACAGAATTTGTCGTAGGACTAATTAGCTGATAGAAGGGAAAACAGTTATTTCTCGAAGAATATGTCAGAGCAGTAATTTATGAGGAGGCTTAAGAATTCAGCAGTTGGGCAGGTCACATGCAGGTGCAGTAATTTAATATTGAATTTACTGCCTACATATTATCATACGTAAAAAATTACAAAGTTGTGGACATTAATGCAATGAAAACCAACGGCTTTGCTTGCCAAAAACACAATGAAATTAAGCGAACTACATGTAAAATGAGATACAAAATGTACATGGTTATCTTGACTACGTAGAGAACTCTATATGACAGGCCCTTCTCCCCATGCCTTTTCCCTCACTCCAAGTCCAAGCAAGTCAAAAAGAAGAAGAAAAATCTCCAAGTTAGGGGAATGTCCCTTATTTTATTTTTATCTATTTCTGGTCCCTCTTAAGAGCTCTAAATTATATATATTCAAAACACACTTGTTTGCATGTCCTTATATGAAAGTCCACCAAGAAATTAGATGAACTAGAACAACACGTACTTACGAGATATGCCTTTTGGGAGCAAATCAGATGAATGAGAGCGACAAATCTCACACTCCAAATCTGTTTGAGACGAATTGATTCCTAGTTCAACAGAGTCAAAACGGACCCATCCATCAATTTCAATACTATATTAGAACGAAAAATGAAATTGAAATTAAGATAAGTAAATAAAAAAATTCATCTTATTAAGTGAAAAATGTAATCATATATGCAAATACTACATTGTTTGATGTTAACAAGTATATAAATATAACATATAATTTTAATATATTTAATGAAAAGATTAAAATCATAAGTGAATATTCTTATATGATCATATATGTTGTACAAATGAAAATAAAGCATATTGGACAATATAGTCACTTTAGCTAATGTGCTAAAAATGGAGGAGGATGAGGGGTGGAGCCAAATACCCCCTCAGTCCCATTTTAATAGTCTCATTTTAAAAAAAATATCCCATAGTAATAATCCTATATCGTGTTATATATTTTTCCTATAGTAATTAGTGAATAAAATAAAAGGGATTAATGGAAGGGGTAAAAGGGATAAATAATTGATTTTCAATGGGACGGAGGTAGTACTAGATTTGGGCCTTGGGAGCCATGACATAATTGTAGGGGGCTACTTGGAGAAGTTGAAGTTTTGATATCTCTATTTATACCTCCTCTTGGGAAGTGTTTTTAATGATCCACTTTGACAATGAACCCAGGTAAAGAACACATGGGAGCCCTTCATCCATGAGATTAACGGTGCACACTCTTCCCTCATCTTGGCCCCACTATATCATAAATCATAACAGTGTCTTGTAGGAGGCTGCCCATTTTCTAAGGCTGCTGCATATATATAAACACTTCCTTCGGGTGCAACTTCTATATAAGACTTATGTTAAGTAATTACTAATACTCCCACGAATTTCATTCCTCCAAAAACAGCGGCACACAAGGACTGTTGAGGATAATGGGCACAAGAATACTTTGGGGTCATTAAAATTGTGAATTTCTTTGTTCAATGAGCACTGCCTTCACGTTTACAAGTTGTGTGGAATGAGGCAGCAATCTAAACTTAATATTTTCCTGGCATATAGATGTTGATTTTACACAGTTTATAAATTTATATATAATGCATGTACTAAAGTGCAGTGTACGTATGCTCCTCATTAATAGCTCCATTTGATTTTTTTCAATAAGAACGAAAATTAGTTCAATTTAAAAACCAAATGGAGCTATTAATATGGGAAAAAAAGAGTAAAAGAAGTGTGCTTGCAACATAATAAAGTAAAGATAATATACTCCAATTCCTAATTATAACTCAATAGCGGAGGAGATTAATGAACATCTTTTATTTAGTTGTTCTTTTTTATTGTGGATAATTCGTCAAATTCTTATTCTTCTCAAGGTTAGGAATAATACTAATTATTGACACCAAGTGGATCTTCTTCTTAGATATTGTAGGAAGGTGAAGGACATGTAGATGATTTTTAAACTATTTCTCAATATAACAATTTATCTCATTAGGAAGGAAAGAAATTATAGAACATTTTGGGACACCTATTCCAATCATTCTCAGATTTTAAAGTCTTGAATAAGATATTTGATCTTATATTCATTCTTCTTCTGAATTTTCTAGATTAGTTGATGTATTTCCTTTTCCTAAATTGGTATGGGGTATTCCCTCTTAATTTGTTTTTCCTTGTTTTTCGGTTGATGCCTCCTTTTTCTTTGATGAAAATTTACTTATAAAAAAAAATGAGGAACTGCATGTTGTCATCTCTGACCTCACAAACATCCCAAATTTTCCTTTTTGATCATCCTAGCTACTTCTTTTGTTCATTCACCTATTCCACCATTTCTAACACATTACAATGGCACCATGATTATTAATAAAAATTTAAATTTTATCATAAAACTTTAGTATACGATAGAAGTTTGAGATATAAGTCCAATAAGACAAATTTATTGTAATCGGAGTTTTATGAGTCAAAATATTACAAACACATATTGGTCATTAGAATATTTGAGGCAAATTTTGTACAAAAGAGTTGTAAAACCTAAGAATCTCAAATCCAAGTTGGTTGTTGATTTATGAAATATCTGATTAATTTGATACCTAAGACTTTGTGATCTTATAACTTCCTTTAGGGATTATTTAAATTTATATAAACTATTAGTATCTTTTACTTTGAAATATGAATCAAACACACCAAAGCATGTGAGCAGGAATATTATTTTCAATATTTCAAGCATGATAAATTAGTTTTAAAATTAAATTCAAATATCATAGAAAATTATAGCATAAAAATTTATGGTGGTCAACCATTGGCTTAATAATGCATCAATGATAGTGTAATGTCTCAATGTTATAACTTGAGTTAAAGAAGTATGATCTCTATCTTATTTAGTGTGTTTGATTTATATTTTCAATATCTACAACATACTAACCTTCCACGATCAAATTTAATTCTTATTGCAAGGTATACATATTAGAAAAGTACGTCATGGGTCTCAAATAAATATATATTTTAAATTTTAGCAAACAATTTGAATTTGTAATGTCTTGAGATATGAAAAAAAAGACTCAAAAATAAGAAGAAAAGAAGGGGAGGTGTAAGAAGAAGGACATTGCATAGAAGGGTTGAAGCTTTTGCAAAGAGTAGCAAGTCCAAGTAAGAAATGAAAGAAAAATGGGAAAATAAAGGGTGGGCAAGGGGCAATTGTGGGAACTATATATTGTGAAGGAATAATGTATGACATTTTTTTTTTGAATGGCTTATGTATTGAAAAGAAAAAAAATTTACTTGCTTCCAACGTATTTTTGAAGAAGTAACTTTATGAAATAAAAAAAGTTATCCTCTCTCTACATTCGACAAGTAATTTTCCCAAAAAGAATTAGCATGACTCGCTTCGTCATATTCTCTGTCTCATGTTCGGCTTGTTCAATAGTAGTTCTATGTTTAACCAATATTTACAATTAAAAAATTCTAGACAAAACAACATTTTTGAAAAAACAGGGAAATTTATATCAAACATAAAATTTAAAATTACAATGCAAAAATTCATTGGGCGAATTTGTATAGTAGACAATCCTAAATGTTTTCAAATTTTCATTATTTGCTCCGTAAAAATTTCAAATATTCCTCATCATTGTTGATGGAGCCCACATGTTACAATCAGTTGAATCTTTGTGGTTGCCCTATTTGGAGAGAAATTATTGAGTACTCTTGGAGTACCATGTTAGATTTACTCCCACTTATGCCAATGTGTACTTAGTGATACATGTATGGTGTTTGAGATTAATCTTAAAAGATACAGTAAAATTGGTAAAAATATAATGAATAAGGTTTTTTGAGGTCACAAAGGAGACTCCAAAAAAGTTTTGAGTGGGGTTAGAAACCCATAGTGCATATGAACTACATAAAATAGTAACTCTTGTCTCATGGATATTAGCCTGACTTATCAGTCAACATGTCAATAGGGAAACTTAAAAAAATTGTAAAAGCGAGTAAGAAGAGTTTGAGATTCTTAGAGGAATTTCAAAAGCCTAATTAGAAATTTTCTAGAGTAAATTCTCATTTATGTTTGTATGAGACTTGAGTATACCCAATATGGGTAAGAAGTTTTGTGGGATCAATTAGGCTATAAAGAAAAAGATGGCCTTGAGCTATTGACATAGGCATGTCAGTGAGCTTTGACATAGAAACGTCATAAGTGGTGTGACTAGTGTCAAAGGTTTTCGATAAGTGGTTGGACATATCAATGTAGTGCGATCAACAATGTTAGAAGTGATAATTTAAGAGAGATAGAGGAAGGAAATAACATCTCAACCTCCTAAAATGATTAGGTAACCCTAATAATAAGCAAAGAGGGTTGAATTCTACTAAAAGAATGGTAATAATAATAAAGGATTGGAACATGAGATGTGAACCCACAAAATGGTTTTGTATGAGTGGTGTTGACTATGAATGATCTTCACATAAAGTGTCGGGCTGATAGAGCAAAGGTGGCAAAGGGTTAGGCCCGGCCCGGCCCTACCCAGGGCCCGTTGAAGACCCGCATGTGAGTTGGATGCTGCCCTCATTGCTAAAGGTAGGCTCGACACGGGCCCCAAAATGACGAACTAGCTCGCAGGTCGTCCAATTTTTTTTTAAATAAACTGGTTTCCATATAAGGCCTTATGAAATATGCCCATAAGGCCAAGCAGCTGTCCCTTGGGCTTCGCCTGGGCCTGGTTGGGGCCCAAGCCTCTGATTTAGGCTTTAGCCATAAATCTTGGGCCCAACATGACCCCCTCATCTTATGGGGCTGGTCATGAATGCTACGCCCAACCAGCCTAGTCATGAACGTTAGGCCCAACCCGGTCGGTCATGAATGCTAGGCCCAACCTGGCATATTGTCACCTCCATGATAGAGGTTGTATAGGTGGGATAGAGGTAAACGTTCTACTTGGATTTGAAATGAGAGGTGATTACTTAGAAGTGGTATTCACGTAATCTTCAAATAATGAAAAAGACATTCAGTTGGGCAACCCTCGGCCAATGGTAGTCATCCTTTATAGGGTAGACATGCAAATGTGATTGTTGGTGTGGCACTTCATTTGTCGATAACTTTAAATGTGAGGAGTTGAGAATAATTATTATTTTTAGATGGAGATTAATCAAAATGGAGGAGTAAAACTCCTCTATGTGGATAGAGCTCGAAGAAAAGAGTGTAATGAGTCAAAATATGGAGGTCAGGATGAGAGACGACATCGGGAAGTGTCTTATAATGAATGAGTTCCAATTAAAAGAGTGTGAGATAACCTATCCATATGGGGTATTCGTAGGGCTCATTGATATGAGCTCAATGATACCAAGAATGTGTGACTTCAAGTTTGGGGTAGAGAGATGACAACATGAAAATTGATAAGGTTTTTGGGGAAAATTTTGACGCACTGCAAGCTTGGGTAACGCTCGCTGCACATCTGCATGTGCATGCACCACTCAAAGTGACACCGCTTCTTAATCATGTGAAACAAAGGCGCTGCCTTATTGGTGTCACAATTCCATTATAAAAGGAAGGGATGGGTTTTGGATCCCATACCCTTCCCCCTTTCTCATGTGTTCAATCTTTCTTATTTTCTTTATTTTTAAGCCATTTTAATTCCAATTTCAGTTGTTCAACATGCCTTTCTAGTTAATTCGAGTGTGTTTTAACCAATAGGAGAGTCAATTTTATGAGTCGAGAAACCTATATATGGGAAAACCTTAGGGGATGAGAGAGAACTAAAAAAGGAGTCCACTGCGTCACTCCGGCATCCCCTGAAAACCCCTCTCTGCTTCTTATATGTTCTCTCTCTTTGTCTGTAAAAATAATCAACAGGGCCTCCACCTACCGGAGGAGTAAAACAAGGCTGATTCTGGCTCCTTTTCTAGTGCCAAATGAGTAGCCATGCTCACCCTAGTGCAGTGGGGCCATGAGGATCGCATACAAACTCAGCCGAGGCTCCTTGCATTGGGGAGCTCTGCCTATGATTGATGCATTGGGGACCTCTGCCTCTAACTGAAGCTACGGTGGTGGCTTCATCACTGGCTAGCGATAAGATATTTGTAATGGGCAAAACAGCTCTGAATCTCCATCCTTCCCCCCTGCCCTTCTACTTTAATGGCAGCAAGCTTTGGATCACCCGTTGCCATAGTTAGGTATGGTCATGCAATATTTTAAAAATCAGCCCAGCGATTGACCTAGATTGGTCATCGGGTCGGGTTGACTTGGTTTAACCGGGGGTTATATATTAGATTAAATATAATATTAAGTATAAATATATGCATAAGATTATTATAACTCATTAGGTAGAGCATGTATGGTATTATAATTACGTCTTATGGTCAAATCCCGTAGTGAACAATTTTTTTCCTAGTACGTTATATAGTAGATATTTAAATAAAATAGATATAGACATATGTACAACAAAATTAGCATAACCTAGTGGGTAAGGCTCCTAATGGGCTTCAACATGGTGTGAGTTTGAATCCCATTACCACCAAAAAAAAATTTCCACCTCTTAGAACCGGTCCAACCCGACTAGGTCAACTCAATCCGAAAAAAGTATTGAACTGGCCCAGTTTGTCAACCGGGTCTTGCTGAACCCGGATCGATTGGTTGGGCCAGTCCGGGTTTTTAAAACACTGTGGTCATGTCACTGTGTTAAGCATAAACCTTCCGGGCCATGGTGAATGAAATCATTGCACAACATGTGCACAATAATCTTTCTATGCATGTTGTTAATTATTCAAAATAGATAGAATTATAAAACTATGCATACAATCATCTACTTTGTTTAGAAGGAGAGTAATTAGATGTAAATAAAATTGGATGAAGACTAAGCATCTTACCTCTATGTCCTTCTCCTCTTCATGCCTACTCCTCTCTAACTTCACTAATGGCTACCGAAAAACCTCCCCCCGGTAGCTCCTCTTCTCCTCTGGGTCAAAAACCCCCCATTTAGAAGCCCTAATTAACCCTTTATATATTAAGGGGATTATGTTTTCTAATCCCCCAAGAAGTTTGGGCCAACTAAACCTTCCTTAAGCAACCTAAGTAAGTCTTTTAAACTAATTCTAATCACTTTGATTAACTGGGGCTATAGAGCGAGACTTAAATGACCAATTTGTAGGTCCAATTCGGGTACACAGGCTTTGCGCTCTATGTTTAACTTCAAACGGTCGTAACTCCCTCATCCAAACTCCAATTCACGCGCTATTAGTGGCATTTTAAAAAAAAATTTGTCTACTTTCTACAACTATTGAGCAAATTATTATCATGAAAAAGTGAAGGGGTCAAATACCCTATTTTTCACATAGTCAACTTTAGAAATTTAAAAAATTTCCAAACATTACAAAAATTTTCCTTTATAATTTTAAAATTGAATTATTATGAGTGGGGACAATGACCTGGAAAACAAATAACATGGAATGAGATTCTGGTAGAATGGTATAGAATTATAATTAAGTTTGGTAATTAATTTTTTATTTGATTTTTGGATAGAACTTCTAACCCATTTCCTAAATTTCTAAGAGTCACAACTTTCTCTTCTAAACTTAAATTTTCTCATTCATTGGGGCTATTTGGGTAAAAAAAAATAGAAACAAAAGTAAATTTTTTTGGAATCAATTCTAATAACTCAGTGTTGAATGAGAATTACAGTTGATAATGAAATTTTTAAGAATAAATTTAGAGGTCATATTAAACCCATTTTTAGAACTTTAAATTAATATAATTCACTCTTCCGAACTTGGATATACATGTTGTTGGTACAATTGAACTCTTCAATTCGAGCCCAATCAAATAAGATCTCACATAAATAGGCAATTTTAAACTTTTAAAGTGAACCCTACCTATATAGTATATTTTTCGAAGCTCAAATTAGTATGAAGGGTAATAATTAAAAAATAACAAAATCTTTTATTTCAAAAGGGTAAGTTGGGAGTTAGAATTGATGAAATCACCTTATGAGATAATTCAGTGATTTCTGTGAGAGGACTAGGTCAACACTGACTGTAAACAACTTACCATATTCTTCTCCTCATATCAAGCTTATAACCGTGTATCATTAACTACAATATTCTTCGGGTTTTTGAATTACAACTTGTATCTCTTACTCTCCTACAAAAGGAGAATGACGGTAATACAAAATATACTTTTTGTTGCTCTTCTAAACTTCACATGGTATCAGAGCTTAGGGACTATATTTTTCCTGGATGATGGCCACCTCTTCTAGCCCGTCTCTCTCTCAACAATTTGCTATGACAGATCTTGGTCCACTGCATTTTTTTCTTGGTATGCAGGTCACCCGCATTGATCATACACTACATTTGTCTTAGTCACGTTATGCCATGCAACTACTTGAACGTTTTGACCTGGCTGGTGTCCGCCCAGCCAAGACTCCATTAGCTATTGGTCTTCATCTATCTGCCCATGGTTCTGCACCTCTTTCAGATCCTTCTTCTTATCGTCAGATGGTAGGTTCTTTGCCATATCTCACTATGACCAGGCCAGATCTCTTATATGCGATTAACCACGTTTGTCAATTTATGCAACACCCATGTGATCATCATCTTGCAGCAACCAAGCATATTTTTCGTTATGTCAAAGGAACTATTACACAGGGCCTTCATTTTTCTCGTAGTGATTGTCTTTCCTTGAGAGGGTACTCTGACGCGGATTGGGCAGGCTGTCCAGATACTCGTCGTTCCACATCTGGCTATGCTATATTCCTTGGTCATAACCTTATTTCATGGGGTGCTCAGAAGCAAGTTACTGTCTCTCGTTCATCTTTGGAAGCTGAGTACAGAGCACTTGCTACTACCACAGCTGAACTTCTCTGGCTTCTTCATCTTCTTCGATGTCTCAATGTCACCCTTGCCTCTCCACCTACACTTCTGTGTGACAACATCAGTGCTATTCACATGTCTAAAAATCCTGTTGCTCATCACCGCACTAAGCACATTGATATAGATGTCCATTTCATTCGGGAGTATGTTCTTCGCGGCACTATTCAACTCTCACATATCTCAGGGACGCATCAGCTTGCTGGTTTATTTACCAAAAGCTTACCCAGTCCCCACTTCATTGACATCGTTCCAAGCTCAATCTGCGGGATCACCCTACTTGAGCTTGAGAGGGGATGTGAGAGGACTCAGTCAACACTGACTGTAAACAACTTACCATATTCTTCTCCTCATATCAAGCTTATAACCGTGTATCATTAACTGTAATATTCTTTGGGTTTTTGAATTACAATTTGTATCTCTTACTCTTCTACAAAAGGAGAATGACGGTAATACAAAATATACTTTTTGTTGCTCTTCTAAACTTCACAATTTCGACTAAAAATAACTATGCCCACCTTTTTATCCAACCACGATTTCAATTATTCTAAATAAAATTAGGGTAAAATCGATAAAATCTTATACAAATTTCATACCTAAATAGCCCCGATACAATTATTCTCATAGCAACAAGCCTTGTCAAATAAGACCCCAATAAGTAAGGTATATTAAAAGTTTTAAGTGAAGCACACCTATTTGCATGCTTTTTGATGCTTATATCCATATACAATGGAGGAGGGGTAGCAGTTTAAAAAAAACATTTTGCCGCAATTCCAAAACTGGGTACGAAGAGGTTTAGTGATTATGATATTGGCGCTTCTTTCGAAATTTTTAGTTCTAAGTTTTTTTTTATCTAAACTTAAATTCACTACACATCGGGTCAAAATTTTCGTCGCAAAATTCCACACCCATATCGTCCAAACAGCCATAATCCCATGCGATTTAATTTGAAGAGAAAAATGTTTCCTGCTTGTGGGGGTTCCGTTAGGTATGACCGGTAGCTACCAAATCAACGTCCTCGGCGACTTTGAGTAATTTGAAATATATAAATCTACATCCGTACGAGTGCATTTATGGTCCTCTCAACTGTCTCAACTGCAACTGGGCAGGGATTTGGGTTGAGTTGAAGCCAAAAGCCATGTCTCCTTAAAAAGAAATGCCAAGTTATCCGGATAGGTTGGGAGAGTAGGACCACTGTGAACTGTGTGAAGTTGAGAAGTCCCCCAAGTTCCCCACCTGCCATTCAGGAAGGAGACTCGCGCAAGGTGTCCAGTGACCAGTTGTTTCAGTAGTAGCAGATTTTCACCAACTTACATGCTCACATGGTGTTAGGTTTTAACAACTGGGTCATAGATTTTGCATCTGGTCCTATAACGTAGGAGCTCACAATCTGTTGCATCTGGTCCTGAAGTATTTGGCTGTATGTGTTAGGGGGGCGAGTAGGTGATTCAAACTCGCTTGTCCTCCGAGTGTGCACAGTGTGCCGAGTGCACGCTTCCAGGAAGCCGCGCACTTACGAAACTATCCTTTTTTTAATCACAGAGGCCCCAAAGCAAGCAAAAACTTAATCACTAACCATCAAGCAACATACAACCCGATTTTGCCACACTCAGAATCATACCATTGCTCAAACGCGCTAATGAAAGACACTGGAGAACACATTCACGGAAGAGGACCTCGAACTCCCACATCACATGAAAGCTCCATAAGATTGGTTAAATGACCATTTGATTACCGGCCTCCACCATCTGGTGGTGACCCAAGCACCAGAGACAAACTTCAGGAGAGGGCTTTCTTAGCCCTTTTTCGGTTTTTCTGTCTGTTCCTCTTTGCATGTATGCTGAGAAAAAAATATTTCGATATGCAGAATACGGTCTCTTTTTGTAAGCAAGGACACTGATTTGTTTTCTTTCATTAGTTACAGAGAAAGCACAGATGTGCCGCTCCAAATGTTGTGCAGCCATTACTGGTGAGGTATATGGGCTAACATTTTCAAACTGATAGCGTGAAATTGGTTTTGATAAAATAGAAGAAAATGTCGTTCGATAACGATCACCAAACAAGCGCCAAGGAAAAAATTCTATGTACTGTATTATACTGGCAAAATTAAGCATTCAAGCACTGAAGAACATCCTCAAGCAAGAGAAAGAGAGACCTAAATTACCCACAGGTAAGTAAATTAAAATGAAGCAAGACGAACTGAAGGGACTTACTTACCTACGTTGCGCGTCTTCTCCTCTTCTTGGCGTTGAGACAATTAGGCGAGGGAAGAAAGAGGAAGATGAAAGGGCAAAGTGTGAAGCCGGGATGGATGGAAAGAGCTGCAATACGCGTTTACGAGAAGACTTATGCATGTAAGGAGAACTTGCAAAATAATGGCCGTTAGATGTAGTTGGTTTGATTCTTTGGGATTGACCGGTAGCTTGAGAATTTGGATGGTACTTTCATGCCCCTCAAGCTCTGTGACCCAACGTTCCAATCCCACGTAGTCCAGTCTTCTCTTTGGAGGCTTGAGCGTGCAGCTCCCTAGTGATGGGACGCGTTCATCCACGAGATGGATGGCGCACACTAACCCAAGAGTAGTATCACTGATGCTACTTATACCTCTCCTGTCCACAGATTTATGGGCTCAGTTTAATTTAGGGTTTTTTTAAGAAATGCTATTTGGATCCTCCATCCTCTGGGAAATCGTCTACGTAGGGGGCCGTCAATCACAAAATCCACAGTGCATACGTTAGTGCTAATTGACGTATGTGCGGCCAATTCTGAAATAGATAATATCCCGGAAAATATAAATGGGAAGACAAAAATCAATTACCGGTAGAAATGGTTCTCTTGTATGGGAGTCGTAGTCAGCTTGATTTTCTTAAAAAATATCTTCTTGGGCATTAGATTATTATTTAAGTACTATTTATTGATCGCTATTAAAATATTTTTCTATGCTAGCTTCTCTTTTATCATTAATGTACTTTATTCATAAATTGATTAGTGACTAACAAAACCTTGCATCAAACTTCAAATATGTCACCATACAAAATAGAATGTGGGTATATGTAGCCCATTAAACTCCTAAGTCCCTCATTTTTAAATTACTTCAACACTATCTACTAAACACTCATCTCTATCTCACATTTAAAATTACTCCCTCTATCTCACATATATAGCTTCAATTCGTAAAAAAAACTTATTCTATATTAATAACACTATTTTGTTTAATTAAGTGGTTGAGTACTTAATTATAACTTCATTTTCCTTTTTTTTAGATGTGGGTTCGCCCTTTAATAAAAATTATTATTTTTTAAATATAATTATTACTATAGAAAGTAGGGAGTATTATACCACCTCTTTACCCCCAACTTTTCCTCTCTTTCTTCTCCGGCACCACCATGGCCATTGGCGACTCGGTCTTAACCCCCCTCCTCCCCGCCTCACTTGCCGAAACCCTCCTTCTTGGCCACAATCAGCAGTCTAGCCACGACCACCAAGGCCAGCGCTCTACTACCTCTAACAAAGATGCAATAGTCATCAACGAAGAAAAACAACTCCTAATCGAGATTGCATGACTCAAGGTCAAGGAGATTATTAACATTACTTATTCACTCTAATCGTGGAGAAGCAAGTTATCTTGTATCAATTAGGCTATATACACCCCCTTTTTTTCCTATGCCCCCCCATTACTTTCTTACCCCGCCTTTTTTTTTGAAATATCTCACATCCCCCGTTTTTACCCCACTTTCCATTTACCCATTTCCCTTCCCCTCCTTCTTCTCCGGCGCCGGCGAGCAGGCATCAACACCGGGGACCGGCCGCGGCCGCCAGTGCAGGCCAGCGGCTAGCCATGGCCGTCGTTGCGGGCTAGTGGCGGCTACGGCCTCTGCTGCGGGCCAACGATTGGCCGCAGCCTCTGCGGGTCACGGCCGCCGCTGTGGGTTGCGGCCACCGCTGCGGGCCAACGGCTTGCCACGACCTCTGTAGGTCACCAGCAGCCCAGCGACCAGCAAAGGCCGCTGCACCGCTGGGCGTAGTTGCCAGCGGCCGCCGACAGCCATTGGGCCGCTGTGCACAACTGCTAGCTGCCCAACGGCAGCTATGCGCAATGCCGCGCCGTACTGCCGGCCGGCCGCGACGCTGGGCTGTGCAACTGGGTGGCCGTCGGCGGCCATTGTGCTCAGCCAGCAGCCGCTGGTTGCCCTGATCGGTCGGCGTCATGCCAACGCCGGAGTCAAAGGGATGGAGATGGGATGGGGGAAGGAAAATATAAAAAAAAATAGTATTTTTTTTTGTTTGGGGGACACGGGGGAGAAAATCGGGGTCTGAATAGCCTCATTCTATAAATAAAATCCTAAAATATTCTTTGACTTTCAGTTGAATATGGGTGCATATTGAAAAGCTAGAGGGGGGGATGTCTAGTGTAGGGGGACTGCCTCGCCAATCTTGTTTTGCTCAGCAAGAATTAAACAATGCAGAGAGAAGGACCATTGGATTACTACATAGGGGTTTTCGGGGTTGAAAACCCAGATTCATAGAGATGCTTGCTCCGCAATGGAAGAACTGAAGAAGATGGCCACTGCAGGAGAGGCACTCATGTGGGTGTGCAATGTCAAGACGCAAAACTAACTATTGTACGGGTAGAGGCCATAACCAGAGTAGAGCAAGGGGTGCAAACGGATGGACATGGACCTGGACAAACATGTCTGTAGTTGTTTAATTTAGGTGGATTATATACCTATCTGTCTGTTTGTTTGTGGGGGACATAAATAAATACGGACGAACACAAACAAAATAAAGGTGAGTTTGACATATATATTTGTTCTCAACCTAAAAGTGGTTAATAAAAAATAATTAAATATTAAGTTATTTTAACAGTGAGATGGCTTTATTTAATAAATAAATAAATAATAATATTATAGAAGACATGCAAAAGATTAATTATGTGTTGTAAACTAATAATTTAGTATTAATTAAAAAATAATAAAAATATATAATTATCATTATCCTTGTCTATAGTTGTCTGCATTAATAATATAGATAAATAATAATAATATCTATTTTAATGTAAATGAATAGAGATGAGGATAAAGAAAGGACAAATACATACATTTAAACCTCTATTGCACGACCATACTATTGGATAAGGCTAAGGCTTAAGTTGCAAGTGGCCACTAAGGCTTCCAAGTTAAAGAAAAAGAAATTTTTTTTTCTTGGTATTAGGTATTTGGGGAAGGATAGTAAAGCCAGGGCTGCATTGAAAAGCCGGGCCCGAACCGATCTAGATGGAACTGACCACCTGGGTCAGGTCCTATCTCGGTTCAGGTTAGGTCCAAGAAAAAAATACTCGGGTGAGTTTCGGGTCGAGTTGGGTCCATTATATAAAAACTCAAAAACCAACCCAAACCGACCCAAATACCTAATTAACTTATAAAATTATACTTAACCTTAATTATATTTTTTTTATAAATAAAACTAATTGAATATAATATTAAATTAGTTTAAATTATTAGAACCGACCCGACCTATAATATAATTTTGGTTCTATTTCAATTCTCGGGTATTTCGGGTCCAATCGATCTAAAAATTTTAATCCTTATCCCAAATCGAATTGAATTAAAGGAACTCCGGTTCTTATTTTAAGTCGGGTCGGGTTCTACAAAACCGAACCGACTCGAGATACAGCCGTAAGTAAAGCTATGGAGAAAAGGTTGTGTCAACTTCGTAATACGGAGGAATTTAATAAGTGTAAATAGTAAAAACTTATGTCCAGAACGACAAATATAGCCATCAAAGATAACAGAACTGATTAAAGAAATAAAAACCAGTTTTACACGCCAACTAACATATTAAGTTCACTGAAAAAACAAAAGAAAAAAAAGTTCACTGAACCGTGTTACACATGCCCGGGTGACTGACGCACCACCGTGGCTGGATGGGCTCCGCCTCGATCCCCCGCCCTACCATCCGCTCCCTCCACTCGTTCAGCCTGTTGGTCGCCTCCGCGTACCTCTTCTTCCCCGTATCCTCGTCCCGGTTGCCCGACCACATCGCCTCTGCCATCGCTGACGCCCGCGGCCACACACGCACGTCCAGCGCCGAGGGATCCGCCTGCTCCGACCACAGCGCCACCTCCCCGCCGAGTACCAGCCTCGCCTCTGCCTTTGTCAGCCCGTACGTGATGTCATAGTCGTACACCCTCTGCCATGTCTTGAACGGTCCGCACCACGACCCGCCCTCACCGCCCTGGTAGTTGAACGGCACGTCGGGGTCGTCACCGGTCTGCCGGTCGTACCGGCTGTCATTGCCCACAAAGTCGCCGTGCCCGCAGTCCAGGTAGTAGAAGTCGGACGACGAGACGATGGCGCGGTAACCCGCCTCCACGATCCGCTTTGTGTTGTTAGGGCCGTTGTTCCAGGACTGCAGCACTGTCGTGGCCCGCGGGAGCACCGACGGGTCCACGCTTATCGTGGGGTCCAGGAGGACGTCTTCCCAGTAGACCGCGGTCCGGTTCAGCGACTCGATGTAAGGGTGGGTCGTGTTGATGAAGGTCTCCAGCAGCTGGCTCAGGGTCCCACCTTTGGCCAGGAATTCCCGGACGGCCGGGTCGGCCTTCCAGCAACCGGGAACGATCTCGTCGGCGCCGGAGTGGTAAAAGGGCTCTGGGAAGAGGCTGGCGATGTCACGCAGGACGTTGTGGAGGACCTGGTAGGTCTTGGGGTGCAGGGGGTTCAGTTGGCCGGTTCCCGGTTCTGAAGCAAGCCGATCTTCCCACTCGGTCCCGGCCGGCCACCAGAACATGTTGGCGCACGTGACGATCTCCGGGTAGGCATCCGCCCATGAACCCGTGTGCCCTGGTGAATCGATCTCCGGCAAGACTCTGACGCCGTAGTCCATGCCAAAGCGGACGATGCGCCGTACGTCCTCCGGCGAGTAGACCATCTCCGCCGAGTAGGCGCCCTTCCGGGCCAGCTCCGGCTCGGAGGGGAGGATCAGCGGAAAGGAGTGGGAGTCGGTGATGTGCCAGTGGAAGACGTTGAGCTTGTTATAGCTCATAGCTTTGATAGTCCTAAGCAAGTCCTTCACCTGGTAGTAGTTTCTAGACGTGTCCAACATGATACCGCGGTGGGGAAACAGGGGTTCGTCCCACACGTCTATCCCCACCGGGACCCGCATCACTTCCCGGCCCCACACCAGCTGAGAGAACGTCTCCAACCCCCTCGTTGCTCCCCAGGGGGTGGCGGCCATCAGCTTGGCTTCCCCGCCGGCGGAGGAGACGGAGAGTGTGTAGGACTCGTCGACGCCGTGCTGGAGAGGAGCGGAGAGGTCGGCGACGGAGAGGGAGAGGGTGTTGAGCGGGGAGGAGTTGGTTGAGATGTTGACGGCAAGGGGGACGACGGGCAGGAAGCGCTCGGATAGGACTAGGCGGAGGCAGCGAGCAGCGGCACGACGGAGGTGGTCGTGAGGGGGAGAGAGAATGCGGAAGGTTGAGGAGAGGGTGGTGGCTGCTGGGCTGGGCCAGGAGACCTTGCGGGGCTTGGGCCACACGTTGATTTGTGGGGCATGTCGTTGAGATGAGATTGGAGAGAATGAAGCAATGAGAAGAAGAAGAAGAGCGAAGAAGGGATGAGAGTAACACATCTTCTTTGGAATCGTTTTGCTCTTCTGACTGTACGTTGAGGAAGACATGAGACGATGAGAGACATCAATGGCTGCATCTGCTGTATATAAAACCTACGAACATGAGAATTAAACTCCCATGGTCTGTAGTGACGTAAGTCAAGTGTTGTTCGGTAGTGATTGGATGTTTGCATTTGATCTCATTCAGGAAACATAATCTCTTGGATAAACAAAGGGTGATTTGGAGCTAGAAGGATGCTGAGCCCATTCAAATGGAAATGGATAGATATTCCCTGGAGGTTGCAGTGGAGGGAAGGCAAGGATTTTGACTGCAATTTCAATCGCGAACTTAATTGCGCCGTTGAGACGAATGGTATCCCAATTTGCACGTTGGGATGGAGAAGCCATTTGTCCCATGTTGGGTTGGTTTACTTTTTTGTTTTTTATGACGATGAGCGCTTTAATTCTATACTACTAATTAAATAACGAGAAAGAAAAAGAAATTCCAGCGGTAGAAGTTTAATGGCGACATTTTATCAAATAGTTGGTGTCCATCTTAAATAAGACACTACGAGTAGTATTAAAAAATAACTTATAAATCATTCTTATTTGTTACTTTTTTCTCTGTCCTATATTAATAACTTTATATCTAAATTTTATTATTTTTATTAAAAGTTATAATTAAATTTTTTTTATGCGTCTAACACAAATAATTTTTTCGTTAAATGCTATGACCCTATGCATTTAACGAATGCGGCAAAAAATTCGATAGGGGTGACGGGGAGTCCGGGCCGACACAAAAGAGACACGGGTGGTAAAAAAGCAGGGCTTGCACTCCCTTCTCAAACCAAAAACTCGCCTTCTTTTTGCCTCACCCTACCTCGCCCTACAACCAGATATCTCTCAGCCTCCTTTCCTATTTCCTCAGCCTCCTTTGATCCTTTTCCCTTTTCATTCCTTCCAAAGTTGAAAGTCCTCAATTTTCTTTATTTAATCTGATGCTTACTGTTGTCAACTTTACTACCCGTTTTTAACTAGTGGGGATAACTTTATAGTTCGCAGGGAGAGAAGTGTGTGGATTTCTATGCACTTTGGTGTGGGTGTGGGTTTCTTCTTTTCCCTGAACAGATGTTGGGACTCGGAGGAGGAAAACTTGCTTGAAGCCTGAACCGTTCCTGGGAAGGAGCAAAGCAGCACGCTTTGAGTTGACATGGTTACTAAACCTGGAACTTAATGTCGGCTAATGAAGATGGCTTGTCTGCTAATTTTGGTAGTTTGCATTGAGCACATGGGTAACAACTTGTTTCTTGACCACAGCGTGAAGGTGTTGGACGTTTGCAACTCGATATCCTCCAAAATGGAGAAGCTCTAACGACGGTGCCTCCTGATCCACTTCGTCCTTTACCTCCTCTGACCGTTCCGGTCCCACACCCTGGAGAATATCCACCGCACCCTCGGGGAATGGGGGGATCTTGACTAGGGCGTTAGAGGAAGGGACAAGGCAGCCTCTCGCGGCCATCATCAGCCACCCACGGTAACTATCAGGGCAATGCTCAGTTATGATAGTGCTGCTAGTGTCATCTTTGTCGCATGGGCTTGGGAAGTGGTAGACTAGACCATCCTCGGGGCAGTAGAAGCAGAGACATAGCTTGGTGCTATCGAGGAGAATATACCAAGGGAGTTTGGGCTTTGGAGGGCAAGATTTGGAGGAGAAGATGGTATTCTAATCCAGGCAGATGACGCCGAACTGGATGTAAATGGTGAGGGAGAGAGACGGGAAGAAGAGGTGAGAGATGGGACTGAGAGGAGGCTAGGCTAGGAGGAGAGGGCAGAAGAGAGGTGGATTGGGAAGAAGAAGAAGCTGGTCTGCGTTGAGTCAAGGCACATTTGGATAACTCTGCGGATCTGCCTTGACTTAAAAGTGAGAAGCATCGAAGAACTATTTACCGTGTTAAATTTAGCTAAATGTAGCAATTAATACATAACATCGTTTTTTTTCTATTGAAGCTATTAAAATAGGACGGAGGGAGTATTTAGTAAGAGTATTTTGGTCAGCCTACTTATCCACACATAAATTAGTCTATATTAGTATGTGTAAAGTAATTTTTTAAGTTTTTCTTCTTACCCAAGTCTATAGTCTATAAAGGGGGAAAGTCAGTTGGAAGAAATAGTTTTTAAAATTCAAAATTGAAGAAAGCTCATTTTTTGGGATTAGTTTTAATTTTTTCTTATGGATTTGAGTAGTTCTGTGTGTTGTGGATTCAATACAGCTATGTAATCTCTGTGGAATCACGCATAATACCTACAGTAGAGTTTTGTTATCTTTTATCTCTCAAAATTTTAAATTAAAATTTTTTAAATCTGTTTCTAGATTTGTATTTTTTTATTCTGTGTTGTGTGTATTGATCCTCGTTATATCATTAAAGAACATCAAGAACAGACATTAAGCAAAAAAATAATTCCAATAAAAAATATTAAAATTTGAGAAAACAAAGGAAAACCATCAAGCCAAATGGAGGCCTTTGAGCCTAATCTTGGGAAGACTCATAGGGTGAGGAGTCCTCTCCAACGCTAATGCTCACTAGTCTCTCCGGCTTTGGCGATACTTATGGTACTTTATAGCAACGGATGCATGAAAAAAGATAGTTGAAACTACTTGGTAGCAAGGCAAACAGAAGAACATTACCCAATGACAGTAAGCTGAAAGAGCCAGCTTATGTTTGGCAATGTAATATTATTGTTTGTTTTTCAGCCATAGCCTTGAATTGCAAAGACATGGAGAAAGCTTCTAATTTTTCATGTGAAAAAATATATCCACATTATTTTAGTGTGACCATCAACAAAGAGAAGGAAATACTTTTTTACCTTCTAAATGAAGGAGTTCTTCTTGGGCCGGCCACATAAATCAATATGAGCCAACTGAAGTGGTGCCTTTGACCTCTATAAAGATTTCGAAAATGACAATTTATGTTGATTGCAATAGATGCATCCCTTACACGACTTGAATCTTGATCAATTTGAGGAAGTCAATCACCATATTCTTATTATTCAACATTGCAATGCTTCTAATGTCCATACCTCAAATGCCAAAAGCAAAGAAATATCCATACATTCGGTTTTCAAACCATGCCAATCACAAATAGGCATTAACAAAAGAAATACTTAATTTGTTACTTATCATCTTGAACCAGTAAAAATGCACATGCTCTACACGTGCAACTAAAGTTTTAGTGTTATTATGAAAGATTGTTCTCATATGTATTTTGTTTTTCTCAATTATATGAACGAAAGGTAGAAGATTGGGGCTACACCTTAGAAAATGAGCAATGCCATGAAGACAATGCTGAAGTGATATTGTAGGAACCACAATCGTGGCTAAATAGCAGACTTCAATATTGCAAAAAAAAAAAAAAAAAGACAAAAACATAACTTGTCCTTCATATGTCTACAGTGCTATTAACCAGCCTAACTATTATTAAAATCATTACTAATTTTGTTTGAAAAACTATGAGATAGAGCCATACGACAGTAATAGGTTTATGTAGTCTCGATGGTGTCTTTTTTAGTGGGTAAACTAGGAAATAGTTAGTCATGAGAGTGTCAAAATATCTGATTTAAGAAGGAACATACTTTGCATTTACATGTACGAAAGCCGATTAACTTAGTTAACAAATAGTTGACACCACATGAAGCAAACAAAAACAGAGCCACAAGTTCAAGCATCAAATAATTGTTAATGCTTTTGCACATGCAATTACATAATTAACTTTCATGACAACTTCCACAAGGAACTGGAAGAACTTTCGGTTGAAATTGTCATCTACCATGCGAGTACGCACAACATTGCAGAGGCCAGAGAAAAGAAAAGAAGGTAAAAAGTCACCAAGAAAGTTTACAGGCATGATGTGTCAATTGTTGCGGGCTGGGTGGGCCCTCTTAAAAATAAAAAAATATATTTTTAAATTAAGTCTATAAACCAAAGGCTTTTTGGGTTCATGGGCCCATAAGGCCTTTATGGCCATGTTCATGAGAGATTATGAGCATGGCCATAGGAAGTATTTTTAATGTTTCGTAATAAGTATGAGCCGAGCGTAAAGAACGCCTAGGAGGCGTTGATTTTTAAGATCGACGGTATATATGGTGGCACACATTAGCGCAAGTAATACTTACGTTAATGTGTGCTACTGTATGTGCCGTCGATCTTGAAAATCAACGCCTCGCAAACGTAACGTTTATTACGCTCGGCTTACAGTGAACGGGGAGCATTAAAAACGCTTCCCATGGCCATAAGGCTTAATCATGCCAACCCATCTAAAGATTCAATCATGCCAAGAAGAAACGGCTTAACCCATCAACCGTGGCCCGGTTTTTTAATCAGGTGAACCATACATCATCAGCCGGCTTAAATAAAAGACTGCACTAGGGCCTGGGCTCTGCTCCCCTCCCCCTTTCATTCTCGGTGACGACTGCGTTGCAGACAGCCGACGGCCGCGGGACGCGAGGTTCTTCGTCCTGCTATTCAGGAATTGAGTACACTGTATGCATATATTGGGCTAATTAATTTTTTTTTTACAGTTGGTAACCACTGTTCGTTTGTGAATCTTTATAAGCGAAGATAAACGCCCAGCGCTGTCGGCCTACAACCATAGGAAGAGGGCAGAGCTTCACCCTCTGCAGTCCTCCGCAGTCTGCACTTTGTGACAGAGGTACCTGTTCACCAACTCCAACCTTCGCAAGATTGGTCAGTTGTTTTTTTTTATTCTAAATAGATTACAATTTGGAGTCTTTTTCCTTTGTCTAGTTAATGAATTCATAACTTGGGCTTTATGTTGATAACTTTTGGGTTAATCATTTGTTATATTAATTAAGATTTGCGTCTTAGTATAAATTGATATCATAGTTTTCATTTGTTGTATTTTTCGCCAAATTTTCCGAACCGAAGCCCAGGGCCGAACTTTATTCGCCCTACGACATTGTCACGGAGGTTGTATCATGATGAACTTTGATCTCATATTCCTTTTCCTTGCATACGTTAAGTAGAAGAGCGATCCTTTGAATTGTTTGTTATAATTGTGGGAAACTGATTGGAGTGGTTTTGTGGTAAGATTTCGGAAGGCCGCAACTTTTTGTTTCAGATGGCTACAATTGTGGACAGGAAGTTTGTATAATGCGTGTTTTTCCAATTGGAGACGGTTATAATTTTTTTGGTAATTGAGTCCCACTCAATTTTTTTTAGAGTAGTAGTGATGATTATTTTAATAAAAATAGCTATAGGATCTTATTCTTGGGGTTTATTTTCTGTTTCAAATCTAGGGCTGGTAAATAATTAAACCCGTTTAAAGTCAGTTAGCGTCTAGGTTCATCTTTTAATTAAATTAAATTGAGAAATCCTTCGATATTTAAATTTTTTGCATTCGCATGTTGTGTGTTAGATTGGCATCTAACTGTCGTCGGATCCAGTCAAGTGTAGTATTATTTGTTATTGAGTTGTTGTTTATTGATAGAGTTCCACCCCCATTATATTTGTTCTCCCGGATTGATTGAAGTACTAGAAATATTGCAAATGAATTATGTTGTGAAAAAAATGCTGTGGCCCTGAATTCATGTCACTATGTAGTTTTATTACAAACTATAAGTGTTGATGTCATGCAGTTAAATCAGTGAAATATGTGATTTTTTTCTTTGTGTTTTATTTCTTATTTCTTCTCTATTTTTCCAGGTACAGTTTGGTACATGCTTGGTTGCTAAAAAGGCATTGTATCTGGTTCTGTCCACAAAAATGTCATCATTACAGGAAAGTTTAAATAAGTTTAAACAACAACAACAAAAATGCCAATCTACTTTAACCAGCATTGCAAATCGAGCAGCTCCATCTAAGTCGAGTCATCAATCACAAAAGAATGTGCAAACTGGACAGTCATCCTCAACTTCTTCTGTAAAACCACCTACTGCACCAGTTAAATTTTCAAATGATACTGAAAGGCTTCAGCACATTAACTCTATCAGGAAATCCCCAGTTGGTGCTCAGCTCAAACGTGTGCTAGATTTGCTGTTTGAGGTATTTTATTTGTCCTGTCATTCCTGCTTTCTGTTAATTTCATTTATATATTATGAATTTGGTAATGTGATGGATAAAACTAATAGCAATTGCTTTGAGTCTGCATTATATAATTCTATATCTTCATGCAGAATGTGCTGAACTAATTTCATTTTGCCCAAAAATATGACAGACAAGACAAGCCTTCACTCCTGATGAGATAAATGAAAGATGTTATGTTGATGTCAAAGCTAACAAGGCTGTCTTCGAGAGCTTGACAAAAAATCTCAAAGTAACGTATGATGGGGGCCGTTTTTCTTACAAGGTGAAATGCTTCTTCTGGAATGGTATTAATTCATGAATCTTGTGTTTGTATATGTATATATATTTCTTTATGTATCTGTGTGGATTTTTGGGCTTTACTTCCTGTGAACATTACATTCTGAGAATAAATGTTGAAAATATAAACATTTATACTGAGGTATGTGATTTTGTTTTCTGTAAACAGTCAAAGCATGCTTTGAAGAACAAAGACCAACTGCTAAGTTTGATACTAAAACAACCGGAAGGTATTGCTGTTATTGACCTTAAGGATGCATACCCATCTGTGATGGAAGACTTGCAGGTGAGGAGTTATTTTGGCACCAATGGGCAGTTACTTTTAATCGAGATAATTATTTATACTTCAAGACTGAGATGGAGACCAAAGATTATTTGTGGAATCGAACGGTTTAACTTAAGGAAAGTCAATGGACTTATGGGTGATTTCTATATTGAAACATACTATATTTCGTACATTATCTGACTTGGTCTTATCTTCTCAGCTGTTTTTTCATTTGTTTCTTACGTAGTATCTGTGTCTCTACAGTCTTTGAAAGCTTCGAGACAGATATGGTTGCTCTCAAATTTGGACTCGCAAGAAGACATAGCCTACCCAAATGACCCAAAGGTGGGTATAAAAGTGGATGACGATTTGAAGCAACTCTTTCGAAGCATTGAGTTGCCCCGTGACATGGGTGACATTGAGAGAGAGCTGCAGAAGAATGGGATGAAGCCAGCTACTAATTCTGCCAAGAGGAAAGCAATGGCCCAAGTCCACGGGCTCATCTCCTCCAAGCCCAAACCTAAGAAGAAGCGAGAGATTAGCAAGAGGACCAAGTTAACAAATGCCCATCTGCCGGAGCTATTCAAGAATCTGGACATCCCTGATCCTTGAATGTGGTCAGCTGAAATTACAAAATTGGTGGTCCACTTGATGAGTACAAGTGCAATAAATTGCGGTGGAAACATGGACGGCAGGCCATTGTTGTGCCACCACGGATGGCAGGCAGGTGATTGGTGTGCAAATGTGGACGCAGGCATTGGAAGGGAGTCATAGCTTTTGTTCTCTATCTCCCAAGTATATTATGACTAGATCTTGAGTCGTGCTTGCAAATATATAGTACACTAGTTTCCCCTGTGAACTCGTGTGTTTGTGAAATACGAACAACTTAATACCGGCAATTACTTTGAAAATGTGTGGGTCTACGGCCAGTTTTATGCAGTTGAAGAAAAATGAGAAGGTTCTTAGTATTATTTGTGTTTGCGGAATTCATGTGTAAAATATCTAAATGTTGAAATGTGATCAACAGTATAAATGAAACATGCTTAGAGGGTCAGGAGCTTGTCTGGAAGAGGCCGTCTGTTTTACCAAACCCTCTTGTTTTTCTGAGTCATGTTATGCCAAAGCGTCATTATGCTGCGTTTGTCGTTGCTCATGGCAACTCAAATAGGAAGCTGCTCAATTGTACTCCCTATATTAAGTGTCCCATTTGATTTTTTGAAGTGAACTAAATTGATTTTTCAGTCCATTTTGAAAAATCATATTGGGTCCTTCTTATGGGATGTAGTATGAAGCAAAGTGCCCTGCGCACACAGGGTGGAAGCTGTGCGATTGTATGATTCAAATCGTGCGGCTCTCATAATTCAGGGCCTTTAAAATCACCCAAAGTCTCAAAGCCATTAAAGTTAGTTAGAAGCCTCTGCCTAATTGAATCAAAATCTCTTTTCAAGGTTCATGTTTCCATCATCCATCTCATCTAGCAAAGACATTTAAATCTTCGAACTTGCTGAATAATTTCATCTTTTGTGCCAGTTCATGGAGTGTACTCAGGGGACATTAGTTTGCCACCCCCTCTTTTAGCTATCTCACCCTTACTGTATAATGATGGTGGATATCCATTGTCTGGATGTACGCTTCATGGTGAACTACTCACCCAAGTACTTTGGAATCTGCCACATATATGTTACAGTCAAGTTGTGGACATTCATGTCTTTGCAAATAGATATTCTCTCTTGCTTTGACTTACATGCTTTGTTTGAGAATTAACCTGTTTTTTTCTCAATCTTATAATTTATTTATTTTTATATTTTTATTTACTATACTCCATCCAAAAATAAGCATCTTATTTAGGTTTTTTAAATAAAATAAAATAAGTTCATTTTTTTAAAAAAGTAACTAAGACATTTATCTTAAGACGGAGAGAGTATTACTTTATATTAATTACGTTTAGTCTATGGTCTTTAGCTTATGTTCTTAGAGCAAAAAAAATAAAATTGGCATTCATATATATATATATATATATATATATATATATATAAAGTTTTATCTGATGGAAAAATATACTCAAGATGTTTTTAGTTAAAGTGAAAATTCACAGGAAAATTCCTATTGTATTTTTGCATATGATTGTTATGGTGTTGTTGCGTTGAATTCTTGTTGGCACTTCTAATTCCTTGTGTGTTAACGGATATTACGTATTTAATGCTAGAATGTGGCCATACACACCCTAGAAAACTCCTCAGGCCCTTGAGAGTAAAAATTCTCTATTTTATTTTTTTCTTCATTTCTCATCGGTCCTTCATAAATTACCTCTTATTTCCCCACAATTAAACCCTCCAAAACACTTATTTGAAGATGGTAGTAATGTGATGCCCTCTTCCTCCTTTTCTATTCTTTTTTTCGAGGCCACAACTAATTCTGGCCATAGTTAGCCGCTAGTGGCCAAAGCCTGACCAAATTTGACTATGGCTACCAGTCATGGCCAAATATAGCCCTAGATGCTGGTCAAGCTTAGGCTAGGGCCAAATTTGGCTTTGGTTGTTGGTAACGGTCATGGTATTACTAGATCTAGCCCTTTATTACTGCCATGACCTATTTATAACTAGGCTTGGCAGCTACTGGTCATAGACTAATTTGGTAGTTGCTAGCCGTAGCGGCCTCTCCTCAATTTTGATCGAGGTAAAAAGGAAGAGGTGGGTGGGGAAGAGGAGGGGGCTAAGACCTGGTTGCCTACGCAAAAGAAAATAGAGTGGGGAAGATGGGGTAAGGAGAGGTTAAAAAGAATAATACTCCATCCGTTCCAAATTAATAGTTCTATTTGACAAAAAATTTATATTAATAGATTTATTTTATTAAATTTAAGTGATTGAGTACTTAAAAAAGTATTATAAGTTTATTTTTTTTCTTTTAGATGTGAGTTTTATTATGTAATAAAAATTAATATTTTTATAATGTAATTACTAATATGGGACAAAAAGAGTACTATTTTTGGATGTGGGAGATAAGTGAGAGATTTTAGTGAGTAGGGGGTGGGTAAATAAGAAATGAGAGATTGAGGAATTTAGTGGGATATATATAGCCATATTCTTAATGTTATTATTAGCTAAATAACTTCTATAATATTTTTTTAATTGTATATTAATTAAAAGAGTTCTATTTATATGAGTCAGGGCTTATGCACGATTGCATGAGCACATAAATTATGTGCTTTTGATCCGATGACATATGTAACTAAGGATACAAATTATTTTCTATTCCTTTGCACCATCAGATTTTAATTTAAGGACTCATGGTAATAGGGCTCACACTCATGTTATTAGCTAGCTTCTATAACATTATTTTTTAAATTATATATTAATTTAAAGAATCCCGTTTATATATGAATCAAGGCTTATTATGTGAGCCCAATAATTATATATCATTGGATCCTCATAATTAAGGGGACATGCTAGCTTTTGCTCCCTCTACTGTTTGATCTCAATTCAACAACTCATCGTAATTAAGCTAAGGTATATCAATATAGGTGAGCCCAAGTTCATATAAACTTAGACCTTTATCATAAAATAGATAAAAAAGAGGTTCTTAGCATGCTAAACCTAATATAAATGGTAATTTTTTATTTTTTCTGCACACAACCAAGAAATCTCAGTTCCTGCGTTATCATTGAGGACATAGGGTAGATGCGTTGGGTTTTGATCATAGGTGTGCACTGCCGGCCAATGCATTCTATATGGGGAAAATGGTCCGAACTGTTCCGAATCCAGTGGAACATGAAAAGAGTAATTTTTACCGCAAAAAGGCAGACAGTTCCTCCCCGCTCCGTTAACACAGAAGCAACTGAACCTCGACGCCGGATACTCTAAATAAGACCAAACGGTGGTGAAAAAGCGAGGCGACGACTGGAGGCGGGTGGGGCTAGAGTTTCGGGCAGGTTGAATCGAGTCTAGACTTCGGACGATAGTAGCTTCAGGAAAGTGGTGGGGAAGAGAGGTGAGCGGGTGGTAGGAGCAGGAAGCCGGGGAAGTCTGTTAGGCGGGAACGAAGGACTAAGAGGTTGGTTAGGCGGGTAATGGAAGATTAGGAGGTGGGTTAGGCGGAAAAGGATTCTTCAGCCAACGACGTCACTGCTCTATACGGTTTTTGCTTTGGGCCCAAAGCCAGGTGAGGTGCTGATCGTTAATTGGTGATCTAGACCAGCTAAGCATACGCCTTGCGCAGCTATTTTTTTTTTTCCATTGTCAGTACTTCCAGAGATATCGTGGCAAAGTTACCATGGAAGAAGTGGTTGGCTCAGTCTTCAACATCAGCCACTTGAAATTGAGCCTCTGGAGTTCAGTCCAGACAGAAAACCAGATGCTTCAGCACCAAACAAGATCAAATTCCAATTTCTGCTTCATGCATCAATCCTAAACTAGATGACCAACGCCTGTGCCCCTTCTATCTCTTTCCCGAACTTCGGTTTCCATGCCACCAATTTGCAGACCAAGAGGAAAGATTCTACCTTTGTTCATTTGAAAAGTGGCTTCCTCCGTAAAAATGTATTAGAGATGAAACATTCTTCATCGAGGTTTAATTCGAGAGATTTGCGTTCAGTTTCTTGCTGGGCGGCCCCTAATGCCGACCCCTTTGGAGAGAATGTGGTCTCTGATCGGGCGCCAATAGAGGCGAATGATGAAGCTGAAATTCGTACTGGGTAATCCGTCTCATCAGACTAATCCATTTTGCTATGAATAATTTATGTGCAATATGGGTATTAAATAGTGAAAATCATGATTACAATTTTGTGCTTGTCCATGTTATACTTTCTGCTTACTAAGTTTAAAGTTTACCTTTTACTCAATTGTTCTAAGGTTTTGATTTCCGAGTAATTTGTAGTATGTTTTTGTTGCAGCAAGTTGATTTTGACTTATTCTATTTTGTAGCACTTGGAACTGGAGAGGTTATCGTATCCGGTATCAATTTGCTGGAAAAAGCGGGCCTGCTTTGGTTTTGGTCCATGGTTTTGGGGCAAACAGGTGGACCTCATGTAAAATTTTCTTGCCTTAGCAGCCAACTTATATTTTTATAGGTATTAAATGAACTTTTTTTTTTGTTAAGTTGCGTGCTGTATGCATCTCTGGAACCATTACAATAGAATGGTACATGTTTCCCACTGTGTACATAAATTTTATTTTTGGACATTTTCAGTTGTCTGAGTGTGTGTATGGGAAGAGGAGGAGGGGAAGGAGGGGGGAAGGGAGGGATACTTCAAGAATTCTGTTAAGTGGGAAGTGCACTTAAAATTTGTCTTCATTTTTTGGCCTTTTTTCGTTTTCGTACTTCTTCATAATTTATTTCAGATATTGCTAGCAATAATTTTACTTGTTCTTGTTCTTTTTCTTTTCTCTGTTTTTGACAGTGATCACTGGAGAAAAAACCTTCCCGTTCTTGCCAAATCACATAAGGTTTACTCACTTGATCTTATCGGTTATGGTTATTCGGACAAGCCAAACTCACGGGATCTTGGGGTTGACTATTTCTATACCTTTGAGACTTGGGCTTCTCAGCTAATTGACTTTTGTACTGAAGTGGTTAAAGATGAAGCCTTCTTCATATGCAACTCAATAGGAGGTAATTTCTATTTGGTCTGATTTATTCAGTTTGCTTTTAATATTAGGAAGCACATCTGGCATTAAACCTTGCTTTTACGTTGACTCAGGTGGTTTCTACGTTATCATTTTTTAGGTAATAAAGTCCATTAATGATGTGGGATCCATGTTACCAACTACTTAGCAACATATTAAGTGCCATATTTTATTTCATTTTGAAAAACCAAATAGGACACTTAATATGGGATAACCTTATGTGGCTCATGTATACTTGGGATAACCTTTCATATGGTGAGGTTTGTTCCTACATGTGCACATTGGATCCTAAATCGGGTCATTCTTTTTAGGTCTTGTTGGTCTGCAAGCAGCTGTCATGAAGCCTCTAATCTGCAAAGGTGTTATGCTTCTGAATATATCATTGCGCATGCTTCATATAAGAAAGCAACCTTGGTATGGCCGACCTTTTGTCAGGTCATTTCAGAATATACTAAGGTATGCTGAGAATTTAATGATAAAGCAAATGTTTCTCTACATAAAACTTTTTAGTTATCATATGGAACAATTGGCTTTGGAAATTATATTGGCAGAAACACCAAAATGGGGGAGCTATTCTTTAAGGCTGTTGCCACACCAAACTCAGTCAGAAGCATTCTTTGTCAGGTAGATACTTCTATTCGAGACTGTGACAGTGTGAAACTACCATGAGCTTAGATTTTCTCTCTGCAATACAGAAAATCAAACTGAATGCGAATTGATTGCATAAATTCTAGCAGCTAGCATCCAAATACGTGGCTTACAAAGAAAAATTCCCTAATGTAGCTCATGCAACGACTGTGCATTAAGCCTTTACCTTTCTTAGATAATGGTGTCATGTTAGCATCATTTTTCATGCTAGTTTTGTATGCAGCAAAAGAACTCCAGTTTAATTTTCTTTTGCAAGGAAGCTTGTAAAACTTCAATAGGTGTTACTTTCAACAATGAGAAGTTGTACTCTATTATCTTTATAATCTAAATGTGAAATCCTATACGATCCTGTTTCTAATAATATTTCTATTTAGTATTTTGACCATTGTGACCACAAACGCAAATGACAGAATTAGAAGAGAAAGCCCTAAAGTTTTGAAATGTATTAACCACCAATCTAACCAAATTTTTGTTGTACTAATACTAACTTGTTTCGAGTGCTATTTATTTCAGTGTTATTATGACACTTCAAAGGTGACTGACGAATTAGTTGAGAAGATCCTGCTGCCTGGACTTGAGCCAGGAGCTGCTGGCGTGTTTCTTGAATTCATTTGTTACTCAGATGGGCCCTTACCAGAGGAACTTATTCCCAAAGTGAAGGTGAGTTTTGAGAAAAAAATGCCAATTAGTTTACTGGGAAGAATTTTTTTAGTCAAACTATGCTGGTTTCCATTTTTCAGTGCCCAGTTCTTGTCGCATGGGGAGACAAGGATCCCTGGGAGCCCATCGAGCTGGGTAGAGCATATGGTGATTTTGATACGGTCGAGGATTTCGTTGTCCTTCCTGATGTTGGACACTGCCCGCAGGTGATTTTTCCTTATTATCTATTTTATTTCAAATATATGGATTAATTTTTTTTGTTTCTCACGTATTTTGTGTTTTTGTGTGTCATTCTATCCAATAAAGGACGAGGCACCAGAGATTGTGAATCCTCTTATTGAATCTTTTGTGACTCGCCACACCGCAACAGACACTAATGCCGTATCAAGAACTCTTTTGTGATTGAAGCTATTCATTCTCTTCACAGTTAAATATCATACTTTTTTTGTAATTTTCTTCTTTTTGATAACTTGAATATTTTCAACAGACATGAAAGTAATTTTGATTCAATAACTAGGCTGTGGCATACAAGACTTCATGAACAATACGTTTTGGTAAGTGTTGTTGGATTGGACGAGAGGCCAGGGCATATATCTTAGGGAAAATTATTTAAATAGTATTAAAAAAAACCTTTTACCGAAGTAAAGCAAGTGTTGTTTTTTTTAGCCAAGCGCTGGTGTATATGTAATTTTTTTTAAAAATAATTTTAATCGAAGGATGAAATAAGCTTAAAGTTGATTTTATCATTTGAAATGATAAAATTCGTAATTTTAAGTGATTTTGTGGCTTTAAAGGAAACTTAAAACTGATTTTGTGGACATCGGCCATTTTGCACGGGGAAATCAAAATTTCCAGCAGCTCCACATCATCACTCTTCGACTTGCATGACCCTCTCCTTGTCCAGAATTTGCATGGCCTCTCCACCGGCATTTTTCCTCAGCTTCTACATCAGTAGGCAGTTTGGGCTGCAAGGGTCGTAGATTGAGCTGAAGACATGCTCTGCATCTACCACCCTAAGCAGGTCCTTCTCACAGAACTTCGACTCCACCAGCTCCATATTGCTTCCAACGGAGAGGACCCTCCTGGCGGCCTTGTTCACCATATGCTTGACGGTGTCCTTGAAGTCCTCCTCCGGGTGTCAGAGGTCCACGGCCTGGTGGCCGACATGAACTTCAGTATTTCCACTGCTTCCTCTGTCTTCCTCGCCGAGCTTGTCCCTAGCGAGTTTACGTCCAGGTTGCTGCTCTGCACTCTGCACGTGGTTCGTAACCGGACTGCTGAGGAACTGGAGATCGGAGGTGTAAGCGGCCATGGCGATCTCAGCTCCCTTGAAACCATAGTCCAAGTTCGCGGTGGGCCCTCCAGTCAGATTGGAATTGTTCACCAGCTTGGAGAACTGGGCAAACATGAGCTTCCTCATGGCGGCCAGGGTAGCCTGGTGTTGTCCATGGAGACCCCGATGGGAGTCCCAGCCACTGGGGAGAGGTCCTCATAGCATACCTATCCTGCTTCGGCTTCTGAAGAGGGTCCATCTCGTGAAGCTTCTTGGCGGCTTTCACGTAGGAGCTTTCCATCTAACAGATGCTCCGTGATGGCGGCTGCCTCTATCTGGCCAGGGTGGTGCTTCAGCTCGTGGGTCAGGTGGTCAGCAAACTCCCGCTTCCCTTTCATCACCTCGCGGAAGACACCCGAGAGGACCTCGGTGAGGAGTTTGGCATCGAAGAGGACGATGGAGGCGAGGGCCGAGCCCACGGCGGTGCCATTCACGAGCGCAATCCCTTCCTTGGCTTGCAACTCAAATGGGTCGGAAGCTATTCCCGCCTTGTTCAAGCTGGCTTCGGCGTCGAGAACTTGACCATCCGGTGGGAGGTGGCTCCGAGTGAGCTTGAGTGGCTCTGCTCCTCAAGTGAAGACATAAATCTTGCAATTGAAAGGTGGGTGCACGAAACCTGGAAGAAAGCAGAAAGTATCCCAAATACTGGGTCCTCTCCCATCTTCCCGAGCTGCTCCTTCCACCGGAGTTTTCAGCAGATGGCTATATTAACTTAAAACAGAGGTGACGATGTATATTGTTTGCACCAGAACGTACTTGGTACGCTGATCAGCTGAACCCGAACTGGAAGCCATGCAGGAAGTCATTTCTGCTGGCAAATGAGCACATGCAGATCTCTGCTGGCAGTACAAGGAGTGACAAACAGAAAACAGGGAGAATGTTTTGAGAAATAGCAATTTCTTTTATATTCTTGTACATCAAGACGTTAACATAAAGAGCCAGCTAGCCTTTTGACAGAACAGGAGAAGATACGGGGTGAGAATAAACTCATTATCCTTTCCGATGATTGCATTTAATTAGTTATATACTAGTTGATGCAATTTTTGATTTTAGTGGAGAGGAACCGGCCGGAGCATACTGGGGAGGCTTCAGTGGGCAGAAGCAGAGACAAAGGTGGGCTTGACCACATTGCAAACGTGAAAGTGCAAACAGCGCGTCAAGGAAGAATACAGAGTAATTTAGTTGTGAACTGGCCTGTAATTTCGTCGTTTGATTTCGTCTTTTAAAATTAAAAAAATAACCACATAGCGCCTTGGCTGATGCTAAATCAACACCACTTTATAAAATATTTTCTAAAGTGCGCTAATTATTTCTTTTTAATTATTATTTAAATAATTTTTTTTATATCTTCCTTAGATATGCCACTAGCCCGGGATATTGGAAAACTAACCCGACCAAACTTTAACGGTCGGGTTTAAGTTTTTAAAATAAACTTAAATAATTATTTGAGTCGGGTTGGGTTTAAGGTAAAATTGAATGAGTTAATAGAAGGGGAAGAGCGAAGATTGTATCTGTGTACAGGAGTTACTGGCTACTTTTGTTTTAAATCCTAGTTTGGTGCATATACTTGTAGTTCGCTGTAAGTGATAAATCACTTCGCACTTGTAATAAAAGAATCCAAGAAGACAAGACAAAAGAATCCAAAAACAAAAGAATCCGAAACGACAAGACAGGGGAGTCTAAAGTTTCACTATGGATATGAATAATAATATTGATTATCATTAATAATATTGATAATCGTGGATATAGGTATACATCTACATCAATGGTATACATCTACGTGTTGAAATGCATATGAACCTTTATATATATATATATATATATATATATATAATATAATTAATAATATATTATTATAATAATTTTTTATAGTATAATAAGATTATAGAAGGTCATATTGGCTGATACAGGTGTTCTAAAATTGATTTATTTTGAAACTATACATCGTTATTCCATCTGTTTAATATAAATTATTACTCCCTTTTTTCATGTTAAGTGCTTTGAAATTAATTTATTTTAGAATTAAATAAAATACTTAATATGAGTCACAATTAGAAACTTAGATATTTAAGTAAATGTATACTTATAGAGCATTATATTTAGAAAAAAATAATAATGTAAATTATATGAACCTACCCATATTAATCTCATATAAAAATTTAAAAAATATTTTAATATAAAAAATAGTATCGAAGAAAATTGGTTTGAAATGTGTTTTTTAGGATTTTTTATTTTTTTTTAAAATATTTTTTAAAATAATAATAATAATATATCAATATGATATGGCCGATAAGTATTGATTTTAATGTGGGTTACCGGTCTTAGTTAATACGACTTTCTATGGTTCAACTAATATGTAAGCATACCTAACGTATAAACTCTATTCAAGTGGCTTGAAGATGATGTTCTTATTTTGTGCCATTGTAGAATGTACAACAGAGATAGGTGAGAAAATTAAGTGCTTCACGCTTATTTGCCTTGTTAAAACTTAAGTCTTGTTTCTAACTCTACCCGATTAAGGTTATAAGTTTTAAATTTTTAGATTTTTGTATTTTAATAATAAATTTTTTTATAGGTAAGAGATAAAAGTAAATAATTATTTTAAATCTTGTATAATTTTCATAAAAAAGTAAAATTTGTAATGTTTGGGTTTGAGACATTTGGGTGGGATTGGGTTTAAGGTTACCACTTTCTTAAATGATAACAAATTTGGGTTGGGTAAAATCTAAGTTGAACCCAACCTAACTGCATCACAAATATGGTTTCAGGTGGCCTAAACATACAACGGAGCCTATAGTGTAGATGGGTTAGATGGAGACTTGAGAATCGGTTAAAAAGTTTGTACTTTGGTAGCCCTAAAGTCTTTACTTGGTAGCCCTACATAGGAAACAATTTTTTATGTTTGATAATGAGCCTTGTGTAAGTAATGCATGAGAGTTATTTATTTATAAAATCGACGATGCACATGCTAACATACATTAATATCATGGCCAATAATGCCAATATGCCATATATTTTAAATATCATCCACTTGCATGCAATGGCGAATCTACATTGTAAGGTAGGTGGTCAAATGACTACCTTGATTTTTCAATTTTTTTAAAACCATCTTCCTATTTACTATTTAGTTGGGCTAAGAAAATTTTTGTCCCAAGTTCAATGACCACTCTTGGAAATAATCTAGACCACAATTGACTCAACCCCTCTTGTTCTTGAGTAAAATCTAATTTATTATGGTTAAAACGAAGATTAAATTTTTACCCAATTTAAAGAAGCTCGTTAAACCTAACCCGACTAAAGTGGTTAAAAGATAAAACCCACCCTATGAACCCGACTTAATAAAATAATAAGAAGAAAGAATTAAAACCGGGAGCCTCTCCATCCAAAGTATCTTACCGTTAGGCCCTTTGTCCTCACATAGTCTACCCTAGCTTCTCCCTTAAAACTCTTGGCTTGAAATTAGGCCCCTATTATGGTATTCCTCTTTTGATATGTAATCATATGACTTCCTTCTCTCTTTGAAAATAAAAAAATTTTAGAATCAAACATCATATTCCAATTTGTCAAATTTGATATGCTTCTTTAATCAAAATAGAATAAATTTTAGTCTGATATTATAAATCACAAAAAATAACTATTTTAAACTTAATTATTTTTAACCACCTTATTTAAAAATTTTGGATCCGCCACTGCTTGCGTGCGTTCCTTGTGCTTATGCTCACTGGCAATAGGGAGGATAGCTTATGCTCACTGGCAATAGGGAGGATAGAAAATGCATCCCCCCACATATTATCAGCCAAAGAGTTTCTCACTACTTAGCACCTCAGGCTTGTCGTAAACTTGTTTCAATGGAGATCTTTGATTAGTTCAAGCAATTAATTGAGTGAAGCAGACATGCTTTAGAAAGTCATTCCTTCGTATACTCGTAGAACTTGAAACATGCGGCGAAGCCAAGTCGGCCAGAAGCGGGTCATGGACAATGGCGTTGGTCAGCCGTACCTGTGGCGTGAGCTATTGTCACAGCTTACCTTCTTTGCTATCAATGAAGTTAACTCCGTGACGTGTTCGTTCAACAACTTGCTAGTTGATAGAAGCAGCCCCAAATCCATTGGCTTCTTACTCTCTCCATAACGAGTCGTCCTAAAAGTATGACCCTGCTACAGAGAGTCTGGGATGTCTGCTTTTTAGTTCTATCCCAAATTTTGCTAGGTGGCTCTGAATATATTTAGCTGAGAAGTTAACAACTGCTGCTGGCGATTTTCTGTAGTTGGTGAGCAGTTGTCCTAAGCAAGAAACCCAGTCATAGCTTCACGCAATATCTTCAATTATGTAAAGAGAAAGCAGAGATAAAGAGGGTTGCATATTTCTTTCCTCATCGTAAAGGAAAATGTAACGTTCTGTATTTTACAGCGCACACCCTCTACTAGAATTGACGCCAGAATCGTTTTCATGTGGTATTCTAAAGTTTACTGCCCACAGAATATGCAGTTAAATACGTTAAGAGTTTGGTTTGTACACCCATGGCTGACTCAGATATGAGTGAGTTCCATCCAAATCAACAGGCAAGGAGGTCAATCCAGTATGCGTAAGATAAGCCTGACCTTTTCTCTTCTCCCCTACATTTGAAGTGAACCAGACTTGCACGTTTGTTTTTCATGTTGAATCATGGAACTAACCCAAACAAGGGCAATGCTAGTTTTCTTTCCAAGAGAATTGAGGCTTGACCTTCATTTCTATTTATAAGGTCTGTGTGCAGTAGCATTAGAAGATTAGTTCATCATGACAAGCAGCTCTCCTCTGCCCTCCAATAGTACTGCAACGTCTTTCTTCAGGAAAAAAGACACCATGCCAATTGAAACGGTCTTCAAGCTGCCATATCCTCTGCCAACTTGGCCATCAGGTAAAACCACCAACCAATTTAATTTCCTGCTCCGTGTTCTATATCACACTGTTCATATTGGATTCCTCCGTAAAAGCATTGGTTTATGAATTACAGGTTCAGGGTTTGCTAGTGGAAGCATCAGTCTGGCAGGACTAGAGTTATGTCAAATCTCTTCTTTCTCCAAGATTTGGGCTACACATGAAGGAGGAGAAGATGACCTTGGAGCAACCTTCTTCAAACCACAACTGCCCAGTGGATACTCCATGCTGGGTTGCTATTGCCAGCCAAATAACAAGCCTCTCTTCGGGTGGGTCCTGGCTGGAAAAGACAATGAGGATGAAAAGGTGGGTCCCCTTAAGAAGCCAGAGGATTACTCACTTGTTTGGAGTAGCCAATCCTCAAAGATCAAGCAAGACGGTTTTGGCTACATCTGGCTGCCAAAGCCACCAGAAGGCTATTCTGCAGTTGGTCACATAGTCACGAATACTCCAGACAAGCCATCACTTGACGAAATGAGATGTGTTCGATCAGACCTCACAGAGCCATGCGAGAAGGAGTCATGGATGTGGGGAGCTAATAATAAGGATGACAATGGAAATAAGATTGACATCTACAATATGAGACCTGTCACTAGGGGTGTTCAGGCTCTTGGTGTGCGTCTAGGCACATTTATGGCCATAGTTGATGGGTCTGCACCTCCAAACATAGCTTGTCTCAAGAACAAGGACTTCAACCTGGCTGCAATGCCTAATGTTGGCCAGATAGAGTCACTTATGCAAGTTTACTCTCCATGGATTTACTTCCATCCGGATGAAACTTATCTCCCCTCCTCAGTAAGCTGGTTTTTCAGCAATGGAGCTTTACTTTTCAAACAAGGCGACCTCACGCCGAGTCCAATTGCTCCCACAGGGTCCAACCTTCCCCAGGGAGGTAGCAACGACGGTGCTTACTGGCTAGATCTTCCTACAGATGAAGCAGCCAAAGAAAAGGTTAAGAAGGGGGAGCTAGAAAGCTCAGGGTGCTATTTGCACGTAAAGCCCATGCTGGGAGCCACATTCACAGACATAGCCATATGGGTCTTCTACCCCTTCAATGGCCCGGCAAGGGCTAAGGTGGAGTTGGTGAATGTGCCACTGGGAAAAATAGGTGAACATGTGGGAGACTGGGAACATGTGACATTGAGGATAAGCAACATTACAGGGGAGCTATGGAGGGTCTATTTCTCGGAGCACAGTGGTGGAACATGGGCTGATGCATCAGCGCTTGATTTCCATGACCGGAACAAGATTGTGGCTTACGCTTCCCTGCATGGCCATGCTTTCTACGCCAAGCCAGGGCTTGTTCTTCAAGGGAATAGCAAGTTAGGGGTGGGCATAAGAAACGATACCGGCAAAGGGAGGACAATGGATGCTGGTACAAAATTTTTGGTGGTGGCGGCTGAACATTTGGATTCTGTTGTTGAACCACCATGGCTCAATTTCGCAAGAGAGTGGGGGCCTAAGATTACTTATGACACAGGCAAGGAGATTGACAAGGCAATCAGGTTCCTTCCGGGAAAGCTGAAATCTGCCTTGAAGAACCTTGTGAAGGGCCTTCCTAGTGAAGTACTGGGGGAGGAGGGTCCAACCGGTCCCCAGATGAAAGCCAGTTGGAATGGAGATGAAGCTTAAGCAGTTTAGTGGCTATCATAATCACTTACGTACGGAGAAGACACTTGAATTAGCTCTTGTATACGTCTATATCAACTGCATGCTTTTCACAGAAATTAATAGACGTTTAATATTGTTAAAATGTAGCCTTTAAAATTTAAGAACTCTCTCTCTTTCAACATCAATGGACGTGGTCAAAATAGATTAGGAAGAGATAAACTGTTTGCTCAAAGAGTAATATTATGACTTTGATAATGCGACGACTACGCTTTTTTAAGTTCATTTTATTTAGTATCTAATTATGTCACAGTTTTGAACTAATCGGCAACAAAACGTGGAGAAGAAGGATTCTATAGGTGGAATTGATTATGGAGATGGGTAGACAACATGCGACTAATGCAAAGCAGCCTTTCCTTTTTGGAGATTAAGTAGAGATCGTGATTAGCACGCATTGGAAATGTTCCAAATTAAGATTCCTTGACTTCTATAAATTGTGTTCCTGTTTACAGCATAACTTTGATCAGTTAATCAATCAAGTTCTCTATTCCTAAACAAGTCTTGTAAGCATAATAAAATACGTTCCACATTCATCTTATTTCATTCTGTTAAGGATCCAGCAAACGCCTCTCTAGACTTCAAGCGCCATAAATTTCTATCCAGGTAAAAATCAGATTATCTCCATGGAGGAAGGATTCAAACTGCCATCTACATTACCCTCGTGGCCATCTGGTCAGATAACACTTCATCACAAATTATAAAAAACTCTTGCTACATAGAAAAATTAATCATCTTTCTTTGCCTGCTTTTACTTGAATCTTGGATTTTGTATCGCAGGCACTGGTTTTGCTAGAGGAACAATAGATTTGGGAGGCCTTGAGGTATGTCAAATCTCCACTTTCACTAGGATATGGGCAAGCCATGAGGGGGGCCAAAGGGACCTTGGTGCCACCTTCTACAAACCTGCACAAATACCAGCTGGCTTCTTCATGCTAGGATGCTACTGTCAACCTAACAGTAAGCCCCTCTTCGGATGGGTCCTTGTCGGAAAAGAATGCGGCGACGTAGACGAGGACGAGAGCCATGATGGAGCTTTGAGAAAACCTGTGGATTATACTCTCATATGGAGTAGTGAGTCTTTGAAAAATAAGGAAGATGGTCATGGCTACATATGGATACCAACACCGCCAGAAGGTTATGCAGCAACAGGCTATGTAGTCACGAACTCGCCGGAGAAGCCATCAGTGGACGAAATTCGATGCGTTCGCGCAGACTTCTCTGAAGCATGCGAGAGAGAATCTTTGGTATGGTCGATAGGAAAGAAGAAGAAGAAGAACGCATTTAGAATATATGAATTGAGGCCATTAAACCGAGGCATCCAAGATCTCGGTGTACGTGTAGGCACATTCATGGCTCAGTTTGATGGATTGCCACTCCCTCCCTTGGTTTGTTTGAGGAACAAGACCTCAAATATGTCTTGTATGCCCAACCTCGACCAAATCAACACAATTATGCAAACCTACTCTCCATTGATCTACTTCCATCCTGATGAGAAGTACCTCCCTTCCTCAGTGAGCTGGTACTTCAACAGTGGTGCCCTGCTCTACAAACAAGGAGACCTGTCACCGGCTCAAGTTCATCCTTCCGGCTGCAATCTGCCCCAGGAGAGATCTATTGGCGGCAACTACTGGTTGGACCTTCCTGTAGACAAGGAAGCCAAAAGCAAGGTCAAGAGAGGAGAACTACAAAGCTCAGTATGCTACTTGCACATCAAACCTGCGTTAGGTGCAACATTCACGGATGTTGCTATATGGGTTTTCTACCCATTCAACGGCCCGTCCAAGGCCAAGATTGGGCATGTTACAATCCCCTTGGGGAGGATAGGGAGGCATGTTGGTGACTGGGAGCACATGACGTTGAGGGTCAGCAACTTCAGTGGGAAGCTATGGAGAGTCTACTTCGGGCAGCACAGCAGTGGGGTGTGGGTTGATGCATCAGAACTTGGATTCCAAGGGAGGAACAAATTTGCTGCCTATGCTTCCCTCAACGGGCACGCCTTGTATGCAAAGGCAGGGCTTGTTCTGCAAGGGAGTAGCCAGTTGGGGGTAGGAATCAGGAACGACACCAAGAGAGGGAACCTTTGCATGGACACAGGCAGGGGTTTTCAGTTGGTTTCGGGGGACTACTTGGGGTCCGTTGTTGAGCCTCCGTGGCTCAACTATGCAAGCAACTGGGGTCCCAAGGTCAGGTATTGGACTGCAAAACTGCTTCCCACGCAACTCAAGCTCAGACCCAGCGAGCTGTTTGGGGAGGAGGGGCCAGTTGGTCCCAAATGGAAGCGGAGTTGGGGTGGAGATGAAGTTTGAGTAGATTGTCAATGTCATAAGCAATATGATTGACACAAGTAAATGGATTTAGATCGGTGGATCACAGAAGACAGCTGCAGAGTGTGTAATTAATTGAATATTTGGTGAGACGTTAGTGTCACTTGTTCAAGGTTTTGATTATACTTTCATCTAATGTATAATTTTTATACATTTCAGACGAGGATCCAACTGATCCTAAAATTTAACCGAGTTGGAATAGCCATTAAGCTTAACCTAATCACTAGTAGAGAAGAAACTTCAAAAAGTTCTTGCATGGTTATACTTAGTCTAACATGGTCACTCACCCTAATGGGGTTGCTCAATTTCTGGCTTCCTCTGCGAAGTCACTCATAGAGCAATATGACCATGTTTGAACCAATCTCATGATGAGAGCAATATGGTTATAATTGGATGAGAAAGATGCTCTTGAAGTCTTATCTCATGATGCCAAGATTGTTTGAACCAATCTACCAAGATAGTTAGGAACCATGAAGCACTCTCGTTAAGTGAGATCCTTTTTTCCCATAGGAAATTAGAAGGCCATTTCTTTCTTTCATTGCAATCTTCACAACCTTGAGTAAATTGGAGATTTAGGGGCTATTTGGGTGTGAAATTCTTTGAAGGATTTTGCCACAATTTTGTCATGATTTAATGAAATTATTGTTAGATATGAAAGTTGGATGGAAATAAAAAATTTAGTGGAGAAAAATTTGAATTCTAATGGAAACACTAAATTTTTTCGTAAGGTTATTTAGTCAATTCTGGCTTCCATCTCTATGTTTTGGAATTAAAGGTTTCATTAATTATTACCCCTTGTATGATCTGAGCCTTAAAAATATACTTTAACATGTAAGGCTTACTTAAAAGGTTTAAAATAATCTATTTATATGGGGTCTTGTTTGTTAGGGCTCATTAATAAGAGTCTAACAGTACCAAAAATACGTAAAGCCAAGTTCAGAAGAAAATATTTTAGTTGTTAAAAGTTTATTAAGAAATATGTTGGAAGTTTTATCAAATTTATGATGAAAAATTCTATTATCAAACTCAATTCTATTCTACACTAAATCATTTAAATTAATTTAGAAAAATTTTAATTCTGTTTTTAAATAATTTTGAAACATCTCCTTAATATAAACTAGTTGTTGGATTAGATACTTTTGGCCTGCCTTGAGACATTTAAATGGAGAGCTTTTAAATACGAGTAGTTTTTTTTTAACCAAGTCATGCCTGCTACATGGTTAAAGCTGAATTTCAATTGTTCTAATACTCACCCGTCCATAAAAATGTTTTGAAATGGAAGTTAGTATTGAATTTTATGAATATCATATCAATCTTACTAAAAAAAAACTATCTCAATCAAAAAAAATTTCTAAGAATTTAACTGGAAACAGGTTTGTTGGTGCCTTCTCATATGCCTATTCAATAATATGTACAGATGTCTCACCCCATAGACCACCGTGAGGCTTTTAAGTGAAGAACAATGTTAAACTTATTTCTCAAACGTTCTTTTCTTTTTTTTTTGCACAAGAAATGTTTTGTACTCTGTTATGATTAACAGCATCATTATTCTGAACTTCGGGAATAAATATCGTGAAATACATTTTTTAAAATAACATATTTTCCATTAACAACTGTTACAATTGATTCTGCAGCTAATCTCTTTAGTAATAACTGAACCATGACATGATTCTGTAAATCCAAACCAGATTCCCGTCATTTAAAATCAGTTGGGCATGAAAACAAAAAGCAAAGAAAAACTACAGTACTTTTTGCCTTTTCTAATATTGCAGGCCCCCACAGATTGCTCACGCACTGCCCATTGGTGCTTTTAAGAAGAGCAAAGGCTAGATTTTAATCATTGCTCCATATCGAGGATAAAATTTTAAAAGCCAGCAGTAGAAGAAGACGTGAAAGCAAAATGATGAGAATCTCTTCTTAAAATAGCTCGTGGACCTCATCTGTCACATGGTGCAGCAGACATCCAGCCCTACATGCATTACAATGTACCACAAAAGACACTCTTCTTAAATGAGTTCTATTCTCCTTCTAGCAGTCATAGAAAGGTTCATCTGAAGAGGAGACTAGTTTTGTAGAAGGATAGAGGAGAAACAGAGAAAGAGAGAATGGGCAAGTTCAAGAGGGTTTGTGTCTTCTGCGGGAGCCATTCAGGAAAGAGGACGGTTTACAGTGATGCTGCTTCCGAACTTGGAAATGAACTGGTCAGTACTGTTTTGGTTCTTTTGCTGCATACCAGAAATGTTCTGGATTGGTTGTGTTTGAGTTTTGGAGGATGTTTCCTTCCATAGGTGAGGAGAAAGATAGATCTGGTATACGGAGGAGGAAGTGTTGGCCTCATGGGCTTGATATCTAAGACACTATATAATGGTGGTTGCCATGTCCGTGGGTAAGAAGCAGTAGAAATTCTCCCAATTATGATGAATTATTTCTCATAACACTATTTTGATAGATGTTTCTCTTCAAGTAATGAAAAAGATATTTAATGAGAAACGCAATGCCCCATTGATGTCAATCAATGAATTAATTTCTTGTTCTTCCTTTTACTGCTAGAGTTATCCCTGCGGCTCTTGTACCAACTGAGGTATTGCAACTCACTTTTTCAGAAACGAAGATTCAAAGTCTTTAACATATTGTGTGTATTTTTGCTTGCCAAAAGGATCCAAATTCAACCCAGAAACGGTTTCAATCTATTCGATGATTTTATGTCTGTAGCATATCTTAGCACTCGAAATTTGTTGCCAGATATCCGGCCATGCTGTAGGCGAAGTGATGATTGTACCTGATATGCATCAAAGGAAGGCAGAGATGGCTCGCCAGGCTGATGCTTTCATAGCCCTTCCGGGTATACGTAAAAATGAGCCTTTTGAGTCCATTCTACCTCATGTGATCAGCCATTAATCGCAAAAATCTGTTGACATCTGAACTTGTATTTGGAAACTCTCAACTTGCTAAAATTGGATGTTTTCATTCTCTGTAGGAGGATATGGAACATTGGAAGAATTGCTGGAAATAATAACCTGGTCTCAGCTTGGATTCCATGATAAACCAGTAAGTTTGTTTTTCCACTCTCAGCGGGAATATTATTTCCTTTTCCAGAAATTAATTCGTTAACAGTCAAGGCGGACCAATCCACAAACTTCATTAAACTACGGTAATATTGAATTAAATTCAATAAAACTGTACCCAGGTGGGTCTACTAAACGTGGATGGATATTACGATTGTTTGCTGGCACTATTCGACACGGGAGTTGAGGAAGGTTTCATAAAACCCTCATCCAGAGACATCGTCATCTCAGCAGCAACTCCGCAGGAGTTGATACAGATGATGGAGGTAAGTTCGAAGCTTAAGTTACAGATGGACGCAAATTTGATGCTGTAATTGTTTACAGAAATCGCAAAAAGTGCTCACTGTAGAAATTCAAGAACGACATTGAGAATGAGATTACAAACTGGTTCCGTTGGGTAATGCAGGACTATGCACCAACGCAGCAGCAGGTTGCAGCAACCAACAATTGGAACAAGGACGCACCGGTCATCATCCCAAATCCCTGATATTATGATCTTCCGTCCTGCTTCCTTCATTTGCAACAGAAGTTCATTGTTTCATCAATATATCGAGAAGCCAATGCTTTTCTGGGAATGCATAGACAGAAATTTGTCCACTTTCATGACTACTACATAAGAGTTTCCTTCAACCATGTATAAGAAGTGTTTCGACTATTCAATATTTAATTCTTTTGAGAAGTAAACACATATTATATCATGGGCAAACAGAAGACAGAGTATAACAGTGCACAACCTATAAATAGAAATCGGATGTGCTCAATTGCTCATCTTGAGAGCAGAGATAGACTTGTAGGGACAGCCCGCAAGTATATTACCAAGTAGATTAGTTCTTCCCTAACTATATCATTTAGCCTGAAGTGTAAAGTCAAATTTTAGATTAACTCTGAGGCGCATCATTCAGCTAGTAAATGGTGTTCCTTTTCTTATAGAATATAAAAATAACACAATCTGGTTACCACGCTTCTCACTCTCGATGATTGAAACAGATTATGCTAGAAATTAGACGTTAGTATTTAACATGAACTCCAGACAACTGTGTACAACCTTAGAACGAAGTAAAAGCTTATAGCCTAGAGATGTGATTCATAGATTAGAACAAATATAATAGATATTTGTACAAAAATTGCTAAAATAGGTGGGGAATGTGATTCACAGATTAGAACAAATATAATGGATATTTATACAAAAACTGCTAAAATAGGTGGGGAATATGCTAATTAATAAAGGTCAACAGCAGGGCAATTTTTGTGTTTATACATACTCTTGTATCGACAAAAGTTTCACAACAGATGAATAAATATGCACAATGCTTAATGGAGTCGAATATATATATACACAATACTTAATGGAGTCAGAAGACATTATTTAAAGGTGCATAGCCGCTCAACACCCACCAAAACAAGAATGGCCACTGTAACTGTCCACAAATCAACTGTACTCTCGCTGTGTCTTAGTTTGCTATAGGTCAGCAGACATAAGATCACTTCGCCTCTCCAGTTGTATACTACTACTTACTGCAAACAAGCAAAAACCATACACGCAATTGCAAAAATGGTAGCACGTATATTAAGCAACACAAGACAGGGGAGAGTAGTAATACAACATCAATGACAAGCCGTACATAAAAATCTTCAATTACCTCAGCCCCAAAAATATTTAACAGAACAACATGAAATCAATCACAATGAAGCTTAAACAGAATATATAAAACTCAGAAACCTGAGTGCGAAGGAATGTTAGCAGGTCCCAATCCCATCTTTGCAGTCCCTCGTCAAATTGTAGAACGTCTCCACTCTGATCTTTGCCCTGTACAACACCTCCGTATCCACCTCCACCCTCATGTACCCGTCAAAGTTCACCGGCCGGCCGTCGTTCAACGCCCTGGTTTCATTGTACCACTCGCTCCTATTGCCCCACAGCTCTTGGAAATCATCCAGCAGATAAACCTTGTACTGCGACCTGAGCTTGTCAAAGTAGTTGTAGAAAGGCTCGTTGGTGGCAACGTACAGCTTCCGCCATGGCTGCACCATCGATCTCAGCTTCCCCAGTATAGCGTCTGGCAAGGTGTCGCCGTCCAAATTTGGCCACAGCTCCTTGTTCGCTGCCTTCTCGCCACGGACGACGTGAACCGCGTCGAAATCCCAGTCCAATCGCCCGCTGATCTCCGAAACTATGTTCATCAGCCTCTTGGACTTCCAGATTGCGTGCCACGGACGCTGCACGTGCTTGGCCGCTGCGCCCTCGCAGACCCTGTACCAGTAATTTTCCGGCTCCGGGGCGTCGAATTGCCGCCAAATGATGGTGCTCTTGTCCCTCTTTAGCTGCATTGGGGTGACCTTGTAGGTGGGCACCTTGCGGACGGGGATTTGCTTCTTCTTCCCTTTCCGCTCCGCGATCTTCCATTCTTGCAGGAATTGGGCCTCTTCCACCAGTGAGGCCACCTCTTTGAGGTGCTCGAAGTCGAAATAGTACCTGAAATCCTTGCCCTCTTCGTCCTTGTTGCTGGGGTTGTAGGTCGCCGACAGGCAGACGCTGAGATCCATAACGAATGTCCGATTAAGGTACTGGGCCTCGCCCAGGCCGCAGAGGAAGCTCCACAGATAATGGTTCATGGATTTGCAGTAGTCCCCGCCCCTGGAGTAGTAGAGGTACTTCCCCTTCCGAAAATTAGCCTCCGACCCCATGGTCGGAATCGTGTCGTTGATCATGTCATCCACTGGCAACGAGGGGGTCTTTACGCCGACACTGGGGCTGGGCCGATTCTGGGGCGGAGGGCGACGGGCGTTCTTGCCGGAGTGCCATCGACCGGCATCGACGACGACGACGGAACAATCGTTGGCGATTTCGAGGGAGAATCGGCGGAAGTCGCGGTACCTACGCCAAGACTTCTCCTTTTTGTTGCGGAAGCGCCAGGCGACGTCGCACTCGTTGGGGCGGGAGCCCAGGACGGGAGTCTGGTAGTCGAGGAAGACGATGGACTTGAAGATCCGGAGGTTAAAGGCCTGGATGGCGGCGAGGACGCGGGGATCGGAGGAGCAGTTGAGCGGGCGGGTGGAGAGGTCTTCGGTGCAATTGGAGGTAGAAATGGTGGGGGATTCGTTGAGCGGTACCGGGAGGAGGTGCTGGAGCGGCGGTGGGGCGAGGGGAAGGGAGGCGGGGTTGGTGGTGGGGGACGCGAGTGGGACGAGGTCCTCGCCAGTGTTGAGGATGGAGTCGTCGTCGTGAAAGGTGGCGTTTTGGACGGAGGAGAGCACCTTGGTGTAGGCCTTGGAGGACTCAAGCCATGGGTCGGGCGGCTGGTAGGTGATGGCGATGACGGTGAAGATGAGGACGGAGAAGACAAAGAGGGAGAAGCAGAGGTTGCTGATGAGCTTTATGAGGTTCTGACCGATGGGCTCCGTCGCCGACCCGCTCATTTCGTTCATGGGCGAGCAGCCTTTTCTGAGAGATCCGTTCCCAGATCCAAAAGCCTAAACCACCTGCGCTTCCCAAATGCAATTAGGCATTGAAAGGCCTTTGCTCTTTGCTTGAAGTTGCAGAGCTGTTCGGAGTCCGGGCTACGCTGGGAGAGAGGAAGAAGGAGAAGGTCCTGGTGAGAATGGGCGTGAGGTTGTAGAAATTTGCAGATGTTGCCACCTTAGCTGTACTGAAGAAGCCACCAGTGGCCGTGGCAGTGGAGAGGAGACTAGTAACAGGGTAACAGCTAAGTAAGAGTAGTCATTACTCGTTAGCTAATCTTACTAATAAATAAATAAATACATACAGGGAGTTTGGTTTTAGCATAATAATGGTTTTTATAAATTCACTTTAAACTAATAAGATAAACAGTACTGCTGCAACCGCATCCATTGCTGTTAATCTATTTTCCCTGCAACGCCATGTCTAATTGAATAATTTTGGGATGATTTTCATTGAAATTCCACGGTTTTTTATTAACTTTTATATTTTTAAAAATAATAATTTTTATTAAATGGTAAAGTTTACATCTAAAAGAAGAAAAATTAAACTTATGTTACTCTTTTTTTTTAAGTATTTAATTATTAATAACTTTTATTAATGATATATAAAAAAAGAAAAATTAAACTTATGTTACTCTTATTTTTTAAGTATTTTATTATTTAAATTTAATAAAATAAAATTATTTTAATATAAAATAAAATTTTCATTAAATAGAGCTAGAACAAGAGAAATATTATTCACGGCCCCGTACCAACCCACATAAGGCTACAAATATTACTGATGGCTCCATCATTGATCCGAATATATCAAGCCAAAACTCATACAATTTAGAATAAAATACATATTTTATTTTTTAAAATTTAATTATCAAAATATAATATTTTAAACTCAAAATATAAAAAAATATTTATTAGATTCAATTTAGAAACTCAAGCGTGACACATTAGGGGGTCGGGAATGAGCCGTGACATTTCTAAGGTTGTAGAAGCACAATCATTTTATAATAGAATATTATTAAAATAATAAATTTGGGCCTATTTGTAGCAATGAACTTGGGATGGCGAGGACTTGAGGTGGAAGGCGAGGGAGCAAAAGAAAAAAGTGGTGGCTGAAGGTTAGTGGCAACCATAGCGAAGGAGGTGCAAGAAGTGAGGATAAATTAGGGTGTTATTTCAGTCCTATACCCTTGAAAAAATAAACGTGGTAATTTACTTAAAAGACAAAGATGTTTTAGACATAAAATATCTTTAAAGTAGATAATCTTATGTATATGAGCTTGCGCTCATATGCGGCTGTGTGATCCTAAGGATTATATGCCATTAGATTTTAATCTCAGTACATATAACCTAGAGGGTAAATTAATTTATATTCTATTACACCGTCAGATCAAGATCTGATGACCCATAATACATAAACTAATGATGAACTTTTCTTAATCCTTAATATCTTGAGAAAATCACAAGGTATGGACCAAGAGCCTCCAATGCTTGAAGAAAAATTAGTGAATCCTCATCAAAGATAAACATCCTTCAATCTCAATTTTGCCTCCAAAAATAAGTGTTCGACCTGGCATCTTTAACATCACTCACTGGGAGTTTACTGTGCCAAATACCCAAAATGGTTATACGTAACGTAGGGCTGGTGTGCTCACGTCTCATTGGTTCGATCCCGGTCAACCTCCTATTTGCACGTCCAATAAATTCTTTCCAAAGTTCCCTTATATGAAGATTCTTGTAATGAACGAATAAATAGATTATCTCGAAGCTTTAGTGAAGGAGATATTGTACTATTCTTGTGGATGTATGAACTTCGGAGTGCTCTCGTTCTTGATTGTCTTTCTTGCTTACAAAGACTATTACCGTTGCTGCATAGATTATAAGCTAAATCGATTATAGCGGGCGTCATATTTGTAAAACTAAAAGCAGCAAGGTAGCCTGTCTCGACGGGGGAGGATGGAGGCGCCTTGTCAGCCATTGCCATAATGAGTTCCAGAATATTAACTCATTTGCACATTTACTAGTACGAGAGAGATGGACTAATAGAGATGACATAAAACTAGATGTGATCAGGTCCGCATATCATCATGAGATGCAAGTGAGCAATGAGTACATATGTTAGGGAGGGACTCATATTGTAGCTAGGGCTGGTAATCGGGCTGGGCTCGGGGCCGTCTGAGCCTGTTTATTTAGAGCTTAAGCCCGTTAAGCCTGACTACTCACAGCCTATTTAAAGGCAAACGATTATGAACCGGTCACGGGCTCTTAACGGGCTACAACTATATTCAACTTAAAAAGAGTTATTTTTGGCTTCATAATAAGATGTAACTTGAATATACCATAAAATTTGATTATTGAGGTCAAATATTCATTAAAAATTTTTATTTTATTTTTTTAAATAAAAAATAAATATAGAATTTTAAATCCTATTTAAATATAAAACAATCTCAATGGATTAGGCCTACTTAATGCATTTTTTAAAGGGGTTTCTGTAAGGTCCCTGATTTTTCTACGATTTTTTAGGATTTTTCTGCCATTTTTTTGGTCATTTTCGGCAAAAAAATGTGACGTTTTAGCATAGGTATATTTGTGTATTTTTCCCATATTTATACCCGTAGAGTTGGGTGTGGGGCTTAGTCGTGGGCCACGGGCCTTGCTGCGCGCTTACAACGCGAAGTTTGGAGCTATAGCGCGTAACCAGTGAGTTAACGCGCATTGGGGACGTAAGTGGAAAAAAAAAAAAGAGAACAGATAAAAGATCGGGCTCGGCCCGATCCAGATTTGGTATGAACAGTACCACTGCCTCCCTTTCCGTCGGTCCCTCGCGCCCAGCAGCCGGTGGGCCAGAGGGCTGCCGCCCCGGCTCCGCCCCGGCCATGCGACGGCAGGGGAGCCGCCGTCCCGGCCCCCACGGCTGCGCCGCCTCCTCCCCCAGTGAGCCCCCTTTCTCTCTGTTTCACTTGCGCCGCCACCGCCGTGGGCCGGTGAGGGCCGGCCGGCCGCCCATGGTTCCGCCACGGGCCGGCGACGGTGGGAGGACACTCCCCCCGGCCCCGGACGGCCTCTGCTCCGCCGTCCCGCTCCGTTTTCCCCATTTGCCCTGTTTTTCGCCCCCATTGTGTCGTACCATTCCGCCGCCGCCACGGGCCGGCACTGCCCGACCGGCCGGCCACGGCTCCGCCCTGGGCCGGTGATGGCGAGGAGCCACTCCTCCCGGCCCGGTGGGCCTCGGCACCGCCGCCCCATCCTCTTCCCCCCTCTCTGCACTGTTTCGCCGATGCACTATTTTGGGCAAACAGTGGCCGCCGGCGGTGATCTGCGGCCGATTCGGCCTTCCCCCAGCCTCGCCTTGCTCTGGCGAAGGCAGTGGACTACACTCCCATGCCCGGTTCCATCCCCTCTGCCGTCCCCTACTCCGCCCAGTTCGATTTGCGCGGTACTGTGGGTGGATTTTCCAGTGGGTTAGCACCGCCATCGTTGGCGGGTGAGGGTGACTTGACCACCATGGGCTCCGCCCAGGCCTAGCGATGGCCCAGGGACGGCCCCACCCACCTGGACCGATTTAGCCTCCGACCCCATGGCCGCTCCGCCCTTATGGGTTTTCCCCGGTCGTCCCCTATTTTTGGTCTACGTCCGTTTTGGACGTTGTGACTGACGTTATCAGTCGGACACTGGATTTGATTTAGCGGACCTTAGTTCAGCTCCGCCCCAGCCCGGTGATGCCAATGGGCCACCCCTTCGGGCCTTGTTCAGCCTTGCGGCCCGTAGCCGCAGCTAGTTCCGCCTTACCGGCATATGTGCCGTTGACCCTTCTTGCCCATTTTACGCCGTTGGTACCGAACAGCCTCGGGCAAGAATTTGTATGACTTACTGTGACCGAAGGTGGATGAGTTCACCTGCACAGGCCTTGGCCAGTGACGGCCTCCTAGCCTTTGCTCAACCCTGAACCCTCCCCCTGCCCTATACCGTGCGAGATGCATAGCCGCCCGCACCATGGGTTTTGGTTGTGGGTGGCGATCAGCGATGTTGCCGCTTAGATTGGCCACCGCTAGGGCCTTAGCCCTATTGGCTTTTATGGGCCTTGAGTCGTCTCCGTTCAGCCCTCTTCCCCCGCCCCTTTGGGTCGCGTGTGCATGTTGCCACGCGTGTGCTTTTGGGCTTAGGCGCCGCTTTTGCGCCACCCGATCATCGGATGGCTTTGCCACCGATTGGAGTTGACACAGAGCCGTCCTCCACCTCTCCTTTGTTCTTGAGCATTGCCCCACGCTCTCCGCCCGTATGTGGGCCTTTGTTGACCGGAATCGTTGCCGTTGGATGCTGTCCACGGCCGATTTCGATGTCTTTGTGGCCGACTGAGCACGTTTTAGCCACCGGCCGATCTTTAGAGTGTACACCCTTGACATCTGATCACACCGCCACTTATGTTGGCACGATATTTCTCCCGGCCGCCCTAGTGTGCCGCCGTGGATCGCGGGTTTTACCGCATTGATTTCTGATACCCTGTTTGGCCGTGATAGTTCCGACGCATCCTAAAACCCTCGGGACAGCAGCTCTCTCAGCCAGGCAACGGTTTTGACCGCCAACTTCGCCGTTGACGCTGCCACCGTTGTGTGCTCGCCATCGAACATCATGATTACGAGGTAGGGGAGCTTTGAACTCGTAAATTCATGAAGTATGCTTTGAATGAGTAGCAGCATGCTAGGATTGTATGATTCCATGCTTAGATGTTAAGTAACGATCCGATTGCATGATGTGCGTGTAAGCATGATTGTATGGTATGATTGATATGCATGAGATGCATGCGCGTTTTATGGATGTGGATTATGTATGCGCTAGCAATGGCTAGCAAATATGTCAATATGTTATGTATGGATTATGCATGTGCTAGTGATGGCTAGCGTGCATGTTTGGAGTATGTATGTATGCATGTGCTAGTGATGGCTAGCGTGCATGTTTGGAGTATGTATGAATGTCTGTGCATGTGCTAGTGATGACTAGCGTGTATGTTTGATGTATGCATGTGCTAGTGATGGCTAGCGTGCATGTTTGTAAGTTATGTATGTATGACCCTGGATAAGGGTATTTATGTAAGTTTGTATGACCCTGGATAAGGGTATTTATGTAAGTTTGTATGACCCTAGATAAGGGTGTTTGTGTAAGTTGATTTGATATTATGATTTTGGCGCGATGGTGCCTTCAGTATGTCTGTGGCACGATGGTGCCTTTGATATGATCGTATGTGTATGTGCACGATATGATTATATTATGTTGACTGCTTCATGTTTGAGTTACATGACACATGTGATTATGAATTTGTGAGTTCATCGTTTGGGATTTCCCTTACTGGGTATTTTCTTACTGAGTATGAAAATACTCACCCTACTATTTTTGGCCCCGTTGTACGGGAGGTTTTGCAGGTTATGTGGAGAGCTCCTGGAGATGGATGCTCGTTTCAGCGGTGGATTGATTCCGTTGACTCAGGAATCTGCTTGACTCATTGCGAGTTTATTTGTGCCACGATCTCCTGTATTGAGTGAGACGAGAAGTTAGATGTTTATTCTGGACTTTCATTTGGATGAGTATGTGGACTGTTATGGGACTTGTACTCAGGGATGCCTAGGAGAGTGATTTGTATTTAAAAGTCTATGATCATAGCAAATTTATTCGTACGTGTGTTTTTGAGTAGCGCCTGATGATATTTGATTTGACAATACGATGTTTAACCGTATGATGTTTAAAATTATAAACTGTTTATACAGGTTTGATTTTATCGTTTTGACTCCGATTTATGGAAAAAAAAATTTCTATGAGTTTTAAGAAAAAGGGATGAAAAATCTCAGGCGTTACAATTTCAATTTCCCTTGCCTAATGTAGTTATTCTTTAATATTTTTTTAATCGGCTCCCATACATCAAATTGGTACGAGACAATCAATAGTGTAATTTTGATTATTACGAGGCCAAAGGTGATTTAAATGCTATGTAATACTTAAAATGCACTTAAATACATAAAAGACTGTATCAGCCAATACGTATCAATAAATTTTTTATTGTTACCAAAAGCTAATACGTATCAACCATACCATATCGATATGACCGATACATATTGATACAGTATTAAAAAAATATTAAAAAAATTCTTAAAAAAAAAACACAATTCAAACCCAATATTTTAAGCCATGAGATATGAGTGTGGATTCTTTTAAGCCATGTGATTGCACTGTCTTACTAACAGTGAAAATATTTTATACATAATATAATTTATCTACTTTTGATCTTCATCAATTTTTTTGGCACAACTCAGTTTGTTGATTTTGGTTATACACCAACTAGAACAACGTTAAAGAAAGGAGTATCTTGCTCTTTGCATCAGTTCCCATAGCAATTGCCCAGTACTCATGTTGAAATATAAAAAGGTCAGATCAAAGAGTGATGTGCATCCAACTCTCTAGACCATGCATGGAACTCTCATAAGAGATTCTCTCAACTTGTTATCCCGCAGAATTGAGTTTTGAAGGCTTCTCAATTTAAAAACAAAGCACACATAATTCATGTCCAGCGTTGGCAAGCTCCACTTGTGATTTTTTCACCATTAAAAACTGCCCTTACAACTCATATACGTAATGAAAGTGCAATAGAGAGAACAAGTAATAAACTTCCCTTAGGACACATGCAGTTCCTCTCTTCCTAGTCATGGGTTCTTTCCAGGAAGCAAAGTTAGTCACCATAAATAGATATTTAGTTAGAATGACAATCTTCATTTCTATCATCTAGCTTCATTTGAAACAGAGTCCGCAAATCCAGTCATAAGCCAGTCACTTTCCCTCCTGTGAATGATCCACCTGTGTCCGCAAAACTGCATACCAAGTTCTTCTCATCTCTATCTTGCCAATTGAGTTGCAAAAAATCTTCAAGTCAGCAAGCCAGCCTTGATTTCTGAAGCATCTTTCAGTAGCTCTTATACCTGTAATGACATTCAATAAATTTTGTGAATGACATTGAATCCACTTCTCCACTCAAATTTCAATTCACTGAGATATATCAAACAAATAGGATTTATGCCAAGCATTTCTAGTAATTTGGCCCTCCTTTGAATTCGCAGGCAAATACCCATAAGAATTCAAAATATATGTTAGAAATTTGTAAGGTAGTAAGGCAATTGAAAGCTAGTAAACTTGTATTCATCAATACTCTGGTATGCATATTAGCTTTGTTTAAGAGTTTCCCATGAACCAGTTGCACTTCTATTTTTGCAAACCCAGATAACATTTAAGGGTGATCGATCCCATTCTCTAGAAGGATACCTATGGTCCTCACAATTTGATGCACACCCTATAGATTCTGTAGGTATAGCATTTTTCAATGAAACAATGTAAAGTTAGACCCATAGCACCTTCTATTAATTATATCTTCATGCATGGAGGTGATCATCTATGTATCGGCCGGAGACATGGCTGCCCAATGAAAGTCTAGGACCCTCACTCCAAGCTCCATATCAACTACTCCCTCAGTCCTACATCAATACATTAGCATTAGCTCAATGGAAGCCTGGTCATCAGGGTACAAGATTTTTTTCCTACCACCAGTCAGGATCAACATATACAATTACCAGGGTACAACTGATTATACCAACTAACTCTCAAGGAAGGATTTATTGGAAATTTTTTTTCTTCTAAGGTGCATTTTCATAATCTGTAGAATATGAACCAATAGAAAGAAAAAAATTAAGTAGTTTTTCTAGAAGGTTTAATCTTATATGCCATCCCTGAGTAGTTGGAAAAGGATTAATAATTTATCTGAACACTAGCCGGGCAAATACATCAGACAAATTTCTCCTTCTATACATATATAAAAAATTGAATCAATTCTTAAAAGCACGAGTGGGTTCAAATTTTTTTAAAATCGGCCAAAAACAATGCAATTCCTCCATTTACATATCTGCTTGCAATTGTTCTTTTCTTACTACATATCTGTTTCTTCATATGCATTTGCATTAGCATGACGAAGACAATTTCAAGGTGTCATAGCTGAAGCGCAGATGGTGATGCTGCATTATCAAACTGCCTCTCAATAGAACAAGAACTAGTATCCTTGTCTCCGTCACAATTTCACAAATCGACAACAAGCAATTCTGTCTGAAAAATCGCTGCTGCTAAACCAACGAGAATTAGAAGGCTACGTTGGATTAGGAGGGTGGGCAGGAAAGCCCCCCAACTAAACCTACTCTATCAGGCACAAAGGCAATACAAAGATATTGTACCATACAAAATTTCCTCTTATCAACAAATATGAAATTAAACTCAGTAGAAGCTCACAGGCATAAGCAGGTGACACAATATAAGTCACAAAAAGGAAAAAGAAAACAGAGAAACCATTCCAAGTCAATTTGGTTTCATAAATGCAAATTTTCTAACGCATTTTCGATAAAGTGTACCAGGGGAGAAAACGATATATCAAAGTTACCCGCCTTGGAGGAGAAAGCACAATCAACAAAAGTGGAACACCTGCTTGGCCTTGTAGTCGAGGCGAACAACAGAACGTTCATCACAATCAACAAAAGAAAATCGGGAACAAAGCGAGAACTTTACGATGATTCAAAGACACGAACCTTAAAATCCTGGGCAATTTCATGAACAAGTCGCTGGAAGGGGAGCTTGCGGATCAAGAGCTCAGTACTCTTCTGGTACTTGCGGATTTCACTGCCAATCCCAAACAAATCCCATTAGTAACCCCATTACGTTACCACCTTCGTCATGGAATTTGAAACAACACAAAATCGACATTTCGACAACCATACCGCAGAGCGACGGTTCCAGGGCGGTAGCGGTGGGGCTTCTTGACTCCTCCGGTGGTCGGAGCCGACTTCCTCGCAGCCTACACAAACACCACAACAAAAACTCCGGTGACGGTGAAGCACTATGGCAATGGGACGAAAGAGTAAAGTAGGATGCCTAGTATCGAAAACCGCCCCACCCACTTTGCTACTGCTATGTTTGCGGAATTGAAAGGGGCTAGTTTGAACCAGAGAACCAAAAATCTGTCCTTTGCCTCTCATTCGCCCCCGACCCTTATCCCCAAACCAATCCCCAGAAGAGGAGGAAAAAAAATGCTTCCTTTCTCCTCACCTCTCATTTCCCGCCACCCCACTCCTCTCTCCTCCTCCCCTCGCAACTCCACTACACCACCACAGTTGCGGCCGAGAGGGTGCTCTCAGTAGCATCCAACACTTTGCTCCGCCATGGCGTGCTCCAATCTCACCATGATTTCATCTAAAATTGCCGACCCAGTTTCCCTCTCCTCTAACGGGACTTATCGGGCTCCCGTGGCCGAGCCCGAGCCCGATTCACTTTACTACAGCCCGATAAGAGCCCGTCTGCTAATACTCAAACGGGCTCGGGCCGGGCTGGTCCAACGGGCTCAAAGCCCAATTACCACCCCTAATTGTAGCTCAATCCACTGAAAGGACCCATCATTGTCTTCCAGCACAACACCTTGTGGGATTTGGATTCTTGATTTAATATACTTGATTGGATCTCCCAATTAAGTAGTTCACCGGCCTTCACAAGCATTGCACCAAGGATTTCCTCGTGGTTGTAGTAGACCAAAGGATTAAAAATATGCACCCAAGGGAAGAACTTTTCAAAGACAAAGGATATGGTCATCTCTTTAGAATTAACTCGTTCTAACATGGAGAATTTCATTATGTACAAAGGACAAACTGAAGAATAATTTGCATGTCTATATGATTCTAAATACCAATAAGAAACCACTGTGGCTAGACCAAGATCGTGGTCTAAAAAAAATGGGAAACAACAATTTTCAGAAATGATACATCAGTGTGATATTGGAGAAAGAGAGAAATCTATGAACAATGTAACCAATGATGTAAACCCCACTCTATATAAGTAAATGAATTCAATTTAATCAAATTGGCAGGTCATTAACTCTTATATGGTACTAGAGCTATGTAGAAATCAATCTCCCTATGATAAGATAACTAATAAAATTTAAACATGGAATTTTGAGATTTAAATGCATTAAAAAATTTGAGAGTGCAGAAAATTTTGTTGCACAACTCAATCTCTAAGATGTCTCCAATAGCTGAAATCTACTGCTCATGAACTTGATGTAACTTCTACTTCTTCTTAGAATCCCTCCATAGTCATTCTAGCATGCACCATCCACAAGCATCTTCAACATCTTATTAAATCTAGTGCTTGCAGCACAAACTTTTTAAATCCACGAATAAGTCCACCACATACTTCTATTTGAAGTCTCCACAATCATTTTGATGAAAGAAGCGTGCATTTGTGTGTGTTTCTCTCTCAAAAAGTTTCTAAATGGCACAGTGAATTTCACTCATCTCATACAAATCAAAGTTTGAACCAATGAAGAAATTGACCAATGAATACAGCTGTGGAGGTAGAAGGCTCTCTCTCATAAAAGATTTAAATTTAAAAGAACAAGATAATAGAACAATGAGAACCATCTTTCCCTAACCCAAAAGAGAGTTTATATATGCCTTTGGTCGTGGAAAGCCCTACACTAAGTTTAGAAAGAAAATGGGCCTGTTTTGGACTCAAACTAGGTAATGCTAGGCATAACCAACATTAGCAATCGATTCAATGCCTTTCAAAAGAGAAAGACAAAACATGTGATCAATAGAGATCAATTTGAGTTTAAAAGCGATCACAACCTATATTTTAAGATTTGTGCACAATTTCCAAGAGCCATAACTTTGTCTATAAAACTTCGTTTTAGGTGTTCTTGGATGTATTTTCTTCCTCTCTTCGAGTGCTATGTAATCTCTTAATTTCATATCATCCAAATTACTTTATATTTATTTAACCAAGGAGTAAAGGTTATTATATGGCAATTTTTGTGCAACTAACTTGATTGAGTCATGACTTGGTTTGCAGAGCTCTAAATCCCATAAATGGATATCATTGTCTTCAAATTCGAATGCTCTATGGCATAAGATACTTTCACTCACTTTACCTATGTGGGTAATGTGTAGTGATCAATTTACATGTAACTTGTTGGTAATGTGCATATAACTTGTGATAAACTGATGTAGTTATTTATGGTTTGTGGTCCTATTTTATGTGGGTATACTCATATCCTAGTGGTGCAGGATGTCCAATGGGGGACTAGGAGCTAACTATGAGGGGTGTGAAACTAAATGAGGAAGAACGGTCACAATAAAGTAGGATTTTACTTTCTTGCTACTTTAGAAATTTTATATTAAAGCACATGAATTGTATTCTACTATGTTATTTTGGATAATCAATGGGCTTGCACTTGGACAATCCTTGGCAAGTTTGTAATGCATTTTACTGATAGTATGAAAATGAATGGTTTAATACTAAGCATGTTGGAAAATATGACGTGATACCCAATATTTTCTTAAAATAAAATGTCAAAATTTTGTACCATCATAATATCACTGGCACAAGACATCGATGATGAAGAATGTGGTGTACTATTGGCATGTTATTAACATATCAATGAGTGCGTTGGTGAAACTAGTAGAGTCTGCTACTATAAGAACATGATTGTTATGTGGTTATGGGTCTGAAGAGGTGGTTATAGCCTCTTAAAAAGGACAAATGACATGTGATTGTAGATACTATAAGGATCAAGAGATTTTAAGGAGTTAAAAGCCTTCGGCCAAGGGATTAAAATGTAAGCTCCATAACATAACACCAATGTGTTGATGTAAAGGGGAAAACATGGAAGGTTAGATAAGAATTTATAAGGAAACCTTGGTTTATAGGTTGGATGGATCAATTTCAATCCCTATGTTTTTGTTTTTTTAAGTAGATGCGTAAACCACTAAATTAGAACATGTTAATCATGATTAAGTGAAAATAAACTTCCTTAAACAATTGATTTACATGAAGGTCTAATTTAAGAAGTTTTATAGATTTTATGATGTAACTCTACTATATTTAATTAAATACAGTGTTTTCTATCAATTTGGCAATATCTTGTCCATTGTGGAAACCGATTCGATTTTTTGTTAAACCATCGACTCCATCACTAACGTGTCGATGGCTAAAAAGGATAGATAGTTCCTTGCACCAATGTGCCATAGACACATCATTGTACACATCGATGGGCATCAGAAGGGGGTCAATATGTTGATGATCATGTCAGTGACTAAGGTCGAAGTGAGCCTACCTACTATTGGTTGGGATTCATGGCCATCAACACCACGCATCGATGGGACAATAGATGATATTTTGGTTCATCTTTTTAAAGTGAGTCTTTTACTTATGCTTTTACTACTAATAACGGTAAGTAGCAATAAATTTTTTTTTCTTTCTTAAATACAAAACAAACTATTTGATTAAATACCCAGGCCATGATAACTGGGGTTCACAAATACAGATATCAAATTATATGATATTATTTCACGTCTAAAAATTCATAAAGAACAACTCATCCATCTAAGTACAAGTATGTCATCAGTTTGAAAATAAATAACAAGTTGACTCTCACGCTAAAGGTACACTAACATATCAGAGTTGCATAAATCCAGAAACTTCTTATGCTCGCATGTCTTGGTTTTATTTATCGTCGCCTGGAGAATATGTAGCAAACCAAACGAAACAACTACAACAACAACGATGGAACCTCTCCGCCTTCAGGAGAAGAGCTTCCAAAGGACAAAAGGTTTTATTAATATTTTTTGGATCGGGCCAACATAACTCGATGTTAGTTGCCTACGTACTCATCAGACAACATCTCTAATGTTTCCAACAAGATCGGATCCAGACGTAGTTCTGCCTAAAAACTATTCTATCCTACGAAGCATAGCATCACACATGGAATGCTTAGGTATTTTTAACCAACCTACATTTTAGTAAGTCATTTAATCATTCCAGTTGTCTAATTAACAAACAATAACAACCAATGTTATTAATCATCTCACATCCCTTATTCGATAATTAATACTATCAAATCTGTAACTCAGAGATGACTCACCCCTTGAGAAATCTCCAGATATAGTACTCCAACCTTGGAGTAGACTGCTTAACAACAGCTTGACCCAAATCTCCAGGGCTCTCAATAGCCTGCCATGAATCTAAAGAAGAGATCCCAACTGTGCTCATGAATACAAATTGACAAGAAGTACAAGCCTTCCATGATGCTTATACAACTCCGCTTTTCATACGTACTAAATAGTCTCGGGAAGACCTACGGGAGACCAGCGGTAAAGACCCTATGGTCAATACCTAGACCATCGTGGTGATGAAAAAGCATATTACAATCTCTACCATCCCAACTCTGGGAGAAAATGTCTTATAAGACATTACTAATATATCCATACAAGCCTCAGGTTCTTATGGTCATTAACTCCCCCAAACATTTGAAACTTAGACTAGATTATTTCCATCCAGTCAAGTATCCATTCAACCATTTGGGTCCTCTTCACCTTGTGAATTGGCCCACTAAATAGCTCATCCACTGAGATACGACTCGAAGAACATCATCCTCAGTTCATTAACCAAGGTAAAATTCTATGTCAAGGCCCCGTTCACTCCATGAACTAGTCCTAACCCTAAAGAGGGTATTTTAGTCATTATCTTGATTAGGTGTTCTTCTCACAATTCGATGACAACCCATGTCTCTTGATTAAACTTCATTAATCTTAAGTTACCGATATAAATCAAAGCATTAATAATAAAAGCATACGCCAAGGCAAGCAACATAAATAACATTAAGACATACAAGTTTATAACAATAAACAAAGGCCCATTGCACTCATTCGCAGGGCTAGGGCTCAGCGAATTCAAGCCCGAGAGTGTAAACAACTCAAACACCTCCCGTGAGTTACATATATAACACTCTAGTCAATCGATGTACTCGATTGCAGACACATGTAATACGTTGCCTTAAACCTTGAGAATTAGGGTTCTTCCCTTTGTTTCCCATGACACTGTGACCTGTCAAGGTCTTCATGCCTCTTACTGGTCACACCCCTTCCTTTGAAGCTATTTAACGTCATTCTAGGACACCCTAATGCTTGGTTGCTAAGTTATCCGTTTCAACGGAAATAGAACATATTGCCCCCTAAGGGCATTAGGGTAATTCTACTACTTAGAGTATGCTACCCTTCCTTGGGTCATTTGGTCATCTTATAACCCTTCTATTTATTTTAAGTCATTAGCCTTTCAGAAGGCTCTATTTTCTAACTGACTCACGCTTCCATTCACACGAATGTCAATTGTTCACTTAAAGGGTATTTCTATCATTTGGTTTAAAGCCTTATTGACAACTGATAGGTCCCAAAATTAAACTCAAGCATACTACTTTACTTCATAGATTCTGTGTAATTTTCCTGGCATATGACGGGGTCGTGAACCCCTTGAACTAACCCAGGTTTTGACCAATAGTTTACTATAAACCCTAAGGGAAAAAGGGTCAATTAACCACTCACTGGGATTTTTTTTCACTAAGATATTTTGCTTATAATTAGGTAACCAATTTGACTCTCCCTGAGAATTTTTTTGATTTTAAAATCAACTCCTACACCCCTGAATAGAGACCCGCAATAGGGTCAATGGTTTTCACACAATGATTTAACTACCAGAGGTAAAAAGGTTATTTTACAGTCTTTAGGATATTTCCCAACTCTAAAACTTGGTCAGGACACTCATCTACCTCTCAAAGACCATTGGTAATTTTTCTAAATTTTTCCAACAGAAGCAAACCATTGAACTAGACCCAGTTCAATAATCTTTTTTTTATACACATAGACCCAGTCCGGGTTTTGGATTAACTGGTTCGGGTCGCCCGACCCGAACCCGCCCCAGATGACCCGCGATGTGGGTTGTCTTCCCCGTGTCTAGCCAAAGGCAAAAACGCTTATGGTAGCTGTCGCTTGCTGCCACGGCCGCGCGACAGGATGGGGTCCACCAGATCGCCGCCAAGCGGAGATCTCAATGGGCCTGGCCCCCGTTGCTGCCCGATGGCTAGCCGGGGCCAAGGTCACTTTTTTTTTGTTCGTACTACTCGGCGTGGCGGCCAGGCAATGTCCTGGAACCAACCAGATTGTTGGGATCCTACAATTCTAGAGGTCCAGGCTCGTAGCCCGTCCCTGGCCGTCTCCGCCCTGCTGCAAGCCAGAAATTTTTGTCTTTTTTTTTCTAACTGAACTGAGCGGCCGTAGCTGTCGCCGCCGAACATACCCAGCAACCGTGGCCAAGCTAGGGTGAAATGAAGAGGAACCGGAGGTAGAATCAGGCAATCGGCCGGCAGCAACAGAAAATACTCCAATTTATATAAATAGTGATTTCTGTAATCACTGTTCATATAAATTATAGAAACAAGCGAATTTGTAGGTTATTAAATTCTAATTTATTTAGGGAAACCTCTACTAATCTTGATTCGAAGTCCTGCCTCAATTGTTGAGTTGTTGTCGATCCACCGCTGCCAACGCCTCGCCAGAAAATTCTATCATCGCCTCTTTCTCCGTCCAAAGCCCCCTCCAAAAAGCCCTAATTCTTTATTTTTATAGGCATGAGATTAGGGCTCTTAATCCTATGAGAAATTGGGCCAAAATCTCTTCAATTTAGCAACCAAATTGGGCCCAAAAATATAATTTCGAAATACTAATTAATCGGGCCTGTATAGTGACTTAAATGGACAATTTGCGCATCCAATTAGGGTAAATGGGCCCTGCACGATGTGTTCAACTTTAAAAGGTCGTATCTCCCTCGTTCGAACTCTGATTCGCGTGTTCTTAGTGGCGTTTCAAAGTTCTTTCTGTATACTTTCCATCTATTAGTTTTTAGCTACCAATTCTAAGCATTGATTAAGTTATTCCAACAAGAAGGTCAAGGGGTCCAACACCTTACTTTCCCGTGGTCAACTTTGGGAATTTAAAAAATTCTCGGACGTTACAAATAAGGTGTATATTAGTGTAATTTATTTACATAATTCATGTAAGTATCAAAACAAAAAATAGAAATGTGTGTTTGAATAAAAGGGGTAAGTAAACACTAAGTTTGGGCATAATGAAAAGGGTAGATACCTTAATCCATTGTGTATGACACCTATGGGCATAGTGTTAGTCTTGGCTTTAAAAGTAGGTCTTCTTGGCCACGTAGAGGAGATTCATGGTAAGGAAAAGTGATCATGGATTTCCAACTCTCCAGGGGTTGGAGAGTTTATTATTTATAGATCATCTCCCAAGGCCTGAGTGTTGGTTCGAATTTGTTATAGCCTTACAAGAAGTATGCCTCCAGTTCAGTGCAATAAAGGAGTTCTTGGTAATCATTGAAAGATAATAATCACAACCACTTGAGTCAATGGGCATTTATAGGCTATAGCTTCATGTTGAAGATGAAACAACATATTGTCTTCAGCAAGATCTTAAAATTATTTTGTGGACTGGTATACACTTCGAGTAGTCATGAAGATCTCTTTAATGTTGCTACATATTATTAGAGTTGTCAATTTTAACCTATGTGTTGGTTTGGAAGGATAAGTATGAGCGTGTGTGCATTAGATGTATGCATTATGGATATAAATGTGATTGGTGGTTTTGATCAATTTAACACACACATGTGCACACATGCACACAAACACACACCATAAGGGTAATTTAGCTCGAGCATGTACTTTGGCCACAATCTTACGCACTACCCCTTATGGTCGTTGGATCAACATCTCATAGCTCCCCGGCCTAACCATGGTTAGTCCTACCTTTTTCTCCCCATCCCTCTCACTTCCTCACCAGATTGATGCCCTAGCCCCTAACTGCCATACTCCGCCCCTCGGCCCCTCCTTGCTGTGCTCCTACCCCTTTTCTCGCCTCCTTCAGTCCCTTGTCACTCTGCCCTATGTCCCTTATCTAGCCACCCCTACTCCATCTCCCCCTAGTCGTCCTTCACTCCACCCTGAGTACTGTAGTACACTATTGACCCCACATCTTTCCCTCGGCTCCTGCACTCCGCCCTTGTGGTGGCTAGCCTCTTTTCCTCATCTCCCGGACCACTTGCATCTCTCGACCCTATCCCTCTCGCCCCGACCACACTCCATTTTGGTGGGAGTTCTCTATGAAGATCTTCATGTGCGAGCAATGCTCCAACTCAAGAAGGTAGTAAATTTATTTGTTTTCAAGAATGATTTTTTATTTCATCATGCAAGTCCATTTTTTGGATATCTCCATGATTGGATTTCTACCTAGGACTAGAACCTAGATGTGCATTAGCTTTTTAGGCTTGGTAGAATTTTTTCTTGCAGCAGTTTTGTGTCCAAGATAAATTTTTTATATCTACTATTTTAGTGCTAATATCTTTGAATTGTTTGTATACATTATGAGATTAATCAAGTAACTAATATTTATGAGTACGAAGGTTCTATTTCTTTAATTATATATGAAAAAAGTAATGTGACTCTACTATGTAGATGAACCCTACTAACACAAATGTAAGTAGTTATGAATGCAAGGCCATATGTGGATCAAAAGTATGGAGGACTGACATTAAGAACTTATTTTGGTACTCTAGTAACTATTAAATCAAATAAACGAACCCAAGAGTCTCAGCCAGCCAATAGCTAGTCACTCAAGAACCTTAGGGCTATACTAATGTCACACAAGAGAAAGCTAAGCACGTTGTAATGGACTTGATGATGATGTTATTGTCTTTCTATTATACCAATGGAATACTCCAACAACTAGGGGGTAAGGGCAAAGATATAAAAAATAACGTAAATTAAGGAGCATGACAAGGATTACTATTCCTATTTTCCATCATCTAAGAGCCTTAATGTGCTTCAGCAAAATTATAATTTTTTGGTGGAACCCAACTCACTTTTAACTAGTTACAACTATAGTCTTTAGTTAGTCTGCCAAGTTGATATACATTGTAGAAATTTTACTTGATTTAGTCTAAACTTTGACAATGTGCAAAACTATTGTGCTAATTGGAGGTGGTAGCCATGGAGTGGGCAATGCAGTTTTTCATACTTTCCTCATTATATATGCAATGTTATATCCTTACGGTTTCTATTGAGAATTGGATTTTAATTTCTATGGACAAATCATGATGCATAAAAAATTTCAATCATTCTTTAGTATTGAGGCACAATTTTATATCTATATTTTTCTATTTTGTTTAGGGTTGTCTGGTTTGCACATGCATTGATTTCATGTGTGTTTGTGTGTGTGAGTTTATACATTTATGTGAGTTCACAATTGTATTACATTTTTTCACCTTTTACTTTCTACACATATGGTATGACATTTAGCATTACATAGTATCGACCAATGATGGCGATAGAAGTGAAAGTTGCTCTTAAATACATTGTGCTCGAAGGGTGAGGAAGCCAACAAATGTGTTAGAATGATGTGACTAAACTCTACCTGTTAAAGAGTTATTTAGTGATAATTTTTTCACCATGTTGCCTTATTCATATTTATCATCATTGTAATAGTTAGGCTTTGGCTCCTATAATGTATTTGGCTTGGTTGACGTGTTTGGCACCCTTGATATAATATATATATATATATATATATATATATATATATATATATATATATATATATATATATAGCACAATCAATGTCTTTTTGACTGAAAACTTGTGGGAAGTTTTAATCGTATAAGTAGTATGTTTATCATGCTTATTAGGAGATAGAACTTTTGGGATCTTTATTTCAAATGTCATAACTGAGACTTGAGGGAGGGAAAACTCTTTCCGTGATGATTTTGGTTACAAGTTGGGCCTTCTTGGCTATTTTTGAAACAAGACATGAGAAGCTTGTAATCCTTTAAAATTTGATAAATTAGAGTGGTTATTTGAAAGTAAGTGCTCCTAAAGCGATGTGCTCTATACATGGTCTAGAAGTGTTAAGGCCTTATGGGATGATTTTTTACCTTTTACCGTGACCGGAGTTTCTCATAGACCTCACACTTTACCTAAACCATCTCGGCATGGGGGCACTGTTTCATGTAATTTTTGATAGTTTATCCAGCTACACTGTTGTTAGGTTCCTATTTTGATCAATATGTTCCCTTCCGGTCTTTCACAATGACCATTCACCCATCCTTTTATGTGCTATACATTCCTCTATTTTATACAAGCTTTTTATTCATCGAATATGCAGTAAAGTAGGAAAGATGCTTCAAGATGATTGCTAAAACTAATAACATTTTCGTGTGTTATTTATTCCCTAGTTTTATACAAACTTTATATTCATTGAATAACCCAATAAACCCTAAAACTAAGTACATGGCAGATGCTTAAACAAATATATCATTATAAGAGTAGACAAAATTTGGCCCCTCAAAATCCAAGTTAAGCTAACAAGGGTGAAAGTGGTGGTCTTGTCCAAAATGGGTTTGACATCAAAGAGAAAACTCCTTCAAGTTGCAAGTCGTGAGTCTAATGTAGTATAACAAAAGACATGATAAAATTCTTCCAAGCCATAAGTTTTTGCCCCTCAAAATTAAGTTGCAAGTTGTGACTGCCACAGCTATTAAATTCTTCAATAGTAGGCAACTATTACATTCTCTCAAAGGGTTGCAATTTTAATTTCTTCTACCTCATCTCCGCCATCATATATTGTTGTATGTCAACATCCATACAAGTTCCCATAGAGGACAAATTCATGCTTTATACTTGATCAAAAAATTAGACCATTGTTTCAAAAAGCTCAACTCTCTTATTTTCCAAAAAACTCTTGACAAAATCAAATTGAAGCATAAGACAATTCAAGTTCTTGACAACAAATCCAACATTCAAGTTCCTATAGAAGACAATTGACTTTCTTTTTTGATTTTCTTCTAAAAAATATCAAATCAAAGCATAAGATGAAAATATGAAAGCTTAAGTAGTCGCTGCCTTGATGCTCTTTTCATTTAGAATAAATTACATTCCACTTATTTGCGGCCGGTTCCATCATATACAAACCGCTTTGGAAGCTTCTTCCCATGCATTAAAAAGATTATGCCATTTACTAACGTTAAAATACAACCTAAATCGCTTCATGTACATGTGCCATCAATAAGAGCAATGGTCATGACTAAATAAATGATGACTAAAACATCATACTACAAAATGAGAGAATCAATATGAGCATACTATGTCAAATGAAAATGGATTAATTCACAATGGATTGTCATGCTTTGTCATTATATATTCCTTAAATAAGCAAAAATAAACTATGTAAATCTAAAAAAAATGAAAGCTAAAACTATAAAGTTGGAAAACAAAGTGATAAAATCCTATCATTAATATGAAATATATGAAAGCAAAATCAAAATGAAGGTATTGTGCCCAACAAAGATATGAAAATGCATAATCAAAAGAAAAAAATAATTGTTTTCCTAACCGGTTTTCTATGACCACTTTCGTTACCAGCCCACATGGGGCTCTAGACATGGTACATAAGGGGAATAAGTGCCCCCTTATGTGCCCCCTTATGTACCATGTCTAGAGCCCCATTTGGGCTGGTCACGGGTATGTTGTCATAGAAACATGTCACGCTAGATGCACTCAAAGAAAAAAGTTGCCCCCAAAAAAAGTTAGGTAAAGGTAAAAGTGCTTGCTTCTAGAGGAGTAGCTAAAGCCAATACTAGTGGGTTGGTCCACTTAAGGCTCAATACATGCAGAGATTAAGCATTACCATATGGTCAGAAATATATGCATAGACATGCAAAAACCATAATCATAATTATCCATCTAAGTTGGTCCCAGTACATATGGAGCAGCAAGCTCTCAATAGAACGTGAAATTTCTCCCAACATCAACATAGAAGCTGAATTCATTTCCAAAATGAAAAAGACAATATAAATTGAAGAGTCAAAACTATATAGAAAAAAAGCAGAGAACCATGAAATTCAACTAACAGTTTGTGTATGCAACTCAGATGAATAAGCGACATTAAGAGGTGGGCTTCCTACTATTGTCAATTCTCAGCAATTAACACGTCCAATGCTACTAGTCAATTGGTTCTCATCATCAAATTAAAAAGTTAATGTTAAAAAATCAAAGCACTGGAAAATTTTATAGCAACTCAAAAAATTTTGCTGGCGTAGAACCCTGCAAAGGTGAAGGGTAAATTTATAGCCTAATACACACATCACACATTTTTTTACTATATAGAATGTTTAAAGACTTAAGAACAATAACTTTGGAGCACTTGAAAAGACTATAATGAAAGGGCAAATTTTTTTCGTATTTCTTAACCAATAAATGAGAAATACTATATCCTAATACAATGTATTAAAATTATAGTAAGTGCCACAACCTAGATTTTTAAAAGCCTTTTTAAATAGCATGAACGATTAGACACGAGGATTTTTTTTCTTAAGTACAAAACAAACAATTCGATTAAATATCTAGTTCATGATAACTAGGGTTCACAAATACGAATATCAAATTATATGATATCATTATACATATCAAAAATTCATAAAGAACAATCTATCCATCTAAGTACAAGTCCGTTATGCATCTAAAAATAAATAACTAAGTTGATTCTTACGCCAAAGATATACTTACAAGAATTGCAGAAACAAGGAATTGCATCCCCTACTTGCCTATCCTGGTCTTCCTAGTCGTTCCTTGAAGATCCTGCAACCAATTAAATCAAGCAATAACAACAACAAAACCTCTCCACCCTCAGGAAAAGAGTTTCCAAAAGAACAAAATATTTTATTAATATTTTTGAATCAGGTCAACATCATTCGATGTTAGTTGCCTGCATACTAATTAGACAATATCTCTAATGTTTCCAACAAGATCAGATCTAAATGTAGTTCTGCCTATACACTGCAGTATCTAAAGAAGCACAACATCCCACATGAATGCTTAGGTATTTTCAATTAACCTACATTTTATGTAAATCTTTAAATTATTTTACTTGTGCTAATTAAACAAGTAATATCATTAATTATCTCACAACTTTTGTTCAATAATTAATACCCTTGTCCAATCTCTTGGGCAGACAGACACATCATATGCCAACTAAAATGACATATGAAACTAATCATCTTTCATTGTTTTAACTCAACTCTAAGTTTAACATAATATAAATATGTGTTCACTTAGAGATAACTTGACTCTCGAAGAAATCCTCAGATATAAAACTCCAAGTGATGGGAATGACTAGCGACCACTGGCAGTGCTCGACCATGACCGGAAGCATCATGAGCAGTGTTTTAAAAACTGGCCTGGATATTGACCTAGAATAGTGTCTTTGCCGGTTCAACCAGTGGTCAACCCGGGTTGACCAGTTATGCATAAACTTCTCCTCAGTCCTCCCCCTCAAATTTTGCCCTCTGCCCAAATCACCTCGCCACATAGATCCCTCACCATCTAGATCTCTGACGCCCTCCAGCCTAGATTTTTGACGCCTCTCCACCCTCCCTCGCCTCCCAGATCTCCTTCATCTCCCGTTGATCTTAGTTGCCTTCTGCCTTTTCGCTTCTGCTTCTGTTTCTCCTCTCCATGATCACCCACTCCTCATTAGTTCCATCTCCCATTCACCACTCCTCATTAGTTCCATCTCCCATTCACCACTCCTTCAAGTTCCTTCTATTTTCGATCCGTGGAGCAACTTTGGGGCCTCCGCACACTCCCTTCTCAAGCTTCTCTCCTTCCCTAGAAACTCCTACATCCCATATGCCCAAACCCAGCGTCGAGCAAGCTCAACATCCCTTGGAGAATCCCAAAACCCCTCGCCCAACTCGTCTAAAACCCTCCCCATGTCGGACCCAAATGTGAAAATTGCCCCACCGTTCAAGAACTCCCTCTGGTCAATCCCAGCAGACCCCATGCTGCTCGCCTTCGCCAGCTCTCGTCTAACTCCAGATATTCTCCCATCTATACCAGTCTCCACCCCGCCTTTTTCACTTGCACTGCAGCTCCCTCCGGTCACCACATCACCATCGCTGATTGAGCCTTCAAAGAAAGGAAGCTGAGCGTAAAAGGGCTGGTCGATGCGGGAATGTGGAGAGGATGAATCGCCATCGCCGGAGAAGATCTCCAGCCTCCGCTCACAAATCGCCCAGTCCTGAGCTCCTCCCGATTGATTCCTTTTTTTTTTTCAAAACCTAGACCGAACCAAAACACCGGGTAACTAGTTTAATTGGTCGAGTCACGTTGACCCGGCCAGGTTAAATCTTCCCAGAATTAGAGATGAACTAGCCCATTTTTTATAACAGGTCCGGTTAAACCCGGTTGGACCAGCCGGTCCAGTTTTTAAAACACTGATTAGGAGTTGGTGGCTAAAGCCTTTCGGCAGCCCAAGGTCTGGCTGGACCGGTGGTGGCTTAACTGTCATGCCACCTTCTCCTCTGAGAGCTTGGGCGAGTTGCGATCCTTGGTGAGGAAGACAACTCTGGCCAGCTCGCACGAAGTGCGGATCTAGCTGAGCTCTATTTGCTTGAGTTGGCTTGGTTTGTGCAGAATTGGGTCGGTTCAAGACAACTTAGCTCTTTCTAGTTTTTTTATAAAAAAATAATATAATAATAATAATGAATAAATTTGTAAAATTATATCATAAGGGAAGACATGGAGCATTTTTTGGCACTCATATCAATGTAGAATTTTACTAAGTTGCCTTAGCGTTGATTGTGGGTTAATATACAGTATGAAAGTGAACTCATTCCTTCGAACGAATGCATGACCTAATGGAATTAATTTAATTGGGTCTTGATTTGGAACCTCAAGCCATATGGTCTTAGGTTCCTTGGGGTTTTAACTGTAAAGTCTTCCAAGACTTATTTCTCCCAGAGTTGGGAAATAGTGGAGATTGCGATATGCTTTCTTCACCGCTACGACAGTTTGGGTATTGGCTGTAAGGTCCTTGATTTTTCTACAATTTTCTGGGATTTTTTTGCTATTTTTTTGGTCATTTTTGGTAGGAAAATGTGACGCTTCGGCGTATTCGTATTTGTACACATATCCCATATTTATACCCGTAGAGTCGGGTGTGGGACTTAGTCGCAGGCCGTGGGCCTCGCTGCGCGCTTATGACACGAATTTTGGAGGTACCACACATAACTAGTGGGCGAACGCGTGTTAGGGACATAGATGTAAAAATTAAAAAGATTATATATATATATATATATATATATATATATATATATATATATATATTTCCTTCCATCGGTTTCCAGAAACGACATTTCGAAGTCAATAACATTTTTACGTCGAGTGAGTTTTTTTGAGAACCCAAGCTTGATTCGGGTTGCTCCGTTTTCCCTCCTCCAACGTTGGATTCTGGTGGTTCTTGTCAGGATCTGCTTTGCCTCACCACCACGAGTCCGTAGGTACCGGCTATGACCGCCGCCACAACCTCTTCGCTCCTCCACGAGGTACCGAACCTTTTTTCGGGTTTTTCTCTCCTTCAATCCCATTTTTGAACTGTGGGTGTACAATTTTGACATCGTTTGCGGCTGCTCTCAACTAGACTTATGTTTAGTTGGCCGCTAGGAACCCATAGGCGCTAGCTAGAGCTACCGCCATGCTTTCTTCGCTCCGTGGTGAGCTACCGGCACTTTGGTCGGGTTTTATTCACATTCTCCATCTCACTATCCATGGCATTATTTTGACGCCGGTGGGTTTCTAGTTGTCATCCGGCCACCGGTAAGACTCCGTCCAGCCTACCTCGACCCGGTGTCAGTAGGGGTTTGTCGTTTCTGACCCCGCCTCGCCCTATTTGTATTGCTCCGCCCGATTAGACGCTTTGGGTGCGTCTCGGGTCGTTGGCATCGGTGAGCCGTGGGCCATTTGGCCATTGTGGGCTCTGCCCTGGCTTGACGACAGTAAGGGTCAGCCCCACTTGGCCCAATTATATTACCGCTTGGAATGGGTCGCTTGCCATTTGCCCTATACCGTGCGAGATGCACAACTGCCTGCACCATGGGTTTTGGTTGTGGGTGGCTATCGGCGATGTCGCTGCTTTGATTGGCCACAGCTAGGGCCTTAACCCTGTTGGCCTTTTGTGGGCCTTGGGTCATCTTCGTTCAGCCCTCTCCCCCGCCCCTTTGGGCCGCGTGTGCATGTGGCCACGCGTGTGCTTCTGGGTTTAGGCGCCGCATTCGCGCCGCCTAACCATCGGTCGGCTTTGCCACCGAGTGGAGTTGACACTTAGCCCTCCACCTCTCCTCTGTCCTTGAGCATTGCCCCCACGCTCTCCGCTCGTATGTGGGCCTATGTTGATGCGAAATCGTCGCCGTTGGGTACTGTCCACGGCCGATTTCGACGACTTGTGGCCGGCTAAGTACATCTTAGCCACCGGCCGATCTTCAGTAAGTACACCCTCGACTTCTGGTTGCTCCGCCACATATGTTGGCATGATATTTCTCCTGGCCGCCCTAGTGTGCCGCCGTGGATTGCGGGTTTTGCCGCATTGATTTCTAACACCTTGTTTGGCCGTGACTAGTTCCGGCGCTTCCTAAAATCCTCGGGATAGCAGCTCTCTCAGCCAGGCAACGGTCTTGGATGCCTACTCCGCTATCAATGCCGTCACCGTTGTGTGCTCACCATCAAACGTCATGATTACGAGGTAGGGGAGCTTTGAACTCGTAATTTTATGAAGCATGCTTTGAATGAGTAGCAGCATGGTAGGAGTGTATGATTCCATGCTTTGGATGTTAAGTAACGATCCGATTACATGATATGCATGTAAGCACAATTATATGGCATGTTGAAATGTATATGACATGCATGTTGGTTGTAAGTACGTTGGATGTAAGTATGTGCTAGTGATGACTAGAGTGTTTGTTGGTAAGTTTCGTATGTTGATTGAGTATGTGCTAGTGATGGCTAGCGTGCATGTTTGGAGTATGTATGAATTATGCATGTGCTAGTGATGGCTAGCGTGCATGTTTGGAGTATGTATGAATTATGCATGTGATAGTGATGGCTAGCGTGTATGTTTGACGTATGTATGCATGTGCTAGTGATGGCTAGCATGCATGTTTGAAGTATGCATGGATTATGCATGTGCTAGTGATGGCTAGCGTGCATGTTTGAAGTATGTATGAATGTGTGTGCATGTGCTAGTGATGGCTAGCGTGTATGTTTGACGTATGTATGCATATGCTAGTGATGGCTAGCATGTATGTTTGACGTATGTATGCATGTGCTAGTGATGGCTAGCGTGTATGTTTGACGTATGTATGTAGGCACTAGTGATGGCTAGTGAGCATGTTTATAAGCTGCGTATGTATGACCTTATGTGTATGTTATACATATGTGTGATAGACATACATATGTATGATGACTATTTGACTATGCTATGGATATGTGTAAGTGTATGTGGGTAGAGGTATGGGCGATGGACAGTAAGAGGTGATAGAGGTTTTGCCTGGATTTGGATACGGATGTGTAAGCGTATGACAGATGGCAGAGGATATGAGTATGACGAGCAAGGATTAGAATGGATCGGTTTGGGTTGGATTGTATGTTGGGCGATTGTCTAACAGTAAGAGTGTTCATAATTGTACAAGCATAACGTACAGATTATGAAATGAAAAGTAAGCATAATAAGTGAGATATAAGTAAGAGGGTGACAACTGGGTTGGCTCTGAGGAGCTTCATTTGAGGATGTCAGTGTAAGATGATTTGGCCATAAGATGGATGGCGAAGTATGTAAGACTGTAAGGGTTTGATGTACGATGAGTTTTGTCCATGATGTGGACAGGTTAAGTGAAGTCTGCTGCCCTAACGAACTAGGGTTTCAATCAGGCTCAACTTTGGTTTGATCAGTCGAGGATTGTGAGTTTGTGTGGCATAATTGTACCGCATCATATACTTAATTCAAACTTGAATTATAATCACAGCTAATGATAGCGTTGTGAGTTCGAGACTTGAGGGTTCGAAGGATTAAGTTTCATGTTGGGCTAGCTGATAATGAGTCGGCTGAGCTTTTCTCATGTCTTGCCATAGTGTTTATCCTGCGGGATGTTATCTATGTGCTGTAAAGAGCACCAGATGTCTGATGCTCTGCTGAGAGCGACGTATGTTTCTGACTTTGTCTGTGTACTGTATGAAGCCCAGACGTCTGATGCTCTGTTGAAAGCGAAGTATGTTTTCGATTTGGTCTGTGTGCTGTATAAGCTCAGACGTTTGATGCTCTGTTGAGAGCGTTGTATGTTTCCACCCAAGAGTGGCACTGTATGTTTCTGTCCAAGTGGCACTATATGATTTCTGCCCAAGAGTGGCATTGGCACTATAAGACCCATTATAGTGGGCAATTCTCTGGCATTATAAGACCCATTATGGTGGGCAACTGTATGACCCCTTATGTGTGGGTGTTTATGTTTGCGCGCTCAGGTAAGTAGTATCATGGATCTATTCTTACCTGTTTGATCCAGTGCTCCATGAGCATTGGTGTGCCTTACCTTCAGAAAAGTCCATGGCGTCTAGTCACTCCCCAGAAGTTAAGGTGTTGCCCTAGTGGCATTCATTTCCATTTCGACGCTGGAGCCTATTAATTGTAAGGAGCTTCAGTGGTCGTTGATATGTGTACGATTATGTGTATGAGCACGACTGTAAGCATTTGAGTATGAACACAACTATAAGAGTATGTGTATGAGCATGACTGTAAGCGTATGAGTATGAGCACGACTGTAAGAGTATGTGTATGGGCACGACTATAAGAGTATGAGTACGATTGTGAGAGTATGTTTCTGAGTAAGACAGTAAGTGTGATTTTGTGTAAGCTATACGAGTAAGGTCATACGAGTATGATTGTACGAGTAAGGTCGTATAAGTATGCGTATGTTGTATGAGTAAGCGTACGATGGTACGAGTAAGTTTGTAAGACCCTGGATAAGGGTGTTTGTGTAAGTTTAATTTGATAGTATGATTTTGGCACGATGGTGCCTTTGGTATGATTTTGGCATGATGGTGCATTTGGTATGACTTTGGCATGATGGTGCATTTGGTATGTTTGTATGCGTATGAGCATGATATTGATATGCCTACCTGCTTCATGTTTGAGTTGCATGAATGTGTGGATTTATGAACTTTGTGAGTTCACTGTTTTGGATTCCCCTACTGGGTATTTTCCTACTGAGTATGAAAATACTCATTACCCTACTTTTTAGCCCCGTTGTATGGGAGGTATTGCAGGTTGTGCGGAGAGCTCATGGAGATGGACACTCGTTTCAGCGGTGGATTGATTCCCGTTGACTCAGGTATATGCTTCACTCACTGCGAGTTTATTTGTGCCATGATTTGATGTATTGGGTGAGATGAGAAAACAAGATGTTTATCTTTCTGGACTTTCATTTGGATTAGTCAGTGGACTGTTATGGGACTTGCACTCAGGGATGCCTGTGAGTGATTTGTATTTAAAGTCTATGATCATAGCAATTTATTCGTACGTGTGTTTTCGAGTAGCACTTGATGATATTTGCTTTGGCCGTACGATGTTTGACCGTATGATGAAAATATTTAGATGGAAAATGAATGTTTACTGTTTTAAATTATAAACTGTTTTATCATGTTTTGATTTTGTCATTTTTTCTCCGATTTACAGACGTTATATTGCAAAAAAATTTCGTGAATTTTAAGGAAAATGTGTGAAAAATCTCGGGCATTACATTGGCTATGGAGGTCTTTACCACGGGGTTTCCGCAGGTCTTCCCACGACCATATAGTGCATATGAAAAATAGAGTTGCATGAGCATCATGAAAGACTTGTGTTTCTCGCCAATATATGTCCATGAGCATAGCTGAGGTCTACTTCTCCAGATTTGTGGTGGGCTATTGAGAGCCCAAGGGATTTAGGTTAAGCTGCTGTTAAGCAGTCTACTCCAAGGCTGGACTTGAGCATTCAAGGATTTGACAGAGATTAATCTCTGAATCTATTTAATTTATATTTGTGTGTTAGTCTCATATATTGGGACTTTAATGTCCAAAGACCCTTAACAATGTGGGGACAAGTTGTGGGCTTGGTTGTGACAAAACTAGATAACAATAGAATAATTATTAGTGGTTTATGAATAATAATTAAAAATCTAAGCTTAGTTCCTCTATGGGTTTTATAAACTTATTTGATCTTATTACGTATAAATGAGTATACTCATGCATCTCTGTGATGCAGGTACCTTAGAGGAGCAGTAGCAGAGTAGCTGGATTCCTGGAGTAGGGACTCACTACTTGAGAGTAGGATTTGCTTTATTTTCATTAGATTGTAATAAGTCACTAGAGTTGTCATTTCATACTTTATTTGTTATTCTTAGTTGGTTATTAGATTTTTCACATGGATGAGACCTGGCTCTTTATTTAATGAATTTGATCTACTATTATTGTTAATCACAGTTTGATGCTATCATTATGTTGGAAAATGGTAGTCTTGGATTGAGGTTTATTTTAGTTGTTGGTTTGCATGATTTTATTTGAGTAAAAAAAGAAAAAAATACTAAAATTTTCCGCTGCATTTACTTCAAAAATGTCATTTTGAAAACCCCGGTCATGACACTAAGAGCTAGAGAGACCACTATGGTTTTATTGGTAAGTTATCATTCATTTCATCAAACAACATTCTAGCAAAAATATTTTAGCTTATAGATCAATGAAAAGGTCACAAACAATGTTGGAACAACAAGAAAGAAACGAAACCCACTTTTTCATCACCAAAAATAGTGATACACAAGGGGTAACACAACTCAAAATAGTGATATCTCTTTTCCATAATTGGCATGCCTTAGGGAGAGAGAGGGAGAGGGAGAGGGAAAGGGAAAGGGAAAGGGAGAGGGAGAGGGAGGAGGCAGAAGAAAAGAGAGAACTGGGACTTTTTTTGTCACCCAATAACTAACTAAAGATATTACCATGAAGTAGAGAAGAAGAAGGGTCGAGGAAGTACTGTGAAACAAGATAGATGGTCACTGATGAGTCAATCGGAATTCTTAGTATCAAACTATTAGATTTGGTGATGGATGCGAGATTGGGTTAGCAGTACTGCAATGGACGGTCATCGACGAGGTTGTCGATCGGGAAATGCTATGTGGCTAGTGACCTGAGGTGAGCCTGGGTCAGACGGGAGGAAGAGGGAGTGAAACAGGAGGGATGGAAGGTCATCAAAAAGCTTGTTGGTGGAGAAATGCTTGGTGGCGAGCCACCAAAGGTGAGGTCTGAGGAAGAGTGAATCTAGAGGATGATGGCCTGGAGGTAAGTTGATTGTTGACACAATTGGGATGAGGGCTGGGTTATTGTTGCTTCAAACCCTAGTTTACAGACATGTTAAATAGAACGTGATTGATGTTTGTAAGATGTAAATCCGAGGGCAAAATTCTAATCCGTTAGCGGGAATGAGCTTGCGCTTAGTGTATCCTTGTACATGTGTTGTGTCACAGGTAGAAGACAACATGTAGAAGCATAACAATTAAGGGGGCGTTTAGGTACTGAATTAATTCAGTAGCGAATTAATGCAAAAAATTCGCTGTCAAATGTGAATTACGTTTGGTAAGAGAATGTTAGAATAAATTCAAATGTCGCATTAAATCCAATTTTAAAACTTTAAACTGATATAACTCTTTCTCTCAAACTCGGATATGCACGTTCTTCATACCATTACGCTTTTAAATTCAAGCTCTATCAAACAAGATCTCACAAGGGTAGGTAATTTTGAACTTTCAAAGTAGGCCTTACCTATGTGACATGTTTCTCAAAGCTCAAATCGATATGAAAGATAACCGTTAAAAAATAATATAATCTGTAATTTTCAAAACGAGGACTAGGAGACTAAATCGACATGAGGTGATTCAGGCTTGAAATGGCCTGAATCAACTTCAATACTGAATTTTTAATTCTGCACAGCTTCTACACACAAACAGGAATATAAAAATTCAACTCTAAATTGAGGCTGAATTAATTGAATCTTTAGAAGATTCAATACCCAAATAGCCCCTAACTCTTGGGTTTCTATCTTATTTTTGTTAGTAGAATAAATATAAGCATGTGGGAGTTTCAATTGTTTTGACTTATTATTAGAATGATGTAACAATATATAAGTGCCCAACTCTTGGTTCATGTGTCTTCTTTAACTTTCTCTAGTAAATTAGAGATATATTTACTATATAATATCTCAGTGTATTGGATTGTACAAACAATTATTCATGCCCCCAAGTTTTTCCTAAGTCATGATTTCACGACCTCCTTTTAAAAGTTTTACTTCCTTACAATTTTATTCCATTACATCACATTTTGTAAGATAATATTATACTTTAGAAAATTGGGAGTGTGACAAATGATCATGACTTAAAATTTTCTTTTATAAATGACTTGGAAAAGTTTATGCATGTTGGAGCAACTCTTATATTTCAAAAAAGATATTTTAAAATCTTGATCGAGACAACTTGAATATTCTTAGAATTGGATGTGTTCATAATTTTATTACGAAGATTGTTTAAGTTGTACTTCGTAGCTTAAAGTTGTCTAATTAAAGCATGAATTTTTTTTTCTAAAGGAATGCTCTTCGTATAATTAGTTTTGGATTAAGAACCGTAGATTCTTCATGCATTTTACCATTGCTGCGAGCATTTAAGAACTTAGTAGGAATGTTCATAAGTTGCACATGTTCTTTACCTTCAACTAATTTAATGATAATTTTAGAACTTGATGGATTAGACTCTATATAGCCTAAGTCCTCTCTTGTCGCGGCCATTTTTACTTATGCTCAAAATCTTATCTAATTGCTCATGCCTTTATGTGAAAACTTTCACTTTTTCTTCAGAAATTTTAAACTGGCTTTGTTTGCAAAGATACAATCTCTTATTTCAACTCTTTAATCTCTTTAGCAAGCTTGTTATTTTTTTAACAATTGGAGTGAATCTTTCAGCAATTTATAATTAATAAACCTTTTGCATATTCTAAATATGATTTAAGTAGAACCATTATTATCATTAGGAGCACGAGAATCAAAATAATAACTACAAGAGTCAGAATTAGAAGCATTAGCATGACAGTTATATGACACCATCATCAAACTTATGAGAATCATCCATATCGACAAGCAAATAAGCAAACTATAGAGCTACCAGCCATATTATCATAAAACAAAAATCAGATTCACACAAGCAGCAAATCTTTCTACATGCAAACAACTCCTTCGAAATCCCTAAAGAAAAACAACCTAAAGAAATCCAGATAACTCGTTCACAACATTTATCAAATGACAAGGATCTTGCAGAGTATGGCCATTCCGCGATCCTTTATATAAGATAATTGTGTTTTTGATATAACGCTCGCAAGAATCATACTCTTTCTATCCCATAATAGCTCCATTAAGTAATTTTTATTGAACGATGGGGCAATTTTTTTTTAAATAGAGCTTTTAATATAAGACCGAAGTAGTATTTATATCATTGTTGTTGTAACAGAGTTCTGAGTTCTCATCCTCATCACAGAGCATGGTTATGGTCGTGGTAATGGAAACTCCTGTAGATGTAATTGGCCAACCACTTGGAAGTCAGGAAGCATGCCACTGCCACCGAGACTATCATACTTCTTGAAAGTGAAGACATCGCATTTTTTTTCACTACTGCAACTACCCCGATAAGAGCTATGGAGATAGCCTGTAGAGATACTTCTACAACTTTAAGGCCCTTCTCGGCGGCACGACAGCTACTGCAGTGAACAACATGGGACCAGTACCTGCAATAAACATTTAAAACAATCACAAGTTTCCAAGAGAACAGAACCACCTTTTACAATATTCTGTGGCTAAAATCTTGCCAGGAATTACTTACCTATCCATTAGTTGTTCTCTCGGAGGACTCGGAGGGAGTCCTGCCCCAAACTTAGGTGCCCATGGTACCTGATTCCCTCCATACTTTCTCAGCCATCCCCGCAATCCAACTACAAGAGCGTCTGATTTTGTAGGAACAAAGCAGGCATCATGCCATTTGGAAGAGCCAATGTCGGCTATTTTTCGTTCCTATAAGCAGTAAATACGATGTCAGTGTTGGCAATCACATGTAATTTGTGATATTGCTAGAGTGTTACTAGTTACACAATGCGGTTGTAGTGAAAACAAGAGCAAAAATAGCCATACTATATCTTTCTATACAGAAACTTAATGGGGTTACCTCTACATGAAGCAGATATAGATCAGAATCAATAACCATGTGAAATCCGTGAACGTGAAACACCCATCGTGGTACAACTCGATCTATCCAAGGTGAAAATTTTCGTGAGAAGACCGTGATCAATCTGCTATGCCCGGACTCACAGGAATGCTGAAAAATATCAGAAGTTCCCTCCTCTGGACAGTTATTGCAGGAAGTTCCTGTGACATTCCAGATGAAGCTGAAAGTTAAGCACAACAGTATCTCATCTATAATCAAAAAAATCAGTGAGATAATCAAAGCACATTCTGATGCTTTACCAATGAGATGGATGCTTTAGTACTTCGCTATAGCAGCGATCATGTTTAGCAGAGAAGCCAGATGCATCAAATGTTTGAATGGTTATATCGAGTGGCCTCCCTCCTTCTCTATCGCGCTAAAACTGTGGAATTTTTTTTTTGATATTTTAGATAATAATAAAAACACTTACTTCTACATTAATAGTTCTATTTTTTTAAATGAATTTATTTTAAAAAATTAAATAGTGATATTAATTTAGGAGAGAGAGAATACTTAACTTGGGGATATAAACCTGACACACGGACAAAAACGAATCAATTTCTAAGTCCAGAAACAAGGCTATATGACATACTATGAAGAATTGATATAACACGTTTCATTTCAAATTTAATGTTTAAGATACATCTAAAAAGAAATTTTTTTTTATGTTTTAATTATAGATTTGAAGATTTATTAATTAGAGCACCACAATTTCTACCACCTATATCATTATTATCAATTTCTAATAAAGCTTGGGGCTGTTTGGGTGTGAAATTTTAAAAAAATAGAAGTAATTTTTTTTAGAATTAATTCAATTGAATTTACAATTGAATGAGAATTAAAGTTAGTAATGGAACTAAAATAAATTCGGATATTGTGTCAAAATAATTTCTAAAACTTCAAATTAACATAACTCTCTCTCCTGAACTTGGAGATGCATGCTCTCGGTTATATTGTGTTCGTATTGACAAGCCTTATCAAAAGATATCCTACTTTGGTAGGTAATTTTAAACTTTTAAAGTGAGTCTCACTTATATAACACATATTTCGATGCTTAAATCAATATGAGAGATAAAAATTAAAAAATAATAGGATCTTTAATTCCAAAATGGGGGGCTGGGAGTTAGAATCGATAGAATCACTTCGCGAGGTGATTTGGTGATTTTGGCTGATTCTAACTGAAAATATCCTGAACTCAAATTTTTAGTAAAATTTTTAATTCTACTCACCTTTAGCACCCAACCAGGATTTAAGTGATTCCTAGTAGAATTTGGTCGAAATCAATAGATTTCTTACCTAGTTTCTACACCCAAGCAACCCCTAATATACCTATCATCCTATATATTTACATAAATGATAGTTATAATACTTAGAGATAAGATAATCTTGGTGACTGTGGAGTGTAGTGATACTACTGGGTTGGGTTTTGGCCAAACTGAACTCATTACTATTTAATAAATGGTACCCCAAATCAAACCCGCGCCAAATATGCCAAACCCGAACCTTACGCCTTTAAAATAAAAAAAATATATTTTTATACTTTTTTTCAAATTATTTAGTTATAAAAAATATATTTTAAAATGTATTAGTGACGCTTTACAAAGCATCACTATTAGTTTTAAATTTTTTAATATTATATTATTAGCGGTGCTTTAAATAAGTATTTTTTTTAAAAAAATTTATTATATTAATGACGTATACTAAAGTGTCGCTAATAAGGACTTATAATCATAAGTTGTTAATAAGTTATTTTTTATTTTTTTTTAAATAATTTTTTTATTAGCGACGTATAAAATAACATCGCTAATAATTTATTATTAGCGACATAAAAAAATAAACGTCACTAATAATTTATTATTAATGACATAATTTTAATAATAATGACACAAACACATATAACGCTAATAGGCACTGTTAACGATGTTTTGTGTTATATATGCGTCACTAATAGGAGCAACGTTTTGTGTTATGTGTAATTAGTAGGCAATAGCGATGATACTTTTTTTGACGTTAATAACAATGCTATTTATATATTATTAATAGTTATTAATAACACTTAAAAGACTATTAGTGATACATAAAATATTACTAAAAGCCCTTTTTATTGTTATAAAATTGAAAGTGAATAGATGCATATCTCTCTGAATCTAGCATCTCGGGCATTGCCATTATCCCACTGTGAGCATAGGCCACATGTGCAGGATCCATGAGGTTTTAAGTTAATACTTCGTACCTACAATGCGACACTGATGTCAAACCAAATGCAGCGTCGTCGTACTTTTGAAAAAGCTAGTGTACATGAAATAGAAATAAAGGCCAAAGTATTATGATTGAGTAGTGCCATATTGACGTGAAGATTCTCACGTCATGGGCTTAATGATGTGAAAAAGATGAAGTAGTGTTTTAATCGTATGACTCGTAACGTCGTGAAAGCATTTTTTAAGTATTAAATACCCATATGGGAGATCTCTCATACTAAACCAATTCAAATGAGAGGGATCATCCAACTCCTGGATGTAGTGCGGTTTTTTGCTAGAAAAAATATCTTTGCAAGCCGGATCTGTGCTTGGCCAGAACCAAACGATCTTATTTTGTTCACAACTGGGATAAACTGCAGCACATGCCCTCTTAAATGCGTGAACCTACAGAAATTTCAATTGATCATAATCCATGCCAGAAAGTTAAAGTCGGGAGAGTTTTATAATTACAGCAAAAAATAACAACTTATGCTGAAGGTGGACGTTAAATTAATAAAATAATTACCGGTGGGCCATCTGGGGGAGATTGAGGTATAAGCTTACAGTTACCGGCGCCGTCGAAGCACCAGCCATGGTACACGCATTGCAACCTGCCCCACTGGTCGATCCGCCCTTGGGACAGCGGTGCCAGCCGATGGGGGCACGAATCGTCAAACACCTGCCATCTTCCCTCGACGCGGTCCCACCACACCACCACATCCAGGCCCATCACCCTCTTGGCATGCGGGACCCTCTTGTCCAGGTCGCACACCGGCGCCAGCGGGTACCAGTTCGAGAACCATTCGAACTTCTCTTCCAGTTTCTCCGTCTTAAGCTCCGGCGCCTGCGGCGGTGGCTCGGAGGAAACGGTGGAGGAAGCAGAGAACGCATGGGGCCGGAATTGGTGGTGGGAGTTTGGTGGCAGGGAGCAGCTGATCAGCGACCAACGGTGATGGAATGAGGTCGACAAAATGGGTTTACTAAGTGAGGTTGTTTGTGGGCATGAGGGGCGGAGAAACGATGAATGATAGTATGGGAGGAGAGCCTCCATGAATCTTGATTGTAAGAGTTTGATGCAGTTTTTGAGTGCTCTCACACACGAAGTCGGGGTTATATATTACAAACTAAGAAAACGCGATCCAAGGTGAAGAGCAGAAGTGACTAGTTCGCTGGAAGTAATTGATGATACACAGTTTTCTTTCCAATTAAAAAATGGAAGTTGCTGACATGCGGTGCCGAGCGTAGGCCCAGGAATTACGAGGCGGCAGGCGATGAAGTAAGGTGTTGGTGAGAATGGGACGTGATATAAATTGTACAATCTTTAATAAGTACGACTTATTCTTTTAAATTATTTTTAAGGTGGTGGTGAGATTTCCTTTTCTCATTTTTTAACTCTTCTCCAGATGATTTTAATTTAGTATTGTCTTTTGTAAGCAATGCATTTTCTTCGTTTGGGTACTAAATTATTTACCTAATGTAATTATCTCTCTCGAATTTGGATATTTACGTTTTTCATGTTATTATATTTTTAAATTTGAACTCTATCAAATAAAATCTCACAAGAGTAGGTAATTTTGAACTTTTATAATAGGTCATATCTATATAACATGTTTTATGAGGCTCAAATCAATATGAAAAAAATAGTTAAAAAATAATAAAATTTATAATTTTTGAAATAGGGACTAGGAGATTGAATCGATTGAATCACCTTAATTAAGGCCGATTTGGGCTTCAGATGGCCTGAATTTAATTTCAGTACTCGATTTTTAATTTTATGTATTTTTTACACACAAACAAGATTCTAAAAATTTAATATTGAATTGAAGTTGAATCGACTAAATCTTTTGACAATTCAATACCCAAACAACCCCTGAGTCTGCAATTTTTCTTTGTAGTTCTTTCTTCCCCTTGCCCCATCCTTCGTGTTTTTTATGCAAAGTTACAATTTCTTATTTCAACTCTTTAATCTCTTTAGCAAGCTTCTTGTTAGTTTTTGACAATTTGAATCAATCCTTCAGCAATTTATAATAAGCCTTTTGCATATTCTAAATATGATTTATGATGGGATCGAAGTTCCAAATCTAACTGATTTAACTACTTATTTAGTTAAAATTAAAAGACCAAAATGTCAATGTACCCCACAACTCATTTCGACGGTAGCTTAAACCTTAAGTTAGTGATTGACAAAACTGCCCCTATGTTCTAAAATCTGCTCAAACTGTTCAACAAAATGCTCCTTTGCATTTCATCTATTTTAATTGGACTTCATCTATTTTAATTGGACTTATTCTGGTTCAACTAATCTCATCAATTTAAGTAGAACCATTATTATCGTTAGGAGCACCATGATAAAAATAATAACTACAAGCGTTAGAATTAGAAGCATTAGCATTACAATTATATGACATCATGATCAAAGTTAAAGAGAGTCGTCCATATCGACTCAAGCAAATAAGCAAACTACAGAGCTACTAGCCATATTATCAAAAAACAAAAATCAGATTCACACAAGCAGCAAAGCTTCTACATGTAAACAACTCCTTCGAAATCCCTAACAACAATACCAGCCATTGTCCGAGGCAATCCTGAAAAACAACCTAATGAAATCCAGACACTCGTCCACAACATTTATCAAATGACAAGGATCTTGCAGAGTATAGCCATCCTGCGATCCTTTATATAAGATAATTGTGTTTTTGATATAATGCTCGATAGAATCGTACTCTTTCTATCCCATATTAATAGCTCTATTAAGTAGTTTTTATTGAATGGTGGGATAAACCTTTTTCTAAATAATGCTATTAATATGAGATGGAAAGAGTATTATATCATTGTTATTGTAACAGAGTTCTGAGTTCTCATCCTCATCTCAGAGCATGGTTATAGTCGTGGTAATGGAAACTCCTGTAGATGTAATTGGCCAACCACTTGGAAGTTAGGAAGCATGCCACTGCCACCGAGACTAACATACTTCTTGAAAGTGAAGACATCGCATTTTGCTTTACTGCAACCATCCCGACAAGAGCAATGGAGACAGCCTGCAGAGATACTTCTACAACTTTAAGGCGCTTCTCGGCAGCACGACAGCTACTGCAGTGAACAACATGGGACCAGTACCTGTAACAAACATTTGAAACAATCAAGAGAACAGGACCTCCTTTTCCAATATTCTGAGGCTAAAATCTTGCCCGGAATTACTTACCTATCCATTAGTTGTTCTCTCGGAGGACTCGGAGGGAGTCCTGCCCCAAACTTAGGTGCCCATGGTACCTGATTCCCTCCATACTTTTTCAGCCATCTCCTCAATCCAACTGCAAGAGCGTCTGATTTTGTAGGAACAAAGCAGGCATCATGCCATTTGGAAGAGCCACTATCGGCTATTTTTCGTTCCTATAGCAGTAAACACGATGTCAGTGTTGGCAATCACATGCAATTAGTGATATTGCTAGAGTGCTACTAGTTACACAGTGCAGTTGTAGTGAAAACAAGAGGAAAAATAGCCATACTATATCTTTCAATACATAAACTTAATGGGGTTACCTCTACATGAAGCAGATATAGATCGGAATCAAGAACCAGGTTGTGTCCAACGTGAAACACCCATCGTGGTACAACTCGTTCTAACCAAAAAGGAAAATTTCGTGAGAAGACCGAGATCAATCTGCTATTGCCTGGACTCACAGGAATGCAGATAAATATCAGAAGTTCCCTCCTCTGGACAGTTATTGCAGGATGATCCTGTGACATTCCAGATGAATCTGAAAGTTAAGCCCAACAGCATCTCATCTATAATCATAAAAATCAGTGAGATAATCAGAGCACATTCTGATGCTTTACCGATGAGATGGATGCTTTAGTACTTCGCTCCGACTTTGGATAAAAGTAGAATATGCAAGGTGCTATGAACCTGCTATAGCAGCGATCATGTTTAGCAGAGAAGCCAGCTGCATCAAATGTTTGAATGGTTATATCGAGAGGGCTCCCTCCTTCTCTATCGCGCTGAACTGTGGAACATTTTTTTGATATTTTAGATAATAATAAAAACACTTACTCTTTCTATTCTATATTAATAATTTTATTTAATTTTTTAAAACTAATTAACTTTGGCGATATAAACCTGACACACCGACAGAAACAATACAGAAAAAAGGCCATGTGACATAATATGAAGACTTAGATATATCACACATTTTATTTTAAAATTAATGTTTAAGATACTTCTAAAAAAATATTTAATTTTTTTATGTTTAAAATATTGATGTGAAGACTTAAGTTGGACCACAAGTACCATTTCTACAATAGATATCAACGTCATAGCATTAGGGCCGCAAGAATTCGGGCTGGCCCGGCCCGGCCCGTCAATTTACGGGTTTAGGCTTTCAAATATAGATTACGGGCCGGGTTGGGCCTAAAATTTCGTAACTTATTAAGTTTCGGGCCGGGCTTGGGCCTAGACAAAAATTTTACCAGCCCGACCTGGCCTGTAATGTTCAGTCACATTTGTTAGGTATCTCTTCTGTTTATATTAGAGGTACATTACCTTAATCGTCTATTTTTACCCCCCTCTCTCTCGTCGTGCTGTTTCTAAGCGACCCTTTTGGTGATAAATACTGGGGACTGGACCTGGAGCATGTGTTGCTATTTTTGTACAGTCATGGGGGCACTTGTTCCCTAGCCAACCCCTTTCTATGTCTAACAACAACAGCGACCCAAGAGGGAAAAGATGTGGGGCAGAAAATGGAACACTTGGGTGGAATGGGAGGGCAAAAGGGTCCTCATTGAACAGGTTGATTAGTTTGATTCTTGAATTTTAATTATGCAGTTTTTTCCTTTCTAATTATAGTTTTTTGGGGGCTTGATATTTGGATTAGGGCACTGGATTGGAAACCCACATTTTTGTTTGATTTGTTCTAACTTTCTGATTAGGGAGTCTTAAGGTTTGATCTGACATAGGTTTTCGCTAATCGAGTTTCTCACGGGGTTCTGATTTGCAATCTCTGGGCTTTGATCACGTGGGTATTCTTGGTTTCGGGATTTTGGCGGTAAAATAGAAAAAAGTTCGAAACTTTACCAACAGTTTGGGGGCTCTGAGGTTGTTTGTTACTTGAGCAGGAAGTTCTTCTTTGATGCATGTCTTTGTGATCACGGTGATTTAAATTTGCATGTGTTAAAGGGGGAGACTCCGTTTTGAACTGTGTCATTTGGTGTTTATTTGTTTAAACATTATGATCTTTTCGATTAGTCATGACTAATCAACAAACTACTGATCAACATCGCCATTAAGTTGGATTTGGAGAAGACGGCTGAGAGAGTTGCGACCAGGAAATCAATAAGGGTCGGTGAAGGGTTGGAGGACTTGCGGGCCAGACATACAAGAGGCGGAAGACGACAGGAGAGCATAGGGAGCGGTGTGAGGGAGGGAGAGGAGGAGCTTGGCCTGCTGGTTGGCGATGTGGAGGGAGGAACGGGATGAAGAGAGGGTAAGCCCGAAAGCTCGTAGCCTGGCCCAAGCCCGTCTAAATTTTTCTCCGGGCCAAAATCTTAACATTAGCTCCGAGCCTAGGAAGTTTTTGTTTTCTTTTTGGCTCATAAGAGCCCGGCCTATTTGCACCCCTAATCATCATCAATTTTCAACCTCCTTATATATATTTATATAATTGATATTAGATAAAGAAAATATTTTTTATGCTTTTTCTTCAACACGAGCCGAGCATAAAAAAATGTTTAAGAAGTATCGGATTTTAAAATTGATAATACACACACTAATATACATAAGCATAAATATTATTTACTATAATATATACTAATATATATATCGCCGATCTTAAAATCTAACAATTTTTAAGCATTCCTTACGTTCTACCTACAGTCAACACTTCCTTGTTACTGAAGGGTTTGGGCTTTACTCGTTGCCATTTAAAAAATGGTAACCCAAATTTGACCCTGCCTAAATATGTCAAACCCATTCCTTACCCTTTGAAATTAAAAAATATTATTTTATAACAATTGGTTAGTTATGAAAAATATAAATTTTTAATAAATTATTTTTTTAATTTATTAATTTTTGTTAAAACGCGGGCGATCGGCAGCTGTTGGTGGCGCTCGCATGCCCATCAGGACATTTAGCGGTGCCAATTGGTGGAGCTTCGCCGCTGGCAATGACTATGAGTTGAGCTTGTACAGATTCGAATCGATGGAATCAGCAGGGACGGGGAGTTAACGAAGGCCTTGTGATTCAAAAATCGGGGCTGGGGTCATCATGCGCTTCGCTTTTTCCATAGCACCGTCGTCTTCGAAGAGTGCAATGCGAATACCTTGTTTCTGCGCTTGCCGCAAGCATTTGGGGCAGCGCACTGCACCGCAGGAGGCGGATCAAAGGGCCATGGCTTCTCCAGAAGATCTAATGCTCGTCGTAATCTCCGATGCCCATGTCGGTGGTGGGGCATGCCTGAAGGCGCCAAGAGGCTGTCAGAGGGGGAGTGTTATGTGGGGACGGGGGATTTCGGCAGCGAGGCTAGCCTCCATGGCAAACAACAGGGCCGTTATCAATGGCGGACATGGTCATGGCGGTGGAGAGAGATAGATGGGGTGAAGAGCCATCTTGGATTTGGAGAGGGGTGGTGGACAGGTGATCAGCTGCGGCTCAAGCGACTGCGCTTTTGGTAGTGTGGCCATGACAGATCTGGCCAGTGCTAGCTGCCATCTGGCGGAACTGGAGGTGAAAGACCGGGGAAGGGGCCAACTATATGCCCAACCTTGTTTTTTCTATTGCCAAATTCAAAGCATATCTAGTGCTAGCTGCCATGGCCATGGTACCCATCGTTGCTCTGACCATGGCTGCCATGGTCGCAGCAGCGGTAGCCATGGTCGTGCCTGCCAGCGTCACTAGTGATATTTCCGGCATCGGCAGTAGTTCTGGCACCAATTCCGGCACCAGTGTGGAAAGCAGGGGATAAGTACGAGAAAAAGGGGTGTAGTAAGAAATGAGGTGGGTAGGAAAGATTTTAGTATATTAATAAATAGGAAAAATAAGGCCAATGAGGGAAACTGTAGGGCCAATAATAATAGCGTACGTTCATATAAAAATGGGAGTTGAGGAGATACTTATCTGCCTGCATCCAGTATCTCGGGCATCGGCGCTATCCCATGATGAGCATAGGGAAAATGTGCAGGGTCCATGAGGTTTTCAATTAGTACTTCGTACCTGAATTGCCAACAAAAAATTCACCTCTATGTCAACCAAATGTAGAGTCCTCGTATTTGTGAAAAAGCTAGTAGTGTACATGAAACAGAAACAAAGGCTAAAGTATAAAATACCCATATGGGATATCTCTCATACTAAACCAGTTCATATAAGAGGGATTATCCAACTCCTGGATGTAGGGCGGTTTTTTGGTAGAAAAAATATCTTTGTAAGCAGGATCTGTGCTTGGCCAGAACCAGACAATCTTATTTTGCTCACAACTGGGATAAACTGCAGCACATGCCCTCTTGAATGTGTGAACCTGCAGAAATCTCAATTGATCATAATCCATACCAGAAAGTTTAAATAAACAGGTTTAAGTCTAAGTCGAAGAGTTTTATGGTTAAGGCGAAAACACAAAAATTAGCATCAATAACACCTTGTGCTAATGGTGGACGATAAACGAATTAAATTAATTAAATAATTACCGGGGGACCATCTGGGGGAGATTGAGGTATAAGTTTACAGTTGCCGGCGCCGTCGAAGCACCAGCCGTGGTACACGCATTGCAACCTGCCCCACTGGTCGATTCGCCCTTGTGACAGCGGTGCCAGCCGATGGGGGCACGAGTCGTCGAACACCTGCCATCTCCCCTCGACGCGATCCCACCACACCACCACATCCAGGCCCATCACCCTCTTGGCATGCGGGACCCTCTTGTCCAGGTCGCACACCGGCGCAAGCGGGTACCAGTTCAAGAACCATTCGAACTTCTCTTCGAGTTTCTCCGTCTTAAGCTCCGGCGCCTGCGGCGGGGGCTCGGAGGAAACAGTGGAGGAAGCAGAGAACGCATGGGGCCGGAATTGGTGGTGGGATTTTGGTGGCAGGGAGCAGCTGATCAGCGACCAGCGGTGATGGAATGAGGTCGACAAAATGGGTTTCCTAAGTGAGGTTGTTTGTGGGCATGAGGGGCGGAGGAAGGATGAATGATAGTATGGGAGGAGAGCCTCCATGAATCTTGATTGTAAGAGTTTGATGCAAGTTTTTGAGAGCTCTCACACACGAAATCGGGGTTATATCTTACTAACAAATATTATGCGATCCAAGGTGGAGCAGAAAAAAACAAACGTGGGGCCTGGAGAGTCGTCACTAGTCAGTAAGTCCAGTCAAAGGCTCATGTGCTGGAAGTTGATAATACATACACAGTCTCATTTGCCTTCTTAAACAGAAACCTAAGCTTTTTCCTCCGAAGTTGAAGTTGCAGACTTGCAGTACCGAGCGTAGGCCCGGGAATGATAAGAGAGAGGAAGCAGATGATGAAGTTGGTGAGAATGGGACATGAAGTTTTGACAATTTCGCAGATGTTGCCTATCTTTGCTGTATTAGAGTACGGAAAGATACTAGGCCGGCATTGATAACTATATATTTAATTTATACACCAAATTTATATACATGCGATGTTTTTTATAACTGAAAGTAGGCCTCACGTAGCCCACTTTTTATTTTCTAACAAAAATCTGCCATTTCAAAGATGGATAAATTCGTTGAACAGATTTGGTGTTATATTATTTCTCACACTAGGCCAAATGTATAATGTGCAATTTCTGTGGTTGTTTTAATTGGAACGGGGTAAAGGAATGTACAATTTGGTTGGGAGTTTTAATCAAAATAATAAGTTTTCTTATTGTTAGGTGAGACCTCCAAAAATTTCCATGCGATAGTAGAGTAAGTGAAGTAGAGTTTATGAGTATGTCTTCTCTTCCCCTTCCTCGTCCAATAAAAAATAAACAATGACCTTAGATGTCTTGTTTCTTTGTTTTTATTTAACTAGAGTAGGTTGGATAAAATAGGGGGTTAGTAGATATTAAGTGTAGAATTTTGCAATGACAATCCAAATATAAAATAGGAATATGATAAAAGTAAATAGAGTAAGATACGATATTTATGTGGTTTGGCAAGATGCCTACGTTCACAACCGGAGAGAATTTTTCTACTATCACTTGAGAAATATCCGGATGAATTACAGACCTCTCAAATAGCCCCTTGAGAGAACCCCTTTGTACACCCTATTTTTCACATCCCTCTTATAAAAATAAAGCCTAGATATGAAAACTCTCTTTGCCCAACCGAAACCAAAGAGAAGAAGTAAAACCTCTCAGCCTCACGTAAAGAAGGAAAACAAAATTCCCAAAGTTATAGTGAGATAAGTATTAAAAAACTAATTTGTCGGTTCACCCTTATCATATCCGTAACGTCCTTGAGAGAAGTTTATCTTGGCTGGACTCTTGTTACTCAAGTCACATACAACATTAACTATCTACCGAATGTGGATACCTGCTCACTCTATAGAGGTAGGGATGGATAAAGTAGGGAGTGGTAGACTCCTCATCCATTTTTTCTTAACCTTTAGCCAAAAATGTTCTTTCCCCACATCCACTCTTTTACCTAAAACTGGATGCACTCATATCTTATAGTATATGTAAATATCGTTTCCTTCTAGAAACCCAACCACCTTCACTCCATTACATGTAAGGCTAGGAGGAGATGCAAGTGGGACCTCTAACATGAGGGTTATTAAGTTTTAGCTCATTCTTGTTAGAACATATGACTACATATGTATTGTAAGTGACTAATTTCAATAAACAAAAATGTGTCAAAACTTCATCTACGATGTTAGTCTTAAAGTATGATTAGATTAGTGTCATAATCAAGTCAAATTCAGAATTTAAAGACTTCACCGATAGGAGCGGACACATTCTGAAGGTTTAAAGATGAGGATTACAATGAGTGACAAAGTTTAAAAGTTCACACTTTACATACACATCTTTAGGAAGTGCAACCATTTTTTCATCAAGGATCAGGTAATTGAAGAAACTTAAGGAGAATCAATGATAAAAAAGACATCTTTGATTAAGGAACTAGAAGAAGACAAAGGCAAAATATGAGAAAAATCTTCAAGGATTTGACAGATGGAGAATCTTGAATACTAATAAAGAAGAGGACTGAACAAAGAAAATAATTTTTATTTGTGTTGAATCAAGAGAGAGGTTGGTTGGTAATTTTTTACTTCTTGTAAGTTCTTGCTTGCTAGTGCATTGATTTGGCTTAATAAGGTCGTTGTAGCTTTTTACCCTAGTAGGGGTTTTTCATGTAAAAAATGTTGTGTAAATGCTTACATGATTGTGTAGATTGCTTAATAGATTAATCATATGTTTTGCCAAGGATTTTTTTTAGTTTTCGCCATATAAATTTATGTGAGATATAGAGGTCATAATTCTTAATTCTTACTTGATTAAAAGTACTAGTTTTAGAAGTAATGTAGTTGTAATGCCCGAGTTTTTTTATATTTTCTTTAAAATTTATACAAAAAATTGTAATATAATGGCTATAAATCGAAAAAATTGACTAAATTTAAAACCTATAAAAATAATTTTTATAAACTTAAAACATCATATATCTATTTCCCACATAATTTTTTTTTATTCATTGTACAACCAAACAAAATATTTTTAGGCGTGCATCGAAAACAAAATAGGTAACTGTGGTTGAGGTAAAGACATGTGGATGTTAACCCTTTGATTGTTGACAAATGAGACAATGATGCACCACATTTCCCACCCCTCTTTTTAAACTTGGCCAGTAAAACCTCTCAGCCATTAAATAAATAGTTTTACCTTTTCCAAGATGACCAGCTAAACCCCCATTATGTAGTTCCATAATAAGCTTTTTCTGCAAAGAGCATTGAGGTACATATAAAAGTTGGCCTTTATATAGATATCCTTAAATTATATTGTATTTAGTATGCTAAATTAATCCAACTTTACAGTCTTTCCAGATTTCTTAAAAATATGCTTCTTGCACATATATATTATATTCAAAACCAAATACCCGAGTTTGAAGAGTAGTTAAAAAATTTACTCTCCTACTGAGAGCCATTTCCATTGTATTAATTGTCCAGATTAATGTTTCATCAAAAAGGTATATTCTTGAATTTTAGTAGCCCATTTAGCATGTAATCTATCCAATTTATTTTGTGACTGCAAATATTTGAGAGATTGGTGGTCTGTGTGCAATAGACTTCATGTGAATCAGATAATGTCTTCAGTATTAAAGCTTGCACCAAAGCAAACAATTTTAATTTATATGTGGACCACTTCTGCCTGGCTTCATTAAGTTTTTCACTGTAATAAGTAATGGGTTTACCTTCCGGATTTAGAACAACACCTATATCCCACACTCCACTTTGAACACTTTGAAAAAGTTTGGTAAAGATAGTACAGGAGCTTCACTCAATTTTTGTTTAATTACCACAAAACTTTTGGTAGCATCTTCATTCCATTGAAAATTGTTTTTCTTTAAACACTCTGTCATGGGAGCAGCTAAACTATTGAAATTCCTAACAAATCTTCTATAGAAAGTGGCAAGACCATGAAAGCTTATGAGTTGACTCAATGTTTTATTAATAGGCCAATTTTTAATTGCTTGAACTTTTTTGTCATCTACCTTAATCCCTTATGAACTAACAATATAACCCAGAAATACAAGATGATCTTTCAGGATGATACATTACTTTAAGTATACCAACAATGAATGGAACTTAAGTAAGAGGAAAACTTCCCTGAGATGTTGAATATGTTCATATTCACTTTTAATGTAAACCAAGATATCATTAAAATACACTACTATAAACAATCCAAGTAATGACTTTAATACATATGTCATAATTCTCATAAATATACTAAGAGCATTAGAGAGTCCAAATGGCATTACAAGTCATTCATACAACCCTCCCTTGGTTTTAAATGTTGTTTTCGATTCATCATTAAGTTTCATTCTCATTTGATGATATCCACTTCTTAAATCAATCTTTGAAAACACCTTTGCACCACCCAACATGTCATCCAATCTAGGAATAGGGAACCTGTATTTTATCATTATTTTGTTGATAGCTGTGTTGTCAACACACATTCTCTAGGTTCTTTCTTTTTTTGGCACAAGAAAAGTAGGGACTACACAAGGACTTCAACTCTCTCAAATCAATCTTCCGTTAAGCAAATCTTCAACCTGATCCTGTAATTCTTTATGCTCAAATAGATTCATTCTAGAATGTGGCAAATTGGGTAAGCTTGCCCCTCGAGCGAAATCTATTTGATACTGAATATTCCTCATAAGTGGTAAATTGAGAGACAAATCTCCATTCATAATTGACTTGAACTATTCTAGAAGCAGTTTTAATTCTTCGGTCCATACTATTTATTGATCTTTAATTGGCTGTTGTAATTTTGACTTATCTTGAACTTTAATAATATTTCCCTTCACAACCAAAGCATAAATTTCAACATCTTTTTTTACTTCAAACTTAATATTTCGAGTCAGCATCACAATTGAGCTAAATTTATTTCATTATGTACTTGAGGTTCACCATTATTAGGAAGTAACTCTAACTTCACTCCATGATGATCAAAGTAAATATTCTTCCTACCTTCATGGTGAGTCTACTGCATATTGTCATTGCCTGCTAAGTAAAATATGACATGTTGACATGTCTACTATATCACGTAGTATTTCTGCCTTGTACAATTTTCCAATTGAGAATGGAACATTGCATCTCTCAGTCACTTTAGTCTCCCCTACATCTTTAATCCAACCTATTGAATATGGATAAGGGTGTTTTGTTGTCTTCAACTGAAGCTTTTCCACCACATTTTTGGCTCTAACATTTTCACTACTTCCTCAAACTATATTTACTTTGTGGATCCTTTGATTTATAGTTCCTGTAGTTTGGAAGATATTGTGCCTTTGACTCTTAATTTCCTCCTTTGGAATTAACAAGAGTCTTCTAACAAGCATGGTTAATGGATGCTCTTTACAAGATAAATCTTCATCTCTTGTGATTTCCTCCAATGGCAACTCAGTTCCTTCAATTTCATTTTTGATAGCAGTTTATAATACTCTGTTATGATTATAGCAGTGGTGTTAGTTCTTCTCAATGGACATTGGCTAGATATGTGTCTTGGTTGCTGGCATTTATAACAAATACTGGGAGAAGGATGAGCATAGGGATTGAGTTTTGAAGTCAAAGTTGTGGTAGCATTTCTCTAAAATCCTTTAGAACTATCTAACTTGACAATCTTTTCTAGAAGTCCACCAAAAATGGTACTTTTTCCTCTTTCTATTGGTCTATGATTATTGATATTTTTTCCTCCCATATAGTTTTTATGGTCAGCCTTATCTAACTGATATTCAATTCTGAGAGCCAATTGAATAGTATTAGTTAATGTACAAAGAGGTTGAGAAGCTAATATATCTTGCAAAATGTACTTTAATCCACTAGTGAATCGTGCAATCAATTGAGCTTCATTTTCCATCAATTCATTTCTAGCTTGAAGCCTTTGAAATTCATATATGTATTCATACTCCTATTTCCTTGTTTGCAGTTTTGATATTGTCTGAATAAAGAGAAACCTATCTAGAGTCAATTTCTTTATACGAATCCAAGATTTAATAGGGTGATTTCTTTGCTTTATCCTGTTAAGTTTGCAATTGATTCCAACAAGCTAGTGCTCCACTTTTCAATTGACAAGCAACTAATTTAACTTTCAATTCTTTAGGAACTTCCATACAATCAAAATAAATTTCAATAGTAGCAATCTAATCTAACAATTCTTTGATATTCATTTGACCATTAGTTGTAGCCATATCCAATTTAGGTTAGAAAACATTAGGATTTTGAACTTCACCTCTTTGATTCTATTGTATATACTCCAATTCTTCTTCATTTGATAAATCGGTATTTTTTGGATTTACTAGAGCTACTCAAACTGGTTGATTATGAATGTTTAATTGATTGCGATCGAACCTCGATCGACCTCTTGCCAAAATCTATGGTCATAAATTATTTGGAGCAAAGTTTATTTGTTGCATTTGTTGAATAACTTATTGTAATTGGATTTGAGTTTGCTACAGTGATTGCAACAATTGAGCTATCATCTGGTGAAGATCTGGACCATCAGAACCTTCAACGTCTATAAAATCAATTGAAACTCTCTTTGATACCAAATTGATGTAGTAGCCGCAAAGAATTCAAATATTTTATATTTCAAATTCAAAGTGTTAAAATAGAACAAGCATTCTAGACAACTTGTAGTCAAACTATTGAAACAATGTACTAAATTTAAATCTAAATTGTAACTCAAATTTCAACGATCAAGAAAGAATCTTCAAATCAAAGACTGCTAAAACAAAAACATAGTATGATTTCATTCTATAGTAGTCCAACAATAACAAGGACTTGCAAAACCAAATTACAAATCTGACAGTGACTTGAATCCACAAGACTCCATGGATCTCAAGCTCCGTGAAAAACTCAAAGCATTCAATTCAAATTTGAAAGAATTTGTCTCTATAAAGTCTGGATCCAAACCCCTTTTATAACTATATTCCTACACCTGAAATCGCCTGTTAGATCGGTTAATGTCATTTACAGCTGAACTTGCCATGTCAATATTATAACAAAGTTCAAAATATCGTCATCATTATAAACTGTAGAATTTAAACTTATTTTAAATTCGAGGGGTATTTTTGACTTGTGCCACATCACTTTTCACTTAAATAGTAGTATAAATATAGATTTTCTCAAGAATTTGACGATCACAATTCTTGGACAAAAGTACATAAACAGTCGAGGCAGCTCCGATCATCGACCTAAATTGGACAACACTTGCACGAATGGAATTATTACTTTTACTGTGAACGACATGAACTGGCCGCGGCCGGCTTAGCACAGCCAAACAGTGACCGGATCTGGCAGAGCACAAGTAATGCATGAGTGGCAGCAGAGTAATTGAGTCGTTATACCCTGTTTTGCCATATACCCAGCGCGTAATATTTACAATTCAGGCAGTGGCCTGATTTGGACGTATTTTCGGCCCTAAAGTTATGTAATTCCTTGTAAAAAGAATATTTGTAACTCATGAAGACTTCTTAATAGCATTTGGGAAAAATAAGGAGTAAACTTCATGTCAAAGTTGATAGGATAAAATAATAATTGTGTTTCTGCTCTGAGTTTCGCTATATTCGTCATATTTACACTGTCGTTACAACAACTATGACAGAGTTCTCATCCTCATCTAAGAGCATGATTATAATCATGGTAATGGAAATTTTTGTAAATGTAATTTGCCAACCACTTAGAAGCCAGGAAGCACGCCACTGCCATGGAGACCATCATGCTCCTTGCGAGTGAAGACATGACATTTTGCTTTGCTGCTGCAACCACCCCAATGAAAGCTATGGAGATGACCTGCAGAGATACTTCCACAACTTTCAGACCCTTCTCGCCGGCACGACAGCTACTGCATTGAACAACATGGGACCAGTACCTGTAGCAAATATTCAAACAATCACATCAGCAGCTTTTGCATACCAGGAATAAATTGACCAAGAGAATGGAACCTCCTTTTGAAATATCCTTTGGCCAAAATCTTTCCTTGTTACTTACCTATCCAATAGTTGTTCTCTAGGAGGAGTTGGAGGGAGTCCTGCCCCAAACTTAGGTGCCCATGGTACCTGATTCCCTCCATATTTTCTCAGCCATCTCCTGAATCCAACCACAAGAGCGTCTGATTTTGTAGGAACAAAACAGGCATCTTGCCATTTAGAAGAGCCAATATCGGCTATTTTTCGTTCCTATATAAAGAGAAAATTGTCAATCTTGGCAATCACCTCTAATTTGTGATCCTGCTAGAGTGCAACTATATAAACAAATATTGTTGTAAATAAAAACAAGACGAAAGAATACGATATCTTCCAATACAGAAACTTAATGGAGTTACCTCTACATGAAGCAGATATAGATCAGAATCAAGAATCAGGTTTTGTCCAACATGAAACACCCATCGTGGTATAATTTTATCCATCCAAAGTGAAAAATTTCGTGGAAAGACCCAGATCAATCTGCTATTGCCTGGACTGACAGGAATGCAGATAAATATAAGAAGTGCCCTCCTTTGGACCGTCTTTGCTGAATGTTCCTGTGACATTCCGGATGAGTCTGAAAGTTAAATACAACAATAGCTCATCTATAATCATAAAAATCAGTGAGATAATCAAGCACAATTTGATGCTTTACCGATGAGATGGATCCATTAGTACTTGCCCCCAACTTTGGATACACATAGAATATGCAAGGTGCTATGAAACTGCTATAGCCATGATCTTGTTTAGCAGAGAAGCCAGCTGCATCTAATCTTTGAATGGTGATATCTAGAGGCCTCCCTCCTTCCCTATCGCGCTTAACTGTGTAGCATATTTTTGCTATATTTTAGCTAATGATTGAAAAACTTATTAATTTGGTGATCTAAACCTGATAAAGGAACAAAATCGAAGCAATTTCTAGTGCAGAAACACGATCATATGACATGTTAAGAAGACCTGACGTCGCATTTCTGTTCAAAGTTAATCTTTAAGAACACTTCTAACAAGCAAAATTAGCTCTTATGTTTAAAATATGTGAAACTGAAGTCGGTTTGCCACAGTTGCCAATAACATCCTCATCAATTTCTACTCCTTATCTCAACTATCTGCTTTGTGGACACTTAATTCTGTTTCATCATATGACCAAAAAGATCTATGTGATACAAATGAAAAGGTTTAACTGTAGATGTCATGTCCTCCCTGAGTAACACTCTCAAATGACAGACATAAAATGGAAAACTCAACTAAAAGAAAATCAATGCAAGACCGTTGTTGGAAATATAGTGGAGAGAGTTAAGATGTGTAGCAAAAACAGATGATTACATGTATAAATCAAAGTGCCAAAGGATTATTCCTGAGACAGCAGGAATATGAATGAGAGAGCAACAAATAGACTCATCAGTTTCAGCCAGACAGCAGTGTTTCCAGGAGAGAAAAGAAAATATCCTGGAACCATATCCTTCATATATAGGTACCGCATTTCATCAGTAGCAGCGTTAATAGATGGACAAGATATATGATCCTGATCAGTAAGGGCCATATAAATAAAGGGGAAGCGAAAAGATACATATCTGCCTGCATTCAAGTTCTTTGGCATTTGCATTATCCCATAATGTGCATAGGGAACATGTGCAGGGTCCATGAGGTTTTCAATTAGAACTTCGTATCTGAAATGCCAATTAAATATCCGTCACCTATGTCAGCTACATGCCAATAAAAAATCTAGTACACAGGAAAGAGGAACAAAGGCCACAGTATGTAATACCCATATGGAATGTCTCTTATACCAAACAAATTTGTATAAGAGGGGTCATCCAACTCCTGTATGTAGGGCGGTTTTTTCATCGAAAAAATATCTTTGTAGGCAGGATCTGTGCTCGGCCAGAACCAAACAATCTTATTCTGTTCACAACTGGGATAAACTGCAGCACATGCCCTCTTGAATGTGTGAACCTACAAAAATTTCAACCGATCACAATCCATCCCAGGAGTTCAAATGAACAAATTAAAGTCCAAATTGGAGAATCTTATAATTATTACCAACAACTTATCCTGATTCCGAACAAAGATAAAAGTAAATTGATTAATCAATTACCGGGGGTCCATCTGGGGGAGATTGAGGTATGAGCTTACAGTTGCCGGCGCCATCGAAGCACCAGCCGTGGTACACGCACTGTAACCTCCCCCACTGGTCTATCCGCCCTTCAGACAGCGGCGCCAGCCGGTGGGGGCAAGAGTCGTCGAACACCTGCCACCTCTCCTCAACGCGGTCCCACCAAACCACCACATCCAGGCCCATCACCCTCTTAGCATGCGGGACTCTCTTGTCCAGGTCGCACACCGGCGCCAACGGGTACCAGTTCGAGAACCAGTCGAACTTCTCTTCTGGTTTCTCTGTCTCGAGCTCCGACGCTGGCGGAGGCTCAGTGGAAACTGTGGGTGAAGCAGAGAGCGCATGAAGGCGGGATTGGTGCCGGGAGTTTGGCAGTGAGGAGCAGCTGAGCAAAGTGGGGCGATGGAGTGGAATCGAGAAAGTGGGTTTTCTAAGCGTGATTGCGTGTTTGGTTTGTGGGGAAGAGAGGTGGAGAAAGGGTGGACGATAAGATGGGATGAGAGCCTCCATTGCTTTGCTAAACCAGCTGCACTGCGGGAGGGAAGAAGATGAAACCGGGTAGTTACAACGGTTGGGTCACACAGCCCTTGCGGACCCATCAGATAGGGTCCGGCGGGTTCATATTTCTGACCCGACCCGACCCGAGATTTGGAACCTTTATAACTTAGAAATGACCAGGCCCGAGACCCAGGGATAGAAACCGAGTTCACCCAGGTCCGAAATACGAAAAATTATCCCCTTTAAATTGAGTGTATGTGGTAACATGAATGGACAATCTAGAACATGGGAGTCACTAAAGACGCTGCTATCCACATTCTACACCCCATTTTTCCAGCTCTGGAAAGAGAATGATCCATTTCCTACATAACATTAAAGCAAAAACTTAAGAAGGGAAGGTGATATGACAAATAGAAATGGATGTTATGGAGGTTATTAGTTGATAAAAATTTTCTATGGATTAAATGAATATATAATTATTATATTCAAGCTAAGGTTTCTCTATTTGACATTGAGATATTTTTTTCTATGCCTCGTTTTTTTTTTTTTTTGTTGAAGGAGTATTTTATCTCTTTATAGTAACATGATTGACCTTGTCTCTTATATTATTAATGATAGCAGGAGTACCCTCTTTTGGTTAGATCTATGGATTGATAACATCGGCTTGTATAATAATTGGAAGTTAACATCTTGATGCTATCTCTGATTTGTCTTTTTAATGGTCATTGGAGGTCTTTTTAATCATCATATGAATGAGGGTTGATCATCTTTTACCTGTCATTGAAGATCACATTCTAAGTCTCACTCATGATGCTGATATTATTCTTTGAAAACCTAACTCCTTAAGTAAATTTTCCACAAAGTCAGCTTATAGAGCTTTTATTAAGCATGATCCCAAGCTTAGTTGGACTAATCTTGTTTGGTTTAAACATTATATCCCTTGTTATTGCTTTATTAGTTGGATAATGTTGCATGGTCGTCTTCTTACTTTGGACAAGATTCAATCAAAGGGCATTCATCTTATTAATCGTTATACTCTCTGCAAGTTAGATAATGAAACGACTAACCATCTTTTCTTTGCTTGTAGATGTTTAAAATGGATCATGAGTTCCATTTTTAGGTTGTTCAAAGTGGATATTTCTAGTAATCAATCTCAAGAGGCTTTTCAACATATTTATTTTTTGAGCCACTCTGTTCATGAATTGGGTTTATATTTAAAATTATTCATAAACTATGCAGTTTATTTCTTATGGCGTGAAAAGTACAACTGTATCTCCAAGAATTAATAAAAGAACTCGCAAAAGATCTCTCTATATGCTGGGCGAGAATCACATTAAATTTATGTTCAAGCCAATTCTCATCTTCTCAAAGTTGTAGTGAATTTTCTTTGTTATTGTTAAATGTCATGACATTTTGTAATTCTCTTATATTGTTCTTTAGACTTTATATCCCGATTTCATTAATTGATGGGAGTTCTCCCATTTTTACTTGATAAAAAAAAAAGAATCTTTTTTTTACCTGATAAAAAAATCAAAAGAAATGACAGAAATTTGTACGAGAGAAGAGAAGTCATGTGAGGGGAGGTACCGAGGTAGACGGAGGGGGTGATAGTTGTGGAGAGGAAGTTGTCGTAGGTAGTGTGACGCGCCGGACATGGTGAAGAAGAAGCCTGTGTGGGCGTTGCGGGCATTGCCGAGCAGGGCCAACGGGAGGCATGGCCATCTGTTTTTGGACGATCCGACCCGAGAACGGAACCGATCTTACACAAACCGGGTTGATCACCGTCCCATACAGTTCGGGTCAGTTCTGGTTTTTCAGTAGAGTCCTGAAGTAGTACTGTAGTAGTCCCACTGAGTAAACGACAGAATGTGAGAGCCGGTAACAGAGCGAGCGATGGGAGAAACCTTCAAGTTGTTGGCAGGCTATGAGCCACACCATGGTGATGCCCTGGATGGGATTGGAGGTTCTCCATTTCTGTAAACTTTTGGCTCCGCATGCGATCAAAACAAGAAGAAAGACGTGGATCATCAGCAGCCACATAAAAGTTCTATTCTGCTCAAGATTTGTTTGTACGCATTCTGAAGCAAACCAAAGTTTGGTAACAGTGGCAGGGACAATCTTTTGCTAAGTGTGTAAAGGTCGGTGGGGACTTAGGACCCACCTCAAACCCCTTCGTTGATCGGTCACTGGCAATGATGCTAAATTTATACTAAACGAATGGAAGTCAGGTATTGGTTTATGACGAGTTCGGAATTAGCCAGTGGCAGTTAATATTGTGGCCACCATGTGACGATGCTTCCACAGATCAAGAGTCGTGGCAATCTTCGTCTTCAAAGGGGACTTCAGAGTTTAGGCGATTAGAAGAAATTTACAAAACATCGATAGCAATTCATTGCTCATATGAACTCCCAGAATATCACAATGAAATGTGTGTATTAAGAATCCTACTCAACTGCCCAATCACGACACATTTTATGGACTCAAGAGGTATATATCTCGCCTCCGTCATTTCTCCTGTCTGTAACAAAATCTTCCCAAATATGTACACATTTCCTTTAAGAGAAAGCTTCTTCTGGTAAGGAAGCAGATTCAATTCATGATAAGCTCGTCAGGCCAAATTTATTACCTTTGCCACCACTAACAGTTTGTCAAGCCGCACATTTTGGAGCTTTAAATTTCCATGAGATGCACATTGGTGACCTTCTAGTTGAAAATAAATTGCTTGAAACAAGCACCCACCTAGACGCTCAATGAGGTCGCTCAGCTTGGGGTCCCTCATACAATCTTAAAAAGCAACGTACTGATCAAGAGAACCATTTGGTACATATATCATACAATAAATTTCGGTGTTTCTGTTGCCGTCACGGGGACAAATTTTGCTGCCCTGCGTATGTATGCTTTTGCTTGTCCGCCTTGCCTGAGCCAAGTTAGCCACCACTTTACCAAGCACTTGCTGCGGGGCTAACAAATACTACACATTAGTCAAAACTTTAGCTATCACTATACTACTATAGTTCCATTTTAGAGGACCCCTTTGAACGGGCCTAGTTTGCCTCACAAATTTTTTTGTCGGCTCTCTTGCAGTCTTGCTTCTTAAAAGTGCTATAATTAGGATTCATTGCAGCATCTTTCACAAAAAACACTTAATTTATTGACATACATAAGACCAACTACAAGCATTTGTAATCCATACTACCTTTAAAAAGGGGGAAGCTGAGTTACAATTTTTTGACCAGAAAAGACTAAACTTACCCTTCACTTTATCGCAATTGTCTCGCAAACTACTATTCTAAATTTGTAATTAATTTGTCATAAAGTAGAATTAAGACGGACAAAATAGGATTTATAAAATTACTCAACACTTTCAAGTCATTGCCAAAATTGCCCTTCATTTTTTAGTGGGTTGCACACAATATTAAGGCTTTGTTTGGATTGAGGGAAAGCGGGAGAAAGGAAAAGATTCTATTTAAAATCCCTTTATTTCCTTCGTTTGGTAAAACGTGGAAAAAGAAAGTAATATGGAAAGCTGAAGGAAAAGGGGTGAAAAAGGAAGCCAAAAATTTTCCACCCCTAGACCCGTGGATTTTGGGAGAAAATCCTCGGGTCGTGCTTATTTTTGGACGTCGTCGTTCTGGGGAAGCACAGGTCTTCGTTCTTGGGGAGCACAAGCAACGCCATCTTCATCTTCTTCCTCTGCTCAAGTAGCCGATTCCCCATCTCTCTCTCGTCCTGCTTTGCCACCGGCAGGCAAAACATTGGTTTTATTGTAAGTCTTTACGTTTTTTTATCTCTGTCCATCCTCTGTTCTCCGTCGTAAAGCTTATGCTTTTCAAATCTCTGCATGCTACCGGTTGATTTGTATGTTTTGTGGATCTGGCTTGGCGTTTGATATCTCTGTGATTTGAATATTTTGTGGACCATGGTAGCTGAATAGTATTTTATGACATTCCACTATGCCTTCAGGAAATTTTTCATTTCCCGTTGTAAAGATTGATGCCGTGAATTCCCGGTTGAAGACGAAGCGCTGATTTTTGATGCGTTATTGTTTGGTTTCTTTTTCTTTTTCAACTGTGTTTCTTTTTCTTTGTCTACCATGTACTAGATATAGTAGTTTATTACTCATTTATTTCTAGGCGAGTTCTTTTATTGGGTCAAAGGCAATGCTTATCTGTTATAACCATTCAAGTCTGGTTTAAGGGTTGTCTCGTGTTTGCTCCGGCAAATCAATGAGGACAGTGGGGTGGGGTTAACCTGGAGGCAAGTTAAGAGATTGACCAACTTGGTCTGGCCGGCTTTAATTCGCCTTCCCTCTCTGCATCTCTCTTTCAGTCCCTCCAATCTCTATGAGATTTGCCTTGGATAGTTTGTTGTTTTGGATAGTATTCATGCTAGACTGCTTCAGAAGAATAGGAATGAAGAGCAGTTTCCCCAAGATTTCGGAAAGACAGAAGTAAACGCTTTACTATAGTTGTTTAATCTATGGTTTTATGTTTTATAGTTTTCACAAATTTGAGTTATCTCATATATACATGGAGAGAAGGTCAATCAGTAAATAATATTCCCTCCTCCGACATAAAGGGTGGCCACATACATATGGTTTAGATTTCACAAATTTGCATCTAAAAGCTCGGGCAGCTCTGGAGCATAAAGGGTGGCCACATACATATGTTTTAGATTTTTTAATTTAGCTATGTTTATCAAGGTTAATTGGGTTAACTTTGAACCATGTATAGATGAGATTGGATCGACAGGAAGACAACTGAAAACAAATCATGCCTGTGTTGCCAGCTCTAGCTAATATTGAATCTTAGCACTATCTCTAATATATTGACCATTAAGTAGTTTTTATATATTAAATTTCAATGTTGTATTTCTCATACCATGTGCAGGATCTTATAATCTGCCATGTAATGATTTTAGGCTGTTTAGTAATTAGTCTTCATCTTTCTTATGATTAAAAAAATATATGCTTGTAGATGGATAGAGATGATTGGGAAAGAAGAAAACAATGGATTGCAGGAGTAGTTGTTGCATATGCAGCTTATGCCGCAGCAATTACACTCACTTATCTCCATTTGGCAAACAAAAAGAAGCCTATGATTGAGAATAGAGACAAGGAGAGACAACATTATTTGACTCGACTTACACAACTTAGTAATGAAGATTGTCAAAATGAGATGAGGATGGGAATTGATGCATTTAGGAGACTAGCTTATATTCTAAGAAGCACTGGTCGACTTAAGGATTCTCGAAGGAGTTCGGTAGAGGAACAACTTGCAAAGTTCCTTTACATTATGTCTCATAATTTAAGAAATCGAACAGTTAGATTCAATTTCATGCGATCTTCAGAGACCGTTAGTCGACATTTTCATATTGTACTTAATGCAATTATATCTATGGAGAGTTATTTTATCAAGCAACCAACTGGGTCAGAGGTTCCACCAGAAATCAAGTATAGCAGTAGATTTTGGCCCTATTTCAAGGTAAATTTTAGCATAATTTATACATATATAATAATTTGCATATCTATACAACTTATGTGGTATGAAGTCATTAGTTTTTTGCAGGATTGTATAGGTGCAATTGATGGTTCACATTTTCGTGTGAAAGTATCAAACAATGATGTGCAAAGGTATAGGGGACGTAAAGATTTTCCCACACAGAACGTTCTGGCAGCATGTTCTTTTGATTTGAAATTCTCTTATGTATTAGCTGGTTGGGAAGGGTCTGCTTCTGATTCTAGGATATTGAATGATGCACTAAGTAGAGAGGATAAACTAAGTGTACCAAGAGGTAATGACAAACTAAATTACTTAATATCATATTTAATTGTACCAAGAGGATAAACTAATTGTATATAACATATTTGTTTTCTCCAGGAAAATATTACCTGGTAGATGTCGGGTTCGCCTTGAGAACTGGTTTTATAGCTCCATATCGTAGCACACGTTATCACTTGAAAGAGTACACATCCCATGGACCAGAAAATGATAGAGAAATGTTCAATCTTAGACATTCTTCTCTACGAAACGCAATTGAAAGAACTTTTGGAGTGTTGAAGAAGCGATTTCCTATATTACGCACAAGAGCAGAGCAATTTTATTCAATTGAAACACAAGTTGAATGCACAGTAGATAATGTAAAACACCGAATGAAGACCTTGCGTAGGCAGTTTGCCATACTTCAAGATCTTCATAACATGAGTGGGTTTGGCTTTAATGATGCTACAAAGACATTTGAAGCTGATGCGAAGGTGTGGGATGATTATATTAAGGTGAGGAAATTGGTTTTATTAATTTTGTTCACTATGTACTACATTGATTACTTTGTGCACTTAATGAACATGATTATATTAAGGTGAGCACACAGCCAAACAAGCAGAAAGCACACAAACAAGCAAGCAAGCAAACAAGCAAGACTTGTCACATAAACCCTATTTACTCTTGGACAAAGATGTGCTCCGATACCAAAAACTCTGTCACGCCCCGGCGATGCCCGACCCGAGCCGAACCCGGTCCAAGGGCCGGTCAAGCGCGCGGGGGCGACGAAGTGAAATTGAGAAACGATTCTAGCGGAAGACTTAATCCCTAACCACGGGCGATTAACAACAACACGGAGTGCGCACAATCCTTTGAGCAAGAGTAAATAAAAGGGGAAGAAAAGGTGTTGCTTAACACAAAGTAAACAACAATCTCAAACCCACAAACTTAGTTAAGTAAAGCCCACACCGGCTCAAAATAAGTCATAAGCAAACATAACTGTAACATGTGACATAAAACCACAACAAGAACCCTACACAAAGGTTCGAACATAAAGCATGAAAGAAACGATGATAAGTCACGCAACGATCTCCATCATCACACCCAAGCTACCTCTGACCTTTCCTCAAAAAGGCAATCCTGTCCGTCTGCGTGTCGCACCACGCAGCCCCAAATCAAAACACAAAAGAGGGGTGAGTTTTAACACTCAGCAATGGTTTTAATATCACTGTCAACGTAGAAAATACGATAGCTTAGAAATGAGATCGTTTCAGATCAAAGATTTACATGGTGCATCACTTTCGATCACACATTCATATCACTTAACACTGCATCAAAATGCATAATTCAACCTGCATGGATGTATCTCTAGCATACATATTCCCACATGCATTCACATCATAACCAATCCCGCATGGATGTATCTCTAACATACATATTCCACATGCATAACATCAAAATCAACATGCATGGATGTATCTCTAACATACATATTCCACATGCATAACATCAACATCAACATGCATGGATGTATCTCTAACATACATATTCCCACATGCATAATGTCATCACAATCCACCTCCATCAAGGAGTAATCACACGTTAACGTCACACGTACGGGAGCATAGACAAGGCCACAAAGGCGTGTCATGGTACAAAATTCTACACAAGAATTCAAGAAAGATCGGGGTTGTCAATCCCTAATACGCTCGCCACAGACGATCCTGGCCAAGGATGTCCCATTCTCACACAGAGAATCTAGAGCAGGGGTGTTCGCCCAGGGACATCTGCTGGGGAGGGAAGAGCCCGAGTTCTCACACAGAGCACCCTAGAACACGTGGTAGCGGGGTGCACACGGCATACCACACTAGATTCTCAGGGTCCAGATGACACACATAAAAATATTCTCACGTATCCGCAAGACAAGTACACAACTCGTCCCCACATCATTCCATTAAACAAGACTCAACCCGGGGAGTGCACTCGTTCCACACAGGAACTCCAAATCGCTCCACACAGGAACTTCAAATCGTTCCACACAGGAACTTCAAATCAAAATATGTCCTTTCGGACCAATCAACTTGCGATTAATCCACGACCGATAAACCCGGCACGCAATTCCATCACATTGCATCCAATCGGTCAAATTCGATTAATCACGATGAAGCCTCAATTGGAAATCCATTTTCATGATGCGTGCAACATGGTACATGCGTGGGCAAAGCATACATGAACCCTAATCATGATAAGTGATCTCACCAGCCCCTAATGCATCATTCATAATCACGATATTAAGCTTCAACATCATCATTTAACCCCCACATGTGTGTGTGTGTAACTAGTAGAAGCCTTTCACATGATGCATATTAACATGCTTGAAAATCAACTCACCACCACACTACACATGTGAATTTCTACCTAAACATGAATTCCAAATGAAATCATAGTAGAAGAATCGTTGAAATCATAGTTAAATTCAAAACTCAACCACAAAGGCTAAACACCTATAACATCACTCATTTCATCATTGAGTCATGGCATTCACCAACATTCACACACCATTAATCACAATTTATCATGACAAATCTGTCCAACAATGATTGTAGTCCTACTGAAATATGCTTAACCAAAGGGAAACAACTATTCATAATTTCAAAATAACGATTCCAACATCATGCCACAAAACATAAGTCATTCCACCATCACTAAGCATATATCTCAACTCCATAAACTCAATAGCATGCATTTCCAGTAGCCTAACATAGCTCAAAACACTCCACATTCATATAAAATTGGCAAGCCAAAGTGGAATCGTCAAAATAGGCATCATACACACAACATGCAAATTTCCTGTGTAGCCGATCGATCGCCCTTCAGGCCGTTCGATCGGTTACACGCAAAATTTTGAAATTTTCAGTTCAGTCGATCGATCGCCCTGCAAGGCCGATCGATCGCCAACACGGCAGAACAGTCATCTTCTTCCTTTCGCAAAATCAAACCGAAACACCATAGATAACACTTCAAATCCACATCTAGCACCCTAATCATCATCAAAAGTCCTCCTTGACTTCCAGAATATCAAACCAAACCATAATAATGCAAAACCCTAAGAAATCGGGATTAAATAATTCCATTTTCTAATCTTACCATTAACACACTAAATCAAGCAAACCATTTCGAAATAAGCCAAAAATGAAGAGTTTTACCATGGATAAACAGAGATTTCAAGACCCATTACCTCAGCACTTGATTAAGCTCGGATTGAAGAGTCACCCTTCTTGAAATCCTTGAAAACACAATGAGTTTGAATCAAACACCAATAGAAATCGATTTACTTAAGAAATCCTTAATTAAATCTTAGATCTAGGGCTTGTTGGTAGTAAAAATCGAATTTTGAAAGTTAGGGTTTGTAGTAAAACACAAATCAGTAGCTTTTGATGGTCAAAAACGAATTGAATCAAGGGGAAAATGGTAGATTTAGAAGAAATTAAGAGAAAAGCCATGGATTAGTGCTTAATTAGAGCAAGCTTACCTTAATCGGCTTCTAATTCGGGCCTAAGTGGGGATTAGGCCAGACCTCCTTCCTTAGCCTATTCCCAAAAATGGAAATGGCTCTGGTTTGCCCTTTTATAGTAAGGGTTGGGGTAGGCATAGGTAAGTTTTGGGGTGTACATATGAAAAGTAGGCTAAAAGTGGTTATTTTGCAAATTTAAGCACGAATTAAGCCTAATAAAATTCTGAAAATTTTTGTGTGACCTTAAGTATATGTCTAGGTTCATTTGACACAAAAATAAAATTTTCGACCGTGGGGCCCACAGGGGTCCCGCCAAAACCCTAATTTTTGGGAAAATAGTGAAAATTCCGAAAAATCTCAAAAATTCACATTTGGTTTAAAATCACTTAAAACCACTAATATTGAAGTTAATTTTGGTTAAAACCATCACAAACTCTATTTATTTACAAAATCATCGAATAAGATCAGAAAACACGTAAATCTCACGATAATCAATAATTAAAGAAAACCAAAACCGGTTTAAAGATGAGGGTCCTTACACCTATCTTACTGGAGATGTCGTAAAAGTGAGGGCTTTCATGGGACTTGCACCGGAAAACCACAAAAGCTGGTTGGATGTGATGATGAGTTCATGAGCATGGCAATATTTTTTTAAATATGTTTGGAAGACTTGGTTTTTGAGCTAATTATGATTTTAGTTGCTAATTTTTGGGCATGTAATATAGAATGCTTTCGAAGTAGGTTTTTTTTCAATGATTCTATATTTTAGATACAATATTTTTATTTGATAGGCTTTGATTATAAATTAATTAAAAATTTTGATGAATTTATTCTATTTACATAAAATTTTATAATTTCTTCTAATATCCATCATATTAAACCAAACAGAGAATTGTTCTTTCTCCTTTACTTTCTCTGTACAACCAAACAGTGGAAAATTTTCAAGAATCCCCTCATTTCCCTTTCTCCTGGATTCTCTGTCTCTTTCTCTTTTCATTTCTCCCACTTTTCCCCAATCCAAACATAGCCTAAGGGTCGAGAATGCATGAAAATATCTTTTCTAATATGGTAAATTTATGCATCTATTTAATGCTTGAGCAAATTAGTTAATGATGTGCTTAGCATTTAATTAATATTAGTCCATTTGTGATTGGTGATAGGCACTGCCACCTTGGTTACCCAATCAGTATTTAATATTTTCTCCTTGGGAGAGAGTGTGTAGATTTCATTCAATTTTTTGGTGCAAAATAGTTAATTTATGGGGATACATTTAGTAAAGCAATTGGACAATCATAGCATTAATTTTTGCTCATTAAATAACGGTCAGGCCTTGCCTTTTGGGGCCTTGGTTGGTATTTATACTATCAAGGTTTGGGTTTGAATTGCAAACATTATTTTTTAGTGTAAGAATGATTGATTTTTTGGGGTACACTTAGTAAAGAAATTGAACAATGAAGATATTAATTTCTTCTAAATAAATAACTGTTGAGCCTTGCCTTTCAGCACCTCGGCTGTAGGTTTCAATGTTGCATGTGTTGTTTTGTGTAAAAATAGTTATTATGTGTACGTACATTTGGTAAAGAACTGAGCTAATTAAGGAAATAATTATTTCTCATTGAATGATAAAGTCTTGCCTTTTGGTCCCCCTCTGTTAATTGTGTTTTGACGTCTCAATTGTTTAAGAAACGGTGATTGGGTGGTGCTTTTAGAGCTATATAATGCAAGCCTATTTAATTACCCTTGCCTCTCAAATGCCTTTGATTGCTCTTCACATGCTACCTAACTACTTCTAGATTGGATGCTCAGTTGGCCTTCTATTTTGGCCTATAAGTATGATCCTAATTCATTTTTGGTTCGGTGTCTCCTTTAATTGTCCTTATGATCATCATCCTTTATCCCATACCATTGTCTTAGAGGTTTCCTGCCTTATTTGCACCTTGATCAGTTGCTTTGATTCTACTCCTCCCTCTCAATGCACTTTCCTCTATGTGCAGTACCATGAATGTGACATGGATATCGGAGGTAAGATGATCGTTTCTACATAAAGCTCTAGAAGTGGTTTGTAAGCTAGGATTAATGATAGATCCTAATGTAGTCATTTTATAGTTTGCTGGTTTGGAACAGTTGTGGAGTTGAATCCCATTGTATTTTTGCATAAGGCCTGGACCACCCGGTGCTAGAGTTGATTCTTGAATGCAGGCGTTGATAGTGTGCTCTTGTCCTTTCATCTTCCTCCTCACTACTATGAATGTTCTTTTGTTTTCTACCTTCTTTCTTCTTCCTTCCACTCAAAACACAACTAGGGCCAGAAGCTAATGCAGCGTACCAGCACTAAGCTTTCCACTCTCTCTCGTAGTTTTGTTGTCCTTGTCAGAACTCATTGTAAGGACTCTCATCTTTAAACCAGTTTTTATTTTTTTTTAATTATCAGTTATCGTGAGGTTAACACGTTTTCTTATTTATTCGGTAGTTTCAAAGATAGATGGTGTTTATGATGATTTTAATCAAAATCAATTTTAAGATTAGTGGTTTTAAGTGATTTTGAATCAAATGTGAATTTTTGGAATTTTTCAGAATTTTCACTAATTTTCCGAAAATTAGGTTTTGGCGGGACCCCTGTGGGCCCCACCGTCGAAATTTTGGTCTTTGTATCAAATGAACCCAGACATCAACTTAAGCTTATACAAAAAATTTTAGAATTTTCTCAGATTTAATTAGTGCTCAAATTTGTAAAATACCTATTTTTAGCCTATTTTTCTATTTATACCCCACAACTTATACACACCTCAAAGTTTACTATAAAAAGCCAAACCTGAGCCAATCCCATTTTGAGAATAGGCTGAGGAGGAAAGGTGATGCCTAATCCCCAATTAGGCCCGGATTAGAAGGTGTTTAAGATAAATCTATTCTAATTAAGCACTAAATCCTAGTTTTTCTCTTAATCCCTTCTAAATCTACCATTTTCCCTTTGTTTTAATTTATTTTTAAACATCAAAACTACTGATTTGCATTTTTACTACAAACCTTAGCTCTCAAAATCCGATTTTTATGTTCAACAAGCCCTAGATCTAAGTTTTTAATTAGGGTTTTCTTTATTAAATCGGTTTTAATGGAGTTTAATTCAAACTCTATGTCTTTGTAAGGTTTTGAAGAAGGGTGACCATCAAATCCAAGCCTAATCAAGGGATAAGGTAATGGATTTTCGAAATTTCAGTCTTTCTATAGTAAAACTCTTGATTTTGTGGTTTATTTTGAATCGAGTTACTTGATTTAGTGTTCTAATGGCATGATTAAAAAATGGTAATCTTTAATCCCGATTTCATAGGGTTTTATCTTGTTATGATGTGGTTTAGCATTTTGGAAGTCATGGTGGACTTTTAATGGTATTTAGGTTGTTAGATGGTGGTTTGGAGTATTATAAATGGAGTTTCGGTTTGAAAATTCGAAAGGAAGAAGAAGGTCGTTTCTGCCTTCTAGGCGTTCGAACGGTTGGGCGTTCAAACGGCAACACTGTCGAATTGACAGATTTCCAGTTTAGCCGATCGAACGGGCCTCCTGGACGCTCGAACGGCAAAACTGTGAATTTAAAATTTTCCTATTTAGCCGATCGAACGGCCCTTCTGGCCGTTCAAATGGCTATACAACAGATTTTTGATCTATTGCATGATGTTTATTTCGGTGATTCCACTTTAACTTGCCAATTTCCTATGAATGTGGAGTGTTTTGAGCTATACTATGCTACTGGAAAGGCATATCATTGAGGTTATGAAGTTGAGACATATATTTAGAGATTTGTAGAATGACTTATGGTTTGTGGTATGATGTTGGAATTGTCGTCTTGAAGTTATGAATAGTTGATTCTCTATAGTTATGTAAATTTTCAGTAGAACTACAGCCTACTAATGGGCTAATTTATCATGATAGGATGTGGTTAATTGATGTGTGGATGTTAGTAAATGTCATGGCTTAAAGATGAAGCGAATGATCTTATATATGTTTAGCCTTTGTGGTTGAGCTTTGATTTGAGTTATGATTTCAATGATTCTTCTCGTATGATTTCCGCTGGAATTCATGTTTAGATGTTAATTCACATGTGTAGTGTGGTAGTGAGTTAATTTTAAGCATGTTGAAATGCATTGAGTGAAGTGTTTCTACTAGGTACACACACATGTGGGGATTTAATGATAATGTTGAAGCTTGATATTATGATTATGAATGATACATTAGGGCTGATGAGAACACTTATCATGAATTAGGATTCATGTATGCCTTGCCCACGTATGTACCATGCTGAATGCATCATGAAAATGAATTTCCAATTGAGGCTTTATCGAGGTTAATCGAATTTGACCGATTAGATGCAATGTGGGAAATTGTGTACCGGATTGATCGGTCGTAGCTTAATTGAAACTTGATTGGTCTGAAAGGAAATGTTTTGATTTGAGTTCCTATGTGGAACGAGTGCACTCCCCGGGTTGAGTTTAGAGAAATGGAATCGTGTGAGGACGAGTTGTGTACTTGTCTTGCGGAATTGAGATTGTTATTATGAGTATCATCTGGACCCTGAGAATCTAGTGTGGTATGCCGTGTGCACCCGCTACCACGTGTTCCAGGGTTCCCTGTGTGGGAACTCGGGCTCTCCCCTCCACAGGAGATGTCCCTGGGCGAACACCATTGCTCTAGATTCTCTGTGTGAGAATGAGACATCCTTGGCCAAGATCGTCCAGGGCGAGCAGCTTTAGGGATTGACAACCCCGAACTTTCTTTAATTCTTGTGTAGAATTTTGGACCATGACACGCCTTCGTGGCCTTGTCTCTGTTCCTGTCTGTGTGACACTAAATTGTGATTACTCCTTAATGGAGGTTGATATGATGTGATGCATGATTGGATATGTATGTTAGAGATACATTTTATGCAAGATGATATAATGTGATGCATGATTGAATATGTATGTTAAAGATACATTTCATGCAGGTTGTTATAATGTAATGCATGATGGGATATGTATGTTAGAGATACATTTCATGTAGGACGATATAATGTGATGTATGATTGGATATGTATGTTAGAGATACAATTCATGCAGGTTGATATGATGTGATGCATGATTAATATGTATGTTAGAGATACATTTTATGCAGGTTGATATGATGTGATGCATGATTGATATGTATGTTAGAGATACATATCATGCAGGTTGATATAATGAAATGTATGGTTGGATATGTATGTTAGAGATATATTATATGCAGGTTGATACAATGTAAATGACATTATGTGGATTATACACTATGATGCAGGTTTAAGTGATGTGTATGTGTGATCAGAAAATGATGCACCTTGTCATTCTTAGATCTGAATGAGTTTATTGCTATGCTATCGTATTTTTAATGATGATAGTTATATTAAAAACCATTATTGAGTTTGTTAAACTCACCCCTCTTTCTTGTGTTTTTGCTTTGGGGCTGCGTGATGTGACATGCTGACGGACAGGATATCCTTTTTGAGGAAAGATCGGAGATGACTTGGATGTGATCGTGAAGACTCTTGTGTGACTTATTTCCCTTGGTTTATGCTTTATGTTTAGAACCTTTGTGTAGGGTTCTCTGTTGGATTTATGCTACTTTTACAGTTGTTGCTTAAGACCTATTTTGAGGCAGTGTGGGCTATGGTTGACTAGCATGTGGGTTTGAGATTAGTTGTTTACTTTTTGTTAAGCAACTCTCTTTCTTTTCTACTTATTTGCTCTTGCTCAAAGGAATGTGTGTACTCCATAATTCTGTTAAGTCGCCTGTGGTTAGGGTTAAGTTTTCCGCTAAACTGTTTCTCAATTTTCCCCTCGTCGCCCCCACGCGCTTGACCGGCCCCTGGACCGGGTTCGGCTCGGGTCGGGCATCGCCGGGGTGTGACACTCATAGTGTAAGACAACTTCCTCTTGCTTTTATTCCTCCTTTTTTCTATTATGTTTTTGCTTCTTTGGAGAAGTGGAAGAGTTGAACTTCAAGTAAATAATGGATCTCCTACTGCAAAAGCCAAATTCAAGTCAATGTGGAGGATCTGCTTTTGCAATTCGCTTTGTTTTTTTGGTTCAGAGTATGTAGATTAGTGAATGTGACTTCCTATTCTCAATATTTTTTTGATGATGACATTTTAATTGCTTATTTGTATTTCAATTTTGTTTATTGATGTGGTGGGTTGAGATTTAAAAGAGATGCAAGCCAGTTTTTTTATGTGTAGACGTTAAGACATCTTAGATTGATCAAAAAGAGCAACCCTCTACTTAAATGTTTTTACTTTATTCTATTTTGCACTTCTGTGTGGAAAGCGGTGGGTACTGCTATATGATTGAGCATCACAATTTGAACTATTTGCTATATGTTTGTTTGTAGGGGCTTTGATATTAATGATGTGGTTCATAGACCACATCAGCGTGGAGAACGGGAAAGAGGAAGAGAAGGGGGAAAAATAGAAGACTAAAAATTGAAAGAAAAAACTTGCGCCTTCTCTTATGAGCATGCTTTATCTGACAAGAGGTCTAAAAAGTTTGTCAAATCCATTTCAAGGTCACGTGATTTTATTTTTTAACAAGTTTACCCTTCTTTCTTCTTTTTACGTTTCCTATTCTTCTTCTTTCTACCTTTATCCATATTCTTCCTTCTTTTTTCTTTATGTTTCTCCTCTTCTTCCTTCTACCTTCTACCTTCAAGATCCTAATTGTTGCTTCTATTCTTCTTTAGTACAAATTACTTCTTTTTGCTCTAAGCCTCTTTCTCTTTTATCTTGATCTCCATTCACAGCAACTCCGGTACCTCCACCATCGCGCTCTCCTAGTAGCTCCGGTGCTTCCTCTACCATGCCCTCCTCCACTACGTCCTCCTCCCCTTTTTCTTCTTTATTTTCTTCCTCCATCCAGATCGCTTCTTCTTCTATCTAAATCGTTGCTCCATTTCTTCCTCGGTTCAAATCTTTACTCCATGCTTCATGTCTCCACCTCCGTCTCTCTCTCTGTCTATAGCAATTTCGGCGTCTCCCTCCTAATAAAGATAGTAAATATTTACTCTCTTTGTATATAACAAACTGAATAAATATAATTTACTGTCTTCTTCCTCTTACCACTAGGTGTGAATAACATTGTGAAGTAAATTTTATCTCTTACATTTATTCCGTCTTGAAAAACAATTTAGGCATCTCCGCCGAGAGCTTGGAGGTTGGCCATTGGTTTTCCCCATAGGGAAAGTTAGTTTCCTCTTGTTTTTGTTAAAGGCCAGAAGGATGTAACTTGCTACTCTATTCCTATTAGCATGGGGAGTTGCGACATTGACACTTGCTCAGAGTCCACAGTCTAGTCCATCTTCCAAACCCTATTGAATGAAGCTCAAGTGGCGGATGTTGCCAGAGGCCTAATGTCAAAGAGTCACAATGAGGTAGGACCCAGAATTGTGCTAATGGTAAAGTTGTTGAGCGGAAGAATGTGTCGGCTTAGCCACAAATGTTGAAATTGAACCTCCATTTTCTATGATTTGGTTAGCGTCAATAAGAATTGTGGTCTAATATAAAATAGATAGAATTGAGATGCATTTTTGGTCCAAAGTTGAAGAAATGATATATACCATGTAATCTACCACCAAAAGATAAAGGTCCAGAAGCACAAGATGACAATGGTATTGAGAATACAATGTTCGAGGCAAGAGAGTTGGATTGTAGGATTATAAAAAAATGAAATAGAAGCAAATAAACAATAATGAAGGGGTATTTTTGTCTTAATAAAAATTTAAGAGTTAATGTCAAATTAATGACTTTTCTTATAGTTAGTGCCCAAAACCCCAAAATTGAATTAATTCTTCACTTAACTGCATTAGGGCATAACCCCTATAATATATAGATCTCTTGATGGGCCTCCTAAGAATAAACCTAAAGCTCATTATTCATAAGCAACTAAAGACAATAAACCTAATAAGCAAACAATACTTGACATGTTGACCTGCTACTCATCCATCCAATGGAGCCCATAGGCAGGGCATCACACTCTTATTTTGGGACATTATATTTTTATACCAACCTACTCGCAAATTACCACAATTTTTGTAATCCCTCAAATGCGTTTGTTCATGCCTTTATAGGTCTTTCTAGCTCATACACTCTTAAAATAGAGAAGGTTGTCTCTTCACAAATTTTACTTTGCAATGTTATTTTACTTTTTATCTGCCTAAAAGAGGAGTAGATGTGTTATTTTTTGGATACTGGACAAGCGCGTAACTAGTCGTACATCGGTTGTGGTAACAAAGGTACATAATTCTTGTACATAAGGAAGTGAAATGAGTGTCCATTTGTATTGCATCATATAAAACTTTAATTCATACTTATGAGAAATTCAATTTAATTAACTTTAGATGCACCACAACCATCTATACATGAGTTGTGGCACATAATCTTTTTCTTCCAATGCAAGACCTACACAACCTCTTCAATTTTCATGGAGGTGTCAAGTAATTGTTACTTCAAGCTTTTTTATTAGATATTTTTTATTTTGAAATGAAACACCATTATATGGGAAGAGTTATTTAGAACTTTTCATGATGTAATGGTTCCAAAGGAAGTATTGGATCCTCATTGCAGTGTTTTTTAAGGAAAAAATAGCATTTGGAATATTGTAGCCTGTGATGTAACAATTTGCATATGAACATTATTATCTTATTTTACTTGTTAAAGTGTTGTTTTTTTAGTACTAACCTTTCAATCCATAGAGATGCAATTGATCATAATTGAGGGCATTGCAAGTTTTAACATTCTAATGCTCCAAGTTAATTAAAAATTGGTTGTTGGAGGTATTATGTTCGAACCTAATGAGGGATTTATATGTTTAAAAATATATTTTTCCCTATAGTTGATTTAGAAATTGTATAGATATAATAAAGTTATTTTTGTTGAGTTATATAACTTTTATGTTTAAAATTTTGGTAAAATTCTTGATATCTACATTTATTTTCCGTTTCTTATTTCTATCCATCTTCCAGGTATGCTTAGATATTGGATCTTTTTTTATCACAAGGATAAGGTTTTTTATAGTATGGTTGGCACACTATAAAATGTCAGGAGATTTTTTTTGTTTGATAATTTTTTTTCCTTTGATGGGGTTTATATTCATGGTCATACCTCATCGTCCATTTTCTTGATTCAAAAAGTACGTAATCTAATCAAAACGTCTAATGCACGTACATTCGTACTAGTAATAAAAATGCAGATGTTGTCGCCAAAGAGAGTAGGAAAACTTAAACTACAAAGTTTTTTGGCGCATCAACAAAACAAGAACTTTCAAACTGGTAGAAGTAAGGGCAATGACATAGCTAGGAGTGAAACTTTTAAAGGCCAGCCACCGACTTGGCCCATAGAAATTAGGTTAGGGCCAAATTTTGCAGGCCCTACCGTAGGGGCTTTAAAATTTTTAACCCAGCTTAAATAGGGTCGGGTTAGGGCTGAGGGGCAAAAAGTGTTTAGGCCCATTCTCTAAGATCTCCAATTCTAACTCGGTTTAATTCTTTTTTAATTATGTGATTTTGTGTAATTTTGCTTAATTACTAGTTTAGTTCGATTTTGGGGTTAAGGGTTAGTAATTATGGCTTAAATAATATTTAATTATATTTTTATAAGTTTTAGTGTTAAACTTGATTTATTTAATTTTTATAAATTTTATGGGATTTTATCTAAAATTTTTAGTAGTTAAGTAGGTGGACCTTGTCGTGGGCCCCACGTCTACATTGGACGGCATGTGACCCAATTGACCCCTAAACTCCTATTATTACATTTCGGTTTGTTTTGAAATGATTAAACTTATTCTTAGCCCCAAAATAACCCTAATTAGCCACTTATGATATTTTTAACCTATTTTACAGCCCAATAGTTTGTAAATTTAGCATAAAACCTTAGTATTTAAGGAAAAACTATAGCCATTTACCCATTTTGGGAAGGGCTATATAAAAAAAAAGTGTTCTACCCCATTTCCCAATCAAGAAAAACTGATTAAGGTGTATTATCTTGTCATAATCACCCATAATGTTTCAATTTTGGTCTTAATCTTTCTTATCTTCATTTTTCTTAATTTGATTCTTAATTTCTTCTATTAAAAATCTTATTTTTAAATTCAATTTTAAATCCCAAATGGGTGATTTTTGTTTTTAACTAAAGGTTAATCTAGATCTACCTATTTTTAAGTTAATTTGAGCCTATTAGTGATTTTAATTAAGTTTTAACAAAAATCTTCCTATTAGTGATTTAAATTGTTTTAACAAAAACCCTAATTTTTTAGTAGGATTTCTTAAGGATTGAAGCTTCTTTGTAGATCTAAAGGCTTCATAGAAGTAAGAAAATTTCATTTAATGTGGTTTTATTCATTAGAAGGCATAATTGTGGATGTATTTGGGTTCTTGTTTCATTTTAAGCTGGAATAGTAATTTATTAAAAACATGTTATTTATGACTATTTTCTTATGATTAAGTATTAAAATGATTAAATGTATCATGTTTTGGTGTTAGTTTTGGTATTATGATGTTTTATGGTGATTTTAAAATTTATTTTGAATTTTTGAATGATTTTGGTTTAAATTTTAGAAGGTTGAAGATGAACCAAGAAATGGGCAAAAAATGGAGTGTGAAGAGCATTGAAATGGACCAGAATGATGCTTGAATGGCCGACCGTTCAAACGGCCTGTTTGGCCAATCGAACGGCCATGCATTCGAAGGGCCCAATAGGGTGTTCAAACGACCAAACGACAATTGTGATGCCTTGGCCTATTTTTGTGAATTTTGGTTATTTCTTATTCTCTTCTCATAAATTTAATTCTTCATGACTAAAATGAGTTATTATTACCTACAATATTACTGTGATTGCATGAGAACCATCCTTAAATTATAATTTAACTCAAGCATGATTAAGACTATACTTGTCTAATTTTAGTATGATATTTTACTTATTTAAGATTCATGATGACTTTTTCATAATTCCTTGATGACAGTAGATTTTAACCATGATAATTTATATATGCTTGCACATGCCATATTAATTTTAGGTGAGCCATGTTTCACATGTTTTATCTTGAGTATGAATATGTTTATACTTATTTAGGTTTAGCATGATATTATGTTTGTCTTGAACTCATATTTCAACACTTTCTACACATTTATTCCAGGATTTTAGTTGGATAAAGCCATGAATAAAATTATAGATGCTTACATATATAACATTGATTATAGTTAGTCTATGTTTCTCATGGTTTGGTTTAGGTTTGAACACTATCACTTATGTACAGTCTTGGATAGACTTATATAATTTTATTTGACACAAATAGACTATGTTTCATACACATATGGACTGATTTGAGTATATTTACTTATACTCGGACTCATTTGACATTTTTTCATGTATGTACCATATTGCATATATCATCATAACGATTTATAAACGAGATTAATCGTGATTAGCCGTGTTTGATTAAGTGGATGTAATTGGATACCAATGGTTGCTAGATTAGCCGCTCGAAGGTTTATTGAATCGGTTTTACATCCGAAACCAATAGACTAAGTTTTACGTTCATTTGATGAAAAATTTCCTCATCGGGTAAGAAGAGTGGAATGCTATAATAAGTTAAATGATTGAGTTTATTTGGACCCTGAGAATCTAGGTTGGTTTGTCTGTGTGCACCAGCTTACTAGGGGGTACTTTCCCCATTAGGGAACTTACCCAAATTTCTTGTTTTCTTTTTAGTGTTTAGACTTTCTCCTCTAAGCATTATCTGGGGTGAGCGGCCGATTAAGTAGGGTTATTTTCTTAATTGTGAGACATTCATCGGTTGATTTATGCATGTATATGGATATAATGCTCATTAATACAAGATGTGTAGGAATAATGATATTTATGTTACACATATGTTTATGAAAATGAGTTTACATGAATATGCAAGATGGCTTGTGATGGATGTACTTAATTTTATAGGGTGAATTGTTTATATTAAGGAATAATTATGCATGATACGAATGTTGAGAATTGATTCATGCAGGATGTTATTGTTATAATGAATTTTTTATGTTTACACATGAGGTGCATATGCTTATGAGCTATGGATGAACTCATAATGCATAAGTGGCATGATATGTGTTTATGAAATGTGAGTTATAGCATGTTATGTAGGTGGCATGGCTATATGTTCATGGAATATAATATACATCATGATATGTAAGTGGCATAATTATGTGTATATAGAATATATATGATATGATGCACAAGTGACATGAGTATATGTTTATGGAATATAAAATTAAAACATGATGCACATGTGGCATAGTTATATATGAGAATTGTCTCATGAAGAGTGGTTGTGGTGATTGATTATGTAATAAATGCTATGTTGATAATACCTGTGATATTTTTATGAGTTTACATTTTGTATCAAAAATACTTGCTAAGTATTAGCTTACCCCTCTTTGTTTTATGGTTTTGTTTTGGGGCTGCATGTCGTGTCATGTTAGTTATTCAGATGGGCTCTATGTTGAGTAAGAATATGACACCAATTATTGAGATGGATTATGGAGATGCTTGGTTTATGTTAGGTTGATTCATGTTATGTTGAGATATATACTTTTGACTCTAATTCATAATTGTTAGTCATAAATGGCTTAGACTTATTTAGCCATATGTGGGCTTGTTTCATTTTATGACTAGTTGATGTGGGTATAAGTGGGCCAATACTTTAATTAGTAGTCTTATGTTTTCTCTATTTGTTTTTGTACAAGGTGTTCGTGTGCTACTCCGTGTTGTATTTCTCACCTAAAGATGGGTTAAGTCTTTTGTATTTCAACTATACTTAGTCAAATCGCATGCCACTTCCTCCTTAGATCGGGTTCGGCTTAGGGGTGGCATATGTTGCGGTGTGACACATTTGACTCACTCTTAAGTATAAAAATAAGTTTTTTTATAGTTTATCCTAGTCCAAAAGAGAAGGAAAAAGTGAGAAGGTTGCATATTTTAAGAAAGTTTAGGAGATTTTAAGTTTGCAAGTCATTTTGATTAGTTGTAAATGACCCTACCTAAAGGCCAAAGAGATATTTCTTGTATCTCGTGGGTTAACTAGAAAGGCTTCACTCAAAAATTATAATTTTTAATTAAAATTTATTTTTTAATAAAAAATTATAAGACAAAAAGGAAAAAAGTCTACTGCTCAACACGAGTACACTTAGAATTGGGCTAGGGCTGAATTTTTTAAAACCTGCATAGGGCCAAAGGCCAAAAAATAGGATGATAGACTAGGGCCCTACTTTGGACCGACCCACTTTTAACCCTAAACATTGCCTAGCATCCGATCAAGCAGTAGCCAAGCGGATTAGAATTATCCCTATTGTGAGAGAGGTCTCAGGGTTGATCTCATTGGTGTAGAGGTTGTGAGGGTCACTAAATCTTACCCATCAAAAGAGAAACCAGAGACTAAAATGGTTAGAGAAATGATAGCACAAAGAGATCAAAGGAGACCACCATAGAAAACAAACAATTGAAGAAATACAGGATCTATATAGTTTTATCCAAGTTGTCTCTAATGGTTTATGAAGGAATTCCTGGTGAAGGAGAGGTGAAATTTGAGGAATTCATGAGTCTATAGCATATTGTAGACCTAAGTATGCTAGAAGAGGTCATTGTTTAGTTCAAGTATTACTACTCCCTCCGTCCAATAGTTATATTTAAAAAAAAATTATCTTATTGAATGGAGAAATCCACATCTAAGAGAAGGGAAAATAAATTTTTATCATACTTTTTTTTAAATATCAAACTTCTTAAATTAAACAAATGAAGCTTTTGATATGGAACATTTTTTTTTGTCAAAGTGAGTTATTAATATAAGATGGAAAGAGTATTCGTAATATAAGACTAAAGATTAGAAAGGACAATTCAAGAAAATTAGAGGAATGGCCAATGGTAAGTGGCCAGAGGCATAGGTGCAAGCGCCATGGCAGTAAAGATACAGAAAAGCAAATGGACATTAGTTTGGCTCAAATTTACACCATGATAAAGGATTAGAAAATGAAAACCACACTACCCAATAGAGATTGAATAGTATTTAATAGTATAGAAAATATAACAGATGTTTCGAGAATCGGTTTGGTACAAAAAACTAGTGAAATATCGGAAAGATCATTAAAGTTTATGCTGACATGGATAATAGTTTTGTTGAGGTGTCCTAATCCATGGCTCTAGTTGTGATAATGAAAATTTTTGTGAATGGAGTTTGCCACCACTTGGAAATAAGGCCAGGAAAATCTAACCTGGCTCATTTATCCTACCCAAACCTTGCACCCGACCCGACTACAGGTAGGGTGAAGGTGCGGGGTTGGGTTCTTGACCCATTTTGGATTTAAGGTTAGGTCACAACCTAGTCAACCCAACTTTTACCAAACTATAAACCTTATTATTCTTATATTTTATTTTATTTGATACTCAATTAGTAATTTTTGTGAGATTATTATTGTGTTGGTTTATTGAACCTATTTGTACTATTATTATGGTGTTTATTTAGTACATACTATGTTGAACCAGATATACTTAAGCACAAATTTAGGGATGAATAAGATATTTAGAGCATAGGTTTGATCACATATATTTTGCTTTGTGGTAGGCATCAATTTTGGGGTAATAGAAGATGGTATCTTCAAGGTGTAGTTAATTTCTATATAGTTTAATTTCATTTCTATTATTCTTTTGGGTGTAGTAATTGGAATAAAACTATGTCATATTTTGTTGTATTTACTACTCATCTTCTCTTCTTCGGTAAGATACATTATATACTAAACTTAGCTCTGTGTGAAAGACCTAACAATTATAATAGGGTGCAAGTTAGGAACATGCAACTAGAGAGGTGAATGACAAATCTTGACGATAGACAATTTTTTGAAGAGAAAAATTGTAAACAAGTGTCACTAGATGCTAAGAGGGGAGGGCTAGGAATAGCCATAGAGAAGTATTTACAGGAATTTTAGAATTAAGACATGTTGAATCACATGATCTTTGCTAACCATCAAGGAAATAATGTTTAATCTAGTTTGTGTTTGTATGTGAGTTATTGAAAGCCAAATGGGCTGATTTTGAGTAAACAAACGTTGAAGGTATGTTTTGTTATCCTTCTCTCTTAATAAAGGAAAGACAACACTGCACCTCTAAAGTCTCCGTTAATGACTACTACAAAAACATTTTAGCCATAAATAAGCCAAATAACCAAACATTACAAATTAATATTGTAATATATTTAAATTTCTTTTGTGTTTGGCCTTTGCAAAGAGAATGCATAAAATACGAGTCTAATAAAAAAAATTAAAGAAAAAAAGTAAGGTTACCCACATACCCAACTCGATTTCCAATCCTACTTGGAAACTAGGAAGTACGCCATAGCCACAAAGACCATCATACTTCATGCAAAGGTACAAATATCGACGTAAAATATGAAAATCTAATATGCTAAAGCGTTAAATTTCCTATTAGAAATTAAGCAAAAAATTAGAATTGATAAAAAAATCAAGGACATTACACTTTTGAAAGCTAGCCTAGGGCCAAAGGTTGGGTCATGGCCAGAAAATAGGATAGCTGGCTAGGGCCAAGGCTCTGTTGTGGCCTGACCCACTTTCAGGCCTAAACATTGTTAGAAGTGGGCTTATATGGGTTAAGCCCATATGGGGCATAAGAGCTCAAACCGACTTTGAAGTGAATAAGAATCATAGATGTGAATTGGTTGAAAGAGTAAATAGTCCCACATCACTTAAAAAAAGTGATGTTGTTGGTATATAAGACATGAGTTTAGCATTTCGAAGTTAGGCCCTTGGGCCACCCCACTTATGAGGCTAATACATGTTGAGCTCATGCACTTAAGTGGGCTAACCCGCAGGCGCTGCTATCCAGCCGACTCAATTCGGTTTGCACACTTAACTAGGCTGGGTTAGGTTGAGTCACCAAGATAATTATTTTTTAGATAAATTTATTTAATTTTTTATTTACCCAAAATGGGTTCAATTTTATTCTCACCAAAATCCGTTTGAACTAAAGGAGTTATCTTCAACGAAATTTCTTATAAACACTGAAAAATTATTTTCTATATGATCCTTTTACTAGATTTCATCTCCATCTGCTGTGAAAGCAATTCCATAACGCTAATTCGTTGTATGTATCATGTGAAGGTACTTCTACAACGTGTGGTTAATCATCTTATCTTTGAAAACAGACACCCAAGTAAATCCTTAGCACTGATAGAAAGGGCAAATTCTTTCTTAAGAACATAGTGTTCTTACTTGATTCGATAAATTTCTTTTATATAGCATATCCTAACAGCTTATCAAGTAATACTAGGCATGCTGGTTGGATCTCTCCCTATTGTGAGAAAGGTCCCAAGGTCGAATTTCAGTGGTGTACAGGTTGTGAGGGTTAGTGAGTCTTATCCATCAAAAGAAAAAAATAGAGATGAGAATGGTGAGGGAAATGGCAGCACGAAGACGACTAAGGGGATGACCATAAAAACAGATAATTGAAGAAAGAATGTATGCCCGTACCCCAATAACTGCCATAAACCCCTTTATGAATTTACAAGAAAAATAAGGCACCAACGAAATTATTGGGGTGTATATGGATGCATTCTCGAAGAAATGCAGGATTTATAATATTTTTACCCAAGACATCTCTAATGGTTTATGAAGGAATTCCCGGTGAAGGAGAGTTGAAAATTAAGGAAGTCACAGGTCTTCAGCAGTTTGTGGACCTATGTATGCCAGAGGAGGTCGTTGTTCAGGTCAAGTTTAACGATTACTGATTACTGCACTGAGACTAAATATTAGAAAGAATAACTCTAGAAAAATAGAGGAATGGCAGCCTAGAGGCAGAGGTGCAGGCACCATGGCATTAAAAATACAGAAAAACAAATGGACGTTAGTTTGGCTCAAATTCACACAATGCTAAAGGATTAGAAAATGAAAAAGACGCTGCGCAATAGAGATAGAATAGCACTCGTTAAAATAAACAAGATAACAGAAGTTTCGGGAGTCGGTTTGTTACAAGAAACCAGTGAAATAGCGGAAAGAACATTAAAGTTTGCTACCGACCTGGATTTCTTTCAGCTGCTAACATGGATAATGGTTTTGTTGAGGTGTTCTAATTCATGGCTGTAGTCGTGATAATGAAAATTCTTGTAAATGTAATTTGCCAACCACTTGGAAACCAGGAAGCACGCCACTGCCACGGAGACCATCATACTTCTTGCAAGGGAAGACAAGACATTCTGCTTCATTGCTGCAACCACCCCTACCAGAGCTATGGAGATGACCTTCAGAGATACTTCCACAACTTTCAGACCTTTCTCTGCGGCACAACAGCTACTGCAGTGCACAACATGGGACCAATACCTGTGGCACAAACAATTTCATATTCACATCTTACTGCTAATTGCATCAAACTAGGAATATAGCATTCTTCACAGAATCATCAATATGCACCCTAATAATCCCATTGGTACCCCGTTTTACTCGTAAATTCAAGAGGGGGTTTATGGTGTTGTTGGGGTATGAAGGGATTATTGCTGTGTAAATAAACTCATTCTTTTCAATATTGTGGTCAAAGTCTTGTCCGGCATTTTACTTACCTATCCATTAGCTGTTCTCTAGGAGGAGTTGGTGGGAGCCCTGGCCCAAACTTAGCTGCCCATGGCACCTGATTCCCTCCATACTTCCTCAGCCATCTCCTGAATCCTACCACAAGAGCGTCTGATTTCGTAGGAACAAAACAGGCATCCTGCCATTTGCAAGGGTCAATATCGGCTAGTTTTTGTTCCTATAGAACGAGAACACTAAGTCAGTTCCCGAAATCACATTAAATTTGTGATACTGCTAGAGTGATATGAGTTAAACAAAAACGTTGGAGTAAACCAAGAGGAAAAAATATCCATTCGATATCTTTCAATACAGAAATTTAATGGAGATACCTCTACATGAAGCAGACATAGGTCTGAATCAAAAACCAGGTTTATTCCAACATGAAACAACCATCGCGGTAAGATTCTATCTATCCAAAGTGAAAAATTTCGTGGGAAAGCCCAGATCAATCTGCTATTGCCAGAACTCACAGGAATGCAGAAAAACAAAAGTGTCCTCCTCTGGACAGTCTTCGCAGGATGTTCCTGTGACATTCCGAATGAATCTGAAGGTTAAATACAGCATTATCTCATCTATAATCATAAAAATCAGTGAGATAATCCAGCACATTTACATGCTTTACCAATGAGATTGATTCGTTAGTACTTCGATCCCACTTTGGATACATATAAAATATGCAAGGTGCTATGAACCTACTATAGCCGCGTTCTTGTTTAGCATAGAAGCCAGCTGCATCAAATGTTTGAATGGTGATATCTAGAGACCTTCCTCCTTCTTTATCACGCTTAACTGTGAAGCATTTTTGGGCCATGTTTCAATTGATGATCAAAGTACTTATTTGCTTGATGAAAGTACTTAATTATTTTTTCCCTGACACATGGAATGAATCCTAACCAATTTTTGAATGCAGAAATTAGATCATATGGCATCACATTTGTGTTCAAACTTGGTCTTTAAATGGGAGCTTTGATACAATGGCCAACATGATCATGACGACCAAGGACCATAGGAATGAATGGAAGTCAAGAGATACATATCTGCCTGCATCTAAATTCTTCGGCATTGGCAATATGCCATAATGAGCGTAGGGAACATGTGCAGGGTCCATAAGGTTTTCAATTAGGACTTCGTACCTGAAATGCCAATAAAACATCCGTCACCTACATGAGGTAAGTGCAGAATCGTGTGAAGAAGGATGGCACAAGAAGTTCAATACTTGTGGACAAGCTAAGTATACAGGAAATAGGAACACAGGCCAAAGTATGAAATACCCATATGGAAAGTCTCTTATGCCAAACAAAGAGGTATAAGAGGGATCATCCAACTCTTCAATGTAGGGCGGTTTTTTGGTCGAAAAAATATCTTTGCAAGCAGGATCTAGGCTTGGCCAGAACCAAACAATCTTATTTTGTTCACAACTGGGATAAACTGCAGCACAGGCCTTGCTGAATGTGTGAACCTGCAAAACTTTCAGTTGAGCATAAGCCATACCAGTGAGTTGAAATAAACAAATTAAGGTCCAATTCGGAGGGTTTTATAGTTACGGCAAAAATGCGCATGGATACAATCAGGCAAAATTAACATCATCAACATGACCTTATGCTGATGGTGGACGACAAACAAATTAAACTAATTACCGGGGGGCCATCTGGGGGAGATTGAGGTATAAGCTTACAGTTGCCGGCGCCGTCGAAGCACCAGCCATGGTACACGCACTGCAACCTGCCCCACTGGTCGATCCTCCCCTGGGACAGCGGTGCCAGCCGATGGGGGCACGAGTCATCAAACACCTGCCATCTCCCCTCGACGCGATCCCACCACACCACCACATCCAGGCCCATCACCCTCTTGGCATGCGGGACCCTCTTGTCCAGGTCGCACACCGGCGCCAGCGGGTACCAGTTAGAGAACCAGTCGAACCCCTCTTTGAGTTTCTCCGTCTCGAGCTCAGGCGCCGGCGGTGGTGTCTCGTAGGAGACGGTGGAGGAGGCAGAGAGGACATGGGAGCGGGACTCGAGCTGGGAATTAAATGGCGTGAAGCAGCTGGTTGGCCTGAGGCAATGGTGTGGGATCAGGAAAGTGGGTTTTCTCAGTGTGGACGATAGTATGGGACGAGAGTTCCCATAGCTTTAGCTGAACGAACGAGTTGCAGAGTTCTACAGCGGGAGTGAAGAAGACGAGTTGGGTCCCTTTATTACCATTTACAATTAGAACGCTATTTAAACCCCTGTTCCTGTATCCCCAAATAAAAGTAAAGAGTTCGATTTTTTTTTATACCCCACTCTCTTTTGCACCGACTCGCTCCTTTAATCCCCGCTTACCTTTCTCTTTTTCCCCACGAGTTAACATAAAGAAAGGGGTTTTTCACTTTCTTCTCCTCCTCAAGGGCCGTTGACAAGTACTATAGCCACTAGTGAGTATTGTAGCCACCGGCCACCAGTGAGTATTATATCCGTTGGCATATAGTATTGTAGTTCTGACGACGATTAAAAAGCTCAAGTGGTAGCTAAAAAAATTTAGGCGACCAAAAAATTAGAACCTTTTTTCTAAGTTTTCTTCCTTATAGTAATATTTATTCATCAATGGCGTCTTTACACATCCAGCTAACATGAAGAAGAAGAAGAAAATTAACCAACAGAATGAGAAACAAAACCAAATGGCACGGGATGCCCCTCATCATGTTTTGAAGAATCTTACGGGGCTGATAACCACCTATCAATTCATGTTAAATCATGCGGGGGTACCCCTCCACCAACTTGAAGACAATAGCTATAAAATGTTATAGTCTTATTCGTGGTGAGGGGTGCCCCCCGCCATTTTGTGAAGAAACTTATGGGCCCAATAACCACCCGCCAATTCATGCTAAATTGTGTGGGTGGTACCCCCTGCCACCTTGAAGACAGTAACTCTAAAATATTACTGTCTTCTTCATGGCAGAGGGTGCCCCCCGCCATTTTTTGAAGAATCTTACGGGGCTGATAACCACCTGTCAATTCATGTTAAATTGTACGGGGGGTACCCCCACCAACTTGAAGACAATAAATGTTAAATATTACTATCTTCTTCATGGCAGGGGACACTTATAATTATGTAAAATGGTGTATATTGTATCATTGAGTGCAATCAGCCTCTCTCTGCATACCTGATCATACGATTCTTTGTTACTTTGCAAGCTGCCATTTCTTAATAGTATCCTCCAGCAACAACACCCCATTAAGGCGAGATCATTAGGTATTAATGTAGAGGCCTAATTTCATTAAAAAAATAGGACAATTGACAATAAGACCTAATTTTCACAAACAACTTGGTCACAAACCTATTCAAAGAACCTGATCACAAACTCAACTTGTTCAACATAATTTTCCTGTCCACTGTTTTCACATAGTATATTTTTTTGATAATAAAGTTCATAGTAGTAGAAATTTTTAAAGAACCTAGTCACAAACTCAAAGAACCTGGTCACAAACATGTTCAAAGAACCTAATCACAAACTTGTACAAAGAACCTGATCACAAACTCAACCTATTCAGCATAACTATCCAAATTCACAACGATTAAAATTTAAATGTCTCTAACAAATAATTGACATTAAAATGTCTCAACAAACACAAACAATTTGAGGCTATTTTCAGTGTCATTGATACTTGGACTAGGTTTTTCTTCTTCCTCCTCTACATGACCATGTTCTTGTTCTCTCTCAACAACATTAGTTTCTTGAACGATTTCTAGTCTTTGTTCTTCTTGTGCATTTGCATTTATTTCTAATTCAACAACTCTAAGTACATCTTCACCAACATCTCCGTCTTTTGATTCAGCTTGTCGTCTCAACAATATGTATCTTAAACCGAAGGTTAACCTTGAACCTACAGCCGAATCAAGAACAAAGTTGTTAATGGAGAGTTCTTAAGATCATATACTAATTATACTACTGATTCACAATAAAATGAAAAAGTAAACATAGTGCATAGCAGATAGAATTTTCCAACGTGCAGGATGAATGTGATGAACAAATATCTAATCACATAAACATATAATTGAATATCTACAAATCTAGTAACAATCTACTAATAGCAATTGCTTTAAGATGTAAATAAACCCATCACAGTATTGAATGATATTTAAACCTGTTAATAACAATCTGCTAATAATTAAAAGAAACCACTGATATGCTTAAAGTTTGATATTAAACATCCTTAACAAAAGTAAAGAGTAACTAAACAGCCCAGGATCCAAGTTTCTAGCGCTTGAGAGCTTACTAAAAGCTCAAAAGAAAATTAGTACACGAAGGCCTACTTTAGGCATCAAAAAGACCATAGAGCATTGAAAGAAAAGTCCACAATTTGTTCATTAGAAATCTAAGACTTTCTAGTATCACAAAACAAATTAGGCATTAAATATGCATTTACACTAAGAAAAATACAGTAAACAAGAAATACAAAAGAATCATCAAAGCGTCATCACTTCGAAATAGGAAGCTGAGGTGGGTAAGAAACTAATACAGAGGCTTTCTTAAACTACCATCCCAAACCAATGATTTGAAAAATAAAAGGAAAATGATTCAGCCAGTGCACAAAAGACAATTACGAGTTACAGGACTGAAGACCCATCAAGTGAGTAAAGCAATATAGGTCAATCGCAATTTTACCGCAAAAGAGGTCCTTGGTACCCAAAGTCATGTCTGGCAACCATGGTTAATTCGTGCTTATCAAAATCTATAGTGTTGTAAATTGAATCCTTGAGAAGGACCAACTCCAAAGTGTTGATAAACATATCCAATTTCGTGTAGACATTCTTGGCGAGGCAAATGCTCATCGTCCGGCACTTAAGACAAGGGACACGCTCTTGTAATAGGTAGCCAGTCCCTTAGAGTAGTCCTCCGTCGTGTTCCTAGATTGAAGTGTCGTCGTTGGGGGTGTTGTACACATACAAGACCCCACTGTGAAACCTGCCCAGCCACAATAGCGTCCCGCACAAGGTGCTCTCCTTCCGTGAGAAAAGTTAAGAGGTAGAGGAGAGGAAAGAAGGAGGGCGGAGGATGGTGTTGTGGGCCGCTGGTGGTGGGGCGGGGGAGGAGGAGGAAGAGGGTCTGGAGTGAGGGTTAGGCCTGCTGTCGTGGAACTGCCTCGAAGAGGTGATGCGATGGCTAACACCGGCTATGCTAATGTCTACGGCATAGGTGTGTCATGGGTGGCAGGACTACTCGTGGCGGTTGTGGCGGGCCACTAAGGAGATTCGGATGCATATCCCGACCCAATCGTACCTCGGATTTGTCAGATATGTGTTGTAGAAATACCGAAATCTTATTTAGCTCTTAATTCAAATCAAAATGTTTGAACTTTATGCCTAGGTTATCGGATATGTGTCAGAGAAATGTCGATTATCAAAAATTTATAAGGGCGATAACTGGGATAAAGTAGCAGGGTGAAGGGGGTACACATGAGTTAAAAAAATCTTTTAATTATTTTTAAAAATTAAAATACAAATAAAAAATTATATAACTCAAAATACGAAGTGCGTAAGTACCCAGGGATAGAGGAAAAAAAAGAGTGTAAATAACCACGTTAATTATTTTATTGAATCCCGTTTATTAGCGCCTCCGCTCATCCAAGACACGAGCGTCCAGGTGAAAAATGCTGTCCGATAAAGCCAACGCCTTGAATTCGTCGCACCCAACCGGAGCTAGAAATTATTTTCCGCCTCTCCTGCCCGCCGTATACTATCTCACCGTACTGTACATTATCCTAGGCAGGGCGTATCGGCGGCCGATCACCAGGTTCCTTACTTCCCCAGTTAGCCCTTCCTTTTTCTTGCCCACCCTATACTAGAGTTCCGCCCACACTGTGCTTCATCTAGGTCGGGGTACGTGGGCGGTGGATTGGTGGAGAAATCAAATTCCTTGCTTCACCGCCCAGCCCCTCACTTCCTTCCCCTTTGGTAAAACCAGTCTCTCTTTCTCTCGTAAATATCCCTGCACCAAACTTGACTTAAAAGCAAGTTATTTGCGGTTATTCTATGTTCGACTATCTGTTCTTATTACAGTATGCAGAAAGTGGCAATTAAATGTTGACGGGTCTTTAGCTCTTCATCTACTTATTTGGATCAGTAAGCCTTTCATGAAATGGGTTTTTCTGATTTTGTTACTTTTTTTTTTGGTCTAATCTTCTACGTACCCCTGCTTTAATGAATGTTTTTGTTTAACCTTTTCTGTACTGGGGGTTCAATATTTGTCTAGGAACCTAGAGTCCCCCTTAAATGTCACTCTCACTCGTGGGCATATTTTTGTGTATTGACGGTTATTTTTAGTTTTATTGAAATGAATTTCTCACTAAGATAGATTGTAGGTGCTTACAACAGCTACAAAGTCCTTTTTTTTGGTGGACTTGATTCTTATTTACAGGTCCAAGTTAGTGTATTTATGGATAGCTTTATATTGTAAATTTGTTTACTACTGCTCCATGTTGGAATATACCCATTCGCAATTGTTAGAGTGAACATCGCATTAATGCTAATTCAGATGCTTGTCCTTCTTTAGTAGATAACTGATGGGTGTTTAAGATTTTTTCATAAGATGAGAAAAGTCTTGTTTGATTTCTATAATGTGTAGATGCATATGAGAGGCATCTAAAGACATTCACTTGTCCTTGCACTTAAAAGAGGTATCTAGAGACGTGTTATATGTTCTTAAAGATAAATCATTGAAGGTCTGTGAGCTTGGATCTCACATTTACTTCATAATATAGAATTGTGATATATAAAATATGATTTTATTTTTTTTCAACATTGTTCTTCACTGTTCTCAAAGATAAATCTGCATACTCTTTGCAGCATCATTGGTGTATATGACAAATCGATAGAGAATACGGAAGCGCAGAGTCTACCGTGTAGAGTCTACAAACACTCTGTTTTTGCTTACAATTAGCACGCTTCTGTGCGCACCAACAATTTACGTTTGGTGAAACTTCACCATTAATTTGGGTTCCACCATGTTGGTCCCCTATTCATCTATGTTTGGAAACCTTCCACGTAAGTCTTTCCATTTCAAACAGCTGAACAAAATCACTTGGGAGTTGAACGCACAAACAGATTCTAAGACTTATTTAGAGTAATAAAGTCATGTGACAGACCATATATACGTTGCATGGTTTTCTTGTCATGAGTTTCGCAGCAAACAACAAATACCTGTCCTGCAATTTAAGCCAAGACGTTCCCTACACTCCAAAGCTAGTTACTATCCCGACGTAAACTCTTGCATTAACAAACAAATCCTGGATTACGCCGTTTGTTTAGTTGTTCGTTGCAACATCTCCCCTTGGACCTGTAAAGAGTATGCAGATTGAAAAAGAATGAGTTGATGCATCAAGTAAAATTGAATATTGTTTATCCGTGCAGGCTAATTAACTAAGCTCCTGCCAGCAACTGACAACTCCTTCCAATTCAACGGAGTCGCCTTGTTGACAAACCACATCTATATGGATCCCTCAGGCGGGCAGTCAACTTTAGCCAAATGACATTAAAGTCAATATGCCATGTCCACATAATATTCCCTCTGTGTTGACATTAATAGTCTCACTTAAATTTTCTAAATGAACTAAACCACATTAATAATTTCATTTGGATTTTAGTTCATTTATTATTGTGGGATGGGATAAGTATCAGAATTTAAATGAGTAATGCTACTTCAACATTTCCACACCATTATGAGTGGGAATTCTACTTCAACATTTCCACGTTATTATTGACGAGTTGGCCCACTCAACAATGGTGTGGACATGTTGCAGTAGAGTTTTGATGTGTGAAACTTCACGTTGCTCAAGTATTTTATAATTCAAATATATGGTAAATCTCAAGCTTTGTCGAGGGTGTTTTGCATCGAGAAATCATAGCAAGAGACTCTATGTAACACTTGAAAATTTTTTAATTCTCTATACTTAGCCATGTAAAAATAAGTGAATTTGACTTTAAAATTTTTTTGGTATAATATTAGTTGATATTTTTTATTTTTATTTAAAATATAATTTAAAAAATAGTCTAAAATTTTGGAGCTTAACTAGCTCTAAAGTTGGTAAAATCTCTCAAGGAGACTAAGTCTTAAAAAAATTTTGAGCCCTAATTTACATATATAAAAATAAGATGAGTCTTATAAGCAAAAAAAAAAAAAAAAGAACTAAGTAAGACCCTAAGGGGCCCTACATCAAATTAAAATCACAAAAGCCTAAGTGATACCCCATAGGGTCCATATCAAATTAATTTTTAAATCAAAATTACAAAAGATTAAATCAGACCCCAATGAGCCCCACATCAAATTAACTATATAATTAAAATTATAAAAGGTTAAGTGAAACCCTCATGAGTCTCATGTCAAATTAATCACTAAATCAAGATCACAAAAGGCTAAGTTAGACCTTCAAGAGTTCAACATTGAATTAGTAATCAAATTAAAATTACAAAAGCCGAAGTGAGACTTAATGCAGGTCTCACATCATATTAACCAAATTAAAATATGATGATTTTGGGACATACTTCTTAATGGTTAATCATACAATTGAGAAAAGACAAAAAAAAAAAGAATAACAAAAGAAAAATATACATGGTGCATTGGATAAACTAAGAAAGAGGAGTTAGTTAAGTCTTTATATATATTGGGCTCCACACTTTCAAAGAATGTCCACTTGACTAATGAGATTAGTTAAAAGAAGAAGGTGTTATATATTGAGAAAACTAAGTCAATTTTTTTTTGACTAGTTATGTAAAAAAAAAAAGTAAAAGAGTAAGACAAAGACAAAGCCAAAACACTATCATATGCCAAGTAGCCTCTCCACTTCCCAAAAACTACGTCATTAATTCACTTCCTACTAATTATCACACTAACACACCACCCAGTCTCTAACCACTACTTTATCCCATGACATAATCCTAATATTATAAATACCCTCTCTTTTTCATGGAGAAGGGCTTTTGACCATTAAGTCTAAGAAATCTTTACAAAGTCAAAAACTCTTCATCACAAAGAAACAATAAAAACAAAACCTTCCACCAATGAAATCAAAAGAGTCTAAGAAAGCATCATTTCAATCTCAATGAGTTTCTAAGAAAACATTCTTTTGATCTTAATAAGTTTATAAGGGGTTTGAAGTAAGAGAAGTTGCATATGGTAAAGGAAAAAAGAGTCTTAATTTTGAAGACAACAAGACATGGAAACGAGGAGTCAATGCATGTGATATTTTTATTTTCCCTGTGTTCTTTCTTTTTAATACTTATAGCTATCTTTTAATAAATTCAATATTATTATCCTTTCTCTACTTTTATTTTTTGTCATTTAATCTAAGTGTTTAAAAAATTGGTTAATCACCACTACTCTATCCTAAATTTTAAAAATTAGTAGCGATTGGCCAAGAGATGGTCATCTAATAAATAAAAAAAAGCTTTTTCTCTATCTCTTGTAAGGAATGGAGCATCCTTTCTCTTATCTTGTCTTGTGCATAGAAATCAACTGAAATCCCCTAATAATAACTTCCTCTATACATGAAATTTAGATATAAAAGTTTGTTACTAATTAGTAGATATAAAAAGCTTTGTAAATCTACTAAGAATGTGTAAATCAAAGCTCAAATAAAGAAGTTATAGTAAATGCAGCTACAACAACAAATAAGTTTTGGAGTACATGTGAAAAATAGTAAATTTGATATTTGGGCATTCTCAATACAATAACTTATTTTGTGTGTTGAATTTAAATTTGCAACTTTTAGGATACAAAACTAGATAGACGTAGCTTCGAAACATATATAAGAATATGTAAATCGGAGTTTGGATGAAGGAGTTATGATTATTATTCGACAAAAAACTACTATTTTTTAAAATGTAGCAATTACTATAGAATAGAGGGGGTATAATTTTTTTATTAATCCTTTATATAATTATATAAGGACGTGATGTTCTTCACAGTATGAGATGTCGCAGTATTGTGCTTGTAATTGTGAATTTGTAAGTTGGATACATTAAGGGCCTCCAAGATGAATGAAGGGGTAACCCAATGGGCTATCTCACTTATCAAGCTTCAAAAGTTAAAATAAGTATTATTAGGAAGTAGTGTCCTTATTATTACTCCCTTTGTCCCGTAATAAGTATTTGGATTATAAAATAAAAACAAATTAAAACTAATTTATATTTTTAATGTAAACATTTATTATAGAACGAAGGGAATAATTACAATGATATTATTATTATTATTATTATTATTATTATTATTATTATTATAAAACATCACTATGTGCCACGTGCATATATAAGGGTTTGACATGATATAAAAATCTCACCTTCCCCAATATTACAGGTCTCATGCAATTAAAGTTGCACGCAAGGTGGCTGCAGCTCCATTATTAATACTTATGAGAATGACAATGGAATTAATTGGAGACAATAAGTTACATAGAAAATACTATTGAAAGCACGTGTGCATAGGGATGCCATGGATCGGGTTGTGAATACGGGACAACTTGATGTGACCCATTAGGGTCGGGCTTATATTTTCAAATTGTAATCTAATATCTATTCGAGTTAGGTTGTAATCTAATATCTATTCGAGTCAGGTTTGAGTTTAAAGTGATCCAACTCAACCTAGCCCAATTAATTAATTTTTTATATTTTTATTTATATTTTAACAATAACTCTTAAACATTTTTTTTGATAGGCAAAAGATAAAAATAAAAAATTATTTAAAATTTTATACTCCCTCCATCTAATATTAATGATTATATTTAAAAATTAATAGTTTTTATTGAATGGTGAAACCCACATTTAATAGAAGAAAAATAAGCTTATAGTTCTCTTTTTTAAGTACCCAATAACTTAAATTAAACAAAATAAAGTTATTAATATAGAATAAATTTTTTTGTTAAATAGAATTATTAATATAAAATTAAATAAATATTTTATTATAATTAAATGTGTATTTTTAAATAAAAATATATAAAAAATAATTTTTTATATTAAACGGGTTTGGTTGAGTTAGGTTCAAGTTTGAGATACTTGTGTTAAATCGGGTGAATTATCATTTCTTAAATTGTAACAACTTCAGGTTTGACAAAATCCCAACCCCATAACTATGCGAAAAAAAGTATTAATGCTTTACTATGCTATGTGTGAGCCAAACGTAAAAAATTCTTATAAATTATCTATTCCTCAGATTGATGGTACATATACTAACCCAAATTACCGTTAGTGTGATTAACGCTAATATACACTAAAATATGTGACGTTGATATCAAAAGTAGATGGTTCATATACATTCCGGATCTCACAGTCATGGGAAAGGTGAACGAAGTAACCGATGGCTCACCGGCCCCGGGCAGGCTGGAGAGAAGATGAAGCAATCGAGGATGAACCTCTTAAATGGCCACACCTAAATATCGCCTATCTCCAGAATAAACGGGAGGGCCACTTAACCTTAAATGGATGAATTGATTGAGGACGAAGCAAGCCAGTGGGCACCACTCTCCGCATGCCACGGTGGAGTTCTTAAAACCCACGTCCATCCACCCTCGGGATGAACCTACGGACAATAAGGTAACCAATGATCTGCCGCGTTTCACGTTCTAAGCACAGCCCGTGGGCTATCACGTAGGACAAATGCCCGTGGGGTTTCGGCATCTATCTTTCTGGTAATGCCCCTTTCTATCCCCCAACGGTGTTTAGTCGTGGGGGTAAACGTGGCGGGGCTCCCGAGGTGAATCGAGAGATCCCTCTCGCTCTCAGCGCTGGCGGGGCCACGACTATAAATGCCCTCTCTCTCTCTGTCGTGCTCGCTCGCTGCAAGTGACATCTCCTCTTGGTGGGAAGGAGAGGACCACGTTTCTGAATTCTGAGTCAAAAAATTCAATTTGTAAACAAACTCAAACAAGAGGGATACAAAACGAGGAAAACAAGGTAACTTTATCACTTTTTGATTCTTGTCTGCGCTGTTTTTGGGGCCTTGAGGCAATGTAGCTCATTTGGTGAATTTGGTTGTTGTTGCGTTGATGAAGGAGGATGGAGGCCAAAGGAGGAGGAGAAGTGCGTCGGATTCACGTCGTCTATTTGCTGAGCCGGCTGGGGAGGATCGAGCACCCCCACCTCATCCGCGTCCGCCACTTGACCCGCTGCGGCGTTCATCTCCGAGGTGCTCTTCCGTTTCCCTCCCCGACTACAACTTTCACTTGTTTCGTTTTCGTTTTGTTTCACGTATAGACGAATGACGATTTGCGTGTTGGCACGTAGACGTGAAGCGGTGGCTGGCGGAGTTGAGGGGGAAGAGCATGCCAGACTCCTTCGCCTGGTCCTACAAGAGGTCTTCTTCTTCTTCTTCTTCTTCTTCTCTGCAGTGGTTCTGGATTCACTTTCTTTCTTTATCTGGCCAATGAGGAGAATTTAGTGAGTTCGATGCTATGGAATTTGCAGGAGGTACAAGGCGGGCTATGTATGGCAGGATTTGCTGGACGACGACCTCATCACTCCCATATCCGACAATGAATACGTCCTCAAAGGCTCCGAGATTTCCTGTTCCAGCACTGGTAATTTCGTTCTCTGATTTATTCTCGCCCGCAATTCGGCTTCCCGTCTCATTAATGCGATGGCGAACCAATTTTTTAGTGTGTATCCGCCCATATCCTTGCTGTTGCATTGATAAAACGCACCTCGCGAAAATGTCGGATCTGGTAAAGGACGGAGTACTCCATCCATCCTCGCCGGAGAAGACAGACCCGAAACATTCAGCGGGGAATTCAGAGGCTTTCAAGCTCCACGACGACGGGAAGAAAGCGGAGGAGGCGGATTTCAAATTGGCGGGGGCGGGTCTGATGAAGGAATTGGCGGGAAAAGGTGCCGACTTTTGCAGTTCGTCCGCGTCATCGTCCTTCTCGAGCTCGTCTTCGTCATTGTTCGCGGCCGCTTCGGAGTCCTCGAAGGAGGGAAAGGCGTTCGGCGGGAAGGAACCAGGCGGCAGGACCCGCGCGCGCGGGTTCCGCAGCCTGCTTTCATGCGGCGTGATCGACACAAGCGACACGGCCATCCTGCGAGGCGGCCGGCCTCACGGCCAGAGAAAGGACGTAACCGGGGACAGTGCAACTTGTGGCTTGGGCGGTTCCGCCCGGTTCTTCTCCGGGCATGATTGGTACTATAAACTGAAAAGAGTTTGGATTTCAAAATTGTAGTAATCTTTTGTTTCCCGGTATATCTGTTTTTGACCACCGCCATGTCGACTGGTGTTTTGCAGGAGGAGCTTCAGCGATTTGAAGGGCTTGAATCCGAAGAAGAAGACTGCCGAAGGGGTTAGCACGCAAAAAAAATCATACTCTGCAGCATTTAAGCCCATCGCTGAGCCCAACTGCTCGTGAGTGAGTTTTCCTCGTTTTTTTCCCTAAATTACATGCAAGTGTTGGCTTGTGAGAGACATTTTATTGGATTTTGAGTTGGCAATGGCGTGTTTGCAGGCAATGTGGGAAGGGATTCAAACCAGAAAAACTGCAGGCGCACATGAAATCCTGCAAGGTGTTGAAAAGCAGGGGAGGCAAGAAGGGTGGTTTTGCTGGCACTGAGAAGCCATCGCCAACTGCAACGATGGAGAAGCAAAGGCAAACCATTCGCTTTTTCTTACAAAATACACCTTTGTTGATGTTGACTATGGTAGCTTTTTGCGTCCTTCTCTTTTTCATAATTTCCTGTCGGGCCTGTTTATTAAAAGTAATAATTGTTGGAGTCAGACCAGAATCAGGTCGCCGTATATGTCTACTGAATTTTTTATTACGAAAACTTAAACTTATGTCTCAATTTTTTTACTTTTAACTAAATATAAATTAACTAAAACATGCCACTTATTAAATGGGCATATCTAACTTTATATAGCCCATGTATAACGGTTTCACTGAATAACTTTTCTAAAATTAGGAAGCCAACATCATTGATGAATGCAAGCATTTTATTTAAGGAGGAAACTTAGAAATAATTTGCTCAAAGAGCCCTATTTATATAAGCCCGGGATCTCATTACAATGGATCATGACCGACTGTTCATATAAACTTGTTCCTTTGTTTGAAATATAAAATTAAAAAATAGCTTACTAAAACAGTAAAAAGTTTTAAAATATCTTACACAAATTATAAAAAAAGGACAAATTACCTCAAACATAAAAAACCCAAAACTAGCTTGCCCATAAGGTAAATTTCGATTAAAATGGGTGACATTTTGAAATAAAATTTGGTGCACGCCGAGTTTGCCAAAATTTCAGAATTTTATTATTATGCATAGCACATCATAAGATATTAGGTAAATAAGTACTTTTTAACTTGTTTTTAAGGTTAAATTTATTGTAGAAGAAGTTCATATGTGCCCTTCTTCATGCGTGTAGGCGTGCATTTTAAAGTTATGAGTTATTAGATCAAGATTTGACAATACGCATTAATGCGATCCCGCCTCTCCTTGTATAAATGCAATTGTCAAATAGAAATCATTGATCCCCACACGTGCAAGACTAATGAACCAAGGCCAATAACAACAACTCGTTTATTATATTCCTCCCGATCTCACGTTTCTCAAAATAAAACCTGATAGAGCTATTATTGTAAGATGAAGTGTCACGGGTAGTAAGGCACATTGCTCGTTGGGGGCATACATATGTACAAATATGTTGCACACATATATTTGACACCATGGCTGACTCAGTATCCTAATATGGCCAATTATATGTATACAATGTTATGTATATGTATTTTACCCAACATTGATGTATACAAATGTGCACCCTCAATATGAGGCTGGGTCTTTCCCACAACATACACACATGTTGTTTAATATCAGTTTCTATAACAAATGTACACTATGTGCAATATATTACCACATATGTACGCCTCAATACATGTCATAATTGGTATACCTTTATTTTTATTTAAAAATAAAAAAAATAAACTTATAAATCGCTTCCGACCGTGGGGGTGAAGATATCGAAAAGTTGGTGGGAAAGTCGTCGTCCGTAAAAAAACTGGAATCCAGCTAACGGGGGAGACAAAGGCAATGAATAGCATTATTGTATGATTGAATGCAGGTCCTCACTCAAGCTAGACATCCTCGTAAAAAGTGAAATTTAACTGAAAGACTTGGCTCAAACTTCAAGCGTTGTTTTCTTATCTGAAACTGTAGTCAATTTGTAAGGACATGAGATTGTTCGCCATATCCGATCCTAGCGAAGTTTATCAACACTGAAAATGAAGGTTGAAGTGACTTTAAAACCTAAACGAACATGAAATCAATGTTGAGCCTAAGATAGCAGTATTAAAGTGAGGGCTAACGGCTAGTAAAATATTATTCTAGTGAGCATCATATCTCTGTAGTGTGGCGCGCCAGGTAGGGGTCGAACCTACGACTTTCTGCTTAGGAAACAGACGCTCTATCCACTGAGCTACAGGCGCTGTTGTGCTGTGTGTGAAATTACAATTACTAATCTATGTATGGGAACCTCACACACGATAACGAATTGAATTTATCAAAGAGGCCGTTCTTCTATTTTATATTAATAGTTTTATTTAAAATTTTAAAATAAATTAATTTTAATTTAGTTTATATGATTAAATAGAGTTATTAATATGATTTGTGCAACTCACTTTTGCTGACTGATGATTCATCTTAAAACAACATGCATCATATGGGAATTGTCACCCTAATCAAGATGATCAGAATGTTGACAGCAATTCAACATTATGTCCGACATTGCCGAATTGTCATACATCAAAATTTGGGAACCCAACAAAATATCTACTGGAATAAAATTGGAACTCCATCCCCATAATCATCCTCTCTCTCTCTCTCTCTCAGCTGGGTCGGTCTATCACTCTCTGAGACTAGCGAAGTTGACTGGTCCTTTCACATACACCACATGTTCAGACGGTTCTCCCTGTCACCTTCATCCTCACGGCAAGCTTTACTTGAATATCCATTCTTGCAGGCTGGCAATCCCAATATGTTTCTTGCTTCAGTTTGGTACTAATTATTTTGACATAAAAGCAATGCAACCATGAAGTTTTTAAAAGCAGATACGTTTATGATCAATTCCTTTTTGGATCCTGCTAATAAACCACTAATAAATGTCGTCCATGCCAGCCACACAGTTCGTTATTGTGGAGATACCACACTGCCAATAGTAACCACATAGTGACGGTCACAAGTATTATGATCCAAACGCAACCATAGATTTCAAAGTTAAAATAGGTCGATTTTAGTCCCAAAGTTATATAGCTTTTAATCAATAACAGAAATTTTAACATGTAAATTAGTTTGAGTTCTGCCGAGTGAAATGTGGTAAAATTCCTCCAAGAGCATGCACACAATATCAGTTACTAAGTTTCAAAGATCCCTTGCAAATTATTGGCGCACTTCTAACGGTTCAGCAAATAATACGATTTTCCATTGCTCTCACTTGAACCATTATGATGATATGAGTCAAAACTGTTACGCCAAAATTAACAATACGAAAGACTCCTAAGAAACGTAAAATGCATACATCTAATGGCCCCTGAAAGGTGGCCCCATTATTAATGCTCATATTAATAGAGAAGGTGGGTGGGTGATTTAAACATGCATGCCCCCTAATAATATGTATCTTTAGATTAAAATCCAATGGCCCACTATATCAGGCTCATGATGACATGTGTAAACCTGCGATCATGCTAATGGGACCAAAGTCTTTATTCTATCCCTTTTGGGAAAAAATTCTAGCCTATATATACAATGTTTTCTAGTTTTTTCCCTGCTCCTATTATTCATCTAATTCAAGTACTCTCCGTCCTGTCAGCTAATTGCTCAAATAAGGAGCAACCAACTACGGTATGTACCGTTCACATCTATCACCATCGAGTTAAAAGAACAAAAACAAATAAATAACTCGAAAGTATAGGAGCAGAATATGCAATTTTGCGTTATAATTGATGTATTGATTGATAACATTTACCATCACAACATGTTAAATGGCTGAGCGCAACAATTATAAAATGCCTAAATTTTAGGTACAACTTTGAGGTCTAGTCACCCTAAGACTACAACAGTTTTTTCAAATAGAATGTGTTTATATGCACCTTAATAATCCCCTCAGCCCAATAACCCCATGAACCCTTCATGAACATATAAGTAAATGTGGTATATTGAAGAGATTATTGGGGTACATGTAGACTTATTCTTCACTACAATAAAATGTAGTATTAGCGACGTAATGCTAAGCATTGCAAAAAAATAAATTATTAACAACACATTTTCTTATACGTCGCTAATAGTCATATATTAGCGACGCTTAGTTTAAAACATCGCTAATACTAATCATATTAGCAACACTTTATTATAAGCATCACTAAAAGATATAATTTTTAAATAAAAAAAGAAAAAATAAATAAAACTATTAGCGACACTTGTTTTAAGCGTCGCTAATAGCTTCTACAATAGTGACACTTATTTCAAAGCATTGCTAATAGTGCTGCTATTATGAATTGAAAATAAAAAAATAAAAATTTTGAATTATTAGTGACACTTTTAAATAAGTGTTGCAAATACTATTCCTAATAGCGAAACAAGCATCGCTAATAGCTTTATTAATTAAATTTATTTAATAAATATTAAAAAAATTATAATAAAATTCTTAAATATAATATATTTTATTCAATATTTACTATATATATAATAAATAAATATTAATTTTTAATTAAAAAAATTGTGTTAATAATAGATTCAACTTTTACTATTTATATATAATATATTTTATTTTAAAATTTTTTTAATTAATTTTAAAATATAATTTAAAATAAAAGAGTGCGCATGGAGGGAGAGTGAGAGTGAGGAGAGAAAGAGAGGGATCGAAGAGAGATAGAGGAGAGAGAATAGAGTGAGAGGGGGAGGTGAGAAAGTGAGGTGAGAGAGAGAGAAAGGGAAGAGTGAGATGGGGGAGAGAGGGTGAGGAGAGAGAGGGAAGAGAGAGGGGGGGTAGAGAGAGAGGGAAAGAGAGGAAATAATTTTATTTATTTTTATTTATTTTTTATTTAAAAAATAATAAATAATAATATATTAGCGACGATAGTACTATACGTCGCTAATACCTCATAGTATTAACGACATTGCTAATACCCTTAGTATTAACGACATTGCTAATACCCTTAGTATTAGCGATGTATAGGCCTATACGTCGCTAATATATTTTAATTTATTTATATTTTCATTAATTTTTAAATAAAAAATATAAATATAGAGAGGATATACAGAGAGGGGGAGAGAGGGGGAGAGAGGGAGGGAAAGAGAGAGATAGAAGAGAGAGAGGGAGGAGAGATAGGAAGGAGAGAGAGTCGAGAGAGGAGATTAAGGAGAGAGAGAGAAGAGGGAGGAGAGAGATAGGAGAGACTAGAGAGGAGAGAGAGGAAATTTTTTTATTTATTCTATATTTTTTATTTAAAAAATAATTAAAATAAATAAATAAAAATATATTAGTGACATATATGCCTATACGTAGCTAATACCTTAGAGTATTAGCAACGTATAGGCATATACGTCACTAATATTGATGTATAGGCCTATATGTCACTAATACATTTTAATTTATTTATGTTTTAATTAATTTTTAAATAGAAAATATAAAATAGAGAGGATATAGAGAGAGGGGGGAGAGAGAGAGGGAGGAGAGAGAAGAGATAGAGGGAGGAGAGAGAGAGAGTGGAGAGAGGAGATAAGGGAGAGATGGAGGAGAGAGATAGGAGAGGGAGATAGGGTAGAGAGAGAAGGGTGATGAGAGAGAGGAAATTTTTTTATTTATTTTATATATTGCTAATACCTCATAGTATTAGCGACATATCTAATACATTTTAATTATTTATATTTTAATTATTTTTTAAATTATATATATAAAATAGAGAGGATATAGAGAGAGGGAGGAGAGAGAGATAGGGAGGGAGGAGAGAGAGATAGGGAGAGAGGAGAGAGGGAGGAGAGAGAGGAGATCAGGGAGAGAGGGAGGAGAGAGAGGAGAGAATAGAAGAGAAAGGGGGAGAGATAGGGAGGAGAGAGAGAGAGAGGAGAGGGAGAGAGGAAATTTCTTTACTTTATTTATTTTTTTATTTTAAAATAAATAAAATATATTAGCGACGTATATGCATATATATCGCTAATACATTAGAGCATTAGCGACGTATAGGCCTTAGTATTTGTAATGTCCCGGATTTTTATTACGATTTTTTGCTATTTTTATCTGATCATTTTCAGCGATATATTGTGATGCTTCGGTGTATGTGGCCTTGGTATTCGTACCCGTAGAGTCGGGTCTCGGGTCAGTCATGGGCCATGGGCCTCAACGCGCGCTTCTGGTGCGAAAAATCGTTGAAGAAAACAGAACTGTAGATAAGTTGGAAAAGAAAAAAAAAAGAGAAGATCGGGCTCGGGCGAGCCTGATCCAGAAATTTTAGGAGCGAACAGTGTACCGCCACCCCCCTTCTGGCCTTTCTCTGTCCCAGCCACCGTCGGCCGCCGGTGGGCCGAAGGGCCACCGCCACCGGCTCCACCCCGGCCGTGCGACGGCAGGGGGGCCACCGTCCCGGCCCCGACGGCCGCGCCGCCTCCTCCCCTGGTGAGCCCTCTCCCCTCTGTATTTTGATCTACCGCCGCCGGTAATAGCTAGTAGTGGCTGGACGGCCGCCGTGGGTTCCGCCCCGGCCTGGCGACGACCAGGGACGGCCATACCTGGCACAGCGCCACCTAGTTCGGCCTCCCCGTTCATTTCCGTCCGCCCCTTTTTCCCGGTTTGCTTCTGTGTTTGACGATTTGAGCCGCCGCCGTGGGCCGCCAAGGCCCGACCGGCTGGCCACGGCTCCGCCCTGGGCCGGAGACGGCGGGAGGCCACCCCTCCCGGCCCGGTGGGCCTCCGTTCCGCCGCCCCATCCTCAAATCGACCTCTGCCCTATTTTCGCCGGCGAACTGTTTTTGTTCAACAGTAGCCGCCGACGGTGAGCTACGCCCGATCGGACCTCCGTCCAGTGGACCACCTCTCCCCACCCGGTTCCACCTCCGCCCTTCCTCTTTCCTTCGGCCAGACACTTCCATCCGGTCCACTATTTTTGACCCCTGTGTGTTTGGGACTACCGGCGTCGGAAGTTGCTGCCTTTGGCTGAAGACAGCTCTGCTAGGCCTTCGTCCGGCCAGCCGCGGTCCAGTGACTGCAAGGCCGACCCCCAGCTAGCTCGGCCGCCCCCTTGGCCGCTCCGCCCAGTTTGATTTGCACCCTATTGTGGGTGGATTCTTCGGTGAGTTGTCGCCATTGTCGTTGGCCGGTGAGGCCAGTCCGGTCGCTGTAGGCTCCGCCCCGGCCTGGCGATGGCCCGGGGACGGCCCCATCCAAACCGGTTTAGCCTCCATCCCCTCCACTTTGTCGGAGCCCGATCCGCATCCCTTGCTCGGGTGCTTTCACTGGGAAAAATAGGGTCATTGTCCCTCACTGTGCTGCCTATTCGGCCTGTCGTCGTTGACTTTGGCCGTCACCTCTGGCTGGAGATAGCTCCTCCTGGCCGCTAGGGCCACGATGGAGTCGGCCAAATCTGCCAGTAAACCCTGTTCGTCATTGTGCCCTAGGGTTTTCCACCCGTTATGGGCCATGGAGCATAGTTGGATGTCGAACACCCTTGGACCACCTTAGTGTGGCGGGTCTCAGCCTAGAGATGGCTGGCCGCCCTAGTGCGGCATAGCCCCTCTTCTTTCAGCATGGGCCAGGTTCCCCTCGGCCGATTGTGTCTGACCGCTCTATAGAGAGCACCACGTGTTGCCCTTTGATCGTCCTACCTCCACCGGACACCATATGGCCTCTAGTCGGCCTACCTCGACACGACAATGGCAAAGGCCATCTTTGTCGGTCACCACCCTTGGGCATGGCCCTACCGCCCTTATGAGCTTTGGGCCGACACCGTCTAGCCCTCTCTTCCCTCCCTTTGGCCGCGTGTGCAAGTAGCCGCGCATGCGGGTTAGGGTTTAGGTGCCATTTTGACACCGCCTGACCATCGGATGGCTCTGCCATCGTCTGTATTTGACCATAGGAGTCCACCTCTCCTACGTCCTTGAGTGTCACCCTCCGCCCTTATGTGGGCCCTTGTGAACGTGAAATCAACGCCGTTGGGTGCTGTCCACGGCCGATTTCAACGTCTTGTGATCGGTTTGGTATTGTTCAACCACCGGTCGAATTTTAGTGAGTACACCCTGCCTTTCGGTCGCACCTGCCACTCGTTGGCATGATCTTTCTCCCGGCCACCCCTAGTGTGCCACCGTGGATCGCGGATTTTGCCGCATTGATTTTGACATCCCATTTGGCCGTGTGTAGTTTCGGCGCTTCCTAAAACCTCGGGACAACAACTCTCTCAGCTGGGCAATGGTTTTGACTGCCGACTCCGCCACCGACGCCGCCACCGTCGTGTGCTCGCCATCAAACGTCATAATTACGAGGTAGGGGAGCTTTGAACTCGTAAATTCATGACAACATGCTTTGAATGAGTAGCAGCATGCTAGGCTTGCATGATTCTATGTTTTGGATATTAAATCATGACATGTATGCATGATGTAAGATAGTGAATTATGCCACATTGAGGTACATGTATGTATGTAGGTATGTGAGTTGTAAGCATGGTTATGTATGTGTATGATGTATGATGTATGCGCTAGTGATGGCTAGCGAATATGTTAGTGTGCTACATATGTGTGTGTTGGACACGCTAGTGATGGCTAGCGATGTCGAGTAAGTTACGTATGTGGACTGTGTGGGCAGAGGTATGGGCGATGGACTGTAAGATTGGTAAGGGTTTGGTATGAAGTTGGATGTGTAAGCGCATGACGGAAGACAGAGAAAGTAAGTTTGAGGAGCGAGGATTTGAGATGGGTCAGTTTGGTTTGGAGCGTACGTCAGGGGTTCGGTAAGTAAGAAGACTTAGACTTGGAGCCTTATGAGGGTTTATTAGACAGTAAGAGCGTGCATAATTGTACAAGCATAACGTACAAATTATGAAGTGAAAAGTAAGTATAATAAGTGAGGAATTAAGTAAGAGGTTGATACCGGGGATCTGCTGTGAGGAGCTTAGTTTGACAATGTAAGTAAGATGTATGATCGTAAGGTGGATGTCAGAAGATGTATGTGTGCATAAGGATTTGTGTATGGTGAGTTATGTGTGACCTGGACGGGTAAGTGAAGTCTGCGACCCCGACGGACTAGGGTTCGGATTGGGCTCAGCTTCAGTTTGATCAGTTGAGGACTGAGTTTGTGTGGCATAATTATACAGCATAATATACTTAATTCAAACTTGAATTATGAGAAGCTAATAATAGCGTTGTGAGTTTGAGACCTGAGGGTTCGATGGATTAAGTTCCGTGTTTGAGCTAGCCAATAATGAATCGGCTGAGCACTTCTTGTGTCTTGCCATGGTGGTTTCCTGCGGGATTTTGTCTGAGTGCTATATAGAGCACCGGACGTCTGATGCTCTGTTGAGAGCGATGTATGTTTGATTTGGTCTGTGTGCTGTATAAGCCCAGATGTTTGATGCTCTGTTGAGAGCGAAGTATGTTTTTGGTTCGGTCTGTGTGCTGTACAAGCCCAGACGTTTGATGCTCTGTTGAGAGCATTGTATGTTTCCGCCCAAGAGTGGCACTGTACATTTCTACCCAAGTGGCATTGTATGTTTTCTGCCCAAGAGTGGCACTGGCACTATAAGACCCATTATGGTGGGCAATTCTATGGCATTATAAGACCCATTATGGTGGGCAATCGTATGGCACTATAAGACCCCTTATGTGTGGGCAATTGTATGACCCCTTGTGTGGGTGTATGTTTGCGCGCTCAGGTAAGTAGTATCATGGATCTACTCTTACCTATTTGATCCAGTGCCCCATGAGCATTGGTGTACCTTACCTTCGGAAAAGTCCATGGCGTCTAGTCACTCCCCGGAGGTTAAGGCGATGCCCCAGTGGCATTCTTTTCCTTTTCGACGTTGGAGCTTATTAGCTGTAATGAGCTTCAGTGGTTGATAGTATGTATACGACTGTATAAATGAGTATGTGCATTTCTGAGTAAGCGTATGATGATGAGTATGTGCATGACTGTAAGATTGAGGATGAGTACGACTGTAAGAGTGTGAGTTTGAGCATGATTGTAAGAGTTTGAATATGAGTTCGACAGTAAGTGTAAGACTGTACGAGTACGGTTGTACGAGTAAGTGTAAGACTGTACGAGTAAGGTCGTACGAGTAAGTGTATGATTGTATGAGTAAGGTTGTACAAGTACGTGTAAGCTGTATGAGTATGCCTTGATGGTACGAGTATGTTTGTAAGACCCTGATTAAGGGTGTTTGAGTATGTTTGATATGATGGTGTATTATGCCTGCTTATATGCTTTTGTGCATAATTATGTTATACGTTGTTTGCCTCATGTTGTGTTGCATGACACATGATTTATGAACTTATTGAGTTCACCGTTTGAGTTTTCCCCTACTGGGTATTTTCCTACTGAGTATGAAAATACTCACCCTACTTCTTTTAGCCCCATTGTTCGGGAGGCTTTTGCAGGTTGTGTTGGAGAGCTCCTGGAGTTAGATGCTCATCTCTGCTGTGGATTGTTTCCCCCTCGACTCAAGTATATTTGGTACCACGATCTGATGTATTTGATGAGATTTAAGTGTATGTATTCTGGACTTTTAATTTAGATCAGAGTAGACTGTTTATGGGACTTGTACTCGGGGACACCTGAGAGTTATTTGTATTTAAAAATCCATGATCATGGTGATTTAGTCGTACGTATGTTTTCGAGTAGCGCCCGAGGATATTTGATTTGACGGTACGATGTTTAACCGTATCATGTTTAAAATTATAAACTGTTTATACGGGTTTTGATTTTGTCATTTTGACTCCGATTTAACGTATAAAAAAATTTCTATGAGTTTTAAGAAAAGGGATGAAAAATCTCGGGTGTTACAGTATTAGCGACACATTATCCTATACGTCGCTAACACATTTTATTTTATGTATGTTTTAATTAATTTTTAAATAAAAAATATAAAATAGAGAGGATATAGAGAGGGGAGAGAGGGAGAGAGAGGAGAGAGGGAGAGAGAAGAGGGAGGAGAGAGAGAGGAGAGAGGGAGGAGAGGGTGGAGAGAGAGTGGGTGGATAGAGAGAGAGGGAGGAGAGAGGGAGAAAGAAAGAGGGAGGGGAGAGAGAGGGAGTAGAGAGGGAGGAGAGAGAGAAAGGGAGGAGTGAGAGAGAGTGGGTGGAGAGAGAGAGGAAGGAGAAAGAGGGGGGTGGGGGTAATAGTATTTGCGATGCTTATGGATAAGTGTTATAAATAATAAAGTTTTTGCGACGCTTATTTATAAGCATTGCAAATGAAAATTAATTGCGAAGTATTTTAAACGTCGCTAAAAATTAATGTTTGCGATGCTTAGATGAAGTGTCGCAAATGGCTTTCATTTGTGACGCTCTCTAAGCGCCGTTAGAAAACATTGCGCACACGCAAAAAATTTGTGCGCGATGCAAAAATGTCTTGCGCGGGGTGAAATTTTCGCCTTGTACGGGCGAATATATATTGCCCGCGCAGGTGTTTTCTTCAACACCCTCCCCCCTTTTCTCCTCCCCCCATCGCCGTTTTCCCTCTGTCATCGTCGTCCTCCGCTTGTCCTCCACTGCCTTCAGCCGCTACCCTTCCTTTGCCTTCGTCAGCCCCACTTCACCCCCGCACCTCCTTCCCTCCCGTGCCCCACCCCTTAGCCGTTTTCCGCACCGGCGTTCGGCCCGTCCACCCCAATCCGCTTCGGCCCCGGCCACCCCGATCCACTCCAGCCACAGCCACCCCGCTTTGCTCGAGTCCCGGCCACCCTGCGTCCGCCCCTGGCCCTCTCTCCCCAGCACTCATAGTCCCGACCTCCCTCCTGGCTACTCCTCCCTCTCCTGTGCCCCACCCTGTAGCCGCCTTCAGTCGCCCGCTTCCGGCCCCGACCACCCCGCATCCACCTCTGGCCCTCTCTCCCTGGCACCCAAAATCTCGGCCTCCCTCCTCCCCCCTCTTCTCTCCTTGGGTCCACCCTTGCTTCCCCTTCTCTGTTTCAGAGGAGGGGGGCGGATTTGGGGGAGAGGGGGAAGTGGGAGGGAGGCCAGGATTGTGGGGGGGCCGGATTCCGGTCCTCCCTCCCGCTCACTCCCCTACCCTCAATAGAGGAGGGGGCGGGAGGGAGAAGGGGGGGACTGGATTTCGGCCACCCACCCCACCTCCTCCCTCTCCCTCGCTCGCGGTCACTATACCCCCTTTGTGCCCCAACCTCCCACTGGTGCCGGATCCGACACTTCCGCCAGATTTTTTTTTAAAAAAATTTCTAAAATTTTTAGTGACGCTTATAAAAGCATCGTTAAAGCATTTAAATTTTTTTTATTAGCGATGCTTATATCTATGCATTGCTAATAAGTTGTTATTTTTTTTAAATAACTTTTTATATTAACGACGTGTAGTAAAGCGTCGCTAATAATCAATTATTAGCGACGCTTAAGTATTGTGCATTGTTAATAATTTACTATTAGAGATGCTTTACTATATGTCACTAATACTAAAGTTGTTAGTGACATATGAATAAACATCACTAATGTGCATTATTAGCGACGCTTTACGTAAGCGTCGCTAATGAGCAATAGTGACTCGTGTTTTAGCGACGTAAATAGCAATGCTTATACTATTATTAGCGACGCTTGTCGCTAATAGTCTTTTTTGTTATAGTGCTTCCAAGTAATGGCCAACCGCTTTCTTGGTACTTGTAGTTAAACCTAACTTTCCTACAACAAAAAACACAAAATTTGAAAGATAGATATAAATACTAGTTATTTAGATTATCTATATTTGTACTATTATTAAATTGAGAAGGGGGTGGAGATTTTTCTCACTCTATACCTATATTGTCATTTCAAAGAAATTCTTAATTAATTTAGAATTCAAGTGACTTAAATATTATAATAATTTCTCCAATACATATAAGCTTGTAGCAGTGAAGGGCTTTCATGGTTTGTTCTCATCCATGCCCATAACAGACATATGTGACCAGACATTTTTTATGTTTGAAAACAAATGGCTATAGACAACCTTTATATGTGTCCTCATCCATCTGTTTACACCCCTACCTTATAGCCATATAAAAAAATATGGATTTAATAGTCTTAATTAGTCTAGAATTTATTAGAGTGCGAAAGGGGGTAGAGATTTTTGTCATTAAAATCCTAAATTACCATCGATTTTTGTCACTTTATACTGATATTGCTCCTAAAGAAACTCTTAATTAATTTAGAATGTAAGAGACTTGAAACACTACAATGATTTATCCAATATGTATAACCTTGTAACTACATAAAAAATATGAATTTTATAACCCCTAGTTGTTTTATAACTTATTAAATGAGAAGGTGGGCAAGGATTTATGTTATAGAAATCCTAAATTACCCTTAATCTATATTATTATTAAAGTAAAAAGGAGACCAAAATTTTTGTTATAAAAGTCCTAACTTACCCCCAATAAACCAAAAAAATTATTTATGAACTCTTATTTATAGACTAGGTAAGATAATTAAACATAAAATTTAATTTGCATATGGTAATATAAGATTCTAAATATATGGAGTACAACAAGTGCATTATGCACATACATTTCTACTAATTACTTTTAAAATCGGAAGCATACAACAATCAATTCATTTTACATGTAAGCTTCAACAATCTCATTCCCCATCTTTTTTAATATTTGTACATCTTAGTAAATTTTTCTCCATGTTTTCATATGGGATAATGATTTTTCTATACCACTTTCTGTCTAATAAAACCTTATTCTAGGTTTTAATTGGACAAAAAAAAAGAGTAATCCTCGTATACTTATACCCTACATTACTTTTTGGCTAACAAAACCTTACATAAGGTTTTATTGGATAGAAAAAAATGGGTCTCACATGAAAATAGGACTCACTTTTCTCATTCTAATCAAAATCTAGTGTAAGATTTTGTTGGACAAAAAGTAGTATAGGAAAATTACTATCAATTCTCCTATTGTCATGTGAGACTTACTTATTTTCATATCAAATCAAAATTTGGTGTAAAGTTTTATTGGACAAAAAGCAGTATAGAGTTATCAGAATACCTTTCATACAATATAAGACATGGTCTTTAGTTTTGATAATGCCTGGTCTATGTAAAGTTTTGTAACAACTCTTGGCCACATGGTTGATGACCATGCATTTCCAATTTTGATGCCGTTAATCTTAGCCTCCACTAAGGACTCTATGTAATCACCAAGACAAAGTACAGAACGACAATTAGGTATATAATTTTAATGTTAAACATGTTAATGGACTGCTTTGTCACAGTCAGTCACAAAGTCGGGATTTTGGTTCTTTATGTGAAGGGGGCCAATTCGAGTTTGATTCCGTTCATTTCCGGAAAATTTTGAAAAAAGTTTCAGCAATGTAAAGTGACATCATACCAGTCTATCTGATGATGATTGCTAGAGCTTATCTCATCCAACCTCAGTCTCACATTAATAGCTCCATTTAATTTTTCAAAATAAGTTAAATTGAATTAAAAAAGTTAAATCAAGCTATTAATGTGAGGCAGGAGTAACATACTAATTACTGGGTTTAGAGCTATGTGACGAGGGCTTAAGTTTTTCCGGTTAGTGGCAAAAACCATGTGGAGCTTCAGCAAGTCAATCTTCCGCAACTACATGTATCATAATGCCAACATTAGGCCAATGCTGGAGCGAAAAACATGTGGAGCTATATATTGAGCCTAAAGCCTTTAGATTATGAAACAAAAGATGGTCAGTGGATACCAAAAACAAAACAGTTGTATGCTTGAGTCACTTTGCCACTGCAAGGGAATTGAACAACTATGTACATACGACGAAAAGCCGCAATTGTCTCCGGTCACAAGGTACTGCAAAATTCTATAGATGATCCATAGCTCAATGCGGAAATAGCAAATGAGCTCAAACGCCTTCAAGCTAATCCCTTCGAACTTCAATGGTGGCCAATCCATCCTGCATAACCAATGACCTTCAAGCTGAACCTACTCTGCAGACCCAGCCACAGGTTTTCATGTATAGGCAGCTTCCTTAAATGTTGTCTCACTCTGCCATCTCATAAGCTTCTGTGCATCGTCAAGCTCCCCACACTCGTAGTAAAGCCTCACAAGGTTACTAACAGCAGAAGCTTCAGACAATCCAACAGAACCTTTTATTACTCGGCCATGTATCTGTTTTCCCTCCTCAATAGCCAGCAGATCAGCACAGGCATCTAGGATCACAGAGAGCACAGATGAGTTCGGGTAAAACCCTTCACACAACATTTTAGTGAAGAACTCCAAGCCTTCTTCATGCAGCCCATTCCTAATATAGCCACAGACCATTTTGTGGAACAAACTGTCGTCTTTCACGATCAAATCGTCAAACACACGACGAGCAAATGCAATTTTGTCACTCTTCTCATACAGAAGTACAAGACTACTTAAAGTCCGTGCCCCCGGGTTGCATCCTTGCTTGATTATTTGGCCATGAATCTCCTGCCCTTGCTTAACAGCCCCTTCGATGACGCAGGACTTGATCAAAGTGGGAAAACCCAGCCTTTTAGCAATCGTCGCATCCACACCCGAATGTAATACCCCGCGAACAACATCCATGGCATCTTTACCACGATTATTCATATTATATCCTTCTAACATGGCAGTACAGGCAGCAACGTTCGGGTCCAGCATTCTATCAAACAATTTACGCGCCTCGTCAATCTTCCCACACTTGGCATACATATCGATCAATGCAGTAACCACGAACCCATCCTCTTCGAGCCCATTTCTTACAAGATCTTCATGTATTTCAATACCCATCTTCAAATTACCAGTTTTCGCACAAGAATTCAGCACTGTAGCATAAGTAAAAGCATTCGGCTCAACATCAGATGCCAGTTTCATCGACCCATACAACCGAAGTGCCTCGTGGGGACGGCCAAATTGGCTGTACATGGAGATCACCGTGGTCCACGAGACCGCATTCTTCACGGGCATTCCGTCGAACAACTCCCGCGCAGACAACAAGTCGCCGCACTTCGCGTACATGTTGATCAGATTATTTCCCACAAACGCGTCTTCCTCCATCCCGCTTCCGCATTCGCTGATTCTGGCGTGGACGGCCCTTCCCACCTCGAGATTTCGCTCGTCGGCGCAGCTCTGGAGAAGGGTGCAAAAGAGAGCCCGGTCGGGGTCCATGCCCTGGGCTTGCATGAGGTCGAGGACTTGGAGGGCCTCTCGCATCCTCTGCTCGAAGGGCCATTCGCTGGCCGAGACGTGAAGGGCGGCGCGAGACGAGCATAGAGGAGTCGAGGACCATGTCGGGAAGCGACGGAGGGAAGAAGGCTTGAACAGAGGAGCTGAGAAGGTCAGTAGGCCCTGCAAGGGCTGGGAGGGCGAAGCCAGTAAAGCCGCCATTATCAGACCTCTGTTAGCAGCTCCACCACACGAACTTTCTGGTCGAATATGGTAATAACGGGGACTGAGAGGGGAGTGAACGGATAAAAAATGCATTTATCACTGCGCTTTGCTTCGTCCGCTCGCTCGAGGTATGATGGCCTCAAACGGTCGAGTAGAGCCCACAGAAGTACCGGGACCCAGCTTCTCTCAGCTTCGAGGGCATCTTATCACGAGGACGAGAAAGCTATGAGATTTGCCAGTTGATGAATCCCAATAGAGCGTCTGATGTTATGGGGCTGGCTGTCTCTCCATCGTTTTCCCCAGTAAGGATATCGACTTTCTCCAACCACTGCAGCAACAGCAGCAGCGGTTCCTGTCTGCCCCGGAAGGCTGGAAATGCAACTGTGCATGCTGCTAAATCGGCTTCCTTCTCCTCTTCATGTGCACGCCAAGCTCACGACTTTGTGCTGTGTCGGGCTTGTTCTCTTATATGTTGGAATTCGTCGAGACCCACCAGTAGAATTAGCAAGGGGAGTGGCCTCCGCGGGCGTACCAGGCGGTTTGGCATTCGGGTATGCTGGTTTTTGGTTGGGAAGTTTTATATAAGATGCAGTGTACTTGAGTTAAACTGCTCCAACTTTGAGAACAGTGGGACCGTTATCTGCCTTTATATTGGAATAGTTGGCATTTCTGTACCAAAACTAGTTGTTTGTTACTTGGAACGAACTTTGAAAAAATCAGTCATTCTAGCACTTTTTCTTTCGACATAACTTGGTCAATTAAACAGTATGCTTTATAATGGGTGAATCAAACTTAGTTGTTATGGTTTGTCTAGCTGCAGTAAACTGCAATTGTATGTACTGTGGAATTTCTTTAATGCATAGAGTAGTATGAATATCGTTTTCCTAGTTGAAATGAGTCGTTTGATTATGCTTGTGCTGTTCATGGGAGAATCATATGGGTATTGTTAACGAGTTTTCTGTGACTTTCATGAATGAAAGCAGGCCTCATCTCAAGTTGGTGCTGCTGGATCTGATGCTTCTTTTAGTAAATTCTCCGAGTTCAAAGATACATTTTGGAGATTTTTAAGGCCACATACAATTCGTGGAACAATACTTGGCTCTACGTAAATTCATATGCCTTTTTTACTGGAAAAGCATCGTTTTGATTATTTGCTTCTAATTGTTTGTATTTTACTGTAAAAGCTTCGGAATCCAGATAATCACTACTTATTATGGCAGTATTGCACTTTTCTACTGGCAGATCTTTGGTTGTAAGAGCCTTGTTGGAGAATACAAATCTGATCAATTGGTTGTTACTGCCGAAAGCCCTTAGTGGCCTTCTTGCTCTGATCTGTGGGAATGGCTATATTGTGGGTATTAACCAGATCTTTGACATTGGAATTGACAAGTATGTATAAGTGCAAACTAATTCATAACCTGTCTTTAGCTGTCACAGTCTTTGAAGCAAAAGCCATACTTACTAATTTCTCAATACAATTTTCGCATCCATTTGAAGAAGAATAGAGAATTCCTGGAAATTGAAGGCATCGACGATGCAGAAATTGTTTGAGTTACCATTTCTATCTAGCATCAAGAAAGAAGAGAAAGACGTTTCTGGCTGCCATTTCCTATTATAAATTTAGCTTTCTTTGTGGTTTTTATGTGATGAATAATTTCTCATACACTGGTGCTACTCCGGTTCAAGCAACATGAAATCTTATCCTGGCATTTTATAGCTCAGGAAGCAAAATGAACAAGTTGTGTCTTGTATAGCATATTCTTAAGTCCAAATAGTTTAAAATACTTGATCCTGTTATTGCACGTTATACTGATTGTTCAATGCATAGAAATTTGGTTGACAACCTTTTAGAATGAGCAACTTTGGGATCTTGGATTTCTGAGTTCCAAATGGTTTTCCCTCAATTTTTTTATTTGAATTTTTTTAATTTTTGGACAAAAGGATGTAAGGAAATTTGATTTCCGAGTAGAACTTTGAAAATTGCTTCAGACATAAACAAATATTCTCAACTGATTACGTATTGTTTTGTTGGCAGAGTTAACAACTGATTACATATTGTTTTGTTGGCAGAGTTAACAAGCCGTATTTGCCAATAGCTGCAGGAGACCTAACAATTTTTTCAGCGTGGGTGCTGGTCTTGTCATTTGCAGCCATTGGTTTTTCGATTGTTGTATTAAACTTTGGGCTATTCATTTCATCCTTATACTGTTTGGGTCTTTTCCTTGGAACCATCTATTCTGTTCCTCCATTTAGACTGAAGAGATTTCCTGTTGCAGCATTTCTTATCATAGCCACTGTAAGTTATTTTTTAGATTTTTATATTCTAACTCTTCCTACCCACAGCTTTTTTTACCCAATTAATGATGTTGATTATAAACACTCGACTTTATAAATATCATAAATCATGCAATTATTGCATATACATTTGATTCAATCTAGCGACCTTTAGTGGGAGCATCAAAAGGAAATTGACTAATATTATCTTCAATGTTTGGAAGTGGATCTCTGAATTTTATTTGGAAGTGAATCTCTGAATTTTACTTAAAAGCAAAAAATCTATTTCTGTTTAACTTATGGTTGATGTAGAGGAGGACATATCTCTTGATTATTCAGGTGTGTTACTGTTTTCTCTGAGCCCATGTGTGTATTTATCTCATAACATTGGCTTTTGCAGGTTAGAGGATTTCTTCTTAATTTTGGTGTATATTATGCCACTCGCGCGGCATTGGGCCTTACATTTGAGTGGAGGTACATGTTTATTATTCATTTTCAGAATTAAATCCTAGCACTTATATGCAGATAAGCATTTGTATAAGCTTCTCTTTATGTTTACTTGACCAATGCGTAAAAAAGTATTATGCGTATGTGGCCGTAAATCTTGGACACAGGTTTGTAAATGTTGGAATACAATACATACAAACTGCCAGAATGTCTTTTTCGGATGAATATGCTTTGCTTTGGTCTAGCAAATAGTGGACATGATATCTGATGTCTGAATACACAATTTCTTTGTGCAGATCACCTGTTGCTTTCATTACATCATTTGTAACATTATTTGCATTGGTTATAGCAATTACAAAAGATCTTCCAGATGTTGAAGGAGATCGCAAGTAAGTTCAAAGACAAAACTATATCACATGGGTACTATAAAAAGCCTACAGAATTACATGTTGGTGGCCAATATGTAATACGACTACCTACATAAAAAGTAATTTGAAATCAGCTGAAGGTGGTGTCTTGTTGTTAATGAGGCTTTAAAGAACATGTTAATTAGTTTTTGCAAAATTGGGGCTCTGATTTATTATTTTTGAAGCAAATCACTTTAAGCTGATGACTCTGTGGGCCTTTTCCAGAAAATGAACCTGCAGTAAAGGCTTGAATTAAATTTGACAGGTTAAAAAATTTCTGTGAGATTATATGAAATAAATACTGGACTCCAATGCGATAGTATAAATAATACCGGACAGATCATGACTGCTTCTGTCAGGAGCTTATTCATTTGTACTTAATTAAGTGTGACAAACTATGACAGTCTGCTATTTTTTATAGGTTTCAGATATCTACATTCGCTACAAAACTTGGTGTTAGAAATATCTCGTTCTTGGGTTCTGGACTTCTACTAGCAAATTATTTGGCTGCAATCTTGGCGGCTGTTTACCTACCCCAGGTGATATATCCTTTACAAAGCTCTCTTGTGAATCCTAGTGTATAAATGTGTCTTTCCTTCAAGAATATTTAGTAACAAGTTTCAATGAAGTGTGGCATCTTTCTGTCTTTGTTATCTTGTGTGATATAACCCTGCTTTTCCTTTAGTTGAGTCAGATGTAACAAAGTCATCAAAACATTTTTGTCGTTATAGTGAATGTGTATTTCATTGATTGTAGGCATTTAGGCGGACCTTGATGATACCTGCACATGCCATTTTGGCATTGTGTCTTATTTTCCAGGTTCTTTCCAGTTTCTTATCATCCCATTATTAAATATATGTTCTATAAAAAATGTGTTTTAATTGAGGATGCTAAATATGTGTGCTTACAGGCATGGGTTCTGGAACAAGCAAAGTACACCAAGGTAAATCTTACTTCTTATGGGAAAATTATTGTCTATCTGTTGCTTTGTGATTGATGAAGCCGAGACAAGTGAAATTGAAACTTATTCACATTAAATGTTTAAACGGTCAAAAGTCTAGATAAACCGCATGCTAGTCATAGCCTGCAGAGACAAAAATGCTAAAGAAGTTAGTTGTGGAACTATTATACATTGAATTTGCAACGTGTTAGAATGGTTTCTCTTAAAAGTTTAAGCTGTTAGGAACAACAAATACTTACCAAAAAGCATCAATTGGCATATGCAAGTGTAATTAAACATATGCAGGAACTTGCATGGGAACACAAATGCAGACACAGGTTCTAGCAAAGTAACATGGATATATTACTCCAAAAGTGAATCAAATCAAATACCTTCAGGCTTTGCTTTGATAATTAGAAAAGTCATCTACGTCTGCCTTCTGCTTAAGTATGCATAGCCAATAATGATATTGTCATCATCATGATCATCAGAATTATGATCTTGTTGGTTCTGAGTTATTTCTTAATGTTTTTGTCTTTTCAGGAAGCTATTGCAGGATTCTATCGGTTTATTTGGAACCTCTTCTATGCTGAGTACCTCATATTTCCTTTCATTTGATGGAGTACCGTCGTCCATAGAAGTGTGACAACGTTAATATCTTTCCTGTGTTTAGTACTGTACATAGAAGTTCGGAAGCAATGAGTTCCTCAATTATGACTAAAATACATAGTCATTATGATCTGCACTAATCAAAGGAGAAACTTTATACCAAAGAGTCCTGTAATTTCGTAAAATTTGAGAAAAAAATTATAACAAGACCCCCTCATCTCGTACATGTAATCGAATTGTATTAAACAGAGTGCTGAAAATATTTATAAAAGTTGAGGTAAATTGGATAAAAGGAAGAATGGTGATCGTGTTGCCAGATCTCAGAGCTTTTTTCTTATCAAGCTTATGTGGCAGCCATATAGATTAGGTTTGATTTCTGAACTACCAAAAAAGTTTCTTTTGAAAAAGCCAACAAATTCACGTGGAATGCTATACACGAGCAAAGGATGCTTTCTATATTTGTTCAAAACAGTTATGCTTGTTAATAACAAGTTGGAAAAAAGTTCATATAAGCCTGGTGTGTGAGCAGAGGCATTGTGGGTCATTAAATCGAGATTCAATAGTATGCCTCCTAAGTTATATGCTATCGTTGGATCGAAATTTAAAGTGCATGATGTCAGAGCTCATATAAACAGTCTCTATTAAGTTTTACTCATTTAGTTTCTACTTCAATTTTGTAGCCGACTTGCACATTATCTATGCATAATTATTTCTGAGAAAAAAATAACTTACTGCAAATTTTGAATTGGTTTTGTCACAAGTCACAATATATATGGTTTACTGGTCTCACATTTGTCCTTGAGAGAGCAATTCATTTTGCTTGTTACCTGAGATTCGTGGTCCAAGAATGTTGCCAGTCTTCCCTTTTATGTACTGCCAGTTCAACGCACTGAGTTTCAGTGAATGGTTTATCCTCAAAACAAAAAGTTGGGTAGTGACTTAGTCTTTGCCCATCAAAAGTGCGTAAGAATTGACAGCTCCACATTTATGGAAGAGTTTCAACGCGTCAAATGTCTTATTACTCAAGAACCATGTCTAGAGACGGTACGTTTGCCAGACTCATGGCCGTATTCGACCTAGGAAATTGCAAAAGGACTGTGGTGGAATGAACAGAACGTGGAAGGAAATGTCTTTCAAAAGTGGGAATGAGATGCATCCCTTTTGTTCTTTCTCCTCTCAACTTCATTGAAAAGTTTCATCACCAAGACATTAAGCTAATGTCTACCTGTTGGAATGAGTCCATCCCACCTGATTTTACCACTACTTTGTCCTCACACCTCCTCTTGACGTGGTTGATCATCGTGTAAAATTATTTTCTTATCCTCCTCTTAACTTCAGTGAAAAGTTTTATCACCAAGGCAGCTAATGTCTACCTCTTTGGAATGAGTCAGTCCCACAAGATTTTACCACTACTTTGTCCTCACACCTCCTTTTAACGTGGTTGATCATCAATTGGCTGATCATCATTCGTGTAAAAGTTATTTTTTAAAATTTTAATTAGGTTAAGATCATTAGAAATACGGACCTCTGTCATATGTGCCTATCTCAACTAGCTTTTGTTTTCGTGGGGTGTCACCTCTAAGGGGTGTTAATGAACTAAGCTTAGCCGAGTATTAGGCTTGCTCGGCTTGAATTCAAACTGTTTAAGCTCTACTCAAGCTTGGCTCGAAGCTCGAATAAATTTAAAATTTTTAGTTCAAGCTCGGCTCGAATTGAAAATCTAAAACTTGGCTTAAGCTCGAATTGCAATTAATAAATTATGAGCCTAGGCTCTATATATATATATATATATATATGAAAAAAGTTTATATAAGCCCGGGCTCATATAAATCTATGTGAGCCCTGGCTTTATGGGCCATCGGATTTACATCCGGCGGCCCATAATATTCATGGGTTTAACCAATAAGTATAATCCATAAGTATTATTAGCCGTCGGATGTAAATCTGACAGTCCATAGAGCCCGGGCTTACATAAGTTTATATGAGCCCGGGCTCATATAAACTTGCGTGAGCCCGGGCTCTATGGGCCGTCGGATTTACATCCGGTGGCTCATAATACTCATGGGTTATACTCATTGGTTAAACCCATGAGTATTATGGGCCATCGGATGTAAATCTGATTACCCATAGAGCCCGGACTTACGTAGGATTATATGAGCCCGGGCTCATATAATCCTATGTGAGCCCCGGCTCTATGGGCCATCGGATTTACATCCGGCGGCTCATAATACTCATGAGTTATACTCATTGGTTAAACCCATGAGTATTATGGGCCATCGGATGTAAATCTGATTGCCCATAGAGCCTGGACTCACATAAATTTATATGAGCCAGGGCTCATATAAACTTTTTCATATATATATATATATATATATATATATATATATATATATATATATATATATATATATATAAAGTACATGAAATATCACACATACTAATATGCTTTTAGTATTAAATACTAATAAATAAACTTTAATAAGCATTACAATTACACTTTGAACATTTGACTATAGTCACTAAGAAAGAGAAAATTATAATAAATGAGTTTTAGTTATAGATGCTAAAAAAACACAACATTACCATTCCTATCTCTTTGTATGCCTATAATTACCAAAAAAGATACATAAAATAAAAATTCATTTAGGCAACATTACCATTTACTTCTTCATATCTTCTTTTCTTTACTTGCTTTTAAATCACTCAAAAGAATTATTCTTGAGCCATAGTATGCATCTAAAAAATTCTTAAATACATATAAAAAGAGAAATATTTTGTAACTTGAGGATGGTCCCCGTGTTATGTTTCAACTTTGAAAGAATTTTCTAATCATTCTTTTGTAAACTAAGGTTGGTCCCTCTAGTTTTATAATTCTTTTAGAAATTTTTTTGAGTATATTAGTGTGATATCATGTTGACCCTCTTACATATATTTATAGTTTTATTTATTTTTTTAAGATGAACTAAAATGAATGGAGCTATTAATTTGGGATAGAAGGAGTATATTAGCATTTATGTCTCAAATATTTTTATTTTTAAAAATATATACTACTGGTAGAAATTATATATTTATTAAAATTTAACAAGGATATATATCATAAAAAATTCTTATGAGTTTGGGCTCATACACTTCAATGTGAGCCAAGGTATCATGGGCTATTAGATTGAGATCTAAGGGCGCAAGGGGATATCAGGGCTCCTAAGTTATGTGTATTGTTCGATCGAAATTTGAAGGTGCACAACATAAAGGTTCGTATAATCATGAGTGAGCCTTGACTCATATAAATGAGTCTCGTATATCATATATGATATATGGTATTGAAACATATATGTACTTGTATACCGTTTTATATACTCTATCTATCCTAGATTAATAACTTTAATTAATTTTTTAAAATAAATAATCAAATGGAGCTATTAATCTAAGATAGAGGGAGTATGCCATAAATATATATTTTAATTAATAATTATGTATATATAAAATATATAAATATATATATTATTTATTTTATATATTTATTATTTTTATATAATTTGAAAATTATATTCAGGTTTGAGCCCGAGCCAAGTAGAATTAAGTTCAAATTTTATTCTAACTGAGCCGAGTCGAGCAAAGGTATGCTCGAACTCAGTTCGAGCCTATTCGAGCTTAAATTGAGTTTGAGTCAAGCTCGATTTGAGTCAATCCTAGTTCGAGCCAAATCAAGCTTACTCGATAAGCTAGCTCAACTTGTTAATAGCCTTGGTCACCCTAACCCCAATGTCCTCTCCAACTTGGTGATCCCCCCTTCTCTAGGTCATGCCTAGGGGACTTTGAAGCAACTTAAAATACAAAACAAAAAATTGTTACTCCTAAGATGGCCAATGTCCTAAGGCCCTTTGTAATAGGCAAGAATTGATCATCATCAAGGCAATTATTTAATTATTTTCAAATGGCCCTTTATTATCTCCACATATTTCTCTTCTCAATTTAATTATGTTTGAATTTTAAATTTAAATATTGTAACTCATATTTTTGTAATCATTGTACATCCTATAAATAGTTAATACAATGGCTCCCATTATTAAGGGGAGAATATATTTCTATACTTTGATGACCTTGTTCAGTATCAATAAAAAAACACTGTAAAAGGATAGAAGCTTTTTTAAACAAATCCAATATGATACCTATCTCAACACTTACTTTCATTTGTGACGAAATCCCAACTTTCTTGTATTGATAGAGGTTTCCACAAAAATGTAAGCTTTTTTTTTTGCTGAACAAAAATGTGAAGTTACATACCTTCTCTAAAACCTGTAAGCAGCAGCTGATACTACAAAATCCAGCTGAAAAAAAAGGAATTTTACTTTCCAAGGGCTTTAAGACCCACTAAAGCTCTACAAACATTGTAATTTGTACAATGTCAGAATTGAAAAAACAAATGAATGAATCCTATTTAAGATCTATATAACTCTAGAAAAGATAAAATGAATTGTGCACTCTCTTTTATCTAACACTGGATACTGTAACTGTTATGGAAGCTGTTGCTTCTTTCTTTTGACAGAGACAACTTGCTTGGACAATTTAAGCATCGAGGGGAAGAGTAAGCTCTGGAGCTTCCAGTCCCAGATGTAATATGACGGGGGGAGGTGTAAGAATCTGAATATCCAGGTAATGATTTATGAGGGGAAGAACAAATTTTGGAAGCAGCTGAACTTCTTGGAGACAAGTTCAGTTTCTCCAATGCCTGGGACTGAAGCTCTGTGGGGTAGTCCCTCACGCAACCGATGCGGGGCCCAGCACCTGTGGTCCATTTGCAGGACAACTGCCTTCCCAACTGATAAGATTTCATCCCTTTCTTTGACATAATCCTACGAAGTATAGACTCTTCTGGTACCACTTCTTGATCTTCTTCCTGATCTTCCTCAAACAGATTCCACTTGGGGGACATGTACCCTTCAGAGGTAGATGGTCTTTCCACTGATTTATTGGGTGATAATGGGGATACCATTGAAGATCTGCTAGGACTTGGTTTATCTTTATCTCGAGCTTCATTTTTTAACCTGTCTAGTAAGTGTGTGTTATCAGGTATTGAGATAGTGACATCTTTCCTCCTACGGATGTTTGATGGTTTCAGCAATTTCTCTCGTTCAATAATGGATTCATTTTGTGCAAACTGGGTAGCTTTTGTAGCCAAATCTAATTCTGTTGAATCACGTCTAAGACTATTCTGACAGCTCCTCTGTTCGATCAAGGATGCTTCTTCCTCGTCTATTGGACTATTCTGCAGGGTAGTTCCAAAAGACTCTAACATGTTAAGAAGCGAAAACAAAGTGAACAAGAATAATGATAAAAAAAAAGCGAAAAAGAACAAAGATATTGACCTTAACATCAGTCAAATCCACATCGTTCTCCTTGAGAAAAGAAATGAACTCTTGAAAGTTTTCTTCAGTAGGTTGGTAATGTCCACTGTGTGGCCAGACAGCCTGGTCATTGATGTTGACTCTGATCAATAACATTTTTCTTACTTTAAAATTGGAAATTTGCAGATGTTAGTTAATTTATACCTTTAAGACGCCCTTTTCCACTTCTAATCTTCCTGCTGCGGATGTAGCTCCTCCAGCCAAAAAACTTGAATGCTGAAATGTGCCTTTCTTTTTCTGAAGATGATGATTTAGATTAGATAAGTCAATCAATCGTAACTATAACTCAGAAAATTACCAAGTTCAAGAACTACCTGGCCTACATATAACTTTTTCGATGTACTCAGAACAAAGATGAACTTTGTCTCTTTGGCTGCCTCAGAAGTATCAAGGAACTGCCGAGACTGGTTGTAGAGAAACTTCCCATTTTCAACAATCACTTCATATGTCTCCCTCTCTTTCTGCAAGTCAATGTTAATGATGCATAAGAAAAAACTGGGTGACACTACATATCACAAAGCTATTAATATATTATAAAATTGAAGCCAAACTATTGCAGATGTCCACATCAATCGCAATTGGAAGAAGCTGCTTACAGGGCCTAGATATTTGATGCACTGTTGCTGAAGTTTTGATCTGGGGCATTCGTCAAGGCTATAATCCCTCCCTTCTCCTACATCCAGCCTGGAAGTCCGAGCAAAAGATTAGTCTCTATCAGTTGGATGTGTAATTAATTTGTCACCAAAATGAAAATTTGAAACTCATGAGCTAGAATTAAACATCATTCAACTTACCAGTAGAAAAAGGGTTGCCGACTATCACAATTAAGCCAACTATCATAGTAAAAGTTGAGATTGTGTCCGTATCGATGGCGTGGATCAATCTGTTAATGGAAGAACCAAAATTCAACATTTAGATATATTGCACTAATCTAGCAAACACACAAATGCTAGAAAGCAAACAATTATTTTTTATCTAAAACTTACAGCCTCAAGCCAGTGCTGTAAAGCAAGCTTCTGAGCTTTCTTGTCCTTTGATAAGCCTTTCCCGACCTGCAAATGCAGAATGAATGCATTTAAGGTCTAATATATGAAGGAAGAAGAAAAGCCTTGAGACAGATCCACAGAAGACCTTAGCACTAACAGTAAGGAAATTATGAATCTGGTATTTACCTTTGCAGCCCTGGTTCTTGCTCTTGACCAACGAGAAATAGCTGTCTCTTGTTTGCCAATATCAAAAAATGACACTGAACTCCGTTTGAGTACTGCAAAATCCAGTAACTTCCACCTACAACAAACATCAAGAATAAACATATACTTTGGTAAGCAACAATAAACATACATTTATTAACATAGAAATGAGGACCTAATGATACCTAGAAGGGGTAGAAGGGGAAAAAGGAAATTTGAAGGGAAATGTAAATTTACCAACGTTGTTCTACAAGAACAGCACAATCCGCAAGCTTTCTTCTTGTTCGGAAGCTTTTGTATACTTTTTGCAGCTGCACAGCAGCTTTGTATTTTGGGCTGCCGGAAGCAGCATTGGGGTCAAATGAGATCCTCTCCACCGGACTGTTAGAACATCTTGAACAAGGAGAAGAGGCTTCATCCGTTATTCCTGTTAATCTTGCACATTCAGCACGTAATGCTGGGGCCTTTACTGAAATGGCCGTTTCCAAGTGCATAGGATCAGTTTCCCTTCCCTTAAAGCTTAGAGAACCTTCTATAATCATCTTCCCCGACCCAAAAGACTTGACAAGGGTGGGCTCTGCTTCTCGGCCATTGAAACTAACAGATCGCAGTGTTCTGTTAGCATTTTCGTCTTTGAAACCGATGGAACTTACAATAAGAGCTTCCAAGTTCTCATCAAAGACGCCGAATTCATCTACAGGGCATGAAAGAGATAGACCCATTTCTTTTCTTATAGCTTTTTACGAAAAGTCGGCCAACAAAGGCAATGAGATCTGTTCTGAATTGATAAACTGGGCTTCGAACGGACATAAAGATGCAAAATGTGTCCCCTAAACCTGATTAAGACAACAAAACAAAAGAAATTAGAAGACCATTATGTTGAACAACATGAAAAAGTCATATTTCAAATATGAACAACAAATTTCCCATAGAGAATCCATCAAGATCTGACAAACAAAGAATGCATCGTCACACAGAATCACTTGCAAGCAACAAGCAGGCCACTTTTTCCCAACCACCGATGAATACAAACAGAAACACCAGATTATGTGGTACCATGTGACGAAACAAACTTGCTGAATCCAAAACACAAACTCTTTCGAGGCCTAAAATCTGCAAACCCCATTTTCCCACCCACTGAAACAAAACACGACAGCAAACAAAGAAATGCCATTGACAGCATTAACCCTAAGGGGGAAAAGCAGCGGACTCATTTTCATTGAACCCACAAGCTCAAAACATGAAAACGCAACCATGGCGCTATTATTTTAGCAGAAACCCAACCCACAAGCTGCAAACGCTAATAGAAAGGAATAAAAAAACAAACAGAATCAACCAAACCTACAGTTTAATCAAGCGCAAAGACAACAACAGTACCTCTCTGCCGCCTCCCTGTTCGTTCATGCCAAAGGCGTTCACGTCGCAGAGGGATGTCAAGAGAGAGACTAAGGAAATGATAAGGATAACGAAAATGGCTTCTTTTGGAGGGGTGATGAGTGGTAGAGGGGATTGAACAGGGTAGTGAAGCTAAAATGGGAAGGTTGGTTTGTGGGGTTCGGAGAGGAACAGAGTGTTCTTCCCTCGCAGGGACCTGTCAGATTCTGGTTACTAAAAAGCGTTGCCTTTTAACGCCAGCCACTGCCATCGTATTTATAGGACTTCTCAAGGAAGGGAGGCTCCATCAGAGGCAGAGACCCCACGCCCCACCCTCCAAGTCTCCAACCAACGTGTGTTCAGAGTTTCTGAAAAGACTACAGCCGTGATCAAAACAGTTGGTATTTTCATCCGTACTCCTACCGTCCTACGGTCCATCGCCATCCATGGTGAACCTCCGCGTCCCATTTGTACCTCCCTGCGTCCATATTTTCGCGTTCTTGCCACATTCTGTCACGTATGCAAATTGCTTGTCATCTTTCATGGTCCAGAAAAAGGAAGTGTTGCAAATTTAAGTGTTGAATTATTTAGTTTTTTACCAACTAAATGTTGATTTAACACCACAGTTAGCCCAATAAAATGACCCACTTAATCACTAACTTCATCATTTGTACTCATCAAGATGTCTACGTATCTGTAGAAAGAGGCCCTGTAAATACTGCAAGTATGGCTCTTAAACTGGTTGAATAAATTAATTGAAAAAGAGCGTCGGATTTTGGACCACCAACATTACTTGCTACCCCATGTCCATGCCTTTCATTTATCATTCTTTTCAGTTTGTTTGTTTGACAAGGTTTGTCTAGTGTTGAAAACTGGGGGCAGGATGAAGCTGGGTCAATTTTCAGAATTAAATTCTGGGTCACTAGCACGGGTTTAGTCGAGACATTCGGTCAAGGGACTTCGCTCAAGGTTTTCTGCCGTGACAATGAAGCATTTCTTAATTAATTCCCATATTTCTAAACATGCAGATTATATATTGATCATAATTTGGGAATTTACTACTATAATAATCTTCTGCTACCTAATAAGAGACTAGTCAATTCTGACATCAAAACAATTTGCTTATCGTTTATCATTTCATAATTAATATCTTCGTGTGGAGGTGTCTCTCTGAAACCTAACACCGTAACTTGCAAGCTTTTACAAGCCGGAAGAGATCAATTCTCTCATGCGACTGCTTAGGCATTCATACCGAGTAAATGACCAAATTTCAAAGCCTACGACCCAACCGGCAAATAAAATCATAGTATTTGAAATAAATGAAGGAGGGCAGGAAGACGAATGAGGCACTGCATGACTGCTTTATTTGACTCTTCTCACAACTCACAAGCTTAAACGTATACTGAAACCCCGAGATCTCAGACGTGCTGAGTAAGTTCTTCGGCCGTAAAGAAAAGTACAAATCAGCATGAGAGGAGGTTTTTTTCTTGACATCATGCAACTCAAAGTCAAATGACAGAACTTCTCATGAATGCCCACCCCAGACCCCAGTCCGGCAGATGAACAATTGACTGAACTCGTCGTTTGGGAAACAGTCTCCCTAATTCCTGAAAGATAACGACTGGCCTCGTCGTTTATGTTGAGCAGCATTTGCACTCTCACACAAGTCAGCTGCGTTTTAAAAACTTTCCAGGTAGCTGACCCACAGTAGCTTGCAGTCGGAGTGCCGACCCTATTCAATCGTCTTGGACCCAGTATCCAGAGGAGAAAAGAAAAGTCAAGGATAGAGACAAAATCCAGCGTGCAAGAGGAGAATGACTCACTGGTACGCGGTTTATTAATTTTCATAAGGAGGGTCAGCCACCCACCAGCCACAAAGAAGTGGCCATGGCCGGAAAGTGCAGCTGATATCCTATTGGGTGCCTCCAGTCTCCACCGTCACTAGCTAATATTGCTTTATGGCCTAATGAAAAGGTTAGTTGGTAATCTATATAAGATTTGATTGTTGTCGAGGAGGAGGGTGTATGGAAGTGGAAAGTGGGGATTAAAATTTAATTAAGGAAGGGATAAGACATTGAAACAAGGGGTAGAGGAAAGTCGATTAAAAAACTTTCAGAAGAGACAGAGCCACCCCAATGCATCGTCATGCCAACTGTGCATGTGTGGGGATCCCCATGCAAAAGTACTTCGTTGAAGGGACGTACGGCCCTCGCCCCCCAATCCACGTGATTTGGCATTTATGGTGAGAAACCTAATTTCCTTTTGCGGCTTTTTCCCGTTCCCACCCCTCGTTTTAGGAAGGCTACCCCATTTCAAATCGGCCATGAAGCATTCGCACAGTGTGTCACACCAAAAATCTGAAAAAATAAAAATACAAACCACGTTTTCACATATTTTTCTAACGAATTCTCGGCAAATTGGTGATTCACACGAAATTTGGTGTGAGGGCATAGGTGCTAAGTGACAAACATGACAATAGTATATGGCTAGAGGCCGGTGAAGTACGGAAGACAGCGAAAAACAAGAAAAATGAGAAAGTTATGAAATGTAAGGAAAAATAATAAAAAAATAGGTAAAATATAAAAAACTAAATTTCTTTTAGATGACCCAAAATAAACGAGAAAAATATATATTATATGGAGAAATTTTGTATTATTCAATATTATGATTATAACGACATATTATAATATGACCAGAGGAAAACATATCATATACGCTATATGAAACTCGTATTTTGTCATGTAGCATAAGAGCCAATTTAAATCCGGACATGTTTTGTCTGTCGGTGACAGGTCATGCTCCTCCCATTCAATGAACCTTCTTGAGGAATTTATGATTTTTGTCCAATAAAAGGGAAATTATTAAGTACTTCTCTAAGATCGAGATGCGCAGGCTAAGAATTTTAGTTAAAATGTAAGGTGCTAATGTTATCATATATAGTATAAGACAACATATGTAGTTAACTAAAGATGCAATGTCCGAAGGAGATGGAGGAACCACAATACCTTATAAGATAAGGTAAGAGGTTTTTTATGTTTTAATAATTATTAATATTTAAGATTGATGGTGCACATATTAATGCATAGTGGTATCAAAATTACTAACGTTAATATGCACTAATGTGCGTACCATTAATATCACGAATGAAAGGTTTTTATGCATTTTTTATATTGGGTTCATTGTTAGAGTAGAACATTAAAAACACGTCCCATAGATAAGAGAGGCCTAAATGCAATATTTGACTTTCAATAGATGAATGAGACACACAGTCCCTCTTAGCATCCCAAGACAAGCGATTGGGTCCCAAATAGATAGCAATCTATCATTGTGGCACCTAGCCAATATTAGTCAAAAAATTGACTAAGAGAGAGGTAAGAGCATGGGCAAAAATGCAGGCTATATTGAATTATACTCCATCGTATATTAATAGTTATATTTAAAAAAATGGTAGTTTTTATTAAATGGTGAAACTCATATATAAGAAAATGAAAAATAAGCTTATGATACTCTTTTTAAATACCCAACCACTTAAATTTAACAAAATAAAGCTATTAATATAGAACAAACTTTTTTTCTCCAAATAGAGCAATTGATTTAGGTCAAAGGGAATATTATTCACATAGCATAAAATATATTTTGCTAAAGCTAAGGTTGGAGGTGCATGGCGCATGCATATATTGATAGATCAGACTTATAGCATAAGAGATATTAGGGTGAGTCATAGTATTATTGCATGGAGCCAACTAATTGGTGATAATTAGATGTATCGGTAAGATGGTCACCCTCATTGGCATGACGGAAGCCAACTAATTCGTTGAACAGTAGTACAACAATTCAAACGAGATTACATGATATTACAAATCAAACAATGATATTACTATATATATATATAAAACATAAAGGATGACATTTAATTTTTGCCACACTTCCTATAATGCCCTCAAATTATATATAATGCTTATAAATATAAATTTAAATTAGTGTGTAGTTGAGGTGTATTTTAGTAAACCATTTACTTAAACTTCAAAGTTATCCTACCTCAACAATATGTTTTTACATAGCTGTCATGTGTAGGGGTGAAACTTTTAAGGACAGGTCCAACCCATAAATATATAAATAATGGCCTAAATTTTTCGACTCACTTTAAATAATACTATTGGGCTATGGTTAAGGGCAAAAGGCTCAAAGGCATGTCTTCAAGTATAAAAATAATTATTTTGAAGTTTATAAGAAAAAGAGAAAGAGTTGAGGTTGTATATTTTGATAAAGTTAAGAAATTTCTTGCTTAAAGAGTTAGAATATTTGGTTGTGAAAGATCCTACCTAAAGGCCAAATGCTTATGATATGATGCACTATTGGTCATTAGTGGGCAACTAGTGAGACCACTCAAAAGTCATAGGTATTTTTTTATTACAAAATTATTTTTTTTAAAATAATATAAAATAAAAATAAAAGCCCTTATTCCAACCCGAGCCCTCTTAGGGTTAGTCTATGTCAAACTTTTGGAACCCTGCCTAAGTGAGGGCCGGGCTGGGCCCAACTCTGGCCTGCAATGGCCCAACCTATTTGCGGCCCTAGCCACACGTCACCCAGTATTGGTTGCAGTGACACATCCTACTTTTCATATTAGGTTTATTTCAATATTGTTAGGTTTTATCTTGTACATTAAGACTTGGATTTACGTGTTCTTTGTATTATTAGAAAGTTCTTGATGGGTTCTTTCACATAAATATGTCTTTTCAAACTTTTTTATGGATCCCATACATAATATGTGCTTCATAACAATGTTTTTTGCATTTTTTTTCAATATTAAACATGTTTAGATTTGAGCATTATTGGTACCTTGGAAATATAAACTGTGTTTTACTTAGTTTAAATTTATGGAAAAAATGCACATAAATGGGTATTAAAAATAAAAAATTAAGCTTAAACATAAGTAAAAATATTTTTCTATGTGCACCTCCCATACATTTTTTCTAATATTAACAAATATCACTTAGTAAATGAGAAGTTATCATATTGGTCTTGTTCGACAATTGTTTAAATCTTGCTCAGGCAAATGTGGAATTCAACATAGACAATACAATTGTGAGATGTATATCCTTTAACAACTCAAAAATTAGGAAAAGTTTTCTGCAATTAATATATTTTGGGAGAGAAATTAAACCTATTAAGTTAAACCAAACTACAACAAAAGCTTAGACTTGACTCATAAACCATTGGGGATAGAGGGTGGGATCTTTCATAATTTAAGCAAAGAGTGTGAGATTTCCTAGTCAACCTAGTCAACTTGGCTACTCAAAACCTAATTGGAAGTTTGGGAAGGGAGGAACACATTATTTTGACTTAATGGTCTATTTTTTATAAGTTAGTAGACCTGCCTACATGACATGACCCAAGTGACTAGAGTATACATGAGAGCATACTTATAGGTGGAGAAGATTTTCCTAAACTTACTCATCAAACCCTGACCAGAAGGGTAGAGATTAGGGGTGACCTATTTAAAGATACTTTGATGAAGAACTAGCTTAAATCGGGAAGTGAAAGAATTAGGCAGATGAATGAGTAAGTGGACCTTAGATGGGCCTATGTTTGTGTCTTATTGCCACCCAGCCTGCCTAAACCCTTGTATTCACACCAAGTTATTCAAGGAGTCCATAATATTTCACATTGGGAATTATTGGTTCAAATCCAGAAAAACATTGAAGAGATTGGATTGCGAAGGGCTAAAAAGGAGTGCAAAACCTCCCTATAAGTACTCCTCTCTCTCTCTCTCCCTCACCCCTCCTCCCTTGGTTTAGCCAACCCTTCCCTGCTTTCTTTTCTCTCTTTGTTTGCAATAGTTGCCCCTCTCTCCTTTGGTAATATGGGATAATAAAGTAATAAAAAATATACTCTTTATGTCCTATATTAATAACTATATTTTAAAAAAATAATTTTTATTAAATGGTAAAATATATATGTAAGAGAAGGAAAAATCAGCTTGTAATATATTTTTTAAGTACCTAACCATTTAAATTTGACAAAATAAAGTTATCAGTATTGAGCAAGCTTTTTTGCCAAAGTAGAGCTATTAATTTAAGATGAAGAGGATACAAAATATTTGTTTCTAGGGGGACGGGGACGGGGACGGGGACGGGGACGGAAGAGTTTTATGGAGTGCAAATAGAAAGTTCTTTCATTAACTCGACTAGCGCACGCAGTTTCTTCGGATCTCACGACATATGGATTAGGTCGCAACGGCTCTCTCTACATGCTTACTTTTGTCAGATAAAACTTCTACGTCCTGCCAAATGAGCCTTCAAATTAAGAAGTCTATTATGTCGAGTAAACTAAGAGGTCTAATTAACATCCCTAGATACTAAAGATCCAAACGGCTTGACATTGTGAAAGCTTGCTCATTCAAAGCTGTCATCGAATAAGCATGTATCACAACTCTTGTGATAGGGGAAAAGCCCCACCTACCTATTTCCTCAAATGGGTATTCAATTGATTAGTTTAGGTCTGCATGTTCCATGCATTTATTTCTTTTCAGGGAAAATGAAATGAACGACTTACCTCACAGGCATCAACTATCTTCCATCCAAAAGCTGAAAGCGTGTTAGATTTGTACTGTCCTACAAGAACCACTCAGCCAAACGAAGGAAGACGGTATTTATGAACTGGGACAACTTAAAGGCGTCAGCCGAGACTAGCTACGAGTAACAAGGCCATTTGCAACTTCAAGTGGTCACCGGCCAGAAGCAAATCTAAGAACCGATATGACTAGATAAACTTATGGTGCATGGCGACAGTCATCAGCGGTTTTCCAACTAGAGGAGGCATGGGCCATGATGGGCAGCTGGGGGGTGGTGACTGTTGCTGTTGTAGGAGCGCATTGTGCTATGAGGGATTAGGTCGGTGCTGCCTTCACGCATCAGAAAGCACAGCTGTTTCTTCCCAGCTCTGCTTGTTCAACTGCTACGGCTTATTATAAGTACCGGCTCCCCTAAGGCCACACATACAACTAAAGCAGGCAAGAGAACTAGCTACAATATACGATTCAGAGGATAAGCATAAGGTGGATCTAGATGACTTGTTATATAATAGTTTCGGAGAGGTACCAGTGGGGTGCTCATCGTAATGGAAGGTTACTTTCTTAGTAGAGATGGTGGACTTTGCATAGTTCAGGCATAAATAATCTGATAACATCACAAATGAGGTACGCGCAAAACTTTGTTAAATATTTTAAACTCCACATTGACCTTTGTTAAGGTATATTTGAACATCAGACTCCTATTTGGAAAAAACATACGACCTCTAATATGTCAAAACTCCTATTTGACCTACAGAACCTTTTTTTTTTTCTGAGAAAAAACCGACAGAACCCGGTCTTTAGTGCATTGAATTCATTTTTTAGATATTCCAAAATGTCAAAATTTTAGAATCAAATTCATTACTTGAATGAATTAATGACATTATGCTATCAGAAAGATGCAAATTTTGCAAACCATTTTTTTCCGATAGTCTAACTCTATGTAGGAATTAAAATTGATTTTGAAACTTTCATATGTTGTACATCATTAAAAGAAGAATTCAGCGCACTAAACAATGTAGAAATCGAAGTTCTATAACTCAATTTAAGGTTCATTTAAGGATGAATGCCCGATCGAACAGCCAACAACAAATAGTTCCCTGTCAAACACCGAAGTGTTTGTACTTACTAGTCAAACTGTCGTTTGATATTAACCTAATGATTATTACTTAATTGAATGATAGAACTTTATGTTTAAATTATGTGTATGAGATTTTAGTACGTTGTATATACCCAAAAAAGATGAACCCAACGCACTAAATTAAGAATGTAGAATTGAGCTACAAGCTCCACTTAACACAATTGAATTTGTATACCAAATCTCTATAATATATTCCCTCTGCCCTATATTAATAGCTCCATTTAATTTTTTAAAATAAACTGATTTTAGTTCATTATGAAAAAGCAAGTGGAGCTATTAATGTAAAATGGAGAGAATATATATTTAATGACAAATTCTAATTTCTATACCAAATGATATATAAACTGGCATAGTGGTGGGGAACTCTATGGTATAATGGTCTTCTCTCAATTCCTAAGTCCGGTGATTTCTACTTCACCTTATACATTAGAAATTAGCGTTAAATATTAGTTTTTTAATTACCTTTTTAAAAGCAAAAATATTAATAGGCAAGATCAATTTAAGAAAAAGTCATAAATTTTTGGCACCCTTAATTGATATTGGTCAATGGATTTTAGATTAGTGAATGAAACAATAGGAAGATGAAAATGAAAATGTACAAGAAAGAGGTGGGAAAAGCAAGGAAACATTTGTCACACCCCCAATTTTCACATGCGAATATATTTTCCTTTTTCTAAAATGAAACTGGATGAAATAGAATAAATACAACAATATAATTGCTTATAATATGGATCATAAATCATGATTTGAAAACTCTTTGGGGGCATAAGTACCCATTTTCACAATTCAATACAATTGAATTATCATAATGATTACGTAGTTAATTAGTTAAGTCAAAATAAAGAAGAAACACTTATCATTAATTGGGCACTTGTCTGTAACCACACCACTTTGATAATAGGCTAAAACAAATAACACACTTTCATGTCTACATTTTACTTTTACTAGAGCTTACAAAGAAGCCTATGGAGTTAAGTAACCAAGTCTACTACATTCCTTGCCTTAGTTACAAATATCTTCCATTTGCAAAACATTTGCAATACATAGATGCTGAGTATATAAGTACACCTGATGAGATTGCTAAACAAGAACCAAAACAAATAAAGTAACAAAAATAGAATGATCAATTCATTACTTTGCACACTCAACTTTATCAAATAAAGAAAAAGGCATGGGGACACTAAACTCCAGGGCAACATCAACAAGATCTTCATGACTAGTAGTATCCAAGAATACAAATTAATTACCTTTTGAAGTTAGATTAGATCCATGATTTATTTTCATGTTAGTTATAACTCTTTGTCTACTATCTCTAATTTATTTCTTTTTTAATTGTGTAAATTTATTTGCTTGTCGATTTAATTTAATTTTTAGGGTAATGAGTTAGTTTAATTATAATTTTTTTACTGTTTAATTTTATATTAAGAGTATTAGTGTCAAGCTTGATTCACCTAATTTCTACTTATTTAAAAGTATTTTTTTCTGTCCTTGGTTAAATAAACAGGCCCCACTGTGGGACCTATGTCTGTGTGGGATGGTCACTTAGGGCCTTTTCACTTATTTTCTACCACAACAATTCAATTCCAAACCCATAAGGCTTACTATAAAAAATCTAGTCATTCGCCAAATGAGAAAGGGCTTAAAAAAGAAGGGAGACTAAGCTCTACCTCTATTTCGCCCAAAGGAGAAACCCTTCTTAAGGTAAGGTGTTCCACCTTAATCACCCCTTAATCTTTAAATTTTTGTCTTAATCATCTCAATCTTTACTTCTCCTATTTGAATTTTTAGGTTTCTTCAATCAAAATTATGTTTTAATTATGATTTAGAACCCTAATTAGATAATTTTGTTTTTAACCTAACTAGGTTTTGAATATATCATTTACTAGGTTGATTTAAGTTTATTAGTTAATTTTAATTAAGATTAATTAAAAACCATGACATGTGAATATGATTTCTTAAGGTTGAAGCTTGTTTAAGGGATTCAAAAACTTAATTGAGGTAAAAAGTTTTCTTTTTAAGAGATTTTCTAACTTGAAATGTTATAATTGTGAGTTTATTTGAGTTTTTGATTCATCTTGATGTGCAATGGTGATTTATTAAAAAAAAGTAATTTATAGTTATTTTGTATATTTAAGCATGAAAAATGTTATATCTTTCGTGTTTTAAGTTTGGGTAATAATTATATGAAGTTTCGTGAAGTTTTAAGAATTTTTATTAATTTTTGAAAGAATTTTGGTTCGGTTTCATGGGGAAGGATAATATGTATTTATTATTAATTTTGACAAATCTATTATGGGCCGATTGAATGACCATCATTCGAACGGGATGGTAGGCCGTTCGAACAACCAACCGTTCAAATAGGCAGGCCATTCAAACGGTTAATTAAATAGCTCTATGTTTTGGATTCACAACTATGGTTCAAATACTTTTACATTAAGTTTTGCTCTCAAATTTTTTCTGAGAATAGATTATCATGTCTAGATTATATTTTTAATTTTTTAGATTTTTTTAGAATAATATGTCTTTATTATATTTTTTAGAATACATATTGTACAGTAAAATAACTCTATATTTTCGTGTTTAGAAGTATGTTTAAGGATGAAAACATATGATTTTTTGTTTCTTCTTTTTAAGATAGATTGATATATGTATCATGTGCATGATGTAAAAATTCTAAGTTGTTTAGAGCATGATAAGTCAATAGCATCGTCATAAATTTTAAGGTCGATGATTTTGGTAAAATTGCATAGTTTTATTAATTAAATCACAAAAATTATTTTTTGACTACGATATAGTTCTTTGCCAAATTCACATTAATTGGAGTTTATTTGTTATTTTTTTAAAAATATGCAAGTTATATGTTATGATTATGTTAAAAATATCTATATGTTAATATGGGATAAATGAGCATATGCATAATTTCAAGTGGGATTTTGATGACTTTTTTATATTTAGTCCATGATTCCAATAGATTATGACTATGATAAATTATGAATACGTACACATGTTACATTAATTATATATAAACCATATTCTACCTGTTTTAGTTCAAATATGAACATGACCATGTATGCATATTTCTACTCATGCTTATATTATTTTATTTGTCACAAATTGACAATAGTTCATGCATATTATGATTGATTAGAGTATATTTACTTATGCTTACATTTATTAAACATTACTCACGTATGTATCATGTCACAATCATCATGAGAACGACTTGTAAATGAAGATTACTCATATTTAACCGTGATTAATTAATTGGATGCTGTAGTTTTCTAGATTAGCCGCATTAGAAGTTTATCGAATCGGTTTTACATCTAAAAGGACTGGGTTTTATATCTATTAGATGGGGTTTTACATTCTTTTGAGGATGAGTTTCCTCCTCGGGTAAGAATAGCGGAATGCTATAATGAGTTAAATTGATAAGTCTTTCTAGACATGAAAATTCAGGCTAGTTTATTCGTATTCGATGGCTTACCATGAAGTATTTCCCTATTAAGAATTCATCTAAATTGTTCTAGATTTTTCTTTCTAGAAATTTGGACTTCCTTGTTAGGATCTTTAGAGTGAGGAGGTTTGCTTGTACTTTAGCTAGGATAAGGAGAGTTTTTTTTTCTATTGTGAGACATTCTTTAGATTGTTTATGCATGTGTATAGATTGTAATGCTTACTGACACAGTTTGTGTAGGGAGAATGATGTTTATATTACACATAATGCATATGAAATAATTGCACTTGAAAATACATAGTGGAATGTAGTTTGGTACACTAGGTTATGCAGGGTGAATATGAATGTTGATACTTGCTTCATGTAAGATGTGAATGAACCATGAAACTTAAATTATTGTATAGGGTGTACATGTGCATTATGAATTACGAATAAGCCTATAATGTATATGTGGTGTGAATATGTATATAGAATGTAATTTATCTCATAATGTTCAGGTGTAGAAAAATGGATATGTGGTGCATGCTTTAATTAACTTTTCTGGGAAGAATGCATATGGTGTTATCATGTGCTTATGTTTTATTTTAAAATATTTATTGAGCTAAGTTCACCCCTCTTTTGTTTATGGTTTTGTTGTAGGGTTATATGTTGTATCATGCAGGTACTCGGGATATTCTTTATGTCGAGCTTGAGGATGGACATGTTCCATAAGAGGGGGCTAGATGCTTAAGTTATTTTAGATTTGTCATGTGATATGATGATCTTAGACTTAACTTTATTTTATATAAGGAATAGCCTATGATAGCTTTGGACATGTTGCATCCTTAGGTTTTAAGACTATGTTTATTATAGATTTTGTAAATGTTGTATTAGACTGTGATGATTAGTTAGTCTTTTTTACATTTTGTTATTTATTTTTGTTCAAAGGGTATATATTATATACTTTAATGATAACCCAAGATGGGCTAGTCTTTCGCTTCGTTGCACCATGTCTCATTTTTTTGTACTGAGTTCAGGTCAAGAGGGGTGTGGCGGAGCACAACACTCTAGTCAAAATTTCGCGTTCATAAGAGATTAGGAAGCATTTTCCCCAAAATTAGAAATCAATCACCATGGCGAAACTACCATTTTGATAGTTATGTGCATGGATAGGTAAAAAACTTTGCAAATTGATTTTATAGATATTTTATTTTTTTAGCATATTTTTTCTTAATTTGAATATATCACAGGGTGAGAATAGGTTGTGCATATTGGGCAACAAAATTAAAAAATTAGTAAGCTTTAAGTGTGTCTATGGGCAACAACAAAAATTGTACTGAATTAATCTAAGTAGGCTCTTAATAACTTTTGGAGGTACGGTATATAATGCCTTCGGAATCAATGCTAGATGCAAACAAGTGATCCAGAAAGTAGCCTCTTCGGTAAAGGGTATCCTGAGTAAAGTGGTAAATCTAGCCTATTTAAGTAAACTTCGAGCATATGGTTTAATTACTTGAATATATCTATGCGGCAGCAATGCTTTATAATTATTTTACTGACACTTATATTTATGTTTTTAAAATATAATTTATAAATTATTATGTGTGAGTAATATTACTTGGGATAGGCTCAGATTTAATTTTTCTTCTCCATTCACTCCACTATGCATCAACATTATTATTTGACCGTCGAAATCTCCTCTAACAATAGTGGGGAAAGGAATCTCTTTCCGTATTTCTTCGTGCCTCCTCCCTATTCCTTCCCTCTTCCTTCATATTATGTCTGTTCAGAGCCGCAACCAAGAAGTACTGTAGTTGTTGGCAGATGCCGAAAAATTTCATGGTGGCTATCCATACTAGTAAAAGGGGGCTTATATTGAACTTTTTATTTCTTTTCACATCACCCCGTATCAGTACCAGCATGACTTAAAATTTTACGGAAATATCACAACCTTTTTGAAATAAAATTTTGTTTGAGCATTTTTTTTAAATATTCTATATTTTTTTGTGTTGTAATGATACAAATGCGAATCGATGAAAACAATGACCTTGTATGAATTGTAGATCAGGGGCATCTCATCAAGTTCAACTCAGTTCAAAAGTAAGCCCATCAAAAAGTCCGCTCTCCACGTTAGTTGTAAGTGCCGAGGCATCTAATCTGTGAACTGTGTAACCCTGGTGAAGGATCTTACATGTCAGTCATGGAGTCGAGGAATTACCCTTAAATCACTACACCTAATTAATTAAGAGTCCATCTACCAAATGAAACTGTCCAAAAGAACAAACACCACGAAACTTTTATAGTTGAATATCATTGGTCTTCTATTCGCAAACTGTGGAGATGAAACATTTCATAGAACTTTAATTCTTTTGAGTCATCAGAAAATGACCCTTTATCGACAAGTCTACTAGTCGATGTCAACTTCAGCGTGCACGAGATGCAATATAATCGTTTAATTACATGTCGACTAGAGTGTGGACTTCAAGTCTCTCAGTGCCACAGAGAGCTTTGGACCTTAGTGCTTCAATTCCATTAGCATCGTCGTCAAAGAAAAATTTCAGCATCAAAACCTGGAAGAAATTTCCGGTGGAAACTTTTAAGAGTCAATGCGTGGACTTGCAAATGACAAGTCAAGAGGCCCTCTTAACTACTCTCTGATGCTTGGAACCATTTGACCTCCCCATGGGTGGCCATGCCTGCAGACGCAGCTTCTCTCCACCCAAGCTATGGGCGAATTGCAAGTGAAGGCGCGCGCACCCAAATGGCAGAGAATATCTCCCAAGAGTGGCAGGTGGGGCAGGAAGACCTTAAGAGTGTTGAGGCTGGTTGCCACCCTGAGTCGTGTCTCTGTACAAGTGCCTGAGGGACGACGAGGCTTCTGCCTGAAAGGTGGAGGCACTGCAGAAAAGTGACGATCCATCAAGAGGTCAGCGACCAAGAGAACCCTTTTTAGGTTCATCGCAGCCACCTCCATGTGAAAATTAATAACAGGATAATATGCCCACCACGCTAGTGCTCGAATATTTGTGCGTTAACGACCGAGATGCTTTTCCAGTTTTCCTGATTACTTTTCGATCGAGTCCGAGTCCTAGCTAGTCTTTCGAGGCTTTCATTCGTACATCTTTCAGTGCTTTGAACTTCTTCTTTTTTTTTTTTACATGCTCTTTGGACTTCTTTTTTTATAAGCCAAGATTTACGCGTGACTCTGTGAGCTACAGCATCGCAAGATCTAATTGTACGAGTTATGCCCCCGAATAACACGCACCATCGAATCAAAATTTGAGGGCCCAAAATGTAACGAGCTCAGACAGTCAAGTATAAGTCAATGACCCTTTTTTTTTAAGAAAATAATATTTATATTCTTTTTTTTATAAATCTTATATTACTTTTGATTTGATAAGAAAAATGATTGTACCTGATAATATAAAATTCACTTTTTTTATTCAATCATAAGTGATGTAAAACTTATCAATGTAGAAATATTATTATCATTTTTTATAATAAAAGTAAATTAATTGAAATGGGCTATCCAGAGCTACAACTCAACTCACGATAGTTAAATAGGCCCTGATACTATGATCTAATGGTCGTGATACCATAATATGATGGCCTCCTTCCAAGAGCTGAGTGAGCTACGACACTTTGGAAAATTTTTCTACTTAATATTTACTCAATTTTATATTAATAGTTATATTTAAAAAAATAATAATTTTTATTAAATGGTAAAATATATATATAAGAGAAGAGAAAATAAGCTTGTAATATTTTTTTTAAATACTCACCCACTTAAATTTAACAAAATAGGACTATTAACATGAAACACGTTTTTTTTTTACCAATGAAGCTATTAATTTAAAACCGAGAGAGTTATCTTCATGCCCAATATATTGACTTGCTCTACTTCGAGAGTCTCAAAACTCGTTACTTTTCCATCTCATAAAACTTTTGACTCACATGAACATCTTTTGTTGATTTTACGTGGTAACGAGCTGGACAATGATCTTTTGAGACAGATTAGACTGCAAAATAGCTGGACAATCTGTTGCCAAAGTCCATCCCATTTAAAGCAACACATTCATTCAGTCTATCATCCATATCGATCAACTAAAATTGCAGCTGACCCGTTATACAAATGAAAATTATTACATAATCAGGTCAGTCGTTGGCCACTTGCACTTACTTGAATGACCATAGAAACACAATAGGGGTAGGTGGAATTATCACACAACAGGTTAGTCGTCATGTTCTCCCAAAGTTCTCCAATCCCACACTTCTTCCTTCCATTCTTGTGCAGTTAGAAAAAACAGCTAAAATGCTTAGATCCACGGTGCACTCAGTAACGCACTAAATCTGTGAATAAATCGCAATCACTGTGCAGATTTTGTGCGTTACACCGTTGATCTAGCTTCAACAAGATAAAAATTATTAAAAAACAACAGACGCGCTTAAATGCCTTACTTTCGAGAATTGTTGTAAATGGGCCTGATTTAAATGCTTTGCACCTAAGGAAGCGGCCCTTATTTAAATGGAGCTGCTGCAGTAAATGGGCCTTACGGTCCAACTTTTCGTGAGCTCAACGACATATCAAATGACAGCTCTTTTTTTTTTGGCTTTCTTTGGGAAAGAAATGAGGACTCTAGATGGAATAATTAGTAAGTAGGAATAAAATTAGCAACAAGGTAAAGGCGGCCAGCAGAACAGCCCATATCCAGAAATAGACCAAACTAGCGAGCCAATCCAATTCAAGCAACCAATGTTAAATTTCAGCAACCTAATGTGAAGCAAAAATAGTGTCTCGCCAACAAGTTTTTAACAAGTACATAATTAAAAAAGAAGTTTCTTACCAATTTAAGTCCTAATGCACCATAGGACATAAAAGGTAAATTTATAATACATGTAAAATCTATATATTTTATACGTATTTTTACCTTATTTACTAGCATAAAATTAAGTTAATTTAAGGTTTATTTGTGTTAAAATAAATATTAGTAGTTAATTTAATTATTAATTAATTTAAGTAACATTAGTAGATTAAGCATGTATTTGAGTTAAGTCGGGCTTTTATTTATTTTTTACATGTTTCAATCATAATCTTATTATACTTTGTAGGTAGATGTCGCGCAAACAACTTTCTTGATGTTCATGTTACTTAGAAAATATTTTGGACATATTCAGATGTCTCAAACGGATCAAACATTAGTGAAAGCCTATGCATTAAGAAGAATTAAATAAATAAAGTAAAGACGAAGCCACATGAAAAGAAAATCAGCAAACATTATGTATGGATGGGGATAGCCCGGTAGAGTCTTAAACAAAGCAATAAGAGGAAATATAGGTCAGTTGGTATTTAACAAGAAAATTTCAACAACTTTTGGCCCATCAAAGGAAAGAACACAGAAATAAATGGCAGAAGCAACGTCCAGAATTCAGGCAGCAAGCTACATGCCAATCCAATTCAAAAGACCGAAAAAGAAATAGAAAGAAGGCAATATCAAAAGAAAAGAAAGAAACCAAAAGAAGATCAGTCCACACCAAATTGCAACCAGTCCACATCCAGATGTTCAGCTCATATCAATAGAAAAATTGCAGAGAAACAGAGCATGAAGAAGAGCATAATTCAAAGAAATGAAAGAGAAATAAAGAGGGAAAGAAGTGAGTTGTAAGAAAGGGAAGTAAAAGGACGGAATTAGCATACAACAAAAGGCTTATTTAGGGCAGAATTGGCCTTAAAGATGAAAGGAACAACTCTGTTTAAAGTTTATATAAGAATAGAGGAGAGATTTTAGAAAATGGGAGAGAGGAGAAGAACGAACCAGAAAAGAAATCAATGACTCCCATCTTCCAAAATAGTTAAAAAGAGACTTTGAAAGTCATAGATTTAAAATTCAAATAGAAGGAGCGAAGCAACAAGTAGAAAGGAAAAAATTCTGGCAGTGGGTTATTATAGTTGTCATTGTTCATTGGTACTGCAACAATAAAAAAAAATTAAATTTTTTTATTTTCTTTTAAACTTGTAAAATTCTTTCTACTTAATTCAATAGAGATTATGGTTTTAGTTCTTAGGTTAATGAATAGATCATGAGAGTTGATTAAATTTCTTTTACTTGTGCTTCAATGTTTGATTGTTCTACCTATTTTGAATTAATAAACTCTATCTACGATATAAGATTAATCATGTTCTTCTTATGATTTGAAGTGGTTTTTATTTGTTAGTTGATGGATTTTTTAAAACTCTTTAATTAGGGCTGGGTATTGATTGTGATTTGCATCTTGTTGATATAATTATGGACTTAATCTTAATCTCATTAAGCAAGGTGGAACATAACTTTTACTCTTAAAACTATGCTTAATGATGATATTTGTCGTAATACATAGGATTGAATTTTAATGTGTTATGAGATAGTTTAGAAATCGAATCAACAATCATGGACATGACTCTTTACAAAATTAATTCGCGTGGATTCTTATACCTTAGTGGTTTGGTTAATTAGATATTTGAATCGTTTGATATTGCTTTCTTAGTTTAAATTGATTCTTAAAGTTTTTATTCTTATTAGCTCTTATATTTAACTTTGAATGCTATTATTTGTTTTTGGTAGTTTCAATAACTTTAGTTCTGTTATTTACTTTGCTTTTCATTCATACTTATTAGGGTTTTTAAAGTAGGCAATTACTTGATAATTCATTAACTAGATTAGGGTTAGACTCGATTAGATTAAAATTTGATTTTTTGATTTCAAGTTTTTGTGGGATCAACCTCATTTAGCCCATTTTCTACCTTGATTTGTGTGCCTATGAGTAAACAATTAAAATTCAATAACAATTTACACAAAAGATCAAGTCCAAGCAGAGCATGAATGTCTAAAAAATATAGAACAAATAAGAGAATTCAAAGAAAGGAAACTGGAATTAAAGAGGGAAAGAATTGAGCAAAAAGAAAGAAGAAGAAAAAGGAATGATTAAACCAATAAAGTAACTCCATTACGGGTTGAAATTGAAGCATAAAGATGGCATTGAAGCTACTATCCAAAAGCTTTAAAAACAGAGGAAAAAAAATTCAAAACAGAGAAAATTTTCAAAACAGAGCTGAGAAAGGGAGGACGAACAAGAGAAGAAATTACTCATCTCAATAATAAAAAATGTTCAGAAGAGAGCTTGAGCGGAAAAGAATTAAATTCCAAGCAGAGGAACAAAGCAAGAAACAAAAGAATTGTTTTCAGATTGCAATTATTGTTCATTAAGGAGGTTGAAGACGATGAACAATAACCTGAAGTTAGTGTTAATTGGCTATTGCAGCAATCTGAATTTTATGATTTTTATTGATTTTCTTCCAATCTTGTAGGTTCTTTTTCACTTAATTTAATAGATATTATAGTCTTAGTTTTTAGTTTAATGAGTGACTAGTTTTTTAATTAAGGTTAAGATGAAACTCTTATTAATTTTGTAGAGTTCTAATTCATATAATTTGGTTAATTTTGTAAAGGGTGTTAATGTTAATTGCTCTTATCTCATTTTGATTAGTGGAATTGATTTGGATGTGAGTCTAGTCATGCTCTTCTCATGATTTGAATTAGTTTTTGTTAATTGAATGCTTGGTTTAGGGTTGTTGCTTATTAGCATTGGGTATGAGTTGTGATTTATTAATGTGAATACAACTTATGACTTGGTTTTATTCCGTTGAAGCGAGGAAGAACATACTTTAGTATTTTGATTAGAGCTTTAAAAGATGAAATTTTACAAGATAGAGAGAATTGAATTCTAGTTTATTGTAAGTTATAGACGGTCAGCCAATATCAACCCATTAAGGAGTTGAAAACTTACAATTATTAATTTGATAGATTCTTCTTTATGGAAAATAAAGAAATGGATTGAAAAGATAAGAACAAGGTTGAAAACTGCTTCTGCCAGGAGATTGTGTCCAACATGTCAAGAACTTCTAGGTTGTATAGTTTCATCACCTCTATTTGTTAGAGCTCCGCCAAATATTCAAGCCAGAGGAGGTAGGACAAAGGAAGGAAAATATTAGTAGGTTACGCGAGCCAAATTTGGCCCACAACTAGAACTTGGTCTTGTTTCTCTTGTCGGATTTGACATGGGAGATGGTGGACTAGTGGCTGGCCGGTAGGGCTCAGGGAGGTGAGGTGACAAAGTGGGGCGAGAGGCAGGGTAATCGATGGGAAGGGGGGATGGATTTTGGGCACTTAATCAGGCAGATGAAGAAGGGACAAAGAAGCGCCGTATTCTATAGAGATGGCTGGTGGTGTCACGACCCAGATTTTTAAAAGTATTTTTAAATAGCACGAATGGTAAGTAGAGAGAATTTTTTTCTTTTCTCGAATACAAAATAAATCATTTGATTAAATATTCAGGCCATGATAACTGGGGTTCGCAAATAAGGATATCAAATCATATGATATTTACACATCTCAAAATTTCAACAACAGCTCATCCATCTAAGTACAAGTCTATCATCAGTCTGAAAATAAATAACAAGTTGACTCTCATGTTAAAGGTATACTAACGTACCGGAGTTGCAGAAATGCAGATACTTCTTGTGCTCGCCTGTCTTGGTCTTACTTGCTGTCGCCTGGAGAATCTGCGGCAAACTAAACGAAACAACCACAACAACAACAATAGAATCTCTCCGCCTTCAGGAGAAGAGTTTCCAAAGGACAAAAGGTTATATTAATATTTTTTGGATCGGGCCAACATCACCCGATGTTAGTTGCCAACGTACTCATCAGACAACATCTCCAATGTTTCTAACAAGATCGGATCCAGACGTAATTCTGCCTAGAAACTACTCTATCCTAAGAAGCATAACATCACACATGCCATGCTTAGGTATTTTTAACCAACCTACCTTTTAGTAAGTCATTTAATCGTTCCACTTGTTTAATTAACAAGCAATAACAAACAATGTTATTAATTATCTCACATCCCTTGTTTGATAATTAATACTATAAAATCTGTAACTTAGAGATAACTCGCCCCTCGAGAAACCTCCAAACAAAGTACTCCAACCTTGGAGTAGACTGCTTAACAACAGCTCGACCCAAATCCCTAGGGCTCTCAATAGCCTACCACGAATTTGGAGAAGAGGATCCCAACTGTGCTCATGGACATAGATTGGCGAGAAGCACAAGCCTTCCATGATGCTTATACAACTTCACTTTTTGTATGTACTAAATAGTCCTGGGAAGTCCTGCGGGAGACCCGCGATAAAGACCCTATGGTCGATACCCAAACCGTTGTGGCGATGAAGAAGCGTATTGCAATCTCCACCATCCCAACTCAGGGAGAAAATGTCTTATAAGACATTACTAATGTATCCATAGAAGCCTCAGGTCTTTATGACCATTGACTCCCCCAAACATCTGAAACTTAGACTAGATTATTTCCATCTAATCCAGAATCCGCTCAACCGTTTGGGTCTTCTTCACCTTGTGAATCGGCCTAATAAATAGCCCATCTACTGAGCTATGACTCAGAGAACATCCCATAACCACTCTCTGTTTATTAACCAAGGTAAAATTTTATGTCAGGGCCCCATTTACTTCATGAACATGTCCCCACCATAATAAGGGTATTTTAGTCATTATCTTCATTAGATGTTCTCCCCCTAATCCAATGACAACCCATGTCTCTTGATTAAACTTCATTAATCTTAAGTTACCGATATAAATCAAAACATCAATAATAAAAGCATACGCCAAGGTAAGCAACATAAATAACATTAAGTTATACAAGTTCATAACAATAAATAAAGGCCCATTGCACTCATTTGCAGGGCTAGGGCTCAGCGAATTCAAGCCCGAGAGTGTAAACAACTCTAACACCTCCTGCGAGTTACATATATAACACTCTAGTCGATCGATATACTCGATTGCAGACACATGTAATACACTATCTTAAACCTTGAGAATTAGGGTTCTTCCCCTTGTTTCCCATGACACTGTGACCTGTCAAGGTCTTCGTGCCTCTTACTGGTCACAACCCTTCCTTTGAAGCTATTTATTGTCATTCTAGGACACCCTAACGCTTTGTTGCTAGGTTATCCGTTTCAACGGAAATAAAACATATTCCCCCCTAAGGGCATTAAGGTATTTCTACCACTTAGGGTATGCTACCCTCCCTTAGGTCATTTGGTCATCTCACAACCCTTCTTTTTATTTTAAGTCATTAGCCTTTCAGAAGGCTCCACTTTCCAACTGACTCATGCTTCCATTCACACGAATGTTAGATGTTCACTCAAAGGGTATTTCTATCATTTTGTTTAAAGCCTTATTGACATCTGATGGGTCCAAAATTGAACTCAAGTGTACTAGTTGACTTCATGGACTCTGTGAAATTTTCCTGGCGTATGACGGGGTTGTGAACTCCTTGAACCGACCCAAGTTTTGACTAACACTTTAATATAAACCCTAAGGGCAAAAGGGTCAATTAACCACTCATTGATATTTTTACTCACTAAGTGGTTTGTCCTATAATTAGGTCACACATTAAACTCTCATTGAGAATTTTATCAATTTTTAGATAAACTCATAGGCCCCTGAACCAGAGTCCCGAAGTCGAGTAAGTGGTTTACCCACGGTAATTTAATTATAAGGGGTAAAAGGGTTATTTTATAGTCTCTGGGATTTTTCCATGAGCTGAAGCTTCGTCATAATGCTCCCACACCTCTTGGGGTCATTTACTATTTTTTTTATAATTGTTTTGACATATTTATCCTCCTAAACCGGAACCGGTTCACTTCCCTTTTCTTTTTTTAAAAACCAGTCCGGGTCTAGAATTAATTGGTTTGGGTCACCCAACCCGAACCATCCCATATGACCCACAATGCAGGTCGTCTTCCCCGCATCCGGCTAGAGACGTTTCCACCTCTGGCGCTGCCGCTCCTGGCCACCACGGCGAGGTGGCGGCCACGGTCTACGGGATCGCCATCACGTGGCTATTCTGACACCCCTGGTCTAGCCACCGCCCGGTGGCCGGCCATGGCGGTAAAACGCCACCCTTTTTTTTTTGTTCTGCTGCAAATCAACGAAAATGACTGCCAGCCACTCGTCATGGCCTGGCGAGGGATTGGATCAACCAGACCGTTGTCGCACGACGAGTTCGGATGCCTAGATCCCGTCACAGACTTTCGACAACTGGGAAGCATACTCTCAACTGTTCCCTTTTTTATAACCTACTGTGATGACCCGGCGATAGCTGATCTGCCGCCACCAAGGCCGTCGGATCCAAGGCCTCTACGGCCAGGGCCAAGACCGGCACCCCCCTCCCACAATGGGTCTAGCCACCAGTCATTGGCCGACAGTCAGAAAACAAACCCAGTAAATGAAAGTGAACAGTGATTGCAGAAATCACTATTTGCATCATTTACAAAAATGATTTATATTTTAATAATGAAATATCTCTAATCTCGATTCAAAATCCTACCTTGAAGGCCGAGTTATCGTCGATTCACCGTCGCCAACGCTTTGCCGGAAAATTCCCTCCTTTCCTTCACCGTCCAAAAGCTCCCCCCAAAAGCCCTAATTCTTTATTTTTATAGGCATGAGATTAGGGCTCCTAATCTCATGAGAAATTGGGCCAAAATCTCTTCAATGCAGCAACCAAATTGGGCCCAAAAGCATAATTTCGAAATACTAATTGATCGGGCCCGTATAGTGACTTAAACGAACAATTTGTGCATCCAATTCGGGTAAATGGGCCTTGCATGATATATTTAACTTCGAACGGTCATATCTCCCTCATCTGAACTCTGATTTGCGCGTTCTTGGTGACATTTCGAAGCTCTTTCTATTTAATTTCTATCCATATAGGTTTTTAGCCACCAATTCTAAGCATTGATTAGGTTATTCCAATGAGAAGGTCAAGGAGTCCAACACCCTAATTTCCCGTGGTCAACTTTGGGAATTTAGAAAATTCCCGGATGTTATAGGTGGATGGTATGGAGGTGAGGTGACATATAGGGGTAGAGGAGGCTGATCCAGTGCTCATTGTGAGGGTAGAGAGAGATGGTGGTGAGGTGACAGAAAGGGATTGACTTGGCCGGCCTATCAGAGGGCAAGGTGATGTTGTCACGGATGGAGTTTTTGGGCAGCTGGCCATTCGGCGCTTGTGGGCTGAAAGCCGACTAAGCAAGCCTGCGAGTGGGACAAATAGTTTGCCTTGCACTAGTGTGTTGCGCAATCACTTGAAGGCGCATGCAAAGCAAAAGGGTAGGGGGTAAAAGCGAGTCACATTGCAAGGAAACGAATGAACACAAGCATGGAAGATGAATGCATTCACTATCAACATGTTTACAAACAATGGGTGCAACAACAATAGGCAACTTGCACAACTACTCACTCCCCCTTATATAGCATAAGAGATTTCTTGCATATTGCTGGAGTGGCAGCCAAAGTGGCTATTTGGGCATGGTTGCACCCTAAAACATAAATAAGGGAAATACATGAAAATAAAGAAAAATACATGTAAGGAAAGTAAAAAGGAAGTTGGTGGGGGTGTCCGGAACATAGTCCGTGACATGCTCCCCCACTCAATTCCGTCGATGTCCTCGTTGACGCTTCTCCTAGAGGTAGGCTTTGATTTGATCAGCATGGTGGTTGAGGAGTTCTTCTTCTGGCTCCCAGCTATGTGGAAGGTCCTGCCATTTGATGAGGAATTAGCGGATGTGCTCTTTGCCGCATTCAACTTCACGATTGGCGATGATCTCGTCGAGAATTCTGCGTCGGTGGTGACTTTGGGATTTTTGCGAGTAAGGTGGTGTCTGGAAAGATCTTCAGCATCTTCATGGTATGGCTTCAGGCAGCTGGCGTGGAAGACTGGGTGGATCTGCATTTAGGGTGGTAATTGCACTTTGTAAGATACCTTCCCGGCCTGTTGGAGGATGGGTACAGGGCCTTCATACTTGCGAACGAGACCTTTGTGTAGCTGGTGGAAAAGCTTGAGTTGGGTAGGATTGAGCTTGACGAGCATGAGATCCCCCACACTAAAGGTGGCGGGTTGTCGGCCTTGATTGGCCCACTTCTTGGTGCGGGCAATGACTTTCTCAAGATAAGCACGGGCAATTTATGATGTTATGTTCCAATCTTGTGCGAGGCGGAAGGCAGGGGGACTATTGCCAGTATAGCCCAGAGCTAATGTGTGGGGCATGGCAGGTTGGCGACCAGTAGCCAACTCAAACGGGCTCTGGTTAGTGGTGGAGCTCTTTTGTAAGTTGTAGGAGAGCTGAGCAACGTCGAGGAGATTGACCCAATTCTTCTTGTTGACACTAATGAAGTGGCGTAGATACTCTTCAAGGAGAACATTGACGCACTTGGTTTGGCCGTCTATTTGAGGATGCATGCTCGATGAAAAGCTTAACTTGGACCCAAACAGTTTAAATAGTTTTGTCCAGAAGCGGCTTGTGAAGCGTCCATCTCGATCACTCACAATGGTTTGGGGCACACCCCAATACTTAACAATATTCTTCAGAAAGAGGTGGGCAGATTCTTCAGTGCTGCAATGTTTGGGAGCTAGCATGAAGGTAACATATTTAGAGAAATGGTCTACGATCACCAAGATTGAACCGTATCCGCCAACTTTGGGTAATGCTGAGATAAAGTCAAGAGAAACACTCTCCCAAGGGCCCTGTGATATAGGTAGTGGTTGAAGGAGGCCCTGTGGTTTGTCGCATTCTACTTTGTCTTGTTGGCAAGTAAGGCATGTTTGAACATACGCCTCAACATCATCGCTCATGTGAGGCCAGAAGTATGCCCGCTCTAGAAGGGATTGTAACGACTCGTTTTCATGTCTAACCTCAAGGGTTAGGCCTAATTGGATAATTTTGTTATGAATTTTAGAGAGTTTTATAGGTTGAAACCTTTATATATGTGTAGAGCTCGAAGAAATGAGCGTAATAATTCGAAGAATGCGTAAAACGGAGGTCGGGACCGGAAGTTATGACCTCTGGAAATGTGTAATATAGGTGAGATCCACTTAGATATAGCATGATATACTGCTTTAAGTGGGTTTGTATCGAAGGGCTCGTTGATACGAGTCCAACGGTACCAAGAACGCGTGAATCCGATTCTGGGGTAGAAAGATGTGCGCCTTTGTAGATAAAGAAGTAAAAAAAAATAAAAAATAAAAAAAAGAAGAAAAGTCGACGGCGGCGCGTGACTGGTGCGTGCGGCGTGCCCGCAGAACCAAACCGCGGGCACCGCAATTCCGCCCACCAGCGTGACCCGCGTAATGCGCGGGCACGAGCTGTGCGTTACGGCGGGCACCGCAGCCGGTTTTGGCGGCATGGCACTGTGGTTTTGGAGCGGCTCGGGGGTTATAAATACCCCCATTTCTCCTATTTTTTGACCAGACCTTCTTCTACCCCGTTTCTGACCGTTCTGAGGCCGATTAAGGCCGTTCAAGACCCGTTTCCTACTAAATCGAATGTGCTCTACGCGATGGAGGGGTCCTTTCTTTGAGTTGGAGTCCGTATAAGGAGGAAACGCCCCAAGACAAGGAGAGGTTCTGCCCGTTGTCCTCGATCACCGACCAACTTCAATTTCTCTGTTTCTGACCATCCTAACTCAGATTTAGTCGATTCAATAGGTATTCTTGACTAAATCAAGTATGTTCTACACGATGGAGGGCTCCGTTTTCCTAGTTGGCAACCGTATCAAGAGGAAATGCTCTGAGACAAGGAGAGGCTCTGCCCGTTATCCTCAAGCACCGAATAAGAAAAAGGGGCTCGGAGCAAGACGGGGTTCTGTCCGAAGTTGCCGGGCTACGTTAAGAGAAGTAATCCAGAGTAAGGGAGGTTTTGTCCGCAGCTCATGAGCACAAAAAAAGAGAAGAGTCTCCGGCAAGGAGAATATTTATATGTAGTCTTTCGGTACAAGACGAGGAACGTATGGAGGCTAGAGGAAGCTTTGTCTACTATCTTCGGATTTGAAAGGGAGGATGCTCATACGAGCAACTCCGAATACTACTACCTCTCAAGACATGAGGGGAGTAAGCATTTCTGATCTCCAGTTTTAATTATAGAATGATGTGTGCTATGCCATGATATGTGCTTATATACCATGATGTGTACTTATATGCCATGAGGTGTGCTTTTATGCCATGATGTGTGCTTATATTCCATGATGTGCGCTTATATGTCATGATGTGTGTGGTCTCGCTCTAGGGTAGAGTGAGGCGTGTGATGTGTGTGTTCAGTCTCGACTCAGTGATGGTACGAGACATGTAGTGTATTTTCAGTCTCGGCTCAGTGGTAGATGAGACCTGTAAATATGTTTAGTCTTGTTCTCTGGTAGAGCGAGACGTGTGGTGTATGTGTGTCTGGTCTCGACTCAGTAATAGGAGTGAGACAGGTGTATGTGATTTTGATCCCGCTCTATGGTAGAGCGAGATGTACGATTTCGTTAATTTATTAACTTTCGCTTGACTCCAATATATATAATGAATTTTTGTATACTTTTGATTAAATATTTGGAGATACATATTTTATACGTATAATTTTGTGATGCTTGTTGTATGTAGTAACCAATAGGCAGAACTACATTCGGATCCGATCGTATTGGAATAATATCTAATACGTACGGACGCAACCAACGGAAAGGCAACGTTGGTCCGATCCAAATTAAGTTTAATAATATATTTTATTCTATTTTACACGTGACGAACTATGAAGCTTCGTTGTGTGTATGTGTTTGTTACAATCTAAGTCTATGTACGAGGAAGCCTTGAAGCTCTGTATTGCGTAGACGAACGTTGTACCTCTCGCACACAGACGATGATTCATGGCTTAAGGAAAGAGAAAAATTTTCTATTAGTGATTTTTCGTGGGCCCAGCTCTGGTTGGGTCGTTATAGGGATAATGTGCGGTGGATGCTCGGATGGCCAGCCCAAGGAGTGTCATGACACTCATGAAGAAGTTCTTTCTGCAGGTGGTCTATTTTGGAACATAGATTCTTCGTCCCTTGGTCATCAATAGCCCATTGCCAAGCCAAAACTTATGAGTCTTGCCTTCTTTCACTTGCTTGAGGAGGGTGCACACAAAGGGATCTCTCTCCATTGCGGATTGAATGTGATGATGTAGATCAGTTGAGCAAAAGCTGTTGCTTGCAAGATGGAGGGAAGCCAGTTCGGTCAATTCATCTTGTTGACTGAAGGCATCAGCAACAACATTGTTTCGCCCAGGTTTGTACTCCAATATGTAGTCAAATTCAGCCAAAAAGTCTTGTCACCGAGCTTGTTTGGGAGATAACTTGGGCTGAGACTGGAAGTAACTAGTCACAATGTTGTCGGTTTTGACGACGAAGCGAGAACCCAGTAGGTAATGGTGCCAGGTGCGCATGCAATGGATAATAGTGGTCATCTCCTTCTCTTGTACGGTGTAGCGTCGCTCTATTTCGTTGAGTTTTCGACTTTCAAAGGCAACATGATGGTCTTCCTGTGAGAGAACGCCCCCGATGGAGTAATCAGAGGCATCCATTTGTACTTCAAATGACTTGGAGTAGACTGGGAGTTGAAGCACCGGTTCATGTGTGATCATTGTCTTTAGTTCAGCAAATGCTTTCTTGCAGGTTTCCGACCAACTCCAAGGGCAATCTTTCTTCAACAAGTCCATTAAAGGGGCAACTTTTTGTAAATACCCTTGCACAAACCACCTGTAATAGTTGGAGAGACCCAAGAAAGCTCGTAATTGTTTCACTTTGGTGGGGGCCTTCCAATCTTCGATTGCATAAACTTTTTCTTGGTCCATGCAAACTTGTCCACCGCCAATATGATGTCCCCAAAAGAGAATTTCTTGTTGTGCAAAGGAGCACTTTTCCAGCTTGACATATAGTTGATTCTGGTGAAGGACCTTGAACACAGTTCGCAAGTGAGTAACATGTTTGGCCAGTGTATTGCTATAGACCACAATGTCCTCAAGGTAGACAACCACAAAGCGATCAAGGAAGTCATGAAAAATATTGTTCATAAGTGTACAGAAGGTGGCCAGTGCATTGGTAAGGCCAAAAGGCATGACCAAGAACTTGAACGCACCATAGCGAGTAACACAAGTAGTCTTGGCTTCATCTCCATCGACAATGCGTACTTAGTAGTAACCAGAACGGCGATCCAATTTAGAGAAGTAACAAGCACAACCCAGTTGGTTGAATAGATCCTCGATGAGCGGGAGGGGTACTTGTTCTTCATAGTCAATTTGTTCAACGCCCGATAGTCCATACAAAGGCGCAAGCTCCCATCGTGCTTCTTTTGAAATAGAACCGGGGCACCAAAAGGGGCTTTAGAGGAGCAGATGAAGCCTACATCAAGCAATTCATCAAGCTATCTGTGCAATTTTGTAAGTTCGGTAGGGGGCGTGGGCTGGTGGTTTCGCACCAGGCTCCAACTCGATTTGGTGGTCAATGGTGGTCGCCGCGGAGGCAGACACTTTGGTAAGGCTTTGGGCATAACATCAGCATAGTCATTTAAAACAGAGTGAACTTCTGTCGACAATGGTTGATCCCCCTATGGTTGACTTTCCATACGAAGAGCCACAAGGTATGTTGGGTCACTTTCTTCAACCCATTGTCTAGTTGCAGTGCGGATATATGTGCACTGTCAGTCTTGTTCCGCTGAACAACCGGTGCCATGCAAGGATTTGTGGCTTCGAACATGCAAACGGACCCCAGATGTGGCATCGGGACCACGTTCACTTTCTGTAAGAATTCCATCTGAAGGATAACTTGGAAGTCATCCAAGGGGATGGCCATGAGGTTTGTCGTGTCGGACCACTTGCCAATCTGAATGGGAACATCTTTGGCCAACCCAGTGATAGGACAAGCTTTAGAGTTCACCACCTTCATTCGACTAGAATCTTTAATGAGCTTTAGCCCTATGCGTCTTGCCTCATTGTCCGATATGAAGGTATGGGTGGCTCCCATGTCTACCATTGCTTTTGTTGGGACACTGTTCAGGTGGATCTCGATGTACATTAGGCCCTTTGCTTGAGGCACTTGTTTTCCTTGAGTCCCCTTAATGGTGTTGAGTAGTCTCAATGCTCCCATCGTGGGTGCTCCCCCTTTGTCGCCAGAGATTTCATCATTTTCTTCAAGTTAGGCTAACTCTCTCGCAACGAGGGTATTAAGTGCTTTCTTTTGTGGACACTGCCAAGTAAGATGGGGTGTGGCACACAATAAGCATGATAATGGACCCCTTGCATGGTTAGAGGGCTGGAATGGCCGAGTGGCAGAAGTGGAGCTATCGGCTCTTGTGCCAAAGTCTTTGTAAAAAGGCTTCTTTTCAAAACTTTGCCCTTACCCTTGTCTTGAGACTCGCTTGGGTAACTTTGGTTCCGTTGACCTTGTCGTGAGCCTTGGTCACTCTGAAAAAACCCAGGTTTCCTTGTGTTGTCCTGAGTAGTAAAATTAGTGAGAAGTTTGGCTTCCGTGATAGCTGCAAATAAGTCACACACTTTGCGCCGGTTCATCTCTGTTTGGGCCCAAGGCTTGAGGCCTTGAAGGAAGTACAACAACTTATCATTCTCGGCCATGTCGCGAATGTCCAACATCAGGGCTGAAAATTGTTTGACATATTCATGAATGGTTCCCGTTTGTTGGAGACGACAGAGGTTCCGTCGGGCAATGAATTCCACATTTTCAGGCAAAAATTAGATCTTAAGCTAACCCTTCAGGTCTTCCCAAGTGTTTACTTCAAGGCGACCATTCAAAATCTCTTTGCACTTCATCCTCCACCAAAGCTTGGCATTGCCGGATAAGTACATCATGGTCATTGTGACCTTATCATCTTCTGACTCTGGGCGAACAGCCCATAAGTATTGTTCCATATCGAACAGAAAATTTTCCAGTTCTTTAGCATCTCGCACTCCCTGATAGACCTTGGGTTCCAGCACTTTGGGGCGCTCGAAGGCTATAACACTCTCCTGTTGGGCTGTCATTCGGAGGAGAAGGCTCACTTGTGCAGCCAGGTTTTGTACCTCCTCACGCAATTTCTCAACTTCCGCTTGTGATTCTTTGATCAGCATGCGGTTCTCAATACTAACACCATGATTTTGTGATCTAGTCTCGTGGTTCCATTTCTCCACTTTTTCAAGAGAGTTCACTTTCTCTTCCAACGTAGGAAGCCCACTGACCAAGGGTGCAACTCGCTCCTCCAAGGCTTCAATGCGGTCCTGCCATTTGGATGGCTTTTTGTGTTGTGGGTTTGGAGCAGCATGCTCGACCCCACTAGCTTCACCTGCTTCCGACTTCGGCATCACGAGTGGAAGCTTGATGTATGGACTTTTCTTTGGCTTTGATACCAACTATCACGGACGAAGTTTTTGGGCAGCCGGCCGTGAGGCTCTTGTAGGCTGAAAGCCCACTAAGCAAGCCTGCGAGTGGGACAAATGGTTTGCCTTGCACTGGTGCGTTGCACAATCACTTGTGAGCGCATGCAAAGCAAAAGGGTAGGGGGCAAAAGCGAGTCACATTGCAAGGAAACGAATGAACACAAGCACGAAAGATGAATGCATCCACTATCAACATGTTTACAAGCAATGGGTGCAACAACACTATCCAACTTGCACAACTACTCACTCCCCCCTATATAGCATAAGAGATTTCTTGCATATTGCTGGAGTGGCAGCCAAAGTGGCTATACGGGCATGGTTGCACCCTAAAACATAAATAAGGGAAATACATAAAAATAAATAAAAGTATATGTAAGGAAAGTAAAAAGGAAGTTGGTGGGGTGTTCGGAATGCAGTTCGTGACAATGCGCGGTTGTGAGGGAAGATTGAGAGGAGAAAGGGGCTTCTCAGCAATCAATTGGGGATAGAAAGAAGCCAGTGTGGAAGTGTAGGTTGGGTATTTTAAATTATTTTTAAGTGATAAAAGGATGCTCATTTCTGTTTGATCGTAATCGAATGGCCAGAAATAGTATGGCAGAAAGGGTGGAATGAACATCACGGTGGACTGTATGAGTCCTATATATATTAGAAAAGTTGAGAGAGCGCGTGGGTGTCTTGTAGTCACAGGATTAAATCCCATGGCTAGGTAGGCTAACAACAGTGCCGTAGGATTTAATCCTGTGGCATTGTAGTGCCTGATGCATGTTAATGGTACCCCATATATATAGAGAGAGAAAGAGAGAGAGAGACCCATTTATATAAGCCCGAGCATCATGTGCTATTGAATTTTGATCTGATGATGTACATCACTTAAGGGACATATTAGTTTTATTCCCCCTCGTGTCGTCAGATCTCAATCCAATGGCCCATGTATATATATATATATATATATATATATATATATATATATATATATATATATATATATATATATATAGTTTAAAGAGAAAATTTAATAGCAAAGGTTAAATAGAATATTGAATAAAATTGTTTGAATGTGGATGATGAATATTAATACAAAACATGTTTTCATGTCGAAGTTGGAAGAATAAGTTAGGGAATGTAATATTGACTTATGACCTATATTTTATATATGATCACATATTATGTTTTATTTATGAATATGATATGATTTGTGTAATGCATTGCGATATTTTAAAACTTAAATGATGTGATTTTGATGTTATTTGTTTCTTACTTGGTTGTAACCCCTTTTATTTTTTTGTGGAATCTTCCTATAGGGGAATCCCGCAGGTAATGAAGTGATGTTGTAAGATGAAGATCCTTTGTTGAACTATATTGATGACATGTTTAACAAAGGGAGAAACTAAGTAATGAGATAAATGTTTTTAGTAGACTTTTAGTTTAAATAAATGCTTTCATTAGACTTGGGTAGTTGATAAATGTTTAGTGATGATATATATTTCTAGACTTGTTATTGTTATTGGATTTCAGCTTTTATTATTGAATAAATAAAGACAAGTAGATTAGTTAAGTCCTTGTCATTATATGTATAAGTACTTCCATTATACGTCCAAGTGCACACTACTCGACTTTGATTTAGATAGGCTTGAACTGCAACATGGCCTGATCTGGGGTCAACATTAGGGGCGTGACATATATAGAGACGTTGGTAGAGACTACAAAATTTGTTAATGATACCATAAACTAAGGTGAAGAAGATTTGATAAACCCACAAATTTAGAGGTATTTTACATGTTATCGGTGAGCGCATTAGTGAGTAACCAAATGTACTATCAATAGACAATGATGCGTCAGCAAAAACACTAGTGAATCTTTTGGCTTTGTTGGTAGAGTTAAAGACGCATCGGTGCACAAGGCCGTTTTGTGAATGGTGATAAAAACTGTATGAAATAAACAATTATGTACTAGATTCAGTTATTTCTCCCTCATATAAATACCCATTTGATGTATTAATATCTTTATCTCTTAAAAAATTATCTTCTAGTAAAAAAGAGAGACATAAGACAATAAAAAAACTAGAGAATTAGGGACAAAAGGACGAATTTTGAGAACCCAATGGGTAGCCGCATAGGAGAAAGGTTGGATATCAAATCTCGAACCAATTGTATTCTTTAGTCCTAAAAGAGAACCTAATTTAGGAATTATGTGTTATTTTTAGTATTTGAATCATGATCTTTCGTAGGAATATGTCATATGTGTTAAACATATGATGATGTATGATTGATTTCGATAAACAAAATTATGTCAAAACTTTATGTACGATGTTAGTTTTAAAGTCTGATTAGATTAGTGTTGTGGTGAAGTCAAGTTTAGAATTGAAGGACTTGCGAAATAGGAGCAAACACATTCTAAAAGTTTAAGGTTGAAGACTACATTGAGCATTAGAAGTTGAAGGTATGATACACACTCTCACCTACACAAATCACTTAGATTTAAGTAGAAATAATCTTTAGAAGTGATTTTGGAAGTTTTGGAGAAAAAATGGTAAAAATCTTAAAAATTGTTCACAAGGGATCGATTGCCTTTGAATACATTGTTTAGAGAGATCAATTGTTTGGTGATTGATTTTTAGATTTTAGACCAAAGCAAAGATCGATTGATAGTCTGGTCAAAAGATCAATCGACTACGTGTTTCGTTCAAACTAAACTAGTAAATGATTGATCATCTAGTTGAAATGATTGATCGTTAATAATTTTAGTTACCTAGTTTCGGATTTTGGATTAGAGTCATTTCTAACTTGGGTTCTTTTAACTCTAGTTGACTTAAGACTCTATAAAAGGACTAGACTGGATGAATTAGAAGAGAGAAAAATTATTATTTGAGAGAAGCAAAGAATGAGAGACCTTAACTATCTTAAATTTTCTTTGAATCACCATAGATTTTTTATAAAAATTCTTATGGGTGAGATAAATTGAAAAAAGTGACATATAAGCACATTTTCATACACAAAAGCTTGAGGAGGAGAACCATATTAATAATCAAGGAGGATTGAAGAATACTCAAGGTGAATCAACAATAAAAAATGAATTTTGATTAAAAAGCTAGAAAAAGGCAAAAGAAAAAATACGAGGAGAAAAACTTGAAGGCCAACAACAAAGTAAGTGGCCTAAACAAAGAAAGAAGTTTCATTTATGTGGAGTCTCTAAAGGCTAGTGGTTGTTCTTAGAGTCTTGTAAAAATGGTCTTTCTTACTAGTGGTTGATTGATTCAGCCTATAGAAAAGTTGTAGTTGTTTATCCTAGTTCAGGTTTTCCCTGTTAAAAATTGGTGTCAGATTGTGTGCATGCTTGTGGTGGTTGATTGATAGATTCATTCTACGGTTTGATTAGGATTTCATAATAGAGGTGGCAAAGGGTCGGCCCTGGCCTGGGCCCTTTGGAGGCCCACATGTGGGTTAGCACGATCCTCATCTCCGAAGGGAGGCCAACCCATTTTTTTTTTCAAAAAAATTGCCCCATAAGGCCTTATGGGCAATGGGCCAGGGCCGATCAATCGGCCTATTGGCTCGAGGACCTCAACTAGGCCCAGGCCACGACCGGGCAGGGCCCATTTAGACTTAGGGCCTTAAACCCTGAGCTAAACAATAGCCCATCGTTTTACGGGGCTAGGCCAGGCTTATGCCCAACTCTTTGCCACTTCTAGTTTCCGCTATGTAAATTCTTGCATGTTAGAAAGGGGTTATATCTCTTATTTCTTACTTGATTGAAAGTACTAGCCTTAGGAGTAATAAGGCAATCCAATTTCGGGGTTTTGTCATATACTAGACTCTCAATACGGGATGGTGTTACATTCATGGTGGTAAAACAATCAGTTAAAGCATGATTTTATGTTGTTATGTATTATGTGAATTTTAATGCATACAAATGCAATATTTATAAATGTCTTCCAAAGGGGAATGCTTAAGCACTAAAACATGAACTTTTATTATTCTACTCTAATTGTCGACTCATTCATCTACATGCTGATGGTAAGGATTAGATGAACAATTATCGGCACTGACGTACAAAAGTGTGTCAGTGTTATACTGAGCATTAATAGTGGGACTGACGCATCAGTGACAATGTCAAAAAATATGACTTATCATACTATACTCATTGTCAGGAGGGTATCGACATGTCGATATAGGTGTCAATGATCATGACACTTGTACTGACACGTTGATGGGACAACCGATGATACTTCAGTTCATATTTTTAAAGTGAAGTTTATACAATTTTTTTTACTTTTAGTGAGGTGCATGGGGGTATATTTTACTTGCATAATGAATGTCACACCCAAAGATTTTAAAATTTATTTTTTATAAATCACGCAATATAAAAGCCAACAATAATATCAATAAATCAATGTTTTGTATAAAGAATATCTTGGGTGAATTTGTTGCTTTTCACATCTATGAATATCAATAAGAGTACATAATTATTCATCATCAAACCATTGCATAAAAGAAATAGGTCTTGCCCGAGTACATCTCTAGAAGTCTAAACGTTAACTAGAGAATAAAACAAATCCTACATTGATAAGTGGTTTGGAATAGTCATCCTTTTACACACCCAAAATCCTTCTAGCAGCCTAGTCTTCTTGGATACCAGTACCACAAGGATGTTGAGTATACAAATATATCCATTGGGATGGCCACCTCTAGGAGTTCAACCACGCCTCCTTAGCATATAAACCACACTAGTCAATTTCATACTTTTGTTAAAGACTTCCGCTTAGCTCCATCCACTCCATGAAGCGAAGGCCTATAAGGGCTCATGGACCCAAGTGGTCAAAATCCTCGACGACTATGATCATCGATACATCCTTATTTGTGCTATACTTGGTATTCATCTTTTTATGTTATGACCTATTTGAACCTAATTCCCAGGCTAGGGGAGCAACTATATAAACGTTTCTCCTAACTTTTGGAGGGTCAGAAACCTATGAGTCAACCCTCAATCTTAAGCCTCTTATACATGGCTAAAGAGACTCTCTTTGGGAGTCAACTCAACACTAGGCTCATACGTCTTTAAGTGTTAGATGCAATGGTCAAGGGATGTCTATCCAATACAAGGATCAAACAAGGGGTTTCCTTACCCCAATATCATACATGTAATTCTATCATATATTTAATCACTAAAGATTCAAGTAAATCATGCTATTATATATCTTATGAATAACATATAGAATGATAGAAACCATGCTTAAAAATTATAACTAATGAACCATTGGTAGACCCATCTACGTGTCGGTTGAGGCGTTGATGAGCATCAACACTTTGAACCCCTGTCGACAGTTAGCAGCTGATGGGGAGTCCATCTTGTCAACATCGTAATTGACATGCCAGTTTCACTATCGATACCCTATATAACACCAACACGCTACAACATGTCAATGTCTATACTGTTCATCTTCCTTTAACCACCGACGACATCATCAACATATCGATTTTCATGTCGATGATCGGGAAGAAAACAAACATAGAGCGAACTTGCTCTCCAAGTATAACCTTCTATAAAACATGGCAATCTCATCATCTAAACCATAAATCTTATCATTCAAAACATGAACAGAGCAATGTAATCCACATGCTTATTTCTCTATACATGACATAAATCTCATAAAAAACAATAGTGATATGTATCACAACGCATCATCAAGCATGCAAATAGGCAAGAGCATCTATTTAAATTATCATTTGGTTACAAGGTTAGCAATCCGACTTTTTTCTTTTGTTAATAAAATACAATGTCTCCAGTGTTTCATTCATTTCTCCTCTTTTTTCATTATTTGATGTGCCTATAGCTCTCTCCCTTTGAATTGAAGTTACTTACCAAATAGATTAGGGTTATAGGGCATCAAAGAGTAATTATATGGGAGAAAGAAAATCTAATTTGGTGCATAATTGTGCATGTAACTATTTCTCTAAGCAGTTTCAAAACTTCTTAGCAAAATTGCTCTAATTCACCAACATGTCAGTGGTTCAACCGATAAATTCAGAGTTACCACCGATGTGAATATTGACGTGTTATTGTTTGTTGAAAATAGATTCAAGACATTTTGACATGCTCATTGACATGTTGGTGCATGTCATCAATAGAAAAGTGATTTTATCGACATAAAGACTAACATGTCGATGTCTATCGATAGTGGCATATGGACATCATCGACACACCCAGTGATGTGTGAGCATTGGTGTCAATGACACCAAAGGTTAATATTTAACATTCAAATAATCCCACCAATCTAATTACATAAAATACCTCATAATTTAGGGTTTCACAATAAATGTATGTGTGTATATGAATAAGGGTAAGAAAACCCTAGGTTTAGGCATACCGAAGGGGTAGAGACCTTAACCCAATACAACACTTAAGGATGTTTGAGCCTAGTGTCAGTGAGGGCCCCAAAGTGAATCCTCTTAGCCACGTATAGGAGTTTTACAATATAGAAAAGGATCATGAAGTTCTAGTTCCCTAAGGCTGCTATAGTTTATTATTTGTACATCCTCTCCCCAATGCTTGAGAATTGGTTTAAATAGATTATATCTTTAAAAGAAACATGACTTTATCATAGCACAACAAAAGGAGGTTTTGATAATCATGGAACATCGATAATCTCGACCACTTGGGTCCATAAGCCCTTATGGGCTTTAGCTTCATGGTGTAGATGGAGCATGATTTTTTTTAGCAAAAGTCTAAAGCTACTTCATAGAGGTATACATTATGAGCAGTCATAGAGATCTCTTTGATGTTGCCACATACTTAGTAAACGTATTTACCTTATATTTAAGGTTGATCTTGAGATGTAATTATTAATTATTTACCTTATAGTTACTATGGTTCTTATTTAGTCATCCTATAAGGTATACAGTATATTCATTATCCTTACGATGTAGGTACTCAAGAGAAGTAAACTTCGAGAAGGATTTGGTGTACATGGCGAGGATGTTTAATCAGGCCACATAATATGTATTTTTTTATCTTTATGTTGATACTTAGATCTTTATTGATGACTGTAGGGCCAATTTATTTATGTTGGTGTATATTACGGTTCTACACATGCATTTGGGCCAAACCTATGTCATTTGAAGTTATGGTTTGATGATGATTAATAGGTACTATGAATCGATAATCGTATATTAGAAAAATAAGTTGCTCAGACCCCGAAATATCTTGATGGATATTTTGATTTAACAACAACAATGTTGCTTTCTGCTATGATAATTTGTTGAAAATAAATTTGAAATTTTCGGGGTGTGACAAGATTAGAAAGAAATGTTTTAGAATTCTATTTCGTCATAAATTTCAATTTTATTTGATACTTAATTAGTAACTTTTTTTAGATTATTAATGGATGTATGTCTTATAATGTTGCAAACCTCTCTCTTTGAGTCTCCCTTTCTCAAATAACACAGAAAGTGTTCAGTGTCTATTTATAATGTCATAATGCATCGAAATATTTTTCATGTTTTGCCCCTACAAAGATAAGGCATAATATACTAAATTAACAAAAAAACTTGATTGAAAAAAAGAGAGTGGATCTACTCGACTCGATATAAGTAATCTATAGGTTTGGATTTACATATTTAATTGGCCTAATAAATAGAGTCGCCCAATTTAAGTGCAAGTCAAGGCTGACTTGACCCATTCTAACAGTACCCCAACCTTTTTAAGAGCCCTATCCTCATGATATTTTGTTTGTCCTTCAGGATGAGTATTGAGTTTTTTGGTAGTTTATTACTAGTTAAAATGTAAGCCTTAAGAAATGCAAAAGAAAATGTTTTTGTGACCACCCACTATGACCACACTCCGTGATCAGAGAACACGTAGATTGGGGAACTTGGGAACCAGTTGCATCCTATTCCTAAATTTCCCTCACACCTTTCATTTGTTAATGTGACAACCTCTCATTATTGCCACAAAGACTTGATAACAAAGCCTTGTTAGGCTAGACGAGTCCATCCAAGAACCTATCACTCCGTAAAGGACTTGTCTAGCCTGACCAAGTTTCATGATCAAGGCTAAGCGACTAACAATGGGAGATTGCCACATCACCAATAAGAAAACATTTCTAATATTCTACTTTGACAATGAGCCCAATGTAAAGAATGCATAAGAACCCTTCATCAATGAGATCAATAGTACGTATATGCTAGAGCAAATAAGCGCCAATGGTATTAGTGCTGATGTAGGCAAAACATGTGCACCGTCGATCTTAAATATTGAAGGGTACACTGGGCTTATTGTTAGAATGGAGCATGAAAAATTCTTCCTACCTATAAATAGTGAGAGAAAAACTTAAGAACAAGATTCAACACTTCCCAAGTTCCCCCCTCCGCTCCCCCATGTCCCATGGTCATGCAATTTGGTCGGGAAAACATTTTTCTTCTCAAAAACAAAATTCGGCCTTTAGGCTTTAAGAACGGGTATTTCTTGCTCTTGCAGTCAAAAGTCTCAGTTTTGCATTTTCTCACTTCTTCTTGACAGTGGTGCATGCCGTTTCTTCTCAAGGAAACGCGTTCATATATAATTCATCACCAAGCACTGGAAATTTACATAAAATGCAAATCTGTTCTATGGTGGGTTGTACCTTATTTTCTCAGTTGTCGCCTGTCGGCACTTACAAATCATAGGAATTACAAAGATCATTCATTTATTTAGTTATAAATCATACAATAACACTAATTATACGATCAATCACCACCTGCACACCGTAATGACATCACAAACTAAGCTCCAAACTTGGCTTTGATGTCGTTCACAATCTTCTCATCTACTTGCAGAGCCTTGGCCAGTATCTCGCTGGGTATCGTCGGTTTTGAAGCGAACAGAGTCTGTGGTATCACCACCGCCCCGGGCAACTGACTGTTAAAAGTCGTGATAGCCAGAGCCTTGCCCTTCCCCACATTATACTGGAAGTGAACCAGGCCTCTGGGTATCACAAAGATCTCCCCAGCCTTCACCACCTTAGCAAACAACACGTTTCCAGTGGTCACGAACCCAATCAGCAATCTTCCCTGAGCCACCAGAACAATCTCTGTAGCTCTAGGGTGGGAGTGGGGAGGATTGACCCCGCCTGGGGCGTAGTCCACACGGTTCATGGACAAGCCCAGGGTGTTGAGGCCTGGGAAGCTCAGCACGTTGGCTGTTGTCACCTTTGATCCAAAGACGTTGCTGGTGTTGCCCTCCTTGGCCAGTCCGGTGAAGAAGAAGTCGTCAGACGTCACTGCAGAGGGGCGCTTGCAGGGGAACCCGTTCACGAGTAAGGTGGAGTTGAGGTCTCCAACGCAGAAGTCCTGGAGAGGGTCTGGGTCAGACCCGCGGCATGGCGAGAGGAGAAGGTGTGTTACTAAGACGAAGAGGAAGATTAGGGGCGGCCTTTCAGTGAACAAGGAAGCCATTGCTGTAACTTTGCAGTTGAATTTTTGCTACATGGAGAGCTATAGTGCTGGTATATAAATATACAGATGATATGCACGTCATACAGGCCTCCTGGCTATGGCGCCTGGTGTAAGACCCAGTCATTGTTAGAATCGTCGTTATCACTTTAAATGCCTAATTATATCAACCATTTGTTCAACTGTTAAGAACAAAGCAAAGCGCATTTGTACAGTTTTGGAAATTGCGCAGTCTCCTCCTTGGTATTTCCTATCTTGCGGCGTGAGTACGTATTTGTTTTACCTCACGAATGAGACTTTCGCAGACTTCTCTCTGATGTTGCCATATATGTATTGTTTTTAAGTCGCAACATGCGAAGTCAATCGGACTAATCTTTGCGTACCTTTTTTTGTTGTTGTAAATTAGGAACGCTTCAACGAAGGTGATTAATCTTCTTCATGGTTTTTTAATTATTATTTTTATTGATCACGATCGAGTCCTATTCATGTTAAATGTTTCTGGAGCAAGAAAACCATTTTATATTATTTGGCAAATGTGGAATTGGTCAGTAGTAAAAGAGTTTATGACTTATTATGTCTGACTTTAGGGGTGGTTATTGATTAACTTAAAGCTTCCTTGACCAATTACAATTGAAGAGTTCGTTGGCATTGGCCTGAAATTTTTTTAGAAATAGACTTGACAATGGGCAAAAATATAAATTTAGGCAAGGAAAAATTGATTTTGCACAATTAGACTTAGGCATGTTCGAGTTTCCTATATGCGTGCTAGAAATGCCCAAAATACCCTTAGGGTATATGAAAAGACACAATTGCCGATTAGCCGAAGCCTCCTGCAGAGGAGCTGTCTCCCTGCTCTCCTCCCCCGTCTCCTCCATCATCTTCTCCTATATCTCCTTGATCCTCGTCTCTTCCTCATTTCTACATCCTCTTTGTCTAAGAAGGCCCCTCCGTCGCTTCAGTCCCATCCCAAGAATCAACTGAGACTTCCTGCTCCTGCAGCTTTGAACCCAGTTCGTCTGGAGGGCCAGGGTCACCGAATATACTGAAACTTCTAAGGATCCCAACTGGCATGATGCAATGACCGCTGAATTTAATGCAGTTTTCAAGAACAATACCTAGTCACTTGTTCCTGCGGCCTTGCACCAAAATGTGCTCATGTTAAGCAACACTTGAACAACACTATTGGCCATTATGAAGCCAGACTTGCAACAAAAGCTTATCACCAACAATCTGGCATGGATTTTTTTTTAGACATTTAGTCTAGTGGTCAAACATGGGACATTTGTCTTGTGCTATCCATGGTTGTTTCTCTCAAATGGCCAATTTATCAGTTATATATCACGAATGCCTTTTTATAGGTCACTAATGCCTTATAGCATAATGATCTCTCTAAAGAAGTTTATATGACCCACCTAGCTAGTTTCATTGACAAAAATCAGCCTCACTATGCATTTCGGCTTAACAATCAGTATATGAACTCAAATAGGTCCCTCGACATGGTTCCATGCCTTCACTATGTTGGACTTCATGGATGCCCTTATGACACCTCTCTTTATATATTCATGCACTTCAGAGTTGATCATTATTCTCATTTATGCAGATGATATCATCCTCACTGGATATTACCCCCAACACATAAATTAACTTGTGACTGATCTTTGATGCCATTTAGAGATGAAGCCTCTTGATGACCTTCATTAAATTGTCCCTAGTTGATCTCCTTAAAAAGTTTGGCATGGATGGTGTCAAACCAGTGGCCATGCCCATTCTATCCTCCACTAAATTGTCCCTAATTGATGGTCTTCCACTTTCGAATGCCACAGTGTACTGCAATTTCGTGGGAACATTGCAATTCCTTTGTTGTGAACCAAGTGTGACGATTCATGCATGTTCTATGGGACACCCATATTGTAGAGTGGCCGGACCAGCGGAAGCGTAGTGGGAGGGGGTTGGCTCACCAATCAAGATCCAAACTTTAAATCAAATCTACACCAAACATGCATAATACACAATTGATTAAGCAATAAACATGGATCCCAATCAAGAATCACATAAAGGAGAATTGAAATAGGGACGAAGACGAACTGACCTGGATGTTTTCAGCCCTAGCACGCCCTCCACAAATGAATCCTTGCATGCCAACACAAGATCAATTAAGTAGAGGATTAGGAAAATACCTTATGTAATGATCCCTCTCAAACCACCTCTTGGAATGAAGGAATTCTCAGCAACGAACCAGCCCTTGAATCAGCCTCAACAATCCAGCCAAGGATGAGAGTCTTCTCCCTCGTTCAGCCTGCCAACTAGATCAAGGAGAGGGGAGAAGGAGGGCGGCCAGCAGCAAGGTCTCCCCTTGCTTGTGCAAGCCGCACCAACCAAAGAGGGGGGGGGGGGATTCGGGAGAGGAGGAGAGAGGAGTGGGATGGCCCTTACTTGTGTAATTAGGGTATCTCCTCCTCTCTTTAAATACTCTCTTCCTTCCATATTTAGGCGGGCCTAATTGTGGTCTTTTCAATATGGGCTTATAAGCTTAATTCCTTCTGGTTTATCTTAGAGGTTCAATCACAACGGGAGCAGGCTCTGCCTCTTAGAGCCTGCTGAGGCCTATACCCCCTGCACATGGCCAATGTTGTGCACTTGGCTCGGCTCAGTAGTTTATTTCTGTTATTTAGGCTAGTTTCCCTTATGTTAGCAGTTGATTATTATTTGCCTCTTGTTATTGAATTGTAATAGGTACACTAGTGGGCCACGGGTGAACCGGACCCCACTTGTGGCATGACTCCCCATGTGGGGGGGCGCGACTCCCCATAAGGGGGTTGTCTCTCTCCTTGGACAGACATGCTTATTGAATTCCAGTATTTTATTTCCCTTTCTTCCAACTTCTTTCCTTTTCTTTGCGTAGAACTCCTGTGTACCGATTGTGCCTACATCGGGCACAACATTGGTATCAGAGCTCTTATGATCCCCGGCCATGGCTCGAGGCAAGCAAGCTGCCACAGCCCCGAAAAATCAGCTTAAGAAAGAGGTTCTCGCCTCTGCGAACAGTCCCAAATCAGCGCCTGAATCCAGCGGCGTGTTCACGATGGCACAGCTCATGGCGGAGATCAAGGCTCTGAGCGTGGGAGTAGCCAAGATCGATGCTTTGGGATTAGTCGTTGCCCAGCTTCAGGAAGAGCTCACGCCACCTCTTCTGTCCAAGCCACCAGCTTCCATGGAGAAGGGGGGTCCGTCCCAGGTTCCAGAACCTCTCCGCTCTGACTTCCTAGTGTCGGCATACCACGATATGCGCTTTGCCTAGGACGGTGTGCGCTTTGGCACTATCGACCAGACTATGGATGGGAGGCGCCAGGTCTGGGACTCATGAGGCACACTAGGTGTTCGAGAAAATGCCCCAATGGTGTTGCTTCCCCGAAACTTGTACCAGGAGATGGAGGATGACTGGGAGGAGTACCCAAGACATCGCGGAGTACCCCGTGGTGGGGTAGAACCCCGTTTGGCCCACCTACAGTTCCCGCGCTATAATGGGGACGATGACCCCGTTGAGTGGCTGTACAAGGCGGAGAAGTTTTTCGCCTACTAGGGGACGCAGTCAGAGGCTGAACGACTGCAAATAGCGGCTTTCCACCCAGATGGGGATGCCTCGGTATGGTTTCAGAGCTTTGAGAAGGAGGTGCGCTACCCCACTTGGACTGCCTTCTTCGATGAATTGTGCGTCCAGTTTGGCCCGAATGAGTTCCAAGACTTCAACGAAATGCTCTCCTCCCTGCGCCAGACATCCACTATTCGAGCATACTACACGGAGTTCATGAAGGTGGCCAACCACCTCCCAGATTGGCCAGTGGCCGCCTTGGTGGGCACGTTCAAGAGAGAGCTCAAACCTGAAATTTCTTAGGAGATGCACCATTTTCCTGTTCCAACATGCGGGATGTCGTGCGTCATGCACATATCGAGGAAGAGAAACTGACTAGACAGAGGCATGGGGGCCGGCTCGGACCTTTTCCTAGGGCTGCTGTACCCGCCTCCACTCTTGCCGCCCCAACCAGCAACTCAGTAGCTGGCCGCGCTGGCCAGGCATCCCTCAGACTGGCCCGATTGTCCGCCGTCTCACTCCGGCTCAAATGGAAGAACGTCGTTTGAAAGGGCTTTGTTTTCGCTGTGATGAGAAGTTCGTTCCGGGGCACCGTTGTTCTGTCAAGGGCAGTCTCTTAGTGGAGGAGATCGATGAGGAGGCAGAGGTGACGGAGGGGCCTTATTCTTCGTACCCTGCTGATACACTACCGAAGATTTATATGCATGCTTTTTCAGGGGCATTCACTCCGCGCACCATGCGAGTACAGGGTTACCTCAAGCGGCAACAGGTTTCCATTCTGATTGACAGCGGGTCTACTTACAACTTCATCAACGACAAAGTTGCTCAGCGGCTAGGCTGCTTTGTGTCTGACTCGATGCCCTTTGATGTCTTGATTGGTGATGGCAAGCACCTCCGAAGTTCCGGAGTCAATACCCAGGCCACACTCTCCATTCAGGGCCACACATTCTTGACCGACCTCTTCTTACTTCCGACGAAGGGGGTGGACGTGGTGTTAGGGGTGCAGTGGCTCTAAGAGCTTGGGGACGTTCTTTGGAACTTTAAGGACCTGGTGATGGATTTCGCACCAAACGGACAGCGGGTGCGCCTCCAAAGCTCTCAGCCAGGCACTCTCCTTTCTGCTCAGGCGACGGGGTCCTTATTCCGGTTCGCATTGCAGGGACTACTCCTCCAGCAGCAGGCATCGGTGGACATGGTGCAAGATGACTTGCCGCAGGATCTTCTTGACCTCTTGGCGGAGTATGGTACGGTGTTCGCTGAACCGAAGGGCCTTCCTCCGGTGCAGGCGCATGACCACTCTATCCCTATCATTCCAGGTGCTTCTCTAGCCAATGTTTGCTCATATCGCTATCTGTACATTCAGAAGGCTGAAATCGAACGTCTGGTGGTGGACATGCTTCATTCTGGTATCATTCGGCCTAGCATGAGCTCCTTCTTGTCCCCAGTGTTGCTGGTCCATAAGAAAGATGGTACTTGGCGTTTCTGTGTTGATTACCGGGTGTTGAATGCTATCACAGTGAAGGACAAATATCCTATACCGGTGGTGGAGGAGCTTTTGGACGAGCTGTCCGGTGCTACTGTATTCAGTAAACTTGACCTTCGTTCAGGTTATCATCAGATCCGGATGCAGCCCACCGATGTGCACAAGTCCACCTTCTGCACTCATGATGGTCATTTCGAGTTTCTGGTTATGTCGTTCGGCCTCACGAATGCCCCCTCTACATTTCAGAGCCTTATGAATGACCTCTTCCGGCCCTTCCTCCGCCACTTCATTTTGGTGTTCTTTGATGATATCCTTGTCTATAGCAAGTCATGGGGCGACCACTTGGAGCATCTCAGGTCTGTCTTTGATATCCTGCAAGCTAATTCCTTGTTTCTTAAACGATCAAAGTGTTCGTTTGGCAGCCCACAGGTGGAATACTTGGGTCATATTATCTCTCATGACGGCGTGCCTACTGACCCCTCTAAGGTGACCGCCATGCTGTCCTGGCCATCCCCTACTTGCGCCTGGGCGCTGCGAGGCTTCCTTGGCCTTATTCACCGCTATGGCAAGCTTGCTCGCCCTCTTACTCAGCTATTACAGAAAGGCACCTTTCGTTGGTCTGACACTGCCCAGGCGGCCTTTGAGGAGTTGAAACAAGCTATGGCGACCGCCCCTATTTTGATTCTTCCTGATTTCAGCCGGCCATTTGTGGTTGAGACCGATGCTTCGGACGCCGGCCTAGGGGCGGTACTACTTCAGGAGGAGTGTCCCATTGCCTACTTCAGTAAGGCTTTGGCTGGCTGCTCCTTGTCCCTCTCTGTCAACGAGAAAGAGATGCTGGCCATTGTTCTTGCAGTCGACAAATGGTGCCCTTATTTGCTTGGCCGGTGGTTTCTCGTTCGCACTAACCACCAACCGCTCAAGTATTTTCTCGAACAGCAGGTGTCCACTCCCGTGCAGCAGCGGTGGGTCAGCAAGCTCTTGGGATATGACTATGAGGTCGTGTACAAGAAGGGATCTGACAACACCGTGGCCAACGCACTGTCTCGCCGCCCCACTCCAGGTTCGTGTTTGGCTATTTTCGGTCCAGTTTGTCCATTCCTTGCTGAATTGAAACAGGCGTATCAAGATGATTCCCCGACCACCACATTGATTGCGACCCTCCAGTCTGACCCGTCAGTGCGCCCTTGCTTTGCCTGGAAGGATGGCCTTCTCTTCTGGAAAGACCGTCTTTGGGTACCTAAGGTTACCGACCTGCGCCAGTGTATCATAGCTCACTTCCATGCCTCTCCCTTGGCGGGTCATGAAGGTGCCCTCCGCACCTATAAACGGGTCAGTCAGAGCTTCTTGTGGCAGGGCGTATGTCGCGCGGTGACTGCTTATGTGGCCGCTTGTGATGTCTGTCAGCGTGCCAAGTCCTCCACCACCTCTCCTGCCAGGTTACTTCAGCCATTGCCCATTCCTGATAAGGTTTGGGACGACGTTTTTATGGACTTTGTGGAGGCCTTGCTGTTGGTCCAAGGCAAGTCGGTGATCATGGTGGTAGTGGATCAGCTGTCCAAATATGCCCATTTTAGTGCTCTGGGTCATCCCTACACCACCAAGTCTGTGGCAGAACTATACGTTCGTGAGGTGGCCAAATTGCATGGTATGCCTCGTACTATCGTTTCTGATCATGACAAGATTGTTATCTATCAGTTTTGGCAGGAGTTCTTCACTTTACAGGGCACTTCTTTGCACATGAGTACTGCCTATCACCCATAGACTGATGGGCAAATTGAGGTCGTCAACCGCTGTTTGGAGCAGTACCTGCGCTATTTTACTATGTCTCAGCCCTGTCGTTGGCTTCAGCTCCTTCCGTGGGCCGAGTGGTCTTATAATACTGCTTATCACACTCGCGCCGGGTTTACTCCTTGTGAGGTACTATATGGGCGGCCGCCCCCTACCGTGATCTCCTATGTTCCCCATCGGTCCTCAGTGGCCGAGGTTGACTACATGCTCTAGACTTGGGATGAGGTTCTTCGCCAGCTTAAGGCAAACCTGTCTGAGGCTCAGAACATAATGAAGCAGATTTATGATAGCCATCACACAGAGCGCGAGTTTGCCGTGGGGGACTTGGTTTATGTCTCCATTCTTCCTCAGCGCCAGACCTCCTTGTTCTAGCCCGAGCACTCTAAGCTTGCCCCCCAATTTTATGGCCCCTATGTTGTCGAAGAGCGTATTGGATCAGTTGCCTACCGCCTCACTCTACCGCCGGGTTCGATGGTCCATCCTATTATTCATGTTTCCAGGCTGCGTTGTTGCATCGGTGACCCCTCCCTGGCCGTGGATGCTCCACCTCTTCCATTGATGGGTTCAGTGGCTTCTTCTGACCCCGTTCCTGCAACGCTGCTTGATAAGCGCTGTGTCCGCCGCTCTGGTCGTATTACCACGGAGGTTTTAGTTTCTTGGTAGGGCCAGCCACTTGAGGATGCTACATGGTTGTCTGAGGATGAGTTCCTGCTCCGGTACCCTTCCTCGTCGCCTTGAGGACAAGGCATGTACGGAAGCGTGGTGGAGTGTTGTGCACAGGTGCACTTGGCTCGGCTCAATGGTTTGTTTATGTTATTTAGGCTAGTTTCCCTTATGTTAGCAGTTGACTATTATTTGCCTCTTGTTATTGAATTGTAATAGGTACACTAGTGGGCCATGGGTGAACCGGACCCCACTTGTGGCACGACTCCCCATGTGGAGGGCTGCAACTCCCCATAAGGGGGTCGTCTCTCTCCTTGGACGTACATGCTTATTGAATTCCAGTATTTTCTTTCCCTTTCTTCCAACTTCTTTCCCTTTCTCTGCGTAGAACTCCTGTGTACCAATTGTGCCTACATCGGGTACAACAGCCCGCAACAGAGTCGACCCCTCGCTAACCACGGGTCCCACCCTCGACACCTAATTCACGCGTTTGGGCCCCATAACGTGTAAATGCACAACCTAGCAAATGCCGAGTGTGCATGTATGACGTATGCGGGTCCCACTCGAATTATGTGTAATGAAGGTACATGTGGGGTCGGCGCGACTGCCCCCACCACACTTGGACCCCGTGACCTGTACCAGTTCACCGGACCACTATATCGTTGGACCAAACCAGGCCCGAGCCCATACTATGGTCCAACATCCCCCACTATGGGTGAAGGGCTCATATGGTCCAACAGTGACTTGCGCTAGTCCTGTCGAAGACCAATGCTATGAGCGTGCTTAGAAAATAGATTCGTCATTAAAGCCTTATTGAACGAATCAGCCAACATCTCAATAGTAGGAAGATGACTCATAGTCACATTTCCCCTCTATAACATGTCGAAGATATAATAGTAATGCACCTCAATGTGCTTACCCCTGACACTGATCTCCCCATTCTTAAGTGTCAACATTGCAGCCAGATTATCACAATACATCTGGACAGGAGCATCAATCCAGTCTTCTAGCCCTAATTTTGCTACAAACTCCTTAATCCATACTGCCTAGGAAGTTGCAATATTGCATGCATAAAACTCAGCTTCCATCGTAGACTTAGAAACACTCTTTTGTTTCTTACTTGCCCATGATATAGCCCTGCCTCCAAACATGAAGACATATCCAGCAGTGAATTTCCTGTCATCTGGATCCCCCGCATAGTCTGAATCACTATATCCAGCCAATGACAGACTTTCTGCCTGATAGGTGAGTTTTAGACTCTTGGACCCTAATAGGTACCGAAATACCCTCTTCATTGCTTGTCAGTGTTGAAGACCAGGGTCTACTTGGTAACGGCTTAACAAGCATACCACAAAACTCAGATCAGGTCGAGTACAGGTCATGACATACATCAAGCTGCCAATAGCCTGTGCATATGGCACAGACTCTATTCGGAGTCGATCTTCCTCTGTCTGAGGAGCCATACTCTTAGACAACACAGTACCCTTGTAAATAAGGGATTCAATAGTTTTCCAACTAATGACATTGAAGCATTTGAGAACGTTCACTATGTATGACTCTTGAGATATACTAAGCTTCCTAACTTTTCTATCTCTATTAATTTTCATTCCGAGGATGTAAGATGCATCACCCATGTCTTTCATCTCAAACTGGGTTTTGAGCCATTCCTTTAAACTGACTATCATACTAAGGTCATTCCCCATCAAGAGTATGTCGTCTACATACAGTGACAACATCATATACCTAGCCCCATCCCGGAAGGTATAGACACAGTGATCGTGTTCGTTTACTATGAACCCATACTCACTAATCACCTTGTGAAAAGTGAAGTACCATTGCCTAAGAGATTGTTTTAGGCCATACATTGATTTTATGAGCTTACACACCTTGTGTTCCTCTCTAGGAATTACGAAACCCTCAGGTTGTTCCATGTAAATCTCCTCCTCTAATTCTCCATTTAGGAAGGCAGTCTTTACATTCATTTGGTGCAACTCTAAATCAAAATAAGCAACGCATGCTAAGAGACATCTAATCGAGTCAAATCTTGACACTGGCGATTATGTCCCTTTAAAGTCCATCCCATACACTTGGGTGAACCCCTTGGCCATTAACTCTCCTTGTACTTATCTATAGACCCATCAGCCTTAAGCTTCTTTTTGAAGATCCATTTACACCTAATGAGCTTTTGCCCTTCAGGTAGATCCACTATCTCCTACACCTTGTTCTTTAGGATAGAGTCCATATCTTCCTGAATAGCAACCTGCCATTCTTGAGCATCTGGAAGACTTAAAGCTTGCTCAAGGGTAATAGGGTCATCTAGAATAGGTTCATCTAACATGACGTTGTCCTCCCCTAGCATTGTATAGAAGTCCCTCAACAGAATTGAAGGTCTTCTTTCCCACAATGCCCTAGGTTCAGGTTCAGTTTGGTTTTGATCTCATTCAATTACTTCCTCTGGGGAAGTGCTAGGACTAGCCTCTTTAACCACCTCGAATAAATCAACTTTCTTGTTAGGAATTCTAGGGTTTAATTCTTCTTCAATAAAATAAGTGTCTCTAGACTCAATAACCCCCACTGTCCCATCCATGTGGTGAACCACGAATTGGTACCCCTTAGAGTGGTCATAATAACCAATAAAGTTGTACTTTATGGTCTTGGGGTCTAGCTTTTACTTATACTGGTCAGGCACCTTTACGTGTGCCCTAGACCCCCACACTCTAAGGTGCCCTAAGTTTGGACGTTGACCCATCCATAACTCATAAGGTGTCTGTTGGACTACCTTTGTTGGTACACGATTTAGGATGTACACGACGGTGTCTAAAGCCTCACCCCAAAAGTTGGTTCCTAACTTAGAGTGATTTAACCTGGATCTTACCATGTCCATAAGCACCCTATTACGCCTTTCTGTCACTCTATTTTGTTGTGGAGTATACGGTAGGGTGTATTGATGAACTATTCCCTGATCAGTATAGTAGTCTTTAAACAGGTCAGAGTTGTACTCGCCACCCCTGTCACTCCTCAGGAGTTTTACATTCCTGCCTAACTAAGTCTTTACTTTAGCTTTAAATTCCTTAAATTTATCTAAGACATCAAACTTCCTGCTTATTAAATACATATACATGTATCTTGAATAGTCATCAATGAACGTAATAAAATATGTCATCCCTCTATGGGTTTGAACATTCAGGGGCTCACAAATGTCAGAATGTACCACCCCTAAGAGTTCATTTGCCCTTTGTCCCTTTTGGAAGGATTGCTTGCTCATCTTACTCAATAAGCAATCCTCACACACACGTAGGTCTTTGGATATTTTGAGTAATAACCCAGCATTCGACATCCTATGTAGCTTCTCTACATTTACATGGCACAAATGCATATGCCATAATAAGGCATCATCCACAGACAAAATAATATACTTAGAAGTGCTTATTTCATTAGATTCAATTGAGTTCATTAACATCTAAGCAGTACAACTCATCAACTAAAGAAGCAGTAAATAAAATGGTCCCGCCCTTGCCCATAGTGGCCTTACTCCCCTTGAACCTAACTTCAAACCCCTTCTTAGTTAGAACATGGATTGAAATCAGGTTCCTCCTGATGGAGGGAGCAAAGAGCACATCTATCAAGATTAGGGTAGACCCACCCTTCAGGGGAATCCTGTAGCTCCCCATAGCCTCTACATCGCAATATGTGTTGTTCCCCATGAAGACTTTGTTTTGGCCAGGCATCAGGTTGACCATCTCGCCCCTGGATCCCCTAGAGTGGGAAACATACACTGTAGCTCCAGAGTCTAGCCACCAAGTCTTCTCCTTGATGTTGGTGATCGTCACTTCAGAGACAACACAGACGATGTCCTTGCTCTTGCCCTTGTCATTACCTGAATAGTCATCCTTCTGGGGACAGTTAGCCTTGAAGTGACACAGCTGGCCACACTTGAAACATGCACCTTTTGGTTTGCCATTCCTTTTTCCAGTGCCCTTGTTCTAAGGCGTCTTCCCCTTCTTCTTGAAAGCTTTCTTAGAGGGACCAGGCCCCTGTCCACCTTTCTTGCCCCCACAAGAGTTATGTGTCAGGTTGGCAGTAGCAATACCCCTAGAAGCCTTCACATAATTTCTCCTTTCTTGCTTGGGCCTTAGCTTGGGAGTCAGACCCTCCATTGTGATCTTCTAGTCACTCATATTCAAATAGATCACTACACTCTCCGAAGATTTGGGAAAGCTGTTCAACACGGTTGACACTTAGATTCCCTTAGAAATGGGATCCTCCAGTGTCTCCAGGTCATCAGCAATGATGGCCATGGCACTCAGGTGCTCATTCACATCACCGCCCTCCCTCAACCTGGAGTTTTGATACTTAGAGTATAGCATCCTCTTATGAGCTTCAGTCTGCTCCCCATACCTCACAGACACTGCTTCCAGAATCTCCCTGGCAGTCTTGTACTTCTCAAAGAGCCTTTCTATCTTAGGCTCCATGAAAGTCAGAATAGTAGACCTTGCCTTGTTGTCATCATCCCTCAATTTCTCAAGTGCTTTCTTCTGAGCAGTTGATGCACCATCTGGCAGTGGCTCAATGATATGCTCAAGTACATGAGCAAGATCTAACAAAGTAAGGATGTGGTGAATCCTCCTCTTCCACACTAGGCAATTATCAGCATTCAGCTTCTCAGTTTTCCCTAATCCAGAAGTTACCATTTTGGAAATCATTGTGTATCTACAATGAAACAGGCATAGAGCAGGAAATTAGTACTATTTAAGGAAGGTTGTCACTTCAAAGAAAGGTAATTACTTAGACAAACTCTTAATCTAATTATAAGACTAGGGACAAATTGAGTATATTATGCTAAGTTTCCTTATTTAGATTCACTTAATTAGGGTTTGGGTTACTTTTCAAAAATAACCCCAACTACCCCTTAACCCCTTAAAGGAAGTTACCCTAATTAGGTTATCTATGTGTTTTATAAATTTAGAAACCCTTAAACACCCAAATCAACACACAAAACAACAAACAAACATTAGAGGCTATTTTTTTTAAATTCTATCCAGAAAAATTTTGGTTCAAATTTACCAAAATGCCCCTAGGACTATTTTGGTCTTTTCCACTCTTAAGGGCACTACTTTACAATGTTTTTATCACAGGGAATAACAATTCTAAATAGAAAAAATTTCAGCACACACAAGGCAAGTATAAATTGTCCAAAATCCCTAGGGCTATAATGGTCAATTTATACCCTTAAAACTAATTAAATTAATTTATTATAATAACAAATAATTCAATTGACCTTTTCTGACTATCAAGGGTGTGTGTGCTAAAATTGTGACCAGAGAAATAAATATGCACAATTCTATTATGGCAAAATTACCCCTATGCCCCTACAAGCATACAATCGTGCAAAAACTCAATTATAACTCCAAATCACGTGTAACCAACAAGCAAGACATTCATAAATATTCAATTTACAGTTAATTTTAATCCTATATCAAAAAACCCATTCATAGGAATGGGTAGATTAATCAATTTTAACAATAATCCCCAATTCTAGCAATCTAGACCTAGATCGGGTAATTAAGATTGATCTTTGATCAAACCAGCGACCAACCTCCCCCTTAAAAGGTTCCGATACCACTGTAGAGTGGACGGACCAGCGGAAGCGTAGTGGGAGGGGGTTGGTGCACCAATCAAGATCCAAACTTTAAATCAAATCTACACCAAGCATGCATAATACACAATTGATTAAGCAATAAACATGCATCCCAATCAAGAATCACATAAAGGAGAATTGAAATAGGAATGAAGACGAACAGACCTGGGCATTTTCAGCCCTAGAACGCCCTCTGCAAATGAATCCTTGCACGCCAACACAAGTTCAATCAAGTAGAGGATTAGGAGAATACCTTATGTGATGATCCATCTCAAACCACCTCTTGGAATGAAGGAATTCTCAGCAACGAACCAGCCCTTGAATCAGCCTCAACAATCCAGCTAAGGATGAGAGTCTTCTCCCTCGTTCAGCCCACCAAATAGATCAAGGAGAGGGGAGAAGGAGGGCAGCCAGCAGCAAGGTCTCCCCTTGCTTGTGCAAGCCGCACCAACCAAAGAAAGGGGGGTGGGAATTGGGGAGAGGATGAGAGAGGAGGGAGGCAGCCCTTACTTGTGTAATTAGGGTATCTTCACCTCTCTTTAGATACTCCCTTCCTTCCATATTTAGACGAGCCTAATTGTGGGCTTTTTAATATGGGCTTGTAAGCTTAATTCCTTCCGGTTTATCTTAGAGGTTCAATCACAGCAGGAGCGGGCTCTGTCTCTCAGAGCTCGTGGAGGCTTGTACCCCCTGTACATGGCCAAGCCTGCGACATGGTCGACCCCTCGCTAACCTCGGGTCCCACCCTCGACACCTAATTCGCGTATTTGGGCTCCACAGTGTAAATACACAACCTAGCAAATGCCTAGTGTGCATGTGTGACGTATGCAGGTCCCACTCAAATTATGTGTAATGAAGGTACATGTGGGATCGGCACGAGTGCCCCCACCATACTTGGACCCCGTGGCCCGTACCGGTTCACCCGAACCACTATATCGTTGGACCAAACTGGGCCTGAGCCCATACCATGGTCCAACACATATGACTACAAAGTGATTTTTTTGATATGTTAAAAGTACATCCTGACACGGTCTTCATTTTGTGGCCTCTTCTAATCTCCATCTCTAAGGATTCTCCAATGTTTGCCTTTCCTCTTGGAGTCTACTAATCATCTTGATAATTTGGCCAAATCCTTAGCCACATGATAAGAGCAAGAATTCTATTGCATTCATTGACATTAGTAGCTAGCCAATTCCCAAAATCCCATGAAGTAAGGGGATGTAGCATACATGCAAACAGGTAACGTTTTGAGACTTCAACCCTCTGCCCCAAGGGCTACCATATATATGACTCCATCATTGCAAATAGTGATAGGCCTTAAAACAATCATTGGCATGGCTAAATGATCCTACGAAGATCAACAATATAATCCTCACTTTTTGGGTGTCACTGCCCCACAAGTAAAAGAGCGTGTCCCGCAACCACTACTGTTGCACCCCGGGATTTTGGAAGCATATAAAATTTCTTTTCACAAAAATATTAGAGTTTGCCCAGGCCCACGATGGGAGCCGCTAGCCATATGCAATATTAAAATAATAATATCCCCAAGAACCACGGTCCATGTACAAACACATAAGAGAAAAATAATAAGGATAGTTCTTACTCATTTCGGTGCAGTTGAAATCCTCGAAATCACATTGATAAAACTCGGAGTAGGCCCTTCTACCCGCACACTAAGCTTCGTCGAGTCCTGCAAAGTCTAGGGGGTGGTGAGTATTTTAAAATACTCAATAGGAGAGTTTATACGATCAGGCATAAATAAACACATGACAGTTTCATAGTACGTATCATATATAATATTTATTATGAAAATAGGGTGTGTCTCTCACACAAAACCATCCCTAGAACTTCTTCTTAAGTATCGAAGATGCTACTAGGGTTTGCAAGCTCTCACGACTCGCTACAAATGTCCCAGACATATATATATTAATAGGAATTTACTGCGGGTACAAAGCAGCGACCTCTTACTCCTCCACAGACCATCTCAAAATATTTTGTGCTTGTGGATAGAAGAGTCACCCATGCTCATGAGGCACCAGGATCTAGAGAGTAGAGAGTTGTCCCATGATACTCTCTACCCTAGCGCGCGTAGCCTTGATATGTGCCCTTCGTTAGGGGCTAATCAGGGGTCTTGCCCTTCATTAAGGGCTCACCAGGCTAAAATAGGCACCGTGCATCCGATTCTCAACCGGATTAATTGTGCCCTTAACTAGTCAACGAAGCTCTATTGGGGCACCCAACAATAGCTCCGGACAACCAAAACACTCTTGAGTCCCAGACTCAATCAAAATATCCTAGAGTTCCCATACTCCAAAAAGGGTTATTTTCTTTTAAAACATTCTATCCCAATGTTTATCCTTTTGAAAACCCTAGCTCGGCCACTACAAGCCATGAGAGCGTCACTATCAATGACTACAAAGGCAAGGTTGGTCACTCATTCCAATGAGATAGTTACCCCTTCTTTGTCCCACTTCAGTGACTCGATCACCATGCTTATATGTCTTTTCAAAAATAATCTTGAGAATCATCCTTTCAACAAGGTCGAGTCCTCTAAAACCGTCTTTCAAACATATTGTATTCATTCGCAATGAAAACAGTGGTGAAGCTAGTTTGTCTCTATCTCACATGCTCCACCGTGTATAATTTACCTCAAAATCCACAGATAATCATTTGATTAAACTATCATATATGAGGCAATCGTAAAACGTGCAGTATATAAAACATATCCGCTTCAAGCGGCAAATCATTCGACTAATCGAATATGCATAATAGCATACAATATATAAATCATATTCTACCTCAATGATTAACCATTCAACAGATCAAATATATATGCAAAAATCATAAATCATAACTTGAAAGTAATCTCCAATGCATAACATGCGAGAGTCATATAAATAATAAATTTAAAACACAACCAAAATTTATAATCATGCCTTTAGAAAGGATAAAAGCCCCTACCTCACTCTTTGCTGAGTTTGAAGTCAATAAACCGAACACCACGAAATTGGATGTCTACTTCTATGGTCCTGGATGTCTCTAACCAGAAAAATAACCTTGCCACAACGTCCAGCACGCTCGATTTTGGTAAGAACGTCTCTTAAACGAAAGAAAACGGACTTAGAACGACTCTAGAAACTCTTTTTCTATGCTAGTAGGCTACAGACAGAACCTCCCCTTGGCCTGAGACACTTTTCACACAACACGCCCGTAGACAGGTAAGAGCATGTTCATGATACTACTTACCTAAGCACGCAAATGCCCACTGTCTGGGGCCATATAGTGCAAACTAAGGGCCATACAGTGCCAACTAAGGGCAAAAATCATACAATGCCACTATTAGGGAAGAATCTTACAGTGCCACACTTGGGCAGAACATAGAGTGTCATTTGTAGGCATAAAGACATCAATGCCCACAAAGGGCATAAACTTATAGTACTTTCAACAGAGCATTAAACGTCGGGGCTAAAATACAACACCAAGACCAAATCCCATAGGATAACACCATGGCTAGACCAGGAAGGACGCTCAGTCGATTACTTATCGACTGACTAACCCGTCGAAACACTCAATCTCAACTCACAATGTTATCAAATTAGGGTTACAATTCAAGTTCATATTAAGTAACTTATGCATGTATAATTATGCCCAGAACTACTTTTGTCTTACATTCTTTACCCAATCGAGTTGGAATGTCACGACTTGAGCCTTGAGAATGGTCCAAAGACCGTCAACATAATCGGAGTGCACCTAAGCTCAAGCTGTGACAATATAATAACATATATTTTGCAAGGAAAAAAGAATTTAATCTGAAGCATAAACAACCTTCTTACTAAACTTTTATTGAATCAAATAACATGAGTTTCACCCAAGGGGTGTTTATCTGCAACTACAAAATAGCTACTAATGCTAAAAGAAATCAAACTAATCCTAATTCCCTTCATTATCCTTGTGACTGTTATCTCTATCCTTTCTTGACGTTCCTACGCATCCAAATCTGTAAACAAACCTGCGCACAAAAATATGCCCTGTGGAACGGACATTCCACCCGTGAGACAAAGCACTGTGATCATACCACAAATAGAACATGTCTTATAATTTAGCATTCACCGATCATACAATGACAAGGATTCATATTCAAACTTAGCATGGTATATCTATACATAACCAGCATATATACATGACCATTTAATTTCAATATTCACATAATTATTCATCGTAACATAAGTTTGCATAATCACCATATGCCTCGTAAAACATAACACACACACAGCCTATTCCCTATATTACCTAGAGAATTTAGCTATGTGATCCATGGGTTGCATCGGTGCGAAAACGTCATGGGTGGTCATACGCGTGCACTCGTAATGACCCGTGAAAACCAGGAAGGAACTGCCAAAGGCTGGGGTCCACCCCCATCCCTACATGGCACATGGGTAAAATTTTTATCTTGCTCTTGAAGTTAAGGCACTACACCCTAACCTTAACTCCCCTTGATCAACCTCTCACTCTTAGGTTGGTTCTTAATCCTTGATCTACCATTTATGCAATGTAACACTCTCACATGCCCATAGGAAGAGAAAATAGATTATATGCAATTCAAATCAAAACAACAACTTTCATGATTCACCCATATTATCTATTTAACTCATCAATCTGTCATAACATAAATATGCACTATTTAACCATAGTTTCTATTTGACTCAATTCATCACAACCTGCATAGAGTGGCAAATATACATACACATATCTATATCAAAATATCAACAATTTTCATCTATCTCTTGAGTATAACCTGTAGCATCTCATAGTTAAATCATAACTTTGTAATAGTCACACACTTTCCCAACATACATCCTTCAAAGCTCATCCTGTATAAATCATTCTATAAACATCGGAGAACGTTCATCATTTCAGCCTAGACATGTACAAAACTGATTTGAGTGCATATAAAACCATTTAGAGCAGAACCTATATTGATGTTTTAGGGTAAAGCTTACTTCCAACAATTTAGTGCAAAATATCCATCAAACCATTCATCAACTTACTTTAAATCACATCTTTATTCGGCGCTGGGGCAAGACTTATTTTACCAAAACACATGCCCAATGTTGGAGTAGAGAATTACCTATTCAATCACAACCTATGCATATAACTACCTCTGCACAGGATACATATCTAATTCAAGTCATATCTCATATAGGAGCACAATTTCTATAAATGAATCAAACAACAAGAGAACAATGTATACATTCACCCATTTCATATGTAGACGTTAGGCAATATATTTTCCATACATTGGACATGGCCTTATACTCAACTCAGCTTGTGTCTCAACCCTTAACAACGCTAGTATTTACTATAGAACGTATCACATATATAGAAATAGTGCAAACATACATCACCCATATTGTTAAGAATATTTCACAATAAATCTAACATGAAGAATTTATCTCACACATGCATATATAATCATAATCAATCAAATGATTCATGCTATAAAACAAGCAATGTTATAGGGAGGGTCCTCACCTTGGCCTACTCCAAAGCCTACACCCAAAAGCTACTCTTCTCCTTTAAAACCTAGCATAAAAATCCAATTCAATGCTCTAATTAATGGCTAAGAATTATAAACTGTAATTGGATGAAATAGAGGAAGAAAAGACATGGTTTTGGGCATTTTCTCTTGCCCAAAACCTGCTATGAATAGTGATTTCGAAATTGGGGGAGGAATGGGTTGACCCAAATCAGGGAAGAAGACTAGAATTCACAAAAAGAACTACCTTTCTTGCTTTCCCTTTGCAGCCCAGCTCTCTCACCGCTTAAGCTTCACCCTCAATGCCTTTGCCGGCCACCAGAAACCTCCTCAAACCCGCTGCCTGCCAGAAAGTGAGGAAGAGGGAGGATGGGGTGAGTTCTATGCAAGGAGAGGAAGGGAGAGATGGGCTGAGAGAGACGCAGGGAGAGATGGAGAGTTGTAATGCATAGAGGAAGAGGGAGAGTCGCTGGGAGGGAATGGGTTTTCTTTTCCCATCTCCAGCAGAACCTAGGGCTGGGGGAGAAGAGGCCTTCTCTCCCCCAACGTTCCCAAAAAAGAAAATCCCGACAAGTCTGAGTTGCACTCAAACCCGAACCGGGTTCAAGTCATTATTAAAGCACAGGTTTACATGGAACCACGCCCGATCTACAATTTTGATCTGTAAGGGCAAGATATTTCACCACTCATTCAATCCATACTCATAACTCACCCTTATCCTTACAGTCTTACGGATCTCCATGTACCCTTACTTTAACATACTCAAACTACATACAAACATACTTTTACTATCATCTACTTATGGCCTCACACCCCACACCATCTGCCTTAAAATCAAATTGTCTTACACGGACTCCTCTAATGAAACCCCTCAGACCTAAATCTAGTCATCAAACCCTTATTAATTCCTTACTCATTGTTCTTCTGTTACAATTCATATTTTATACATTATGTGTGTACAATTATGTTGTCACCTCTTACTAACTCACAATCCCCCAAAGGCACTCCGAACTTTAAGTCTTCTAAATCCATGCATCCCCTACGTCTCTTGCTCGTCGCTCCAATATACTAACTGATTCAATTCACACCAATCCTCCAATCTCATCAAATCCATCTTTTGTCAATCTTACGTTCGACAAACTTCCAATCAAATGCACATGTCCGTGCCTATCAACCACACAAAGATCTATCACATGCTCTACTCACAAACATATAACTACTTACTATCATACCCTTAGTCTTCAATAACATATGCATAATTCACATACATAAAACATGCTCACTTAATCAACATTTATCATGAAAGGCATTAAGTTACAAACTCCTAACATGCCACTATACAATCAAATCATGCTATCATAAAATTACGAGTTCAAGGTCCCATACCTCGTAATCCACGTGAGTTTGATGGTGAGCATACGATGGTGGCAGCGTCTATAGCGGAATAGGCGGCCAAAAACATCGTGCTGAGAGACTTGTTGTTCCATGGATTTTTAGAGATACCAGAATTAATCTTGGCAAGGCGGGGCTAATTCCACTCGAAGCAAATGATTGGGCACACTAGGGCGACCAGGCACAAGGTTGGGTCACTAAAAATGTAAAAAATGACCACATAATAGGGGTGACTAATTGGAGGTCGGCTAACTACAAAAAACACTTTGTTGGCCACAAGACGTTAAAATCGGCCATGGACCACTCCTAGTGGCAACAATTTTGCATTATCGAAGCCTCACAAAATGGAGGAGGGCTTGGTTGCATACTCATGGACATAGGAGAGGCAAAGGAGGGCTTTGACGGTCATATTTGAATAGTGGTGGTGTCGGTCAATCATCAAATGGTGCAAGGGCAGTGGCTTTAAACTAAACTGCACACGTGACCACAATCGTGCATGACAAAAGGGCAACCATAGGGGAGGACAAGTTGTTGGTGTGTCCCGAAGAAACTCAAGCTGGTGGGAGCAGGATCCAACCACTCACAGGCGGAATCGGCTGTTGAATAGTATATACACGTGCTATCACGGCCAAACCCTAAAAAGGGTGGTCTTCTAGGGATTTGGGGTGGTCGAACACGAAAGAGGTGGGGTTCGCCAGTGGCGGTTCCCCAAACAAAAGTTGAGGCACTAAGGCCCAAAGTAGGTGACCAACAAAGGCATGGAAGTGGTCAAGCCTTCGTTAGCCCTAGGCCAATGGCCGACAATGCTCTTCCCCTTGGAAGAATAGGGAACTGGGGAGTCTTTCCTGCAGGTTCTAGGTCATGTGTAACAAAAAGTGGGGGGGAGTGGAATCAGGCTAGAAGTGCTGGCTCTTGCCGTCATTGGGCCAGGGCAGAGCCCACATCAGTCAAACATGCGGCCCAAGTCCATGCAATGCTAAGATGGATAGGTTCGCCTTGGGCTAGAGTGAGGCATTTGGAAGCAGTCAGAGACTTACCCTGAAGCTTGGGGGCGTCTTGTTTGGGCAGAAGGCTTGCAAGGGAGGCCGGGAGTGGCAGCCCCATGTCATCATTGGGTCAAGTTGGCGTCTCCGACTATCCACTAGCTGATGCCAATGGCGAAAAAATTGTCGGCAGAAAGAACAAAAGGATTAGATTTAGCTGGGGGTGAGAGCGCGCCAAGCTAGGCTATAGACACGTTGTTGCCGGGCCATGAATGGCCGAACATGGTTGGGGAATGGACTTGAAAGACGATGGTTGTAAGGACCCTCATCTTTAAACCAGTTTTGGTTTTCTTTAATTATGGGTTATCGTGAGATTTACGCGTTTTCTGATCTTATTCGGTGATTTCGTAAATAAATAGTGTTTGTGATAGTTTTAACCAAAATTAACTTCAATATTAGTGGTTTTGAGTGATTTTAAACCAAATGTGAATTTTTGAGATTTTTTGGAATTTTTATTATTTTCCCAAAAATTAGGGTTTTGGCGGGACCCCTGTGGGCCCCACCGTTGAATTTTTTTTTTTTTTTGTGTCAAATGAACTTAGACATATACTTAAGGTCCCACAAAATTTTTTAGAATTTTATTAGGCTTAAATTGTGCTTAAATTTGCAAAATACCCACTTTTAACCTACTTTTCATATTTACACCCCAAAACTTACCTATGCCTACCCCAACCCTTACTATAAAAGGGCAAACCTGAGCCATTTCTATTTTTGGGAATAGGCTAAGGAAGGAGGGCTGGCCTAATCCCCACTTAGGCCCGAATTAGAAGCCGATTAAGGTAAGCTTGCTCTAATTAAGCACTAATCCATGGCTTTTCTCTTTATTTCTTCCAAATCTACCATTTTCCCCTTGATTCAATCCGTTTTTGACCATCAAAAGCTACTGATTTGTGTTTTACTACAAACCCTAACATTCAAAATTCGATTTTTACTACCAACAAGCCCTAGATCTAAGGTTTAATTAGGGATTTCTTGGGTAAATCGATTTCTATTAGAGTTTAATTCAAACTCATTGTGTTTTCAAGGACTTCAAGAAGGGTGACTCTTCAATCCGAGCTTAATCAAGTGCTGAGGTAATGGGTCTTCGAAATCTCTATTTATCCATGGTAAAACTCTTCATTTTTGGCTTATTTCGAAATGGTTTGCTTGATTTAGTGTGTTAATGGTAAGATTAGAAAATGAAATTATTTAATCTCGATTTCTTAGGGTTTTGCATTATTATGGTTTGGTTTGATATTCTGGAAGTCAAGGAGGACTTTTGATGATGATTAGGGTGTTAGATGTGGATTTGAAGTGTTATCTATGGTGTTTCGGTTTGGATTTGCGAAAGGAAGAAGATGACTGTTCTGCCGTGTTGGCGATCGATCGGCCTTACAGGGCGATCGATCGGATGAACTGAAAATTTCAAAATTTTGCCTGTAACCGATCGAACGGCCTGAAGGGCGATTAATCGGCTACACAGGAAATTGTGTGTTGTGCATATGATGTCTATTTTGAAGATTCCACTTTAGCTTGCCAATTTTATATGAATGTGGAGTGTTTTAAGCTATGTTAGGCTACTGGAAATACATGATATTGAGTTTATGGAGTTGAGATATATGCTTAGAGATAGTGGAATGACATGCTTTGTGGCATGATGTTGGAATCGTTATCTTGAAATTATGAATGGTTGTTTCCCTTTGGTTAAGCATATATTTTCAGTAGGACTACAATTATTGTTGAACTGATTTGTCATGATAAATTGTGATTAATGGTGTGTGAATGTTGGTGAATGCCATGACTCAATGATGAAATGAGTGATGTTATATGTGTTTTAACCTTTGTGGTTGAGTTTTGAATCTAGCTGTGATTTCAACGATTCTTCTACTATGATTTCCGCTGAAATTCATGTTTAGATAGAAATTCACATGTGTAGTGTGGTAGTGAGTTGATTTTCAAGCATGTTGATATGCATTATGTGAAAGGCTTCTACTAGTCACACACACACATATGAGGGTTAAATGATGATGTTGAAGCTTAATATTGTGATTATGAATGATGCATTAGGGGCTGGTGAGAACACTTATCATGATTAGGACTCATGTATGCTTTGCCCACGCATGTACCATGCTGCACGCATCATGAAAATGGATTTCCAAGTGAGGCCTTATCGTGATTAATCGAATTTGACCGATTGGATGCAATGTGATGGAATTGTGTGCCGGGTTTATCGGTCGTGGATTAATCGTAAGTTGATTGGTCTGAAAGGACATATTTTGATTTGAAGTTCCTGTGTGGAACGATTTGAAGTTCTTGTGTGGAGCGATTTGGAGTTCCTGTGTGAAACGAGTGCACTCCCCGGGTTGAGTCTTGTTTAATGGAATGATGTGGGGACGAGTTGTGTACTTGTCTTGCGGATATGTGAGAATATTATTATGTGTGTCATCTGGACCCTGAGAATCCAGTGTGGTATGCCGTGTGCACCCCGCTACCACGTGTTCTAGGGTTCTCTGTGTGAGAACTCGAGCTCTTCCCTCCGCAGGAGATGTCCCTGGGCGAACACCCCTGCTCCAGATTCTCTGTGTGAGAATGGGACGTCCTTGGCCAGGATCGTCCAGGGCGAGCAGTATTAGGGATTGACAACCCCAATCTTTCTTGAATTCTTGTGTAGAATTTTGTACCATGACACGCCTTCGTGGCCTTGTCTATGCTCCCGTCTGTGTGACGTTAATGTGTGATTACTCCTTGATGGAGGTTGATTGTGATGACATTATGCATGTGGGAATATGTATGTTAGAGATACATCCATGCATGTTGATTTTGATGTTATGCATGTGGAATATGTATGTTAGAGATACATCCATGCAGATTGTGATGATGTTATGCATGTGGAATATGTATGTTAGAGATACATCCATGCATGTTGATTTTGATGATAAAATGCATGTGGAAATATGTATGTTAGAGATACATCCATGCAGATTGTGATGATGTTATGCATGTGGGAATATGTATGTTAGAGATACATCCATGCGGGATTGGTTATGATGTGAATGCATGTGGGAATATGTATGCTAGAGATACATCCATGCAGGTTGAATTATGCATTATGATGCAATGTTAGATGACATGAATGTGTGATCAGAAAGTGATGCACCATGTAAATTTGTGATTTGAATGATCTCATTATATGCTATCGTATTTTTAACGTTGACAGTGATATTAAAACCATTGCTGAGTTTGTTAAAACTCACCCCTCTTTTGTGTTTTGATTTGGGGCTGCGTGGTGCGACACGCAGACGGACAGGATTGCCTCTTTGAGGAAAGGTCAGAGGTAGCTTGGGTGTGATGATGGAGATCGTTGCGCGACTTACCTTCGTTTATTTCATGCTTTATGTTTGAACCTTTGTGTAGGGTTCTTGTTTGGATTTATGTCATATTTTGCAGTTGTGATGCTTATGACTTATTTTGAGCCGGTATGGGCTTTACTTAACTAAGCTTGTGGGTTTGAGATTGTTGTTTACTTTGTGATAAGCAACACCTTTTTCTTCCCTTTTATTTACTCTTGCTCAAAGGATTGTGCGCACTCCGTGTTGCTGTTAATCGCCCGTGGTTAGGGTTAAGTCTTCCGCTAGATCATTTCTCAATTTTCACTTCGTCGCCCCCGCGCGCTTGACCGGCCCCTGGACCGGGTTCGGCTCGGGTCGGGCATCGCCGGGGCGTGACAACGGTGATCCAACAATCAGGATGGACACAGATCGAAGTTCATCTGAGTCTAGCAGTGGCAAATGGACGCCACTAGATCAAAACAGGGGAAGTCTATATTTTTAGACTACGCGAGGCATGGGGCAGAGGAGAGGAGAATGGGCACGAGAGTGGTGGCTACCTACCGTCATCGGCTTGAGACGGAGCCGGCGATGGTGATCCAGAGTTCCTCTGCTGCTCACGGCCGCAGAATGACAAAAGAAACTGAAAAGGGGGAGGATCAGACTGAATCGGAATAGGGCAGAGGGGCCATGGGAGGAGAAAATTCGGGCCAGGGCGTCCTTGCCTTCGCTGGTCTGAGGTAGGTCGATGGCCAGCTGACGACATTACCGCTGGTCAAAACACATAGAAACAGAAAAGAAAAGGGGCGGAAGTGTTTTTACTTCACGCTGGCGAAGGAGGGATGGGGAGGCCCAAATGGCCATGTCCAGAGGTCACTCTAGCCGGGGCAAAATCGTGGTCATGGGCTGGGGGACATGAAGGCGGTGGCAGCGGATCGGGCACAAAACTGAAGGTACAGTTCACTGGACTAGAATGAGGAAAGAGGGAGGAAGATGGGCGACAACGGGTGAGGCCAGACCTAGGTGACGGCAGCAGCGTCGCCAAGCCGGCCAGCTGAGCAGAAGCTGGTGGCCGACGACAATGGCCCCTCCGGCCTCATAGAAGGAAGGGGGCTTCCCCCTTCACTATTCTGCCAATGGGTCAACTGCGCTAAGGCGCGCCCGATCCAATCTTTTTTAATTTTTTTACAGTTTCTTCTGTCTTTTATCCTTCGTGTCTGTCTTTTCTCTCCCATTTTTATGTTAAAAGTTTCTGTGGTGCGTTGAGGTTCATGACCTCCAACTAAACATCACTCCCAACTCTACAGTTATGAATATCGAGGTCAATTATGAAAATAAATATACCAAAGCGTCAAATTTCCCCGTCAAAAATACGAGCAAAAATTTTACAGAAAATTGCAAAAAAATTGTGGATGTTACAAAATCATCTTTGTGACTTATCCCCTCATTCAAAAACCTTTCCCTTTCATTTAGGACATTTTAGTGTAGGGGTCTAGTTCGACAAATTGTTTAGTCATACTCACCACCATTCATTATAAGTAAATTAACTTTTATCATTTATTATGGATACCACTTTGCCCCTTAGATTATCTTTGAGTTCATTGTTGATAGTTCTATCGACATGTCAAAGAGCTTGTCAAGCCCATACTCAAGACGCTACCAATCTTGTCAATAGCATGCTCGACAAGTTGATGACCCTCGTTGACTTAGTATTTCCTAATTTCTCAATCTATTTAACTCAACCATTCTCCAATACCTCCCTAATTTTTATATGGTCTTAGATTGTTTATATATGTAATGCCCCATTTTTTCAATTTTGTTTTAAATGAAGGGTTGAAAATAATTATTTATTTTTAGAGGGAGAGTAGTTAGAATGGAGGGGTAAAACTCTCATATGTAGATAGAGCTCGAAGAAATGAGCATAATGAGTAAAAAATGCGAGAAACGGAGGTTGTGAGTGGAAGTTTTAACCTTGAAAAGTGTGCCATATAGGCAAGACCTACTTAAAAAGTGTAGGATAAGCTACCCATATGGGTTCTAGATTCATAGAGCTCATTAATACGAGCTCAACGATACTAAGAACATACAAATCCGACTTTGGGATAGAAAGTTATCGCGTTTTGAAGTTTGAAGTTTGAAGTTTGGAATTTGATTTGATTTTATTTTTAAGTTTCTTAGGGATGATTTTCCTAGTTTTTGAGACATTTTAAGTCTGATTTCATTCGTTCAAGAGGCATTTCGAACTAATTCAAGTGTGTTCTACACAATGGAAGTACTTATTTTATGAGTTGAGTATCCTAAGTAGGGAAAAACCTTGGGGAATGAGAGAGAATTCTAAAGTAAAGTGAGAGAGCTCCGAAGGGAAAGCTCCTAGAACAAGGAGATGCTTCACTTACCTCGACCCTAGACAAGGAGAGGCAATGCTTGCCTCAACATTGGACAAGGAGAAGCTCCACTTGACTGGGCTTTGGACAAGGAAAGGACTCAAAGTGAAGAGGGTAAGAAGTTTTAATTTCTGAATTAGTACTCTCATTGATTAGATTTTAAGGAATGCATTTTGGGCTATGCCCATAATTTTGTCTTTAAAAGTGGTGTCATTGGGAGGATTCCTAATGGCACATTTTATGAGATTTAAAAATACATTTTGTTTAATGAAAGGATGATTTGTCTGATGATATGAATGGATAATTTATGAAATTTTGATGTTTTGGGTCTTCAAACTCTTTGGATACCTACCATATTAGGCTTTAGTGCACAGGATGTAGAATTTCATGGTCAATTCCTACCATTCTAGCTTCTATGACCCATGAGCATAGGAGTACGTAGGTTGTTAGGTATCATGGCTTCAAATATTGATAGTTGTCACACTTGGCTCTGTTGCGCACAAAATTTGGACTATCATGAGCAATTCCTATTCTTCTAGTTGTCGTTGCCGCATGAGTGCAGGAGTAAGCTATTAGGTATTACGGCTATGCTCTTTGAAAGAATGGTATCATGGCTATGCTTCTGCTATTCTCTGATATGTACTGCTCTTATTTGATATGCTCTATTATGCTTTTCTCTATTATGTAAAAGAATGATATGTCTTATTCTGAATGATTTATCATATTCTCTTAATGATTGATTTATAAGAATATGTGAAAGATTGATATGGCTGACTCCAAATGATGTATTATATTCTCTGGATGATCGATTTATTAAACTCTATATATGGATGAGTTACTAGATCATCTGAATAGCTGATTTATCATACTCTACCGAATGATTATATGATGCTATGAACGGATTATTTACCTGATTTCGTAAAAGAATGATTTAATGGATTATAAGTAAATGAGATATCTAATGTATGAAGTAGTATTAGCCGCTAGGCAAAACTACGTTGGGATTCGATTTAATTGAAATAACATCAGAGATATTATTTAATAAGTACGTAGGCAACCAACGTTATGACAATGTTGCCTTGATCTAAAAAATAATAAATTATAGTTTTATTTTAACCAGTGCATAGTGAAACACTAAAACTCTGTAGTGCCAAAGGAATATTACAGCTCCGGTACACAGAGGATGCTCCTGGAAGGAAGAAAAAGAAAAAATTATTATTATTATAATATTTTTTGACCGTTGGGTTTGGTATTACCTTTGAGTTTAAGGCGCTCAGGGCTCCGAGCTCTTATAATAAATGATTAAAATATAATTATCAATATATAATTAACTTATCCCATCAATTATACCAAAACTCATGATTTTATCCAATTCTCATGCATAACTTCTTCAATATAGCTTTCTTCTTACACGCATCTTATAATGTATTAAGACTTGAGATTTATGCGTAGTCACTTATCCTACCTCGATTTTCTTTGATCTTAGAGCTTAAAATCCTTTCCTCGTGATTTCTCCTAATCTAATTCTTGAACTATTTGCAAAATTGAAGCAAAAATTAACCCAAATCACCTCTTCCTCGCTTGAATTGCCTCTCTGAGCTCTTTAATTGTATTTGGAGATGAGTGAGAAGCTTTGTATATCAAGAGAAAGGTTTCTAAATGAAATAGGATAATTTTTCCAGTCCCTTGCCTGTCTATTGTCAGGTTACCCTTTGCTGATGACAAACTACTTTATTGCCAAAATATTGATAACGTTTTCAATAATTTTCCCTAAAATATTTATATATTGCTTGAAATTTTTTGGGTGTCACACACTCTATCAATATCAATCCACTACCCCTATCAATTTATGTGAAAATGCAAGTGTTGTAGTGGAAAACCCATATATTGACAAATTAAATGACAAAATTATTAATTGATCCATCTTGTATTTTAGATCCATTAGGGTTAGTTTAAGAGGTCAAGATAAGCTTGAAGAACTTTTGAAGATATTGAAGATTCAAGAAAGTTCAATATAAACAAACTACATGTTAATATGATTATATAAAAAAACACACGTGATTCATGCCACACTTGAAATAAAAGGTCAATTGTATCTTTTTCATACCATTGCCTATCTATTCCTTAAACTGCATCTTATGTTTTTTGCAACTGGATTGATTGACCAATCAATCCTCTTGTTTTCAGCAGTTTACAGTAAGTCGACACTTGATTGATCTACATCCTATTATTTCGATCTAGATTGGTCGATTAATTGGAAATTTGATTCACTTAGGGAACAAATTTCTAAATTATGCATATTTTATTCCCAACTTGCCATATATATACCTAGATCAACTTACTCCTTATACATTGAAGGTGTTTTCATGAAAAGCCAAGGAGGGAGGGACCTATTTCATTTTAGAAAACCTTAATTCGATCTAGAGTTTATTTGTCACTACAGAAATCTGGAGTAACAGTGGCACTTCATCAGCAGCGCTTTTACAAAAGTGCCACTAATGATTAACTATTTGCGGCGCTGTTATAAAAGCGCTGGTAATAGTCAATATAACAAAGGTGCTTTATAAAAGGGCCACTACTATAATATTATCACCTGCGCTTTTATTTAAAGCACCGCTGATATACTATCCTTTGCGGCGCTTTATCAGAAAGCACCGCTAATTAATTTAAGTACTATTTCGTAAGACCATTATTAATAATATCAGCAGCGGTGCTTTCTGCAAAGCGCCGCTAATATAATATAATCACCGGCGCTTAATTACAAAGCGCCACTATTTAATTGAAAGGAGCACTAATTTTTAAAGAATAATAAATACTTTAGAGACGTTTGTTGAAAAAATGCTAGTAATATATTTCATATATAAAATAAATCTAAACTAAAATTAAAAAAAATAACAAAAAAACATGTGAATGTATAACAGAGGCATTGTTATCAATACTCGATGTTAGCTGAGAAAGTCGAGTAGTCGAGCTCGGGTTAGGTTTTATTTGAAGCCCAAATATGTTTCTATTTTAGAAATAGTAATTTGTCGACCTAATCCATGCATACCTAAATATGACTCAATTCGACTATTTAAAAAACTTAAAAAATAACCTTATTATGAAAAATAAATGCAAAAAAATTTAAATAATTATATAATTTTATCTATTAACTTATAAAAATTTTGTGAGCTAGTAATTATCAAAATAAAAACTAATTATAAAAATTATAAAATTAGATACAAATGACTTTTTTACTCAATCATATATAATCATAACAATCGTAAACCTTCCTCGAAGGGTTATCTCTTGAGTGTGGTATATGGTAAACCCTGAATAGCTATTTAGTTTGGGTTTTAGGTGATGCAACCCGACCCGACCCAAATAAAGTTATTTATAAATATTTTTTTTTATTTTTTTGTATTATGATATATAATAAATCTTAATATTCTTTGATGGGTAAGATATACAAATTAATAAATTATTATTTTAAATTTTTATACATTTTTTATATGTCATTAGCGATTTTTTAAAAATAATTAAAAAAATATATTATAAATGAGTCAACTATAATTGGATCAGGTGAGGGTTTGGTATTAGCAACTCATGTCGAGCTTGTTTAGCATTTTTTAATAGGTATCAGGTTACTTTTAGATAAAACAAGACCGAACTACATTTTCACTTCCTTGTACGATCAAAATATATATTTTTAATTAAAAATAAAAAAAAGATTTATTGGACGTGGATGACAATTAGGGGCTTAAAATAGTTAATTAATTGTTAAATGTAAAATATAACAGTGTGTTATGCATGCATGCAGTTATGATCCTATGTTGTCAGACGTAGATCAAATGACCCGAAAGAAAGCACAAGTTCATACATGCAGTCCACTTGTGTCATGAGATTAATTTGATGTGATAATTTATGATATATGGGCCCATATGCGACTATATATAAATTGTATGAATGACAATTGGGTGGTGATATATATAAAGCATGCCCACATTATTACCTGTTGTCATAGTGGCTCATTTTGCGTCAACATTGCTTCCTATATGTGCTCTTTGACATCTGAAAACAGATTTCCCCTGTTAAGGCGTCTTATTGTACCTTTATGTTAAAGATTGTTCGTTTATCAAAATAGAGGAATTTAGGGCTGCATATGACCCAACCTAAATTGTTGAGATGGAACCAAACCAAGAATCAAACAATAGACCGAAACCAAGTCACTCTCATGTCGTTCCATGCATTTTGGCTCAGATCCAGGTTTTACAGTGCAACCATAGGAGGATGAGCAGCCATTGCATATGATTTTCCACCTCGTAAAGGTTTTGGCAGGCATCAAAGAAGCTGACACTAATTTCTTTTGCTTTTTTTTCTTTCTTTCAGTCTACAATTTGGGTTCTTCATCTCTTTCCACAATTCCTATGTTGCACATATCTTTGCCCTCTTTTCATGTATGTCACCTTTTTCCCATTCTTATTTGCAATGGAAGTGATCACACCTACAACCATCTGCTCAATTAATGATACAACTTTGACTGAGATTACTTTCTTACTAAACAATTCCAAAAACTAATACAAGTGCACCATTCATTGGTTATACATTGTATGGAATATATCTGACTTGCCAACTCTTTGTTAAACAGCTCTTCGTGGACACCCAACTCTTTTCTGTACATACCGATCTGGTCCTCTCCTTTTATCAAAAAGAGACGCTCTCCCATATTTCTTAGCACAGGTAAAATACATATTTAAAGATGTAAATTTTGAGTGGTTTTTTTATATTTATTAATTGTAACATAAAATATAATGCTCTATTTTCTCATAAAATTGAAGCATCCTGATTTGAATGTGCTGGTTGTATTCAAACGGGTGAGTAACCCTCACAAGGGAAAGTGAAGTCATTGAAATTGAGGGATGATAGATGGTACACTCTGGGCTTGTAATATTTGCTGGTTGTAGCCGACAAATTAAAAGAACCCAGAATAACATTGTAAATGGTGGGCTAGTATGCTTGATCATTTAATTCTTGGTGTGTTCCCAGATTCTCTCTCTTTTTCATTTAATTCTTGGTGTGTTCTAAATAGGCTAGTTTGCTTGATCAAGTACCTTTTCACTTGTCTGATCACAAAATTTTTTTAGCAAATACTTGCTATTTTTGAGTGAACAAGTCATCTCACAATGAGATAAGGTATGGTGGGTGTTGTGGATGATGGGAGGGGGAAGAAAGGGTTTGTGGTCTTTGCAGCAGATGGCTTGTTAGGAGCATTTCTAATTAACTAGGATAATTGTAGTTGCAAAATTAAGGTCTCGTAACATGCTATAATATTTCATCAGGAGAAATAAGAATTGACTCTCTTAGTTGGCGTAGCAATATCAGTGAGATGCCACTTGCTAGATTTTTTGAATTCCCTGATAGAAGTGGGTAACACAGTCTTTTCTATATGTAAATTTCTTAATTAACTGATCGTCAAAATACTTTTTTTTTCTGGAATTGTGGTGAATATTTTAAAGCTGAGGATAGTGATTATTCAAATGTTGCAGATACAATCTTTTCTGGGAGGAGTTCCATACATTGTCATTGGATTTAGGTAATTCTAGCTTTTCAATATATATAAGATAACTAAGTTAAGAGAGAAGAGAAGTAGAAACTTAGATCAAGTTAGGTGCATTAAGAGCGAAGATTAAAGGGTTTCAGTAAATGATGATGAAATGAAGGAGAGATGGATAGGGTATTCAAGTATTTATTGAATAGAAATTATGGCGGTGATAATGATATTGAGTATAGTCCTATTAAGGATATAACCTATTTAGGAGATTTACAATAGAAGAAGTAGGTTCTGAAAGAAGATGAGGATATGTAAGTATAGAACTACCTTGTGGGTTTTGGCTTAATATGGTTGACTAAGTTGTTTAATAGTTTTTGGAAGTCATTAAGCGTGCCAGAGAAGTGGCGAAGAAGCACCATTAACATCTATATAAAAATAACGGGTTTTAAAATTATTTTTTACAAATCTCATAGCAAAAAAATAACAATAATGTCGATAAATCAAAACTCGCATTAAAAATATCTTGGGTGCTAGAAGCTTGTTTTTCAAAAATATGAATATCAAATTATAGTACTTATTAATTGTCATCAAACCATTGCAAAAATGAAATAGGTTTTGCTCGGGTACATATCTAGGAATATCATACCCACCAACAAAAATAAATTTGCATTCACGTGCCTATAGTCATCCATAATAATTTAAGTGTGGAATTAGAAATAATAGAATAATGCGTACTATGTGGTCTAAGAAAGTTGTCCTTACCATACACACCAATTCCTCCTAGTAGCCTACTCCTCATGTATACTAATTATGTGGCAACATCAAGGAGATCTCCATGACTCATCGAAAGGTATACTACTCCATAAAGTAGTTTTAGGCTCCTACTAAAGACTATCACCCACTCCATCTAAGCTATGAAGCTAAGGACCACAAGGGCTCATGGATCCAAGTGATTGAGATTTTCATCATCTCGTGCTTGTCTCATTCAATGGACACAAAAGAGAAATTTCATATTCTCATGAGAAAACATTCTGAATCGGCATGAACAAGAGCCCCCACAGAAGCATCAATGACAGCTGAAGGAATGCCCTTCGTTCTTACAGCTCGTTACCACATCGTTCCTTCTCCTTATGTAGTGTCTTTTTCAACCGCTCTGGCGTTATTGAACGAATGATATGCTGGGTTAGTCAATTGCATAAGGTAGGAGATGTAGGACTTATCATAACCGCAAGTGCATTCACTATTCAATAGGATTCACTAAAGGACTTGCTTTTGGAGCCCAACCCAACACCAAGCCTATCCATCTTTGAGTATCATATATCGTAGCTGAGGGTCTTTTACTCTCAATAGGATTCAAACATAGGGTTTACTTACCCCTCAATTATACACATATTTCCATCATGTATTTCAATATTTACCTACATTCATCATGTAAGTAAATTAATATACATCTTATAAGTAGTAAAAACATTAGCAAAAACTTCACTTGACAATCAAGAACCAATGTACTATCGGTTAACCCATCAATGCGTCGGTGTAGACGTCGATGACCATCAACACCATCATTTATGTGTAGATAAGAAGAGTTTGATTTACTGACATTTTCACTAATGCATCGGTCTCACTAACAATGGCCAATTTAACTTCATGCACCCCTGCATATCAATGCTAACACTATTATCTTCTTCAAAACTATTGACTCCCTCATCGACATGTCAATGAACACGTCAGCAATCAAAGAAGAAAAAATACAATTCTTGTTCTAGTGCTTAATTATTTCCCCTTTGTTAAAACATTCGACTACAACATTTTATCCATAAAAACTTTAATTTTAACTACAATTGCTCCTCAAATAACCATATAAACCATGCTTACTATCAATAATCTACAGTCAAGATATAAGACCACCTTAATCATTTTCTACACAAGATCATGATTTAATCTCCAAAATAACTCAAGCTATCTGACACATGCTTCATATCAAATCACCAAATTATAATTTTCTCTTTCAACCAACCTTTCTTTTCCACAAGTAGCACATCAAGTTTTAGTCCTTTTTGCCGTATTCTTCGATCTTTGGCATGCCCTAGGTCTCTCCTCTTGACCAGAAGTCAATTTTTGAAGATATGTAAGTCATATGGTATCAAAGGGGTATTTATATGAGAGAAAAATAACTAAATATAGTATGTAACTAAGTGTAATCACTTATTTCAAATGATTTTTAACCCCATCGGCAAAACTACTTTGAACACTGACGTGTCATTAGCTCTACCAGTGAAACAAAATACCGTCTATGCCTTCACCGATATGTTATTATTTGCCAACAATAAAATTCTCACTTCATCAACGTACTCAGTGACGTGTCAATGACATCACTAGAGATATTTTTAAATTTAATTAATTTAAATATTTAATATATATATATATATATCTTCTAAATTTATGAATGTCACATCTAAAGCTATACAAACTATTAGAGTATAAATTTTATGAGTTATAATATGAAGTTATGGGAGAAAATAGCAAAAGGGAACTTGCAAAAATTAACTAAGGTAATTGAAAACTAATTTAGTTTCATGTCAAAGAGGTCAACAGTTGAGGGAAATATGGGGATGAGAGACACGACTTTTATATGACCTTAATAGATTTAGAAAAAAACGTTTGATAGCATGCCTCGAGAGCTCACTTGGAGTGTCTTGAAGAAGAAAGAAGTTATAAGAGGTTACATCGATAGTCTTAAAGATATGCACAATTGGTCTACGTCAAGGATCAACTTTAAGCCTTTACCTTTTTGTTTTGGTTATGGATGACATATACAATATAAGATACCTTGATACTTGCTTTTCGTAGATGATGTAGTTTTATTTGACAATACTATAACATGGTTAAATGTCAAACTAAAATTGTGTAGAGAAATTCTAGAACCAAAAGGTTTTTAAATAAATAGGACTAAGATGAAGTATATGAAATTTAACTTTAAAGAAAGTAGAACTGTAAGTAGAACCTTAGTCTAAATAGATGAGCATGAAGAGTCAAGATGTGAGCAATTCTAATAATTGGGCTTTATTATCCATAAATAGGAGATATCAATAGTGATATGATACATAAGATAAAGGTGGGGTAGCTAAAATGGAGGGCAATGTAACGAGTATTGTGTAATAGACACGTCCAAAATATGCTAAAAAGTAAGTTTTATAGGACAAGTATTAGGCTTGTAATACTCTATGAAATAGAATGTTAGGTGCAAAAAAATGCATATAGATACATTGAATATAGCTAAAATGAGGATGTTAAAGCAGATGTATGATATAACTAAGAAATATAAGATTATAAATGAGTATATAAGCGAGAACTTCATGTTAGCACCTTTAAGAGAAAAACTTATAAAGTGTAAGTTGTATTAGTATGAGCATGTTTAAAAAAGACTAATGGATGCCTTAGTAAGAAGGTTGAAAGGGGTCTAGATAGATAATGCTAAAAAATAAAGAAGGAAACTTAAGAGAAATTGGATGAAGTTAAAAAGAAAATATATAACTAAGTTATCTCTTACAAAAGAGTTGACACAAAATATATTATAATAGAGACATAAGATATATATCATTGGCCCCAAATTGTTGAAAAAAATACTACTTGATTATGATATTAATTGTCTAGATGAGAAAATAATTATCTCAAATTATTAATTTTATTTTATATTTTCTTTCTCACACTAATTAGTGGTAAAAAGTAAAAAAGATTAATAGATGAAGTAAAACTTTAATAAATTAGCTTTCCTGTAAGCTCTTCCACTCAAAATCATAGGACATGGATTTGGAAGCTATGACAGGCCCAACCCAGGAACATGAACATTATATAAAAAATTATCCCTTGTACTCAGTGTAAATCTCATATGGCACACCCACTTTAGAGAAGTCATTGATCTTAAAAATAAGGGCAGGCATAAAAAGCTTATGCACTCAGTGTTGTTATCAACGACACACACAAAAAAGGATGTGCGCTTATAACTACTTCAATATGTTCTATTAATCGGAGATTAGACTTTGGACTTCGATGCATAGCGTAAATGGGCATGTCAGGTTGAACTAAATAATTGTTCAATATAATAAGTATTCAATGAATTGGTATAAAAAATGCAAAAATAATTTCTTGATCATCTCTGTGACCAATGCCCATGACTGATATATGGGATATGCAGGATGCTACATAAAATCTTAGGAGCCCGTTTGGCACGGGCATGGTTATTGATGTTTAGTTTGGCTAGACCTATTTAAAAAATATTTTATCTTATATTAATAATTTTTATTAAATAATAAAATTTATATTCAAGAGAATATAAAATATGCATACGATACTCTTTTTTAAATATTTAACCACTTAAATCAAACAAAATAAAGTTATTAATATAAAATAAAATTTTCTGTTAAATAGAACTATTAATATAAAATAGTTGAGTAAAAGCATAAATACTCATATTCCCACAAAAAAATTACCTATAAAAATTTATACAAAAATTTTAATAAAACTTCACAAGTGAGATAGACTTATTCGTTTAGACCTAGGGCTGCATCTCGGTTCAATTCTTGCAAGAACCAATCCAAACCGAACGGAAATTTAAAATCGAAACATAAAAATCTAACTGAACCGACATAGGAACTGAAACTGAATAAAATTGAATATTTTAATTAAATTACTTTAATAAATTAAAATTAGGTATGTATAATATAAAGTTATATATTTTAATATAAAAATTTATTTATTTTTCTTTAAAACCGAATTGAATTGAAGTTATTTTAATTAAATTAATTAAATTTTGATTCGGTTTCGATTTTTTTTCATAAAATTAAATTGAACTAAAATCCATTTAATTTTTTTTATAAGAACAAAACTAAAACTAAATGAAGAATCGAACCGAATCAAACAGTTAAATTTCGGTTGAATTGTACTCTGGATTCGGTTCCGATTTTCTGCAGCCATATCTAGACCGATCAAAATTCACATTTAAGTTTTTTATATATATTTTTATGTAAAAACTATCATTTTCTAAAACACATTGAGCGGACCCGGCCGAGGGGTGGGCCTGACTGCGCATTCTTGCAGCCAACGCCGTGTCCCTTTATAATCGGCCTTATCGACCGCGTAGGAGTTGCACAGGTCCGGAGCGGAGTCTCTCGACGAAAAGGGCGGGCTGGTCGCGGGAGTGGCGAACTAGGTCTCGATCGCAGCCACAACACGAGCGCCGGAAAGTCAAATCAATCTCCCTGGTGAAAACCCTTTCGCTGAATATCACTTCTTTTTTCGAAGGTAAGTTGCTCTTCCGCAGCATCTTCTTCGCTGCTAGGGTTTCGTATCATTTTGTGTTGTTAGGGTTTTAAGTTTGTGCTTTCGACTTTGTCCGTTTCTGTTTGCGTCTTTGGATTGCCATTCCGGTGAGCGTAAGCAAGTTGTGGTTTTGTCTGTTTACGGTGGAAAATTGAATATGCATCTGTTTGCTGTAGGGTTTTGTGGTTCAGCTGAGGTTGTCTTGGCGTAATTTAATTATCGTCGGTTTTGTATTGGAGGCATTTTTTTTTGTTGTTGTCTTGAGTTCTTGGGGTTGGGGATGTTATCGTTTCAATGAAATTTCGTATTTAGGAAGGAACTGGAATTTGGTCTTTTGACTACTATTTAGTTGTGCATCAGGTTTGTAATTTCGTGTCGCGTATTTGTTGTGGGTTTTGGTTGTAGGGATTGAAGGGAAGAGATGAGGGGTAGAAGCTACAGTTACAGCCCTTCTCCTCCAAGGGGGGGATATGGCAGAAGAGGTCGGAGCCCCAGCCCCAGGGGCCGGTATGGTGGTCGCGGAAGAGATGCGCCGACCAGTCTCCTTGTGCGCAATCTTCGCCATGATTGCAGGTGCGCTCGTGAAACTTGGATATAAGTGATAAGTCCTGATTAAGGCTGTTTCCAGTTTTTATTATATTAACGTTATTTTTTTTACCTTTTATTTGTCAGAACTGCTGGCAGTTGCTAACCATTGGCTTGTCTATGATGTCTCTATTAGTCTATGGTATCTTTGCTACAATTGGATTATATGCTACTTACTAGAGAATGTGACAGATTAAACATGTCACATAAAACCATTTATTAGTTTTTTAGACTTGATTTATTGTAGAAAATTTTGACATGAGGTTTGGACTATAGCTGATTTGATGACTGGTTGATTGGATGGAAGTAATGGTGAGTTTGCTTAGTTGCGAGATTGATCGAAATTAGCATGGATAAATATTATTTTGTTACCGGACTTCATAAAAATGGTTAATAAAGCAACCGGTAATTTACTGTGCTTCTGTATTTGAAAGTCAAACTTTCATTTGGCAGATAACATATGTGGTTATACCAAGTTTACTCAAAATTTGGCTTCTAGATTTTATATGTTGTTTTGAGGGTAGTGTAATTGTAACCTTTGTCCAAAAGTATAGTCGATTTGTGCATATGGTCTGCATTTGCAGACATTGAGTGTTTCTAGTTATTCTTTTCTACATTCAACATCGACCTTCTGATTTAGGGTCTTTTCTGTTTGGTTTCGATTTTGTCCATATGAAATATTTCTATTGTACTGACTTATATGGTTACTTTTCTTTTTGTTACTGCTTGAACTGTAAATTTTATTTGGCATTTTTATTACGTGGGAAAATTGTTTGAGGTTTTTTAATAACGACGATGTTATATATTTTTTACTATCTTTATTTATTTTACCTATTAAGTCCTTTGTGTTGGATAAGTTATCAATAATAGACACTTTCTGTTGCAGGGCAGAGGATCTCCGCAGGCCTTTTGGTCAATTTGGTCCTCTCAAGGATATATACTTGCCACGTGATTACTACACAAGGTTAAATAATTTTCAAATATTCTTTTTAATTAGTTATTGAAATTTTAAGTGTTTGCAGTGGTCATTAATGATCTTTGTGAGATCTAAAGTCATTTGATTTAATATTTAGGTTTCATAATATCTTGTTCTTGAAGAATGCAGACTTGCTTACTGAGTTAACATTGATATATGTTTGCGGTTTTTTAAGACATTGTGCTTGAGCTGTTAAGTGAAATTTAAATAAAAATTTCCATAAAAATTTCCTTAACTTTCTATGTAATCTTACATTAGGATGGTTGGCTTGTTGTTAATTTGTATTCTTTTATTGAAAGCTGGATACTTGTATTTGAGATTTAACAGCAAGAATAAGGTTTTGAAGACCTCAGTCAAATGTTAAGAGTTCTGTTGAAGATGTTAATGTTTGTCAAGATAGTGGCTGGTGAGACTGCAAGAGAGGTTGATTTGAAGTTATACATTGTGAAGATTTCAAGTTTGAAGAGTTTGAAGTCTCTTCTTAAAACTCAACTCTGACATGTGAAAGGTCAGCAGCCTATGTGCTTGCTTTAATAGAATTATATGAGGTACAATGAGCATTCCTTTGTGCGTGGAGTTCCTCATATTTTTGGTAGTGTTATGATGATGTTACCTTAAATCCACAGTAACTTTGTGGGGTTTAGTCAAGACTTGTGTTTCTCCACTAAATTTAGCCATTTACTGCAGAGAACCTCGTGGCTTTGGTTTTGTTCAATATGTGGACCCCGCTGATGCGGCTGAAGCTAAATATCAAATGGATGGGCAAATCCTTCTTGGGCGGGAACTGACTGTTGTATTTGCTGAAGAAAACAGAAAACGACCAGTGGACATGAGGGCTCGAGAAAGAGTGAGGTATTTAGTTTGTTTGTCAAGATGATTTATGTACTGTTTTTTTTTTAACTTTTTGAGATTGAGCATTTAGTCTATATTTTTTGTTTTTGTTGTTCTTTGTCATTAATTATATGCTTAGGGGTCGAAGTTATGGAAGCAAAAGGTCATCACGCCATTCACGTTCACCACGCAACTCACACTCTCCTCCACCTCGTCACAGATCACGCTCTCGTAGCCGTAGCCATGCTAGTCCTTCACCTCGTCCGAGGAATTATTCAAGGTTTGATCTTGTGTAAAAGAACATTATATGGGTTGGTTTCTGCTTGTGTGTAAATGTAACTATATTTTTTTTTCACAAAATAGGTCTGTTTCTCCTGAAGATCGGAAGGTAGAGCAGAAGCGTTCCTACTCACGGTCTCCTCCCTACAATGGGTCTAGGAGTCGGAGCCAGAGCCCACAGGATGACTATCCTAGAAGAGCAGACAGGGAAAATTCAGTATCCGAGAATGAGTGAGCGTTTTCTGAAGATATAATGTAGCAAGTACCATTTATCTTTTTTGTGTTAGGATTAAAGTTTTATTTTTGAACTTATTTCAGCGGGATGGATTGGTTCCTAGAAGATTGTTACAATGGTGCTTCCAAGAACGTTTAAGTTTGCATTTCATATGAAGTTTGGTCGGTTTTGCTGCTTAGATAATTGCATGGGGTAGGGATTTTTGTGGGATGAGTGCATGGCATCCGGTGGAATCTCCAAGGTTATGGGATTCGATTTCATAGAAAAAACTGCAATCATGCATATGATATGATTGATATATGCTCGGGAAGATGTGCCTATTTAAAAACCGGCCCGGACACCGACCAAATTGCCCCCGGGTTGTCCGGGCCGGTTCAACCAGGGGTTGACCCGGTTACACTCCTCTTTAACCCTAATCCTCTCCCACCATAGCGGCGCCGCCTCCTTCCCCTTTCCTCTTCTCCCACTGTCTTACTCCAGCTCCTTTTTGTCGGCAGCTACAACTCCGACGGTCACCTCCCTTCCACGGCTCCACCTTTACACCCCAATTAGCGGGCATGATTTACCCCCAAATTGCCCCTGATCTACCATTTGCAGTCGCAGGTGAACTCCACATCAAAGATAAAGAGGATCATTGTTTTCTTAGACAAAATGAAAAGCAACATAGTTTACGCCAAATCAGACAGATTTGATCAATTTCCTCTTCAGCTTCTTCACATTCCCTCGAGGAGCCATTGTCAGCATCTTCGGTGGGTTGTCCTCTCTTGGATGCATAGGCAACTTGTACAAGTCTGTCCAAAGATTGGGGAAGACGGCCATTTGGTAGCCAGGACAGGGTTTGGTTTTCCTCCCTACAAGAGCACTGTGGATTTGCTCATGAACCCTTCACCTACATCGCACTATTGCTATCGGTCATGTAGTGAACTGTTCGGGCTTGGGACCCCGGTTCTATCCATATGGGCAACACACTCTGCTATTGCATCACTGAAATTTATGAATCCGAAATACCCAGGAGCACAAACACAGGATTGGCGAGGAGGATATGTGAAGTACCCTGCAATGTTTACCATAACTGATGGCATAGTCATCGAACCACTTTCTGCCATGAATAGCCCCTAAATTGCCCCAATTTGTCAGAGAAGATTGCTAGCCGCCCCTTACATTTGCCTCCAAATTGCCATCTTTCTAACTATTGATGGCGATTAAGGCAGAAGAGGCAGCGGAGGGATTGCGAAGAGGATGAATTGTCAAATTTTCACCGGAGAAAAATTGCCGTTGATCATTCACAATTTTGCCCCCAAATCCAAAACTCCTCCTCCCTCACTGTCCAGAAGCCTCACAGTCACAGTCGCCTCCTGTAGTGAGGCTTTTTTTTTTTCAGAAACTGGACTAGACCGGAAGGCGGTCACCGGTTTAACCGGCTTAACCCGATCGGGTTAAGCTGACCAGGAAATTAAGTTAAACTGACCCATTTTTTATAATGTGTCTGGTTGAGCCCAGTTGGACCGGCTGGTTCGGTCCGGTTTTTAAAATATTATTTGTAGGTAGATAGACATATCAATAATAAAGATAAGCCTACGCGCTCCTGATTCTTAGGAAGAAAAATCCACGGGCAGTGTAATTAGGATCGATGTGTTGAAAATGTGGATACCACAATTAATGGTTACTCTTATCCGTGCCCCACTGATTAACGTTCACTGATTAATGTACCCTACAATTAATGGTTATTAGTCGGTGAATTGAACAGCTGTCGTGGTTGGTAAGTCATCCTTTGGTGTACATTACCAATCTTGGTTTTTGGCGCGAAGTTTACCTCTTTCCCATCTGTTAGCTTTTTTAATGGTTATTTTTGAAGAGATCTAAAACCTAGAGGTGGGTTAGAAAATGCTCGCAGGGAAGGATCAAGAAGAAATAAATATGGGTATTTTTTATATAAATAAAAAAATTGGTACTTTGAGAATGCGTGGCAATTAATTTGTGTAAATTTTCTAGTTGCCACATTTGATTAATGCACCTCAATTAAGACTGAATATAAAGTTGCAAACGTCCCATCCAATGGCCACAAAGCGGTTAAATTTGTTGAAAAATATATTTTTTAATATTACCTAGCTAAAGATGTCAAAATTCATTTTTTTTTTCAAATCCTAATTGACTAACCCCCTGTTAGTGAAATAAATGTCCCAAAACTTGGATTTGCACAATAATCAAGAAAATCAAACCTAAATATCCCTAAGTGAGGGTTTAGGGTTTTATATCGTGTTATCCTGTTAGAATGTTACAAATATCTAGAAATGATTGATCATGGAGTGCGAGTTTTGTTTTTCAACTGGTAATTTCTAAAATTCAACCTATGAAAAGTGAAAATGTAGTGGGAGGTTCAATTTTCAACCTCACATTTCTAAAATCCGACCTGTCAAAAACAAGTTTAGACTATAAAATGAGATTCGGCCTAAAGTTCTACTTACATGCTCCCGCTAAAGAAATGATATTCTGTAGAAGGTTAGCATCCCATTGAGGGGTGAATCCATCGAAGGTCACAACAACAAACAGTCGGCGACTTCCATGGTAAAGACATTTTCAAACTCTAGTTTTATTTTCGTAGGTTTGAATACACGAGTGTTCATATATCGTGTTAGGGACAACACGATAGTCAGTAGTTGCATATACATGCATAGTACATGGATCGTGTTATCAATAATATGATACACACAATATCGTGTTATTGGTAATAGGATATACAACATTGACAAGTCATGTAATTGTGTATGGGAAGGCATACCTAACGTGTTATCGATAACACGACTTATAAACTTAGTATATATTTGACCATTATTTTGGCAATTACATAATGTGAATAAATACAACTCATTGATTTTGGTTACAGAATCTCAGTAGCACTACCCATTATATATATATATATATATATATATATATATATATATATATATATATATATATATATATATATATATATATATATATATATATATATATATATATAACATGACATTGACAAGTCATGTTATTTTGTATGGGAAGACATACCTAATGTGTTATTGACAAGTCATTCGTATTCTACCTATTATACAAATGTGAGAAAGTTGTCATCTCCAAGCTGCTATTGGACGTATTAAAAGGTGAGTGTTGGAATGAATCACATGATATATTTTACATCATGAAAAAATATATGAAAAAATACTTCCCATCACAGAGTAAGACATTGTACTCATCATGGGTTTGACGGTAGGAAATTCTATAGGATCAAAAGGAACATCTATAATGACCACAGGTCTCCATCTCGTGCTTTTTTCCATCCTTATTTTAGGCCTTATCTTTCTATCAAGCCCTCAAAAGCATTCCGAGTTAGCTGAATTTTGTTCCAACGAGGGAAAGGCAAACCAAGCATGAGAAAGGAAACCCAGTTTAGTTGAACAGTGGAGATGAGAAGGCTACCTAAGGTAAGGGATAATTTTTCAAAAGCTTCTTCGCTGGGAAGAGGCCGAAGAAGACCCATATTAAAGGAAAATTTGAAAGATGTATCAGTTAAGAAGTGTACTGTCTCCAACGAAGATCTAACACATTTAGCTATATTACATATGGGCGTACTCATACTATTCACACATATCAACAGATGTAACTCCACATCTTTGTGTGTATTTCTAGATGCCATTGATGTTGTGCGCAGGTACAATTAGACGACAGCCATACATAACATCCTCAGTTGAGGGACAACTTTAGCCCATAGAAACATTATGAGCAGAGAAGATGAATGCTTTGCCACAACCAGAATTCTAGTTGGTGCTTCATTTGTGGTAATGGCAAAATTTCCTATTAGTGATAACATGACTACACACATTAGTATAGATTTGATAACACGATTAGTTATATAAATGTAGAGTGCATAACATGACTAACTCACATGACATGTTCATAAATAGCAGTTTTAGGAATATCATGTTTTTGATAACACACTAATTTGATTTTCATATTTTTTATAACACACTAATTTGATTATCATGTTTTAGATAACACGATAGATTTAGTAGCGTGTACATTTAATGACACAATGTATTTATTTCTTGTAATCAAGGACACAATATATTTAATAAGCGTGTTATTGATTACACAATGTTTATAGTAGTGTTTTTTCTATAACACGACATATATGATATTGGAGGACTGGTAACATGATTATTTTGCTAACATAGGTGTGGTTTTTTTAGCACACATCTATATGGGCACCAAGTTGTCCTCCATGTACTATGATATGCAAGAGGTGGGTTGGGTTTACGCAATTGGTTAGTGATGTGGAAAAGGCTTCAAAACTTGATCCAACATATGAAACATTGAGGAAGAAGTTGCTGGCTCATCACATGATGATGATGTGATACAAAGAAATGCTTGCGTGTCTGAAGGTCAATTATGAAGTTGTACCTCATATAAATCTAACTGCTGAAGAGACCCACTAGATCGAGGGTTAAGGGCCTGCCAAGAAGACTCAAAAGATGACAGCTCAAACCACTAAATAGAGGAGAATGTATATCGTAAAAACACATCGGGGGCTGACATCAGGATAATATCAACCCGACTAAGATGTCATTGAAAGCTTTATCATACCATTAGATGTTATGTCTGGGATTGTTGACGTCGTCATAGAGAAGGCCGCCATCTACATGTAGTGAGGGTGGAGCATAGAAGGTGTGGATGTGGCACTGTAGCACATTAAAAACTCAATCGAGGTGGCCACGTGGTTAATTAAATAGATGCAGCCTCCAACTGAAGAATTTCCCCAAGCGGAAGAATGTCGAGAAACACCACCTTTGCCAACTGACGAAGTCCCTCGACTGCATAAATGACAAGAAGCACCACCTCTGCCAACAATTGAAGGATCAAGGTTGGTGAAGGTGAAGGCTCAAACTTCAAAATCATAAGAAGTTGTTCCCCAATCTGTTCCTCCAAAGAAAAGATAATATGTTTCTCAATTTTATAGAGGAAGATTTCATTTTCTATAAGTAGTTCCTTGACTATAATTTTTTCAAGCTATTAGGATGTGTTATCAATACCACAAAATATAACAATGATATGGTGAAAAGGCATGTTATCAATAACATGACCTATGAGAAATTTGTATTATAATGAAAATGCTGAGGTGAAAAGTTATGTTCTTGACAACACAATATATTGTATTATCGTATTATCTACAATGCATTTAGTTGAATAGTCGATAGTACGCTGTGTAAATTTTTTGTATATACACTAATACGACTTGTTTCATGACTTCTGTAGAGAAAAGAGAGCCAAAGCCGATCCCCAAAAGCAAAAGAAAAGGGCTTCAAAGGTCACACCATTATAACAAGATTTTAAAGAAAATCAATGAGAAAGTGGTGCAAACCCGAGAGGAGCCACCTCAGCAAGTCCATATTAAGATTAAAAAATGAATAACTTATGATGTCAGACATATCACATCCCTTCTACTACCTGTACTTTGGCGCACAAGGTAAACAGTGGCAAATCCACCACCAAAGATAGGCAACAAGGATGCAATTGAGGGGGTGCCTCGGTTCCTAAGGGAAAGCAAGTGAGCAGTTTCCTTGCCATGAAGTTCTGAACGGCAACAAAGTGGTAGCCAAAGGTCGTGAATGAGGGGGATGAAGTGTCATTCACAGGCGTCTATGTGACATACATTGTCATGGCCCCAATTGGGGAGCATGTTGAAAAGTCTCCTCCTTGGCCTGGCGATCAAGCAACTGTGGCCGATAGCTCAGAAACCATATCAGATATTCTTGCTGTTGAGAATGCCACTGAAGCAACAGTTGATGAGGGTCTGCTACAAAGTATTAGAAGCATTATACATGTTGAGGAGCACACAGATAAGCATGAGTTGACGGAAAAGGAAAAGGAGAAGATTCCCATGGAGCCTGTGAACTACCTTCACCTCCAAACAAGTTCCACATGGAGATCTTACGTGGTGAAGATCAAGAGACCATCAAAGAGTTTATAGCCCACCCACACCAGCAATGGCCTTGGTGATGCTTCTTCATATGGACTACATTTCTCTGCTTCATTAGGAGTACATAACAATTGACCTATGCTTACAGTCATGTAATGGGTCATGTTATTGAAAATGTGATCCACAATTATCATGTTTTCAAGAACACAATATTTGAAGTCAAGGGATGGTTGTGTTTGTTAATTGTGTTTTTAATAACACAATAGCTTCCTTTGCATTTTCTTAGACACACAACTTATTGGTGTATTGTGTTTTCATTCACATATCTTTGTATTTGTCGTGTTATTTGTAACACAATAAATTTTTTTTACAATATTTGGTTATAGATGTGTTCTTCGACCTCCTTGATGAACTGAACTTGAGGTCACCCGGAGTGTATCTTAACTATTTCTTTAGAAAATTTGTCATACAACACTACTACAAACATGGGACGCATCTTGATAAAGTGGAGATTTGACCCAAAATCATCAACAACCTCATGAAGTATCTTAATGCAAACACCGAGAGTGCTTTCATCCCTGTCTATGTCATGGGCCATTTTTGTCTTCTCATTACTTGATGTAGAGTAAAAAGGTTCAGGTGGTACAATCCACTAAAGAGTGACCACAATCACTACTTTGCTGAGGTTGACAAGATTACACTCCATGTTGCCACCGGCAAGGAGAAGATCTTGAAGATAAAAGGAACGACAAATTGGCCTTTGTCAAAAATTGTTAGATGTCCTTATCAAGAGACAAATAAAGATTGCAGTTTTTTATGCTGTACAATGTGGCAAAGCTAGTGGCAAGAGGTTCATCAACCTGAATTCATACAAACAGAGAGCACCATGTTGGTGAGGCTACAGGAATGTGCATGTCTTCTGCATGGAAAAATTAAGGAGTTCGATGCATCTTCTGTGAGTTATGAATCTATTTTTAATGTATGGAATATTAAAACTTTAGGGTATGTAATATGACACTTTGTTTTAAAAAATATGCATACTTTTTTCTATAGCCCAAATTCTCTATTACATTTTACAAGTAGTTTCAAATTTTGTTTGTTACATTCAATGTATGTTAAGTATTTATTGTGTAATCGGGAACACACACTCCCTTTGATCGTGTTACTGATTAACCGATATGTATACATCATCCCTTATAAACGTTACATATTGATAAAAAATGTGTTATCGACAACACTAATTCCATTTGGTAGTGTTATCGATAACAGAATAGTGATATACTAGCGAATATGATAACACGATATTCATCAAAAAGCGTGTTTATAAGAACATGATTACAAAAATACAGCAATAACATTTCTTTTATTCAAGTAAAAAAATGGGGGCGAATAAGGCAAAACCGAATGATGCTCCCTGTCCTTTTGTGTCTTTACTACTCATGTGTTCAAACGCCTTCAACTTGTACTTGGGTCAGCAACCGCATTTGGATCTCCATCTTGTGCACTATTGCAGTGCTTGTGATTGTGTCCCAACTGCCCACATGCTCCACATTTGTGTGGGGCTTTGACCTTGGGTTGTGACTCTATTCGATTTTTCCTTGGATGCCCCTTCTACTTGATTAGTATCAGTGGGTTGAATGTAGGCAGAACTCTAGTCAATCCCCACTGGTGTCTATCAGTCTTTGGGAATAATAACTCTCGATATGTCAATTTGTATGTATCGGTACAGTACCATTTTTCGCAGTAATCAGACATATAGAAGTGTCTATGATCAATTACTTCAATTGCATGTTTAAACAGTAGCCCATATGCTGAAACCTTTTGCATGTGCATCTACGTTTGACTAGATTTACCATATCATGTTGAAGGAATATTATGTTAATCAAAACACAATAAATAACTTTAGTGTTATAAAAAACATGATCCATTACATTATTTTAACACAACTATTGTGTTATTTTAACACATCTATTGTGTTATTTTAACACATGAACATACATGTTATTATGGATAACATGTTAAGATACACATGACATTATTTACATTTTCCTTGGTGATATATGAGTTAATATGGAATTCATACATTGATATCGACAATACATGAACATGTTTTGCTTCTTATTTTCTACTTTCGATATGTTTACAAGTAAATGAGGTTAACTCTTAAGTCATATTTTGGCCATCTATTAGACATTTCTCAAATAGTGCAGTCGTGTGTTCCACTGTATGCTCAATTAAATGAGTAATAGGCATTCACTTGGCTTTTTTTAGCTGAGTGTTCTATATCTTTTGCTTGTAGATGTAACATTGGCTCAGTGCTCTGTATCTTTCTTCTCCAGCCAAGTAAATGCCTCAAAATTATGTTAATTAATGTTGTTCATTGTACTCATATGTAACACCTTATTTTTTTATTACATCTAATTCGAGGGGTTAGTGGCAATTATAAATTTTTAGATAATAATTAGAGGGTTTTGAGGGATGAGATCCCCGTATATAGTTAGAGATTGAAGTAACAAGTGTAACAAATCAAAAAACATACAAAATAGAGGTCGGGAGTGTAAATTACAATCTCGGGAAACATGTCACATGGTGGGACCCACTCAAAAAGTACCAAACATGTCAAGTTTTGAAGGGCTTGTCGATACAAGTCCATCAGTACTAAGAACACGTGATTCTGACTTCCGGGTAAGAAGTTATTGCATTTTGAAATTATATTATTATTTGATTAAAATAATAATATAAATTGTGAAAAAGAAGGATTTGCTAACATCAACATTGATGGTAGCCACGCTGACTAAATCGTAGAGCTGAGCATGGTGGCATGCAGCTTGCGGGCACGTGTCATTATGGGCAGCC